>OX459030.1:16012705-17226268 GCA_949775025.1 Tricholauxania praeusta
CGTAAACTAAAACCTTTTATTTTTAAATTAAATGGCCCAGTTTCAAAATGGCTTTTGGATGATTAAAGCTGAGTTTTTGATTGCTTAACAAAATAACGATAAAGTAGATAAATCAATATTGCTCTCGATAAAAATTAGCGTCCTGTGCAAACTGTATTTTGGCCTCTGCATAAAATTTATTTTGCTTTATTTGGAACATTAAACCCATAAGTCATAGGCTCTGAAACTTCGGTGCTGCCTGATACATAACACCATTAAGTGCCGGCACGTTTTATTTACAGATCATCTTTCCAATTCTATTTCCTCCGTTCAAAATTGTAATCGGAAACTTAAATCGCATCTTTGTGTTACTGGTTCTTGGTAGGGCTACTCTTAAGACCAAATTTTAAATTTTGTCCCAATAGACATTTGTATATGTGAGACTATCAGCATTTCTCTTAAAAATAATGGGCAGATTAATGAATGGCAAATTTGTAATGAAGTGCTCTGGCCAAACCCCTTAATCCACAACTATGTGCCTATAAATCACAAGAACTTAAGAGGATTAATTAAACACTACCTGTATTACAAAGAGTGGTCATCTGATGCCGCCTAGACATCTAGATACACAGGCGCTACAATTCGAAGACATTGACAAACCCTAAGCTCTTGAATATCTCATTTTCTAGGAATCAAAAATATCAACTGTATCCTATGCACTGGAAGTGAGGGTTATTGTGCAAAGAGCCCTACTTCAGATTTTTATTAAGATTTCGTTAAAAATTTTCTGTAATATTTGGATTTTAATTTTTCGATCAGAAAGAAACGTAATTTTTTGATCAATAAAAGCTGTGAACCTCAATACGTGTATCAAAAAATATGCGGTAGAAAATTCTTCCTTTCAGCCCATTATATTCTATTAATTCGAGTGGTTAAATTTAACTTACCCTTGTAATTTTTTTTTCTGATGTTGATGCCGATTTTATTAGGAAAGTGTCACCCATTCTTTAAGCAGTGGCGTACCGTAAAAAAAAGCCGCCCCCGGAAAAATTTGCAAATTTTCATACAAAAAATAAAAATGCACTAAAAAAGGAAATTTTATTCATTGAATAAAATTTCTGAACAATAAAAATATTTAATATTATATGCAAACCTCAATGAATAACGAGTACCATTTTGCTGCACGGGTCGACGGCCCGTATCCATCCTAGTTACGCTCCTGCCTTTAAGAGGATCAACATTTTTGGAGTGCAGTATCAAAAATAATTACTGTTATGAGGAGAACCTTTCACAATTCAAGCACACACATTTTATTTTCCGACTCTAATTGCTTTTCTCTATTAAATACCAAAGTGGTAATATATTCAAATATAAAAACGATGCACCATAAATACAAGAGAAAGGCTTGACACCAATACAAGTGCATGCACAATAAGATAAAAAAAAATCATTACTTAAATCTGCCAAACACGTTTTCTCGTAAGCTCTATCGCTAAGTCGATAATTTATGCATATAGAAATGTTATCTGTTCATTGTTTTTTTTTTAGCTCACAATTATTCAAACTGCATTCAGAGACAGTGCGTTCCAGTTTAGATGCCCTCGAAAGTAATTCAGGTTTTAAGCAAGAAAATTATAACCTCAGTCGACGATATAAACAAATTTTTGGTCACCTTAATCTTGAAATATTTCAAACATTAAATTTGTAGTAAATTCTTTTTTTTGCATTTTTTCCCTATGTCTTTTCTAAAAATATTTGAATGTCATAATTTTAAAAATTCCACGCAAAAAAAAAAAAACGCAAATACAATACGAAAAATGTGACAATTTTCGAAGGTATTAACGTATGTTTTTGATATGCTATTTATATTTTTTTTTCAAAATTTATTTTTTATTAAACAAATAACAAAAAAATATGTTGATTTCTGCACGCTTTATGTAAAGACTTCATTTAAAAAAAAAACAGCTTAACATGATTTATTATTTTGTATGCAGAGACTGTTTTGTTCAGTATAAATATTAATATTACGTTCTAAAATCACGAGAAGATTTTTTTTTAGCTTTCTTAAAAATTCTGATACATACCTTGTCAAAAAAAAAAAAATAATAATAATGAAAACAGCGGACATATCGTTTCATCCGTTCCATGCATTCATTTTCATGCTTCTAAATCAGTTTTATTCTGTTCTTCTTTAAAAAGGAAAATGATAAAACTATTGTAATAAATTAAAAAAAAAAGATATTGATAAACTTAGCACTTTCGTTGATAGCATAAACGTTATAACTATTTGTATTTGTCGGTTGTGAAATCTGCAAAAATTCTATTTTGCATCATCTTATATGCAATAATGACGATATATGTACAATAATGTATTTGAATGTATTCATGTTCCCAGAAGTAGAATGAAAGAATGAAGGAAGCTATCAAATAGCTAACTCTTTCGCTTCTTTCAGTGCAAATGACCTGCTATATGTACTTCCATTCTTTCGTTGCTACTTTTTTTTTACGTATAAGTCAGTAGCTACCAAAAAGAAGAACAAAATAGTCGCTCCGTGCTCGCATCCAAGTGGAAAATTTTTCAATATTTTCATCCTGTATCGGATGTTGGATACCATAAATACCCATGGGTGTCAGACATACTTTATTTTCCTTACTAATTGAAATATACAAAATAAACCAAACGTAAACAAATTTTAAGCTTCTAGTGAAGGTCCTACTAGTAAATACAATAGCTCGTTTAAAATGTCTCAAATAAGGCTTGTCTTGACCGTTCTAATAGGATTGTTATAGACATAAGATTATGTTTAAAAGATCTAAAGAAAGGTCTTGTAATAAGCAACCATTGAGCATTGTCCTACTAAGTTGTCAAACATGTCATGATTGCATTTTATATTTCCTGCTTTACCTACTCTTTAACCCATTCTTCACCATTTTTATTTTTTAACAGTTTAGTTTGGATTTTTACTTTGCTCAAAATTACAGTATTTATTGGAAACTTTAAAACGATGAAACTGGGTCAAATAATATGGTATGTTAACTTTTCGGGCATGAAATCGATGTTCTTTTAGCTCCTCTACAACAATAGTCTTAACATATTTTTCTACTTGTGGCTTACTTTCCGGGTTATTGATAATATTTTTTTTTTGTCAGCCTCGCACAAACAGGCCCACGATTCTGGTGACTGACGCATGTTTCAGTCTTATTTATACTATCAATTGCAAAAAAAAAAAAAAAAATAGTAAGCAGATAGAAATTACTTTGAAAAATGCAGCGCTACCTCCCGGACTATTAGCAGCAAAAACAATATATGTGGTATACTTAAGGAAACTATCGAAAATTTGGCCGTTTTCGTATTCGTTTTTGAAGACACATATGAGACCGTAAGGTTTCAAACCATTGTTTAACCCATCTTTGCCCGCAAATAAATGAGACTGTATGTTTGGTTAAAGAAGTGGTAGGCGAAATGACCGGTCGGGCAAAGATGGGTTAAGACGCTTTAAGGAATTTCTCATGCAAACCTTTTTACATCGCATAGTCATGGACAATAGCAGCTAAAAATTATCGAAAACTTATCGAGTTGATCGTAATTTCATCGTCATGGCGAATTTTACTTTCGAAAAACTGTGGGTTGGGATTCTATTTTGTAATTGAACTCGTGATTTTTAAATTCATTCAGGCAACGTTGTATTAAGATAAAGTTTGCACGTTTACGTCAAATTACGGTTATTAAATAAGAAATTCTTACGAAAAGCAATAACTTCTAAAGTTGCATATAAAACCCCGCTTTTCGAACTCTAAGCCCCATAGAAAGTTTTTTGTACATTTTTAGAATGCCTGAAAGTACAACATATGTATATCCGTGAACGTTTCCATCAATAAATTCCCTCTGAATACTTTATCAAATTAAATTAACTTAAAATTTCAATAGCAAAATATAGGTAGAAAACATAAACACTGGTAAAAATGCGTTAATAATGTATAGAATGGGCTCCACGATAATTATTATGTCATTTAACCATATTTAGCCTTTCATCTCTCTCAATTTTTGACGTATTTTACGATTATGTTTTACTGTACGATAGGTTTTTTTTATTTAAACCTTAAACTTGTATCATTTAGTTATTTGTTTTAAACTATTTTCGTTATTTTTATTACGGAACAAACATTATAATCAATAAATTATGCATTCATTTTCTCCATTTTGGCTTACAGTGACTTGCCAATTTAATAGGTATACTGTTATATATTAACTCACATATTCTGCATTTTTTCAGTTAATTCATACATATCTATTTTATCATTAATCATCTAATTCTGTTTAATTATTTAACATCGCATTTGTTAAAAAATTTCAACAAAAAATCGGATCTCTATTGCTCCTTTATGAAAGAAAAAACTAAGTTTTTTGAATAATTTTGTAAAAAGTTTCTAATTATATTTTGGCAATCCAAGCAAACGAAAACAAAATTATTGTAAAAAATTTCGCTAGGAATTTTGAACAACACCATAAACGGCTGGAAATATGGTTCGAAGTCAGTCTCTTCGAGTGCCCGGTTTTCCTATAGTCCGGGATGTAGCATTGCACTCTTCGAAGTCATTTCCTCCCGCTTAATTTTCTTTGCAATCGATAGTTTAAGTAAAACTGATAATCGAAATAAACGTCAGTCGTCAGAATCTTGATGGGCCTGATGGTGAGAGGACGACAAAAAAAAAGTTCGCTCAATAACTCGGAAAGTAAGCCATGTGTAGAAAAAAATGTTAAGATCAATATTGAAGAGGAGATAAAAAATCCTATATTTCATGCCGAAAAATTTCCGTCCGACAAGATTTCACCCACTTTTCATAGTTTTAAAATTCCTAATGACAATCTCAATTTTCGAAAAATTGCGGTTTTTATTGAAAGTTTTAAATCAACACTACTCCTTCAAATCTGAAAACCACATTTCTCGCCCAAAATAACTATGTATTGTATTTTTGCTCAAAGTTACAGTATTTATTATAAACTTTAAAACGGTGAGAGGTGGGTCAAATAATGTCTTATGGTGAGAGGTAAGAGGTGGGCCAAATATTGTGGTATGGGTATTTTTAGGGCATGAAATCGATGTACTTTTTTCGATTATCAGCCTTACTTAAACTATCAATTGCAAAAAAAAAAATTAAGCGGTAGGCTTTGTATGCAACGCTACCTGCCGGACTACTAAGTACTTGTAGGTGCACATACATACCGGCTATTTATAATGATGTTTAATGTATGTACATTTGATAACACTTTTTGAGCAAAATGGAAATTCTTAAAACTTACCGTTCAATGGTAATTCCTTAAGTTCTCATTTGTTGAAGTCTTTTGTTTTAAATGCTTGAAACAAGAAAAGGCCCTTGGGAATTCCGGAAAATTCAATCTGGTATTGCTAAGTAAAACCGAGCAAAATTATCACGTGTTGCAAAGTTACTTAGAAAAAGTATCTGGCTACGGCATAAACATGAAAAAAAATGGACACAACGCAATATCAGCAGCAGACAGAAAGAAAGTCGGTCATCGGGGTTGTTTCAATATTCCGTATATAAAATTAAAGGGTGGTTATTGCAAAGCGTGTTATGCAAAATGATAATCATCAGCTCTCAAATACATTATTTTGCTTTTTCTGACGAAAAAAAAACTGTTCTTAATACCACGGTGACAGCTATAGTAATGGAGCGTTTACAAGTTTTCTAAACTATAAAAATTCAACTTTTTTTGTCTTAGCTAAATGTGTGCACTATGGCAAACCTAATAGTACATCGCAAATAGGTGAATGCATAAATCTAAAACAATCAAAGATATTTAAAAGTGTTGTTCTAATTTTTTAAAAATTCGGAACAGGTTTACTTTAGCTGACATTGTCCAATTTTATTTATTTTTTTTTTCCTAAAAGGGGGTTAAAAACAAAAAAATATAAAATTATCAAAAAAAGTCGCTCGGATCTAGTATCGGAGATATAGACATCGGAAGTTCCGGATATATCTTTTATAAAAATGGTTATAAGTTGGGAACGCCTGAATGGATTTCAAAAAAACGAGTGTCATAAGATAGATAATTTAATGGTCTACAATAACGGAGAGTAAAGTTTTGAAATTTGACCCATATTTTTGGAGATATTACGATTTTTGTGAAATTTCGACCAATTTTTTTTTTGAAAAAACATTTTTTTTTTCAAAAAATGTGTTAATGACCTAAAACTTTTTTAGCATTTTAAGAAACCTTATTTTATTCCCTTTAAAATAGTATATAGTTTCTTGCAAATTTTTGTGAATTTAGCCCCTTTTTAAAGAAAATCAAAAAAAAATATTCAATGAATTCTTATGAAAACTATGTTTTTGGGGGGAAAAACAGTGGAAAACAACAACAACAACGATTAGTACACCTACAACTCTTATTATTTAAACGATTCTCATAATAAAATAATATGGTTATCATATAATTTAAAAATTTTTTAAAATGTGAGGTTATGTTGAAGGAAAAGAGCGCCGCAGGCGAAAAATTTTTATTAAAAATCGCGCGCGCTATTTTTAATAAAAATTTTTAAGTTTTAAAATAAAAATGGTCTTACAATAATTGTTGTTGTTGTTGTTGTTGGTTTTTTATTGTTTTTGTCCATAAATAGAGACTTTTCATAAGAATTTATTGCATATTTTTTTTTATTTTCCGGCAAAAAAGGGGGTAAATACGCAAAAATTTAAAACAAGCTATATACCATTTTAAAGGGAATAAAATAAGCTTTCTTAAAATGCTAAAAAAGTTTCAGGTCATTAACACATTTTTTGGAAAAAAAAATGTTTTTTTCAAAAAAAATTGGTCGAAATTTCACAAAAATCGTAATATCTCCAAAAATATGGGTCAAATTTCAAAACTTCACGCACCATTATTGTAGGCCATTAAATTATCTATCTTATGACACCCATTTTTTTGAAATCCATTCAGGGGTTCTCAACTTATAACCATTTTTCCAAAAGCTATATCCGCAACTTCCGATGTCTATATCTCCGATACTAGATCCGAGCGACTTTTTTTGAAATTTTTATATTTTTTTATTTTTCACCTTCTATCACCCCTAAAAAAAGAAATTGATTTGGAGAATGTCAGCTAAAGTAAACTTAAGCCAAAAATTCAAAAAAAAAACAAACAGCAAGCTGTCAAAATAAATTTTAAATTAAAAATAAATTCATGCAGTTAATTCTGGAATGCGATTTTTACCAAAAATAGTGCTAGTGGAAGTCCAACCAGAGAAGCAACTAGCGCTTTTTGAAAAACGGAAATTCCACCTTTTGGTGCGATCAAACTTAAAAATGTTACCTTTTTGTGCAGATCAGTGATGGATTTCGATGAACTTCTTTTTTGGAAGTAGCTCATAATCGATATATTTGCATGAAAAATTTCGAATTTTTAAAATTGGTACATATCTATAATATTTATATAAATTTGCTTGTGTGGAAATGGCTTGTAACGCTTTGGAGCAAAATATACTGAACCGATTTTGATAATTTCTTTTTTAAAAAAACATATTTTTGCTAAAGAAGGTTATTGTAAAATTTATTTTGATTGTAATCTTTTCAACTTGGAAGCATACTGTAAAGAACTCAATTATTCAAGTGTATACCTGCGAGAGCACTACACTTAAGGTTTGAGAGTAAAACGCAAAAAGAATCTCTCAGTCAATAAATTCGGCTTTTTTTCTTTATACAAATAGTATGTATAGAGCTGCTTGATACGAGTTAATTTGACCAGCTGACTTTTGCTTTGCTGTGTGTACGTGAGTTCTATACAACTGTTGAACGAATAAAAACAATCTTTTGAGTGCACAGGGTTTTCTCTTGCTAACATATAAGTTAGTACGAAATATTATATGAAGCAAGCCGCTAATAAAATAAATTAAAAAAATCGACAAAATTTATATAGCAGTGTTGTTATTGTTAAAATTAAAGAAAACGAATTTAATCAGTTTTTTCAGTAACACAATTTGCGTAAATTAATACTTAGTAGTAGTAAAAAAAACATCGAGTTAATTACCAGTGCGTGTGCAAATGCATATGAAATTTGTAAGATTTCATTTTTCTTATTTACACATGACTAATCAACAAAGTTGTATTATATAAAACAAAAAAAAATAAAATATCTAATAAGCTTTTGAAACGGAAAATCGCTCTAGTAATTGAAAATTTCATTACCAAGGTTGGTAGTTGGCTAAATGTGGACTATTCCAAACAATTTACTCATTCATAAAAATATCAATACCTACCTATCTATGTTTTGTTTTGCTTTTAAATTGTTTCTTTCTTTTAGTTTTTTTTTTTTTGTTTTACTTTGCGCTCTTGTTACTTGACTTAAATTCTATACAAAGTACAAAATTGTGCATTTTTAAACGAAAACTCGCCGCATTATCTCATACCGTATCACAACCAACCATTCAAGTCTTTTTTTTATTATTTTTTAATTTTTCGACTTTTCTTTGTTTCTTGTGCTTTTGCTTTATTTTTTATATTATTTGCTTGTTAAAATCTTGCTCAAAAACCGTTGAAGTTTTAAATTCTGCCAATATGTATCTGTTGTTCTCGGAGATGTGATCATCATAATCATTGGTTGCTATAACAAAAATAGTTTATTTTCATCATTTCGTTTCATATATTATTTTTTCAAATCTTTTGTCGAATTGTCATTTGTCGAACGTGTTTTGTCGTCATACAGAATAAATATTTGTTTCAGCACAAATAAATCATCGGACTACAAACTAGTACAAAGTTATAACATATACTGTGTTACGTATAGTCAAATTTATATAATAAAAACAATGTCTTCACTTAAAAAAAATCATGCAAAAAGTAAAGAAAAAAAAAACCTAATTAATGCTAATGCAAAAAGAAAATGTTATTTAGATTTTGAAATTAACATTTATTTGCGAAAAATCCGAGGTTAATATTTCTGTTTCGTAATGTAAGCAGACATGTGCTAGAGTTAGTGAAATATGTTTACACTATAACTTATTCAGTAACGAAGCTAGGAAGCGGCAAAATGATCCTCGACATACAGTTTTGAATATTTGAAGTATATTTTTATTTTTTGTATGAAAATTTAAAATTTTTTCCACAGAAGTGGGCTGCACATATTACGTCAATAACCCTAGCTCGGCATCTGCACTTTTTTTACTTAAAGATATTGAAAAAAACTTCCACGTTCGCTAATGGTGCTGGAAAAATACTATGCAGTTGTAGAAAAATGTTCACTTCTTTCACTAAATTTAACCATATTCTTATAGAGGACGGTAAAAGTCTTAAGACAAGCCCTTCTTTAGTTAAAAAACTTAAGTGAAGGAGTTAATTAATGTGCGTACTAAGCATATCTTTGAAGTTGGGAATATTTTTAAAAATATATCAATTTGATAAGCCTTATTTATTAACTTTACTAAAACTTTACTTTGCTAAAATTTTGAAATATGATATTGCCAAGAGAGTATTAAAAATACGGATATTTTTTTGGAAATTAATCTTAGCAAAAGACAACACTATCCTACAATTACATGTTTTACATTCTTGGATGATTTTGACAAAGTGCTTCCGAAAACTACCATCATTCCAATAGTCACACATCAGAAGCAAAACAAGACTCGATTTTCAGTCCAAAATTTTGTAACGTTTAAAGTGCTTTAGAAATTATCTAAGCCATATATTGCGCTCAAAAACAACATTCTAACATATATAGTAGAAAAACTAGTTCAAAGATAAAACTTTGTGGAAATGTTTAATTTTGTACCAAAAAGTAAAATCCGATTAGACTACTTCTGAATCTGGTAGCCGTTCTAATAAGTCGAAAGAATATTACTGGTTGTTTAATCAAAAAATATGCCTGAAACCGAACCATATCTATAACATAGACAAATTTGTAGAGAAGAAAAAATATTTATTTCTTGTACCAGACCTCTGTGCGATAACGTAGTATGACCGAGTAACGTAATTCTGAAATGTTTCTCTAGTACCGATTTTGGTTATTATGTATCAAATCAAATCAGGTATGTTTGACAGAAAATAGTATGTATGTACTTCAAATTTGTTGAACAGCGCAAGAAAATATTGATTTTCTTATCAATTTGTAAGAGTCGCTGGCTATCTAAATTTTATCGTTACGCTTAATTAATAGTTAAAAATGAGTAAATAAATATTTAGTAGAAGCAACAAATAGCTTCGAGACACATAAAAGGATTGTCTTAATCATCTCCAAGAGTTGTTTGAAAGCCTTTTTTATCCCTGTGGTTTATATGTTTATGCATTGTAACTCCTTCGCCAGCTTTCTTCGAAATTTTTTCTCATGATTGCGTATTTTTATCACTCTCGTTCGCTCTATTACATAGCTCTTCGCTGATATTGGATCAGATTACCACATGAAGAGTTGTCAGATAACAGAATTATATGAAAATATAATGTTCCAACAAAAATGGTGAGGTGTACTACATGGGAAGCTTGGCAGAAGACCTGGACTTGAGAAAAATATGGTCTCTGTGAAGCACACTTGATAGGCGTTTGCTTACGAATCTCAGCCATCAACTCCAATGATAGAGAAGTCACTGCTCGAAAATTCTGAACTAACAAAAGGAAGGTTCTGCAATACGCTACAGGATTGACGTAGGTAGAGGATATTTCAATCAATAGCAATTCACCAATTGCATCGATTGGAAAGCATCAACATTCTCTGTCTCATTATGAAATTATTCATTGCTCATTGGAGAGACATCATCATTCTCTGTCTTGTTGTGACGTTGTGCATTAGGTTCGTCGTTAAAAAATATAATAGTTGTTCATATTTGCGGCTGGAGCAAGCTGGACTCAGAGCTGTGCGGTTTTTTATTATCAAATTCACTCCTAACGAATTATAATCGCACAAGCATGGATTACAAAAAAACATCCACGGCAATTGTATTTAAGCCTAAGTAATAATATCAGCTTGCCAGATAAAATTACGTCTATTATCCGAATTAGCTACGTTAACTTCCAGTGTTCCGTTTTACACTGTTGTTGGTGATCAAACCTTTCAACACAATTTCCGGCGTTCAACAAGAGTGTTTGCTTTCACTATTGCTCATCCAGTGTGATAATCGACAGAAAATAAGCTGCAAGGTATTACCTGGAACCCATCAAAACGACTCGAAACCGTTGTAGAAAAGTCGAGTCTACAGAATGGGATGTACAAAAAAGGTAGTGGTGCATTTTGGTAAAACTAACCAACCAGGGTTGCCATGCCAAAGCACGTCCCGATGCCCGAATTTTGACTTTTTTTTAATTAAAAGTACTTTAGATTACGGCTTGAAATGAATGCTAAATAATGAAACTCGAAGAGCCTAAATGGAATATATAGGGTTGCATTGTTTAATCCTGTCTGAAACATGGGTTGGCACCGGTTTTTTTGGGTAATTTTTTTTTTTTGATAAAAGATTACAGCTTGATATGTTTGCCAAATTATAGAGCCTAAATAGAATAAATAGAGTTACCTTGTCGAATTCTGTCCCAAACATGGGTTGCCGCTGCTATACTCTTTTACCCAAAATGTGGCCCAAAGATGTGGAGATGTACACACTCAAAAAAAAAGTGTTTGCCACAAATAATATAGATGGAACTACTTCAAGTGTTTGCGTGAAATAATAAAATTTTTGTCACAAACACTTTTGATTTTACTGATATGTAGATGAAAATTATTATACAAAACTACTCTTTTAAAACTTAACATAACATAAGACTACAACCTGGCAACATCGTCATCGTTCTTTGCTTCTAAACACTTATAAACATTTGATATCGTATATGTACAATGTAAATAACAAAAAAGTAATATCGAATCATAGCACTGCAAAATATGAACATGAAAAGTTTATAAGTGATAAATCGTTTGTTGAAATGAATAAGTGTTTGGGACAAAAGACAAGTGTTTGTCGAAACACTTCCATAAATTGAATTGTTTGACTGAAATATTATGACGATTTGTCGTAAATAATTATATCATTTAGAAGCAACATTTTATGAAATGTTTTTTAAATTTTCCATAGAAGTAATTAACTTTTATTTGTGTCAAATACATTGGTTTTTCTTATATTGTCTACAAATACGTATAGTTTAAGGCAAAAGTTAAGTGTTTGCTTGAAATAATAAGTGCTTATATTAAGCATTCGATAATTTGCCACAAACGCTTTCTAAACAATCCTTTTTTTGAGTGCAGAAAGCAGTTGACAGCCAAACAAGAAAAAATAACATGCATCCCCTATTCAGAAACTAAAGTTTCTATCCATGATAAACCATACTCTTATCGTAGTTCAAATATTTTCATTTTTAAAGCTTCTGGCAATATTATACTAGGCAAATTTATTCTATTGATTTTTAATTAATTAAATTTACCAGATAAAAATTCACGTTAAATGGAAAGCATTATTCGCGCACTTTCGTGATGAAGAGAGCTTATAGTTTGTTACCATTTACGCTATCGTTTTATAAGCTTAAAAGAAAACGTAACTGAATAAAAATGTTTGCGTGAAACAAACCTGTCCTTTTTTCTTTTACTTTTGTAGTCTTCTACTCACATCTTTATACTTGACTTGAACTTGAAATTTATTTTAATGATACACGCGTATGTTCGTTATGTAATAAATGTGTCGAACACCCTACTAATTTTGACGTTGTACAATAAAAATTAAAAATTATTGCATTGGCTTATCTATAGTAGTTGAATAGAAATGTGCTTTTGTTAAAAGTATAGCTTTCCTGGTCATTCCTAAAACCACCTGATTTTTTTTTGTTTCAGCGTCTGACCAATTTTAAAATTTTCTGACGTATCATTTGTTTAAGGTTTTTTAAAAATTACATCTATATTTAAGTTTATAGAAAAATTCCAATGGGGAACGCTACATGTAAGTAGAAAAATTAGTAAGAGTGTTAACTTTGGCGTCGCGAAAAATTAAACACCCTACACTGCATTAACAGTAGAAGAGCGCGTTAAAGTTTTTAATTCTTTACAAAGTTTTTGTGGGAGATGTGCGGTAGAAGTAGTGAGTGCAACTTCTACTTGTTTATTGCACTAAATTCTGCATTTTATTACACTATTAACCGTATTTAATAGCTACCCTTAGAAAACTTTGCTTTTATAAAAAAAAAGTCACGCCAACAAGTTCGATCCCGCCTACTTTTTTCTAATGCTAAGTATTGTCATATCGCATTTTGTAACATTTGTTCAGTAGATTTTACTGTATGTTGCATTTACATCTTTTGTTTATATGAAAGGTCCCAAACTAACCACATTGCCGATTGCTTTCAAGTTCCACCAAATGTTTCCATGTGATAGAGGCAATTCGAACGGGACAAAAAACGGAAGTGTTTTTCATGGCCATCTATAGAAAAGCAGAAGTCATCGAAACCTGGCAACATTTTTTAATGCGACTAATTTTAAAATGTTATGGAATAATGTAACTTTTTAATAGATTTCGTTTGATTTTAAAATCTTATTTACTTTTTTTCTTACAAGGCATAATAATCCATTCGAACGGGACATATTTTTCCGTTTATGTTCACTTGGGCAATTTTTCAAAACTACTTTAATACATAATAATATTTAAGATATACATATACAGTAATTAAAAAAACAAATTTAATGTTTATATTTATCAAATCAATTAGTGAGATCAATTTTTTCTTCTTAAAAGAAAATAAAACTTGTCTTTTTGCTGTTAAAACGTTTTTCCTGTAAGAGGCGTGGCACCACACACTTAAAAAAATATTTTTACTCAAGTTTCAATCTATCTACATAACAAATTTCATCAAAATCGGTGTTGTGGCACTGCCGTCATACCGTTTTTCCCCATTTGGAGCAATGCCACGACCGTTTTAAGGAATCAGAGTTTCTAATAATCTTTCTTAGGTTTCAATCTATCTTTAAGAAAAATTTCATCAAAATCGGTCCATTAGTTTAGCCGTGGAAACGTTTTTTCACGTTGGGGGCGTGGCACCACCTACTATTAAAAAAAAGGTATACATGCCCCTCCTTCTCTTCACAACCTTTCCAACAAAAAAAAAATTATGCGATTATGTTGTGCTATGGCTGTGAAAAAGGGGTTTAACCGTTTTGAACTGCCTATTTATTACACTTATGTTTCGAACAAATCGAACAAAAATTTAAAATTTCATGTTTTTTGCACTCGTTTTCTTCTTTTTTTAATTATGTACATGAAACTCTGTTCGTGCAAAAATTTTGACACACTTGCTGCTGCTATCCATTTCGAAATGAGAACAAATGATGTTTTTCTATTTTATTTGTGACTTTAGAACAGTTAATAGAGATTGGTTTGATGTTTTTGCATTGTTTTTAGCTAATTGACGTTGGAAGAAAGATTTTTTGGAAAGACTATCATCATGTATCACCTCTCTTACACACTTAAATATTTAAGGCAAAATACCATTCAATATTACAAAAAAAGAGAAACTGCATTTATGCAAGTTTGCAGGTGGTTTGCTCAATGTGATAAATGAATTCTGGTGTAAATTGTTTAAATTAACAAAATTTGAATATTTTCCTTAGATAATATCAGATAGTAACGCTTTTATAATAACTTTTAATTTTTCTGTCACGGTTGGCTTTTTAGCGGAAATGCCCATATGTATGTACGTAGAATCTATTAGATAGATTACGTTTTTTAAAACCTTTTACTATAGTTAAAACATATCAACAATTCAATAGCTATCATCATAATTATAAAATTTGATAAAAAAAAAACATTTGTAACATTCTTGTTGTTTTACTTACAGATTTCCAGATTCAAAAGACGGCTTTAAAATTTAGATACGACCATGTTTCGAAATACGCCGCTCGCCTCTACACCAACCATCAAATTGATACTCGGCCTAGGGCTCTGCACTTTGGGTGGTGCCATGTTATATGCATACTATAAGAATCGTGACGAAGATGATGAGTCTCAAAATGACATAGCACAACAGCAAGTAAAAAAGAATGCACATAAGGGCCAAAAGGAAAAGAAAGTTACCATTAAATTAGAAATTTCTAACGACCACATTCCATTGATCGTTGGTCGTGGTGGTACAAATTTAGTCTTAATTGAAGAGAAAACACGCACGACCATACAATTCCGGTGAGTTTTATTATATGATTAATAAGTAACGAAACAAAATAAATAAACCAATTATTGTACTTATGCCTTTTTATAGTGACAAAAGTGATACACATAAATTCTGTGACATTTCGGGCTCACCCGAAGCTGTGAAAGAGGCACGTGCTTTACTCCTTAAAGAAATCGATCGTTCTCCTAGCGTTAAGGAAGAAATCTATGTACCAGCAAGTGTTTGTGGTAAAATTGTTGGCCGTTGCGGTGAAGCAATGCAAGAAATTTGTCGTCTGTCTTTGGCCAAGGTTTCTGTTGATTCCGGTGGACGTAATGGTGGTATGGATAAACGTCGTATAACTATCACAGGCAATCGTCAACAGGTAAATTATACATATATGTATGCAGTGCACTAGAAATATATTCAACCAACTGTTTTCGACGTCTAAAAAACTTAATTGTTAATTCGTTTCGTAACTTGTCCTTAGTATAAAAAAAAACTTTTGAAATAATCGTCACACATGTATGAGGAAAATTGACAGTAATCAAATTAATTAAAATAAATATGGGACCAACATTTTTATATCAGTCTAAGGGTAAAAATCCTTTTGAACAATTGTCCATCAGTAAAATATTTTAAAATTGTCAGAGCTCAATACCTTTTTAGTATCAACCTTTTGCTTTTTAAAATTATATTAAGCTATTTTCTTCTACTTTACTTACAGGTTAATATAGCACGCAAACTTATTGAGGATAAAATTCAAGAAGATGAAGATGTTCGTCGTGAAGTAGATGAAGTTGAACAACATCGTGAGCCACGTCGTTCGCCGACCAACAGTATCAGCTCTAGTATGTATTCATCGCAGAATTCTTTAAATTCACATTTGCCACCACGTGAAAAGCTGCTGGCATCAAATACTGAGGAAAAGCCAATGGAAGTATATGTTTCAGCCATTGCTTCTCCCTCGAAATTTTGGGTACAATTAATAGGCCCACAGTCAAAAAAACTTGACGTTATGGTCCAAACAATGACCAATTATTATAGTGAATCTGTCAACCGAGAAATGCATAAAATTGCAGAACCATATCTGGGACAAATAGTTGCTGCAGTTTTTAAATACGATGGCAAATGGTATCGAGCTGAAATTGTTGGAATTTTACCAAATCAATACAATCCGAATGAGGTTGTGTTGGATTTGTATTTTGTTGATTATGGCGACAGTGAATATGTTGCGCCGCATGAAGTCTTTGAATTGCGCACTGACTTCCTTACCTTAAGGTAGGTCTTTTTGAAGAATATTTTCTGTATGCACACATTTTTATCTATGCATAATGTAGATTTCAAGCTGTTGAGTGTTTTTTGGCAAATATTAAATCCATCCCGCCTAATGATTCCGATTCCTGGGATCCACAATCTATACAAAAATTTGAAGAACTAACACAAGGTAAGTTTGTTGATTTTAAAAGACAAAGTCGTTATTTAAAATACTTTAAATATTCTTTTTTTCATTTCCAGTTGCCAACTGGAAGAAACTTATTTCACGTGTTGTAGCATACAAGGAGCGTCTAAAGCAAAATAATGACAATGTATCAAATACTGGACGGAATCCAAATAGTCGTGAAAGTTCTCCAGTTCCTGGTGTTGAACTTTATGATTTAACAGAAGGTAAATATTTTGAATGATTTTCTTCAAAATGTAATTTTTAAATGTCTACTACATCTACACTGGTGGTAACACATCCCGTCTACTATATAGAGGATTGTGTGTTCCTAGGTGTCCTTTTAACTAAGTTTTAGTACGTATGTTCCCTTCAAAAAGAAAATCTCTGACTATTTACAATTCTTCAGGTTACCGCAGAGCTTATCAAATTCGGTCAATTGAGGCACAGATAGAGAAAGAGTGCACTTCGATTTCTGGCTACCTCTAAACGAAACCTTATCTATGAATAAAAAAAGAACATTGAAAAATTTATAGGAGAGTGATGAAGTCAAACAGCTATTAATTCAGCGGAGTTTTCGCCTAAAATTTATTGGTTTCGTATATATATATGTAAATCTTCCGATTATTGTTTTCAATATTTAGGTCATTTGGAATTATTTCCAGACAAAATGTTTCTTGAGTGTTGCACCTCGTCTGTTCAATGCATTCCAGATGCAATTGCGGTTGATATTGTATAGATCAGTACTGTAGCCGATGAAAGTCTGCAACTCATTTCTCTGCTCCACGATAATATGAAGGTTCTTAATCTGATCAATACACAATCTGTTCGTTTTGTTTCATAACAAAATACGACAAAAATAAAATTTAGTCAAAAAATAGATATGAGAGATAGAGGTAATTTGTTGTCTACCTATCATTTTTTCCCCGGTAAATATTTTTATTTACTAAAAAAATTTTTTTTCAAAAATCTTTGCAAATATATATGAGATATATATAAATCACATTTCAAAGGTCTCATTTTAGTAAAAAAAAGGTCACTTCGCAAACCTCCTTCACCTTCAAATTCTCAAGAATTAAAAAAATTTTTTTTGACTGTTTTTTGTTTAAAAAATATTGAATAAGACGTTTTTAATAAAATAAACCTCAAACTCGACTTATAAAATATGTAGCGAGCATTTTAGTAACATCGTGTCAAAGTTATAGTACTGGAAAGCTATAGTTAAAAAACTTCAAACGCGTTTTTCTCGAAACCACGTTTTACGAGTTGGCGGGCATGATAAAAAAAACTACTGGACCGATCTTTCTGAAATTTCAATATGCTGCAGTGCACATATAAATGCAGGGAATAAACTACAAACAAAAAGATCGGTATTATAGTTTTTGATTTTTGGCCCGAAAAATTGGCAATTTCCGAGAAAATTACGCCATTTTATTTTTGGATCAAAAATTTTTGCCTGTAGTTCATTCCCTGTTGGCTTTGATGCTGATTAAAACCTCTTATTTTTTTTTTAGATGTTTCAGTGAGCTGCAACCATGCCCGCCGTGATTTTTTGGTGTTTTTTCAAAAAATTTTAGTGGTCACAAATTTTATTCAAAAAATAAAAAAAAAATTTTTAAATATTGTCTTGTGTCAAAATATATGTGTAAAGTTTCAAAGTGATATCTCGATTTTTATAAAAATTATAGGCATTTTAAAACACTTAAGAACAAATTTTTTGAAGTAGAATACACTACAACTTTGTTTTGTTTTTCAATTTTACTTCAAAATCTGAGCTCTTATTTTTTTTTTTTGTTTGTAAAACAAAAATTTTTCGTAAAAAAATGTCAGATCTACAACTTTGGCTGTAGTGTCCGACCAGTGGGAAGCGAGATATTTACAAAAAATCACTTAACTTTGACTTATCATGAAAACGATTTTTGAAAAATTTTTATTCAGACTGAATTACTGTCCGGTCAATAAAATGTAAAACAATAGCTAAAAAGCTGTTTTTCTTACCTCTGACCTTGAATATTTTGCGCAGAAGTAGTTTTGCGTGAGGCAACCCATCATGCCTTTTATCACTTAATCGTATACACTTTTCTACGGTCGCCTCGTAGACAATTTAGTTACATATTTATCAGTTCCTTAACATTTCAGCCCTATTATTTATTGTTAGTATTTTATAAAAATTAAATTTTGTACTTACGTATGAAAAAACAAAAATTACCAGGGGAGGATCTACTATATTTAGAAGATTATTCGAGCCTTACGTACCCGCGAACCAAGTTTTTAATGCTCCGTTTTGTTATATGGCAGACATTTTGATAGCGTCAAGTTAGGCGTAACTCACACCTAAACAGCTATGCGAGTAAGAATAGATATTTTACTCAGTCCCCACGTCAATTGGCTTGTGATCTAGGACACTAACAAGGATTGATTACTTCAGTAAGACAATAATAATATTCACAATTTAGAGCTTAATAACTACTTCATTTCATTCAACTACTCGAATGCAAGCTACATATTAATTTTTGAGCTGCTACAACAATAAAAAACACGAAATGCCTACCTTAATTTTAAATAATTCAATATATTTGACGCTTCTCTTTTTTTTTACTTTCCAGGAGTTGAAGTAAATATTGGACATATGTTAATTTCACATGGCTTTGCCTTATCTGCAGAAGATAATCAACCACGATCATCAAATTACGCTTCCATTTATCCACAATCACCATTTGCACGCTCAAACGAAAGCCTAACAGATGCAAGCACTCATTTCCAACAACAACAAAAGCAGCATGCCTCTTCAGAGGATGCTCTTATCGAACAACAGCTAGAGCACTTACAACGCAACAATAATTTGTACTTAAATGGAAATGATCGTAGTGGCGGAAATTTTAATCCGGTTAAATTTGCAGCAGCGGAGTCATTCAATGGAAATTTTATTAGTGATACCAAAGCTGGAGCAGCACCTACAACAAATGGCACAGGCAAACACAATGAAAACAATTTGATGTGGAACACAAACTTAAATGGCAATTTGAGCCGATAAATGTTCTCATGTCAATTTTTTATTTTTTTTTTTTTTATTTTAAACGGTTTTGAACCAAATGTAAATAGTATTTTTTACATAAACTCTTTTAAGCAGTTTTGATTAATTATTCAATCGCAACATACGTTAGCTACTACGTTATTATAGTTCCAATTTATTTAAACGCTGATTTTATCATTACATATATATTTTATGTTGACATATATGTATATATTTATTATACATACTTATGTATATGGTATATATATTTTGTTTACATATTTTATATATGCAGTGGCTTACAGTTTATTTTAAGCAGTGCCATACTCAAAATTCAAACCGCTATAATTTCAAAACTAAAAGAAGTGTCGAAAGAATTCATATAGAATAGTATGTTATTCATTCAATGAATTCTCTGTTTAACAATTTAAGAAGAAAAACTTAAAAATTAATTCAAAATTCATATCACAGCTCGAACTAAGAATTATTCGCTTAATTTTTTGTACTCCTAATTACTAATGTTTGGTACGGTACCCTTATTGTGTGGTTTCAAAATGACAAAGTCCATAGATTTTCAATGCCATTCATGTCAGATGACAGCGAAACCATCACTCGAGAGCAGTTACAAATGAGACAGGACTGCACAATTACTGACTTGAGCTTTGAATCATTATCTTAATAAAACCAAAAGCCTTCTCGTATCCCAAGTTAAACGGCACTTTGAAATATTTTTTTTTGTCAGGATATTGAGATACATGGTTTTATTGCGTTCAATAAAAACTAAATTTCCAACGCCGCTTACAGACATACAGAGCCAAACCTTCACGCTGTGGCCACCATGTCTTGCAGTTACTCGTAGATTTTCTTTATCAACCATCGTATTTGGTTTTCACCAACATTCCATCTGGACCAAATATTTTTTTTTTTGTGTGCTACTCGACTATTTAAATCATACTCTCAAAGCACTCGACAAATGGTGCCAGTGCTGCACTATTTTTCCAATTCCATTGCATACCTCATTAAACAGTTTTGGGCCCTATAACTTTGGATTCTTCCCTTGCCTTGCAATCTGTTTTCATTCAGAAATCTTTCTGTACGTGTTGTACTGCAGAAGATTTACCATTTCTGTGACTTTGCGCTGGTATTGGTTATTTTTAAAATGATTGATGACAAGTTCATGCTTTTCAAGTATAATGCGTCGACCAGAAAAGACGTGTGTGGCTTGCAAGATAGTTCTAATATTTCGCGAAAACAAATAAAAAACACATAAAAATAACGTCCAATCTACGTAGCGACATTTCGGCGTAAAGACACGTAGAAATTGCTGCATCATATAAACTTGAGCTGCATTTTGCTTATGCGTTTGGCTTTCCCCCTACCGGGGGATATGCAAAACATTATTTTTTAGACTTTTTTTTTAAGTATTATGTTCTGAAGCATTTGCTTACATACATAACTGCTTTCAGCTGGTTTTTTATGAACTGTGAGCCACTTTATATTTCAAGCGTTTTCGTACAAAATTTTTAGTAATAATTAAGATAGTGACCTTTTTCATTACCGATGGCCCTGAAATACATATGTAAAAATGAAGCAATCGCAAAGTACTAAAGTATAGTCAAGATATTTGATTGGAAGTATTCGCTTGTATTTTTCAAGCTTCCTTAGATAAGTTTTAAACTCGCATTGTTCCTATTAAACTTCTTTTGAAAACTTTAGACAAGGTAACGCTAGCATTGTCGCTTTAAAAATCTGGAATGCGAAAAAGAATGTGAACTCAATACGAAGGCAAATACTTTCAAAAGCATTCTGCCTCTTTAAATTGTTTAAGCAATTGTTTTCATTACCCAGAGAATATGCTTTTCGGAGGTGTTATTTGATTAATTTTTTATCTAATGGGATCAAAATAAAAAATGATTTACACTTTTCCCTTGTAGACCCTTCCAAAATAAAGATTGCTAATCATTTTTAACATTTTTGAAGACCATTAACTTTGAGATGAAGCGCTTATATTGGGACTTACGTATGTTTGCAACGTTTTCTTTGAGCCATTATTTATTTTTTTTTTTTAGAGTAAGCTTTTGACTTGAGCAATTTTAATGTTTTCAGAAAATTTTTGTTATCCCTTATAACGACAATTTTGTTTTTTTTTTGAATAAATATACAATCATATATTTTAAATAGATGTAAGTATAGAAATTTTGCTAATTTTTGCAATGTTGCTAAAATTGTAATAAACACTAAAAAATTGCCAACAATTAGTTATAGGTTGTTATTAATTTGAGCCCGATTTGTAAGAGATTGACATGCCATCAAATTAAGCAACTAAGTTCTGATATCATAACATACATATAATAAAAACTTTACAAAATTATGGAAAAAAATCTTTTAATCTGAATGGAAATATTTCAACCTAGGTACATTAAGATTATATTGAAATTTTCAAAATGTTTTTCATTCTTTGAGAGTCTGTCCTCATACATATTTGTTCGAACCTTGAAGAATTTGTACACTTAATTCCAGTTTTTAAATAACCTCAGGCTACATTATCAAATTGTTTGTTTGTTTTTACAAACAAAACGCTTCGTAATGCCAATGTTCAAAGTTGTTGAGCCAGGCTTGATTGTTAGTTGATTTCTTATTTTTAAGTTAATCAAATGTCAACGTTCCTAAGGTACTTTTAGAGACATTCGATATGTATCTTGATTTCAACTATATGTGCACATTATGTCAAAAGTAATATTGATTTAACTTGGATTAAACTTTAGTCCTTACGTTTGATCCATTTCAATTACAATGCCAATATTTATTGGGTGGGATGCCGTATAAAAAGCCAAGTTGGTGACCCTATGTTGCTTGCGTACGGTGCTATCAACCCATAGAATATTCTGTACGCTACATTGTTTTCCCATTCGATAAATTTGTCTGAGTGAATACAGTCTTATCTATTTTCACTTTTTGAACACATTTTTTATCATAAAACAGCCCGTTATCTTCTCTATGCCTTCTGCGCATTCAGCATTAAATATTTGATTTTCTTTTCGATGGACATAAGAACTTGTTCTGCTATTTCATACAAAACAACCTGCCTAATCAATGCATTTTGAAGTAATGCTTTGAATATTGTAAAATATAGATTCTGTGTCTATTCTTGTGCTGAGCACTACTTGCTCCAACATGAGATTAAAGAAATTAGATTACTATGCATCACTTTGACAAAATCGGGTGTGGGTTTGGAATAAATTATTACACATCATTTAGTGATAAGATCAATTTTGTCGGTATATGTACCTTTGACACTGCATTACTCACCTTTAATGAAACTTTCAAAATAAATTTCTTTGAAACCTTGTAAGTGAAATCTTTCAAATATAATCATTTTGGAGTTTCTGAAAGGTTGCAGATTCAACGTTTCCTGATTTTTTCTAACGAAATCTAAGCAATGTTTTATGGTTCGATATTATTTTCTTTTTTGTTATCTGCATATACTGTGGCTCCATCGCATAATCGGACAAGACTTTGTTGGATAAAAATGTGCTCTAAACTTAAAGACAAACACACTAAATATATTGTTTTTTCGCTTTTATTTATACTTCATATAATTATCCCTCTGAACAATAAAAAAACAACAACTTTTTCTTGTTAAGAATTAGTTTAATCACTTACGTTCTTGTAGTTATATATGTCGACTCTAATTTTTGCCATTATTCCTGAACTTAGCTCCCTTAAACTTAAAAATCTACTTCGAAGGCATATATTCTAGCAAAAACAATCATGTACTATTATAAGAACAGTGCAGCAAAGAAACCAAAAATCATAATCAAAAAATAATAATCATTTACTTATGTAAGGGGCTGTTCATAACGTAACGCCGTTTTTCGACATTTTTGACTCCCCTACACGTTTCACAGCCTGTCATATGAAATTTCATAGACTAAACATTTGAAAAAGCGCATGTTGCCTTCTTATCGATCGGTAGAACTGTTGATTGAAATCTTCCATTAACGACTTCACAGTCGACTATATTAAATTGTTGGGAGTTTAGCAACATTAGACTCCAGACTTGAATATAGGAATATTCTATTTGCTGGGAATAACTTCCATCGAGTGTACCATAAGTTAATTATTTCTCACAAGACACTGTAATTTCGACCAAAGACCAATTACAAGTAAAACACTATTCGTTTTGCTTTAGTTTATATGTAGATTTTATTATTTCATGTCTCTTTAAATTGTTGTTTCAATGCATTTCGTTCAAAATTTTTTATTTATTGTATTATATATAATGCAAACATAATTTTATTTTAAATAGAAACTAAAAATAGCCGTTTTTTTAAATGTTTGGATGGTAAAAAAGTGTTAACGCTTTCTTAAATACGGTTTATGTATCCTTACAATAACTTACAAATAAGAAAGAAATGAAAAAATTAAAGAAAATATCGAAACAGAAAATATTTGAAAACTGTTAGCCAGACAAAATGTTCATATAGGAATATACACATGTATTTTAATTTTTTGAGGAAATGCTAGTTTTATTATACTTCAATATCTCTCTATATTCAATATACGGTAGTTGGAAGTGTTCAAGTGAAATTTCAACTAAAATTATCAATATTATGAGAGTAGCTCTGAGAGTTTGAGCTTACAATAAGTAAAAATAATTTGAACAATTTTTCAGCTACCAGTAGCTAGCTGATCGCCTGCCTCACTGTCCAAAAATTAAAAAATATTTCTTCAGAAAACAAAAATGGGAAAGTATTTCCCAGACGATTTTAGCTTTATTTGTTGACATACAAACGGCTTGTATGATTCCGGATTTATGAAACTGCGTTCAGTCCATTCTTTGACCGTTGTCCGAATCTGCCTATTTTTGCAATTCTAAGAGCTTGAAAACGCTGACCAGCACAAGTATGCTGAAAACTAGTGTTCTTTTTTGCACGGCTAAAGGCACTAAAATTTTACACAATGTGTTTTTTTGGCAGCTTCTTTTAGCTAAAAAAATAGAAGCAAAATCTTTTCTCTTTTTAACAGCACTTCTTTTATCTTGTAGAGTATAACAAATTTATTTTCTTGCATCTGCCAACAATAAAAATTAATAAACGATAAAAAGCAATTATTTCATTTTATTTATAAAAAAGGGGTTCCAACCAATGAAACTAACTGTAAAAAGATTTTTTTAACAAAATCATTTGCGAAAAAAACTTAACGGTCTTGCTTGGAAGCACAGTCCATTGGCATGTCATTCGAATTGTCCATTCTGCTGAAATATTTTTCGATAACTATCATCTATTGATAAATAGTTGTATTTAAAAAAAACCAAATTATTCGCGGAGTATGCAATTCCTCGTAAAATGTTTGCCTTTATCAACATTTATTTGCACTTCACGAAATCGAAGCAATGTGACTGACTACTTTGTTTGTAAATTAAAACCACTTCAATAATGTTTCACAAGCTGCTATTTATTTTTGTTTAATAATGTTATTTTAATAATTTCTGTTGCTTTAACTAAAAAATGAAACTTGAAGTACAAAAATATTTTATATGACACACTTACCTTAAAAGATAAGTAAAATTTTATAAGTTTAACACAAAAATAAAATCATTAATTCAAATAAAATGCTGAAAATGTAAAACAAAATAAACCGCACATAAAAAATAATTTAACATTGCATATAAATTTTTATTTATTAATTTTTTTTTGTTGTTTTGTTTTGATAGCAATAAAATATTATATAATAAATTGTATTTGTTTCCTCGTGTTCTAATTTAGCCGTGTTTCTAACTCAACTTTTCTTTTTAACTTTTTTTATCTTTAATTTCACGCAATTCTATTTTTAATATTTTCTTGAGATGCAGCATAATGATGCATGCATGCATGCTCTGTTTTCCGTATGTAATTTTGAATATTTTATTTATGTTTAGTTTATCATTTTTGCTTTTAAATCTATTTTGATGCATTTAATTAAAACTTTTATAATTACATTTTATTTTAAATTGTTTAATTTCTCATTCAATATTATCATAAAGTTATAAACTATTAGTTTTACTTTTTAATTGCCAATTATATTATTTTCTTTATTTTAATTATATTTATTAATAATAACTGTGTTTTTACTTCGAAATCTTTTATTCTGTTTCCTCGAATGACACGATGATGACGACATATTACTGAACTAAACTGCTGATTTATATCGTTTCCGATTACTCTTCGCCCTTCCCTTCTACACAACTTTTACTTCTCTTTTTCTTGAACGCATATTATTGGTTTTGCTTCTGCATTTGCTACTGATTTTACTTTTGTTTCACACATTTTCATTTATTATTTTAAACGTAAATTTATTTTTGCTAAACATTTATTTCATATGCTGATGTTGTAATGTTTAAATTTACAATTGTTGTTGCATTTAATGTAATATAAATATTTTTGTTGCTGCATTTTGTAATTGTTGATGTATTTGTGTATTTTTCTTGTTGCAACTGATTTGTTTTTCGTTTTTTTGTTTTAAATATATATAAATATGAAATTTTCTTAAAGGAAATAATCTGGTGTTCTTCGTGTAACGTGTGGTTCTCCACGTCGGGGTGCCGGGTCGAATTGTAGGCTGTTGAATATATTCAAACAAAAAAAAATAATTAGTTTACTTTCAAAATAAAATTTAATAATGAATATGTTTTTAGTTTAATTGACCAAAAAATAAGAAAACATTCTCATCCGTTTGAAGTTATACATAAATGAGTACTTAAATTTCTGTTGTATGCGTAAAGGAGAAAAATAAGTTTCGAATTTGAATAAGCTTCGGTACTTATTGAAGTCTTATTTTGGAGTAATTCTTATAGTTCTAGAGATACTCAGATATTTTAGTAATTTTACAGAGATAATTTGTACAGCTGAGTGCTGAGCTGAGCATTCTGTTAGGACATGTATAGAGTTTCCAAAAACTGCAAAAGAATGTACATAGAAATTATACATTGTCGAAATAGGGCGTAGTTCATAACTCGCCTAGGGCCGCTACATGATTATTCCGGGGATAATCCCCTTCCCAACTTGAGATTTATTTCATATTACTAATGTAGCACACCTTTAACTCTTTTCTACACAATATAGTTATCTTTTACAAACTAACCACTCAAACTGTTCATTTTGTTCTAATAAAGTCAAAAATCGTTTTTATTTAAAAATCGATTCAGTTAATTTAATCCCAAGAAAAGATAAAAAAAAGGACCAAAGTCCAAAAATATTATCACATTATATACATTATATACACATCGCCAAACGATTCAAATATTAGAACTTAGATAATAAAAATGAGTAAAACAATCATTCTGAAATCTATCACAATCAAAGTTTTTTAAACCACGAATCGTAACACTGCTATTCCAGATTCCGAATTACGTAGTTCGCAACATTGTTTTTCGCGTTTCCATTGTAATATGATTATGATTTTTCTACGAACAGAATGAAACTTGAGCGGAAAGTTTTTGCATACTCAAACACAAGAGAAAGTTTTAAATTATTTTACTATTCAGTACAGTGTGTGATAACACCAAAAAAAAAATTACAAAAACAAAAAACGATCATGAGTGATCTTTTCTGTGAGATTTTCTGCATTACATTTGCAAACAACTTATGTTGGGCCTTGTGATCACAGATCGACTTTAGCTAGCTGTTATTCCTTCTGGCCACAGATTTGATATTTCACTTTTCTTGCAGGCAGTTCTTTGTAAACTTTATTGGCGAGTCAAAATGAAGTAGTAAGCGCAAATCGTATGATAAATCGATGAGGTCATCGAAAGGTAATTTTTTTGTGGTCTATCGGAACAGAAAATAATTTATAGTTACAGTTTTTACATTTTGATATTAATGGACTTCCAGTTGAAACACAAAGTCCCACAAAATCTCCTGAGTACTCTGTCGACACTCATTTGACCCTGCATATCTAAATTGATTGCATAAGATGCGTGCTTTTCTAATAACTATACTTTATCAGATTACTTAGGTATTTTATTTTGTTTTTAGATACACATTTCAAGAATCACATCTTTCGATGAAACAAAATATTTTCTGTCAACAGAGTTTTTTTAACGTATAATGTCTGTATCAGAACAATAGGCAACTCTATATCAAAAGCAAAAATTTTGTATTATAAGATTTAGTTGATTAAATCACTAATTAAATAAGATTGAAATCCTTATGACCAAAACACATTCTAAGACTGTGCAATCCACATTAAAAAATTATAAAATAAAAGAGAAGTAGAGATTTTCAAAAATCAACGTAAATACGTGACAACTGCAACTTTTCCTTGGTATTGTATTCAGTTTGTCTGTCACATGATACGTAAAGTTTTAGGTGCTAATATTTTATGAAAAC
Source organism: Tricholauxania praeusta (assembly GCA_949775025.1). Taxonomy (NCBI): domain Eukaryota; kingdom Metazoa; phylum Arthropoda; class Insecta; order Diptera; family Lauxaniidae; genus Tricholauxania; species Tricholauxania praeusta. The sequence goes on from OX459030.1 coordinate 16,040,622, forward strand.
CTGTTTCTAATCTTTGTACACACTCTACGATATGATGGTGGTATATGTAATCAAATGTTCAAATTTTTAACAAAAAAAAATAAGCAAATATTTATGGAATATTTGCTCGTACTGAGAGATAAATAAAGGCAGACAACTGCAAAAAAAAAATACAGTTATTTATGATAAAAAAAAACACCACACGGACAATAAAAATACATTATTAAACTCGATACAAGCCTATACATATAAACATATTGTATTATCAAAAAATGAAATAGAAGTAATAATAATGGGAAAACTGCTAATGTAGTTGCTGCTATTATTAAATAAATAACAAAATATTTTAGAAATATAATCTTAATGCTGATTAGATAAAGACCTAAGTGCAAAATCGAGTTGGCTTTTTACTAACAACACAGCCAGACACAGGTGAAAATATTTTAAATAATGTGGATAAATTTCACACAGAATATCAATTGTGTTATATGAGACTTTAAGTATAGGAAAATTAGACTTTGTAGAAAAAATGCCAATCATTAAATATATGGCACGAAATGTCAAGCTTTAAAATTGAATTTGAACTTAAATACATATGATAAGATTCTAATGCTAAGGCAAGACTAATTCTAAATTAAAAATAAATAAATTTTCCAACAAATCCATTTCAATATACAAAAAAAAATACTTATATGTTACAAACTTACAATGAAAATTTTAGTGAGTCATCTAATTCCATAAGAGCCGCTTGGTTACCGCAACGATAACAATAATTTGGCGCTGAGAAGATTGTGACAACATTTCGGTCATGACACCAATTATAGCCTTCCATGACCAATTGATGAGCACGTGAGACCAATGTAAGACCGTTTGTATTGTTAAAGGTTTCCGAAATGTCCTGCAGAATAGCAATGATTATTACATCTTTTTGCCAATACAATTTTTGTTAAAAATAAATACATACCTGTCCAAAGGTGTAGCCAGCACCACGTGGAGAAATACCCCAGCCACCTCTGTCATCGGGATCAGACCAAAGTAAATCGCACATTGGGCCTTCATGTGGTACTTCTTGCAGGCGATCCAATGCCCGTATATGATCCAAACTATCAATAGATGGACTTAAACCGCCATGTAAACAGAATATCTGATTATCAACCAAAGCCGTCAGTGGTAAATAATCAAATAGATCGGTAAAATATTTCCAAACGTTGGCATTGCCATACTTGCGCAGGCATTCATCATAGAATCCATAGACTTGTGTAATCTGTCGTGATTCATGATTACCACGCAAAATAGTGATTCTTTCACGATAGCGAACCTTCAATGCCACCAGCAGGGTAACAGTTTCGACCGAATAGTAGCCACGATCGACATAATCACCCATGAACAAATAATTTGTATCGGGTGATTTGCCACCTATCCGGAAGAGTTCCATTAAATCATGAAACTGACCATGCACATCGCCGCACACTGTAACTGGACATTTTACCTCTTGAACGTTTGATTCTTTTGAGAGGATTTCCTTTGCCTAAAAGATAAAAAAAAAATTATTATTTAATATTTAATATAAATAAATATAGCTAAAGGGGCTAACACACGACAAAGGTATAGTATTTAAAAAATGTGTTTTTCAAACCGAGCAAATTTTGCACACAAAAAGAATTGAAATCACACGCTAAAATGTCATCTCTAAAATATTTCCAAATGGTAAAACATACAGACCGCTATAAAAAAAGCCGAACATCCAATTATAAGCCATCAACTTAATACAATCCTAGACTATTTTGACACATGAATGATAACCTATCATTTTTTGCCAAATATGTAGTTCTTATGTGCATAATGCTCGTATTCATTATGAAATTTATTATCAAACTTGAAACTTAAATTTGAAACCAATGACCTAATTTCTTTAGCTCGTCACGATTTTTATAAGATTGACCCTTATTTTGCCACTGGTACTTTAACGCTTGCTAATTTTTTGATGATAGAGCAGAAATTTGCTTTAGATTACATTAGGAAAACTAAAAAGTTAGAATATCTAAGTCCTTGATTTGACGTGCAATAGTATTTCTGTGACTGGGTTCATTATCCAGCATCAAAAATTTATAAAAAAACGTGGAGATTTCATATACATAAATGGCAAACAATTTTAAGCCTAATTTTTTTCAAGCGATGGAAAATACTCTCGCCAAATAATGCATCTGTAATCCGTCGCTGTTTTCGACAACATGTTCTATTAAAAACTGAATTAAAAATGTAGTTTTAGTGCGACTCAACGAAATTTAATCAAGGATAGCTTACACATAGTACATACTATATATTGTGACTCAAGGTCTTTTTTACAGAAATGTTGGTATTGACAAATTTTTTACTTTGTATGCATTGGCAGAAGAATAGGCGACATGATTATTGTGAGCACAATTTTGAAAAATAGAACTGAAATTGGACTTTTATTGGAAAATATGAGAAAAGCTCATATTTCTGATCACTCCAGTATTTGACATCAGCAAAGAAAAAGATACGAGTAGTTGCCAACAAAAATATGTTTTCAACACATTGTGAAAAATGTAAATATTATGTCTGCTTAGATGACTTTGAATGAAAACCATATAAAACAGTACAATTGATTTTGCGCTATTTTTTTCGGAAATTGAATTTTCTTGCATCGTTGTGAATTGAGATTTAAAAAAAACATATAAGACCATTGACTTTCATTTTTGAACAGGTAAAAAAAAACTATAAATTTCTTGGTGAACTAAAAACAGAAAAGTTTCGGATGTTAAAAATATTAATGTTTTTGGCGTAATTATAGTATGAGGATTAACAGGCAGGCAAGCCCTAAAAAAAATATTTATTTTTGTAGAAACTCTCACATATGTACGACATACATATTCTGTAGGAAAGGGTTATTGACTTCATAATTTCTGAATATGTATGTACATAAGTATAAGTAAATGCTTACCAAACAACAATATGTTGCCTTTCTCATGATATACATACCTACATACAAAAAGAAAACCACAAAAAATTACAAAAAAAAAAAAAATCAACTCAATCAAAATATATAAAATGAGAAATAAAAATTGCAAATCGATTTCCTGCTATCATTTTTAAACTATCATGACTTCAAGAAACGAAGTGGCGTAGCTCCGCCTGAAACTAACTTAGCATGTAAAGTGCGGCGACGACAGTGCAGCAGTTTATTAGCCGTAATAACAAGAGAAGATATACATTATAGAAATTATGTATTGCAAATTTAAGCTGCTTCGCGTGCTTGCACCAATAAGATAGAAAAACCAAAAGTTATTAGTATTTTAGTTATACATTTTAAAAGGCTCCTTCTTTTGGCTTTATTGCATGTTTCAAAGACATTTTTGTCAAAAAGTAAAACAAAAACGAATTAAAAAATAGTTAAAATAATAAAAGAAAGTAAGAACAAATAATAGCAAGCTTGTATAGCTGCAGGTAAGAAACTACACAAATACGTTCAGTTTATACGGCAAAATCTTGTTCGACGTTATTTAATCATGAAGTTGGCCTAAAAGTGAGGAAAATTAAATAATCTGTTGCAATGCATTGTCCAAGGAATGTTCGTTCATGTTTGTCTACACAACTTTACGTTAGCCCCTATAAATTACCATTATCCATTCATTCCTTTTTCAATTTCTCCACGCTTAGTTTAAAGAATATTTAAAATATAAGTGAGTCTGACTACCGAAAGTGGAGAAAAATTAAAAAATGTATTGCGTACGATTGTTCAAAAGAAACGAGTAGACAAACATGGATATTCCTTGAAATCCTTTGCGACATTTTAATTAATTTTTCCACATTTTTGGCGGCCAACGTATTATTCTGTGGCAATTGTCAAATGGTACTAGTTATAAAAATGCTAATTTCATATGTCGCAACTGATTAGCAAAATTTAAATTTAATTTTTTATAGCCCTGTCACAGCAATGAAGGTGCTGTGCTGTCCCGCATCCTTATTAAATTGGCAAAGCAATACGGAAGCAGCATACAAAACGATTTTTTTTTAAATTTGTGTTTGCTATTTAAACGGCCCTCTTTTCTAAATAAACTTTTTAGCTGCGACGACGAATAAAAACATCTCATTGTGGCAAGCTATATAAAATTAACAATGAAAACAAAAAACATTTGAACTTACAATTAGTTCGTAAAGCACGAAAATGTACAAAATTTCAATACAATTCAATTTAAGATCTTTTGGCAGTGCAATCGGTTAATGGTTGGTTGACAAAGGCTATATATAAATAAAGTTAAATACTAGTATTGTTATTGTCTGAAATTAGCCGCTTAATTAGGTCAGAATTACTATTAGAAACTTTTTGTTTTTTATTGCATAAGCCAGTTTTTTGATATTTTTACTTAATGAATATAGTAATAGTCATTACATATGACACGATAAATTAATATTTATATAAGAATATTTGTAAAAAAAATTTTTTTCCTATTGTAAAATTAAAAAAAAAAATAGCTAGGACCTAAATACCAGATTCAAATGACGAAAATTGAAAAGGCCTTATACAAAGTATACACTCCAAACATTTCGAGTTACTGTGTGAAAAAAAAAAATTCTTTGATTTGATGGTTTTGCAGCCAAAGTCCTATTACTGAAATTTAGAAAAATTAGGATCAACCGTAATATTCAAATTACATACTAAAGTCACTTAAAAATATTTAAAATAACGCTGCTTTTGAGCGATAGTAAATATAAAAAATGGCATACAATTTAGTTCCAACGCCTACAATAGTTTCATTAATTTTTCTCGACTAGCGAAGCTAAGTTGTGCGACAAAACTTTCTGTGTATGGACTTGTCGTACGATCAAAGTCAAACAGAAATTGTGACATTTGAAATTTGCTCCTCAATTATTGTTGAAAATAACCTCAGAAGAGCGAAAATAAAATATAAAAAAAAACAATAACAAATACAACTACTTATTGCGTACAGCAACAAAATTAAAAGTAAAATAAAAAGTAATAGAGACGGACAACAGAAAGCGTTCTAATGTACTTGAATGTTTTTGTTTTCTTTAATTCAACACTCATAGTATATGCTCACGTGGGAAGAATAGTAAGAAAGCGAAAAAATTACAGTATAAAAAATCCCAGATGACCTTGAAACTTATGAGTAATATGTATCATTAGCGATAATAAAAAATGGAAATTTCAATGAATTGTAGTGAGTACTGTAAAAATCACATACACTTAAAATATACATGCATGATCTTTAAATTCAGTATTCAGCTTTCTTTAAGTTTTAAATTATTCGAATATCATATATTTGACATATCTTTATTTTCATATATAGTATAATTTACAAGCTTTAACGAAATCCGAAAATTGAAATATGTAACTTATTATTTTTACACTAAGATTCTTCAGAGCTTCATGAACACAAAACTTTAAGCTCGGAATAAATAGTCATCAGAGGAAATCTTTGACTTGTAAAGAACCCGAACGATTTTTTGAAAGAATTTACACCTTTTACATACCAAGTTTGCTTTTCTTATAATGATGAGATCAATTCTTTTTCGACTAATATCCCAGCGGCAAATAAGCAGAGTACTTCTAAAATTTATCGATGTATGGTGCGTTTCATCGATGCGATTTATTTTTATTTTCATCTAAGGACTGTCCCAGAAAAAACTTGCTATTTGTTTTTCAGTTATAAAAAAATGCCCAATAAACTTTTCAAAATATAAATAACTAAAAACTAATTAACAATTTTTTTTTTATAAAAATTTCTTACTTTTTTCTTAAGGCCATTCATTAAATTTTGTACAGTTGTTTCATCGACAGTACGGTGCAATCTTTTCCACTCAAGTTTGAAGTCTTGTAAATTTTTTGAAGTCTTACCACTCTTTCGAAGATCTCTTTTCATTAGAGCCCAGCCCAATATCTCTCAATTGGGCGAAGCTCTTGGCAGATCAAAATTGTTTTTTTTTACTTTTCCATCGTAGCTTTAGAGTAATGAGGGGTTGCTAAGTCGGTCCAGAACATTTGATTGATTTTGAATTGATTGTGTCTTGCGTAATAAGGAAGCTGCGTCTGAGGCCACAGGTGCATATGTGGCCTGCCAAACCATATATTGCTTCGAAAATATCGAAATTTTTTCTCTTTGAATTTAATGAGTTCGCAAGCTTTTTGTTGCTTGCTAGACATCTTTGTCGTTAGAAGTGCTATCTATCTTCAAGTTTTATAAATCATATCAAACGTAACTTTATATAGAACAAATATTGTGTCTTTTCAGACGCATATGATTATCAGGTAAAGTAAAAACAAACAAAATATAATCGCAAGTTTTTTTGGAACAGTCCTAATTTTCCTATTTGATTTTAACTGTTCAATTTTGTTTATTTAAACATCAAAATTCTGTGTAGCCGATCTAGCTAAAAACAGGGGTCGCACTCGAACTATTCTAGAAACGAAGCATATTCAAATCTCAGTCGAATAAAATTGTGTTATTCAAATTATTTTATAAATAAAAATTTAATTAAAAATTATACCGACATAAATATACATTTTTTTTTACTATCGTCAAAATTAAATATAAATTCCATGTAATTTTTTTAATTTTTTGAAGAAAATTTTGTAATATGATTTTCGCATACTTTGCATGTAGAAATGTATGCAGTCTTGTGCTAACTTGCTAACTTTGTATATGGAGATGTAAGAGGTCTTGACTGTTGGCTGCATGCTTCGCAGGTGCAAATGTAGGCAATTCGGTAAACCATACAGGCACTTAGTAAGTGATGTTTTAAGGCAATGTGTCTTTCTTTTTTTACACATTGTATATAAAGATGTGGGCAAACAGCCTACAATGAATGATGAATTTTTTTGCTGTTCCGCGTTTTGCCGAAAAATAACTGATCACGTTAAGTTAAACCAAACGTTAGCCGTACTATTGACTTTTCGATTTTCAAAGGAAATTCCAAATTAATTAGTACGGGCGGTGACGTTTATTTGAAACTTAAAAATGTAGCGTTGTGAAGTAAAATTACAGTAACAAGTAACTAAAAAATTCAACTTTCATAATGATTTTAATCAAGCTCATTTTGTCGCATAGTAAAATAAAATGCTTACTTAAAGGAAGAATTAAAGACATTAAATGTTTCAATCATTTTACCGAATTCTAATATATACTGCGCATATTATTCAACGTATGTAAGCATGAGTAATGTGCTACCTCTACAGCTGTTTTCTTAGCACACCCGCCTAACAAAAGTCATTTGTAGCACGCATACTTCCAAAGTAAATAGTCAAACATTTAAGCATTCAAGTATAACGCGTGCATGTGGAAACAAAAGAGATGAATAATTTTACATATGTTCCCGAAGCGCACACGTGCTGAGACTAAGGCGACAAAAGTAAATAAACCAAAAACAAACTTGATTTTCTATTGCATATGAACAGTAGAAATTTGGGTTTATCAAGACGATAGTGAAACAAGTTTTAATACTTTATGAGCTTTTCAAAAACCAGTTTCAATGACAAATTTTGCAAATTTACAAGAGCCTCATTGCGCTTTTTTTTTGGATATAAGTCAAAATCACTAAGGTCTTTAGGTTAGCAACAAAAATATAAGGAAATCAAATATTTATATACTCAACTAAATGTTTTTCTCTTTATGTAAATTTATACAACTGTCTGTTAGTTTTAGTGTTTTGACTTGCAATTTTCTGTTCTAAAAGAAATTTGTGTTTTTATACAAATTAATACTTTACTTTTCAATTGAGTAGTTCAATTAATGTCAAGGTTAATTGCTTTAAAGTAATTAAATAACAAAATTCAAAGTATTGCAGTTTTTTAGCGAACATGATCAACCGATTAACGCATATGTTACGTCACTTGCTAATTAAAAGGAAATAAATGTGTTATAAATAAAGTAATATATCAGTCATATGTGACTGAAGTCAAATAAAATGTGAAAAAAACATTTAGAACAAATATGTAGAAATATAGCGTTACACAGAATCTGCACGTTTCAAGTTGAGCTAGTGTGACGTTAACATTTAATTCACCTGAAAAATCAAATATTTCTGAAAATGTAAGACTGTTTGGTTGGGTTACATATCTAATTATATTTTATTTTCGTTTTGTTTAAAATAAATAAATTTTAAATTCAAAAAAAAAAAACGAAACTATTAAAATTCTCTTAAATTTAAATCCGAAAAAGTTTTAATATCTTGTCAACAATAAAAAAAAATCTCAAATATGATTCTGAAGAGTTCAATTATTCACTGTAAATCAGTCAGAAAACTCACTTAATACTCCTAAAAGTGTTATGATAGGCGAGTCCAGCATTGAAGAAGTAGATCAATTACTTATTTAGATAGTGTAATGATAATACCTGACGATGGTACCAATAATAACATCCATGCTAGAATAAATAAAGTCAAAGGTACCTTCGCTCAACTTCGAAATGTCTGGCAATCTCCGTTCCTGTCAACGTCAAGAAAGCTCAAAATCTTTGAGTCAAACATGAAGCTAGTTCTTTTGGACGGCTGTGAAGTTGAGCCTGGCTCAGATATCTAGGCCAAGCTTTCTTCAACCTCAGCAAATTGCCCGAAAATAAAATCGGATCGATGCTTAACTACCTCAATAGTACTAACTAGACATAGGTTTTATCGTTACTAAGGTTTTTCTATTTAAATTCTTTTGACAATATTCTATACCCAGTTTTGTATGGTCACCTATGTGGCCCATTTAGTGTTACTTAGGGCTTCTTGCATGTTTACTAACCAAAGCTAACCCTCATCGTGTACATGTGACATGGAATTTTTTTTAAAACCTTTTTTTGTATGGCAAAGTTATCTGACCTGATTTTTAAATTAATTCCTTTTGAAGTATGTACCATATGTTGGCAACATTTAAACATTCAAACCAAAGTCAATGTGTTTCATCTTTCGTGGTGGGAAATCAAAAATTATCGATAGTTCGTAAAAAAATATTTTTAATTAAAAAAAATTTCAACTCCTCACCTCAAAGATTTAAGCAGAAAAGAGTAAATTCAGTTACGTAGAGAAAAAAAGCGCATGTTTGTTTATAGTTCGGATGATCTAATTTTTGTGTTAATTTTTTACAATAAGAGAAATACAGCCAATGAGCCAAAAATAAAAAATTCGCAATAAATGTGGCCCTGTTGTTTGAAACAATTTTGTTTTTTTGTGTTTACGTAATGAAAAACATCAAAATAAATACGTTATTTTAATGATAAAAAGCAAACGTTTAGAAACGAAAATTTTCCTTAACATTATTCCACGTTCATATGGAAATAAATTCGTCAAAGCAACTTTTTATTCGAACGGAAATGTAGCTACATATACACACGGCGCACCAGAAATATGTTCAACCACAAGGTTGGCATTCAGGAATTTAATAGGGTTCGGTTGTTATCTTTTCTGAACATTGTAAAATAAAAAGTTCATATAACGATTAGCCTATTTTTAAAAAAGGAAGAAAAACAAAAAAAAAAAAAAGAAAAGGATTTCCAACCAAAGCTTTCGGAATGTGTAAATGAAAAATTTTGTTTTAATTCTCACATTTTAAAACCATTTTGCAATACTATAACCTTAAGTTAATGCGTCGGACACAATAAGACCTAGGGGTCAAAACAAATCAAAATTATGCTCATTAACCGTAAGCGTAAATAAATCAAAGCTATAATTTCGTCGTCAATAAATGTTTAATTAAATTAGTTAAATATGTCCTTCGAAGAGTATTTTTTAGTAATTTAATTCTTACGAAGAGACCAGTCCCGTTAGTTGAGTCAAAAAAGCCATCCATGTGACTACTGTCTTCAGGGCATGACAGGATATCAGCAATTGTATCTCGTTTGAAAGCTACGAATATTACCTGCAAAATAATTCTCTCACTTGTACAGGCAGGCAAGTGACCACTTATCAATATATTTTACTCAGTCGTGTGTAAGAGCTTAGTTTCTTAAATTTCACTTGTTAAATTTCAATGTTTATTTATTTATAAAAATCTTTTTTTTAACAAATCCTGTGGGTTATGCATATTTCAATAGAACAATATAACTTAATAATTCCTATATGAGTGTTTTAAAGAAAGTTTGCACTTACCCACGGTTATGGGTAGAAAAGACAGATTGGAGGTAAAGATATATTTTGGCAATTGGTGACTTCCCCTGCACGAGTCAGGGAAATAATTTGCAGGTACTAAAAAAATATATATTAAACGAAGTTTGACACCGAAATCGTTCAATAGATTTGCTATCGATTACGGTTAATGGAACTAATTTTGATTTGCTTCTGAGTAAAAGTTACATTACTAAAATAAAAAGTCTTCAAAATAAGGTGTTATTATTGATGTTAAATCCAAAGTTTACATTCTCTAGTTTTGTTTTTCAAAAAAGGATTGATACCGGAACCGATCCAAATAAATAATTCCTGAACGCCAACACTTGACAGTTGAACATATTTCGGGAACGCCGTGTATTTGTTAACAAACATACATACAAAAAATTAAATCAATAACAGAGTCTGCTCATAAGCGTCTTTTCATTGAGTCCATGGAACTTGTTTGTATTTTTAATGTCGTGTACTTTTGTATTTAATTTTTGTCAACGAAGTATTGCTAGTGGCTTATTCTGTTTATTTTTTTTTTGTTTTGGCCTTTTTATATGCTGTTATATTTTGTTGCCAACGACATAGTAAGTATTTTATTCGCATGCAACTTGTCTATGAATGCAATAATGGTAAGCAAGCATATGTAGTATTTTCCATTCAAAGAGAGTTGCCATAAAGTCACAAATAAAAACTAAAATGAGCAATTATCTTTTTAAGTATATACCCTTGCAGGTAATATTATTTTTAAACAAGTTTAACCCTTTGAGGACCATAAGCTTTTGAACTGTGATCCAATGAAATCAAAGTATGAGTATGTTCTATTGGGATGTTACTAAGCCAAAAATAAGCGAAAATTATAAAATATGATTTTAGATTTCGAAAAATTTTATGGGACATAGTATGTGGCCCAATGAGCCTGCAGGGAGTCCAATTTATTTGATAATTGTTTTCTAATGTTACATGAATAATAAGTTTCTTATATCAAACTAAAATAAGCCATTATAATCCACTTTTATTTCGAATTAACGTTAAGGGAGTCAAATTTATTTGAACATATTTAAAAATAATTTTCTATTGTTACATGAATAATTAATTTCGTATTTCAAACTAAAAATAAACCATTATAAATCACTTTTATGTCGAATTTAAGTTAAAAATATTTAAAAGTAGACATTTCTGCTTGCTTTTGTAACATAATTAAAATGATTTCGTGTTAAACCTTTTTTTTGAAGAATATTTTGGTTTTTGGGACACATGTGTGCCTTGGTCCTCAGAGAGTTAAGACTTTACAATTTGTTTAAAATAAAAGGCACGAGTTTCATTAAATATGTTTAAGAATAAAAAATGAGTTCTGGAATAATTTTCAAACGAATTTCAAGCTTAAGCATTCATTGCTTAACTAACTTCGTTTGAAGCAATTTAAGCTTTAGTTCAGATACCGTTACCGATAAAACGTGATTTTCACACACATTTTCCGAGGTAAATACAAAGTTCCATTTTTCCGTTTTTGTATGTCTTTGAAAACTGATTTTTTAAATATCTCAAAAAAAAAAAAACGATAACATTGAAAAAAATTGCGATTATTTTCAGAAATAGCAGGCCAAAATCTCCAAAAAATTGAACACATAACTCTACAATCTTCTTTCTAAGCATTCATTGAACGTTATAACAAAAATCAAATTTAGCGCCATTTACTGCTGCTTAAAGTTGACTCTAAAAAATGTATTCAAAACACCTCTCCTGCTTATTTATCCCCAGCTCTTTCTTTAAAGACGAATGGGCACTATGTCCCTCGAGTAACCAAATACGTTTTGTATACCTCATAACTACAAACTGTAAGATTATTTCGCTGAACCTATTGGCCCCAAATTTATTTAGATTTAAAATTAAAATTATGTTTAATGGTTTGTGTGACATTTAATATCAAAAAGCAATAAGTTCAGAGTGAAAGGCATTGAAAGTTAATTAAACTCACAACTTATAGTATAACTGATTTTTTGCCCATTCCACATTATTAGTTTACTGAATAAATATTTTGTAAGACATTAGTTTTACGATGGCAACTCTAACAAATTTAAGTTATGCCTCTCCTCATAAATTCTCTTCGCCACTATTTTACTCAACGTTACCATATTATGCTCTTTAGTACAGGCTACTATATTGCTAGTTTTAACTTAAAATTTCAATGCTTTATAACTAGTTTTTTAAATTTTTGTTATATTTTTCTCTATTTGCGGGTGAATGAACCTGCTAGAATTCTCAAGCTTGTGTGTCTTCTTCATTTCCTATGTTGCAATGTCAGTTGGAAATGGATTTGCGGTAAATTGCTTTAACACTATGAGTGTCGTAGCGTATGGTTTTTGTGCAAGACCTTCATTGACGACATACCAATCTACTCATGAGACTTACTGCATTTATTTTAAAAACTATAGCAATAATTAATGAACAATGGCTATTCGACTGACTTTTGTTTTGTAAAGGACTAAATAACAAATATAAAGAATTTTCCTTTTCAGTGGATTGGGAAACTAGCAATTTGCGGAGAAGCATAATATAGAAATTTTACAGTCACCGGCATTTTAAAGGTCAACAGATTAACTACAACAGATATTTTTGATTGTATGAAAAGAACGCTTACATCAATGTTATTTTGAAATGATGACAAACTAAATATATTGATGAAAGATGATAGCAATATTATTTATAAAAATCGTAAAGGTTTTTGCAATATAGTAAGTAACGTACAAAAACTTGTTCCTAAACGGTTTATGTGTCATTGTTTTAGCTGATTTTACTTTTTCTTTTTTTAAATTTTACAACATTAAGTATACTTGGTCAACATTTAATCTTTTTAAGTATAATTTTTATATCTTTTTTGATATTCACTGCAAAGTTGCCACCCACAGTGACCTTTATATAGATGAAGATTTCATTGCAAATGCCGCACCTGTTATTTTAACACGCAATTTCTTTATTTTTGGAAAAATTACATTTTTAATTTTTTCTTTTTAGCAAATTAGTTTTTTATCGATAAGTAATAAGACTTTATTGTTATTTAGTGAAGTTTTCTTTTTTTTAATCAAATAAACACCCTTCATTGGCATTTCTTGCTTATATGGTGAGTTGAACAATAGTTCAAAACTTACAATAACTGCGCCGCTTATATTATATACATACAGACATCTGTTATGTAAAATTTAATAGGAGACTTTGTTACTTCAAATTTATCTATACCAAAAAAGGTACCAATTTACTTGTTACTTGTTTTTTATTTAAAACCCGATTGTTTCCTAAACAAAATAAAAATGTAAATTTTAGTTTTACACAACAACGAAACAAAACGGAAACTGTTGAATGACATTATTTAGTGGGTGGGTGAATGATTTTAGCAGCAACGTCGTAAGATGAAGGAAAATTATGAAAAAAAAAAATATGAAATTGTCAAAATTTGCTTCCGAATTGTGATTTATATAAAAATCTGTCATATACTTACAATATAATTGCTCAACTCTCATAGTAGAATTTAAAATGTAGTGCGAAATGTAATTTGTGTATGTGACAATTTAAAAACAAAAAAAAATTAACAAATTATTATGTATTACGAACAAAGTTCAAAACGATGCAAGTATAAAACGTATAAAAAGTTAACAAAAAATATTAAATTTTTCAACAGTAAAACAAAAATTAAGTTTTTGAAGAAACACCCAAAATTTTTGCTATTGTTTATGTTTGAAAGTTTTTAATAATAATTAAATGTGAACAAATTAACTAAAAGCCAGTTAACAGCGATCAATACCCATGTAAATTTAGAATTTATAACTAAGTACAAGAACTCTGAAATAGTCATATGTATGAATGTTTCGATTCATTAAATCTCATTAGTTTAATTTTGATTGATCACTGCTAACTGGCTGTTAGTTCAGTTGTAATCATTTATTTGAAATAGAAAAATAAAGTTCAGAAAAAATAGCAAAAAAATTAAAGTTTTGAATTTTTTTTTATTGATAAAAATAATTTTTTTAATTTACAACAATATATTGAAAACTTATATTTGTTGGATCTCCATGTGCAGACATTGCAACAACTTATTTCTTGCATATTTGAGAATACGTTGAGGCGGTAAAAAGATTTACTTAAAAAATTTTTATTTGCAAAAGATTAAATAAGACTTCGCGGTATTGTCCAAATTATTATTAGTTTTCTAACTAATAATAAATTCATTTACAGCAAATTAATTAACAAAAGATTCAACTAAATTTTATAATGATATGGGTGAAATCTTAATTGAAAGCAAAAGAACTCTTATATTTAAAAATACTATTTTTAGCTAAAATTCAAAAAAAAAACATAAGCGAAGCGCAAAAAAAAATGGGAAATGCAAAGAGAAACACTTGAAAAAATCATCGTGCACAAGACTGGGTCGAGATCTGCTGGATGGATGGATGAATGAGTGAGTAAGCAAAGCAAGCAATGTTTTTAAGCTACAAAGCAAAACGTGTTGAAGTGATGGAAGAGTGAAATAAAATTGCTCGGTTACATATATACGTATACATATATAAATGTACATGTACGAGCTGTATAAAAAAAAAAACACAAACTTCAGTTTATTGATTTTTCTTTAATATGTTAAAACATTGCGGGAAAGACTGATGCTATGTATACAAAATTAAAAAAATATAACTAGCTAGCCAGTTCGCAGGCAGTACAAAATTTATTTTTTATTCAAGTGTTGTTTAACAATTTTTATTCAATTTCAAAAAATTTACCATGACCAATAGATTTATTTATAAATACAAATGTTATGAATGAAATATGTCTATGTTGATGGAATTGTAGAATGTAACAAAAATCACAATGTACAAATATATAAAACTTCAAAGCATCAATATATGAAATGCTCAAATAAAATAAAAACATTGTGATAACTTATATCTGCAAATCTTTTAAAAATAGCTGAAATTATATATATATATGGGTCATTCTTTAAATAACTGCACACTATACACAATAACTGCATAATTTGAACCCTTCTATTGATTTTTCTACCATTTTTATAAATTTCAAATTATGCCAGTTGTGTTTTTGTAGAAAAATGCAGATATCTCGGGCTCGAAACAAGAAAATGATATGCGGTTTACGGCATTCTTTTAAGCAAATAACAATACATTAAAAATGATGTAGCACGTGATCGGTGGTAAAATAATATGGGGTGATTTTGCAACTTTAAAGTACAAAGTCGGAATTTTTTCATTTTTTCCGGTCAAAGAAGAGGTTAAAACCTAATCACGGATTCGAATTCCTCGATCAATAATAACTGTTTGAAACACAAAAAAAAATTGTAAATCACCTTAATATGCAAATTTGTCGACTCCGATTCGAAAAAAAATCAGGTCTGTTAATTTAGAAAAATGCAGATATCTTGGTTTTGAAATAAGATAATAATATGCGGTTTCAGTATTCTTTTAAGAAAATAACACTTCATTAAAAATGATGTACCATGGGATCGGCGGTAACATAATATTTGAGGTGTTGCAACTAGAAAGTGGAAAATCGGTACTTTTGTCCGGTCGATTGAGTTTTTTTTTTTATAAGGAAGAACGATAGTTGCCCGAAAACCATACCCACTTTGAAAATTTCATAGCGTCTGTATCTTGCAACATTTTTTAAATCAATATTTTTGAAAATGGGTTGTCTACTTAAAACTGAGGGCGCTAATCCAGTTTTCAATATTAACCTTAATCCTAGTAATGGGCTTTGTCCAGACATATATGGCTATTGTAATCCGCTGACACATCATGAACAAATAGAAAAGTTTTTATTTTGAACCACTCTAATGTACATTATAAGTAATATGTATTTCTATTTGTTAAGGAGAAACTGGAAACAGCTTGAATGAAATTGAAGCGCAAGTGAACTACATAACTGCATAAATAACACTTGAATAAAGAATTTTTAAAACCAGCATAAGCAACGGATACATAAATAAAAAAAACATAAAGATAAAAAACCTATACATACAAACATTAATAAATGCATGGCTAGATTTAGTTACAAAAAGTGTTTAAGTTGCAGTTTTTATATTTTGTATTCAAAATGGCTATGCCACAAGAGATTATGGGAATGCAAACTCTATTTTCGGAAAAACAAAAACTGTGTGTTTTGAAATCATTAATATGGAATCCGAAGTGACCAATTGATTGTTTCTATATAAGGAACAATTTAATAAATTATTTTATAATTGTTTTTTTTTTTTTTTTTTTTTTTTTTTTTTGCGATCCAACATTTTGTCCGGTTTTCAATTTTATTAATAGGTATCGTCTTTTGTAAATTTAGTTACACTCAAGCAAGCACCCTTTTAAGGAGATATTCCTAGTGTTTGCAGAAAAACCAAAATGGTCAAACACAATGACTTGTTAAATATCCGAATAGTTATATTAATTTGATTATTGGCAACAACGGAATTAAAATTTAATTAAAAACTAGACATAAATGAAAGTTTTCGATTGTCATCAAACACAATAATTAAGAAAATAATTTAATGATGTTTATAATAACCAGAATATGAAAGAAAAATAAAAAATCATAGTTAAGTCTAAAGAACTAAATCTATAGAGGAGTTCCTCAGGTTTAAAGAGGAAAACTGGATTATTTCTTCAAGTTTTGTTTTTAACACTAAATCAACTAATTTTCAAGCTCATTTCGGCTACCGACTCAAAGTGGTTGCTAAAAAAAAAAACTAATTAAAGCTGAAAAAATGTAAAAGATATAATATGGAACAACACAAAATACGAAAATGACTTTGAAATATCAAATGTGTTCAATTCATTTTTTGTAAATAGCATCGAAGAAGTAAGAAATAGTATAAAAAAGACTCCTTATGTAAATTCTTTCGACTACTACTACCTTAAGTTTAGATTTGAACAAATAAATATGGTCGATTTGAAAACTATATTGAAATCTATGAACAATAAAAAAGATACAAATGGTATTTGTGTTAAAATGTATTTAGATACGTTTGATGTCTGTGGACATTTTTTGCTAAAAATTATCAACATGTCATTAATGACTAGTGTTTTTCCGAATTGCTGCAAGGAATCTCTAATTGTACCAATTCCAAAAGTAAAAAACTCTAAAAAAGTGGAAGACTTTAGACCAGTTAACATGCTGTCCCTACAAAGCAAAGTTATTGAAAAAGTTGTCTACAATCAATTACAAACTTACTTGGAATCTTATAATTTGATTTCTTGCTATCAATCTGGATTTCGCAAAAACCATAATTGTGAATCACTACTAAATCTAGTAATCACTAAGTGGAAAATTGAGATTCATGACAAAAAAGTGGTGGTGGCGGTGTTTCTAGACTTAAAGAGAGCATTTGAAACAGTGGATAAATTAATCTTAGTCCAGAAATTGGAAAAGTATGGAGTGAGAGATAATGAGCTGAATTGGTTTAAATCGTATCTAGAAGGCAGAAGTCAAAGAACAAAAATAAATGAAGTTGTTTCAAATTCTGTTCCGGTTAAACATGGAGTGCCTCAAGGGTCATTACTTGGCGTGTTGCTGTTTTTGGTATACATCAATGATATGGAGAAGGCTGTTAAATTTTCAAAATTGGTTCTTTTTGCAGATGATGCTTTGTTGTTTGTTTCTGGCAATAATGCAAATGAATGTGTAGATAAAATAAATTCAGATCTGCAAAGACTACAAGATTGGTTTGATAAAAATTTGTTGAAATTAAATATTAATAAAAGTAAAGCGATGATTTTCAATGGCAGCATAGGTAGTGATATTAATATAAATAATGATATCATTGATGTTGTTAATGAAATTAAGTATTTAGGTATTATTATTGATAATCATTTAAACTTTGATGCACATGTAGAATATATATGCAAAAAGATTTCTAAAAAACTGAATTTTTTGTTCAGGATTAGGAGAAAGATAACCATAAAAACTTCTATTCACGTTTATAATACTACAGTAAAACCGCATTTCGAGTATTGTTCTACTATTTTGTTTATGTGTAATAATCAGATGATAATGAGATTGCAAAAATTGCAAAATAGAGGATTAAGGATTGTTTTGATGTGCAATAGATTTACTCCAATAAGGGAAATGCTTCATAGGTTATCCTGGATGAGTATTAACCAAAGAATTTTGTTCAATGTGATAGTGTTTGTTTGTAAAATTAGATATAATTTATTACCTAATTATTTAAATGATCATGTTATATATGTAAGTGATGCACAACCTTTTACTTTGCGTAATGCTCAAGATTTTAGATTGCCAATGTATAGAAATTTAAGAACAAGAAACATGGTTCTCCATAGAGGCTTAGATATTTATAATAGCCTGCCTAGCATATTAAAGCATGAACCAAATATATTAAGATTTAAACACCTATTAGTTGAGTATGTTAAAAATAGATTTATTTAATATATTTAGTAGTTTAAGACTTGTATTGTTTTAATCAAATGGCAAAACCTTGCCAAATAAATAAATAAAAAAAAAAAAAAAAAAATATATTTTAATATTTTAGTAATATTGGGGACTAGCTGTTTCACCGCATTGCTCCCTGCGTATGCTCCGTTGTCCAAACCCACCAACATTTTTCAATGTCCTAAGTTCATAGTGTCACATTTCACAACTATAGTTGCCTAGATATAAGTGCCAGGCCCCGTTGTTTAAACAAGCATTTAATAATAGTTATATAATTAGTTTCCAAGATACAGCTTAGTAGTTTAAGTTGAATGTGAGGTGCCACACCCTATTGTCAAACCTTACCCACATTTCTGAATACACATCCATAATTCAAATTTGAATCTTGTAGCTGCCATAGGTACAGAGTTTTATCTAAGTGGTTTTGTCGTCTGAGAGGTGCTAAGCCCTTTAACTCTTCAACAACTGCGTAGGACAAACGGAAATACATAGATACATACGTGTTGCATACAGTTTTATATAGTGGATAAAGAAGAAGATAAATCCCTATGTGCAGCGGAATACAAAAAAACAACACCACCAAGAAATGAAACTAAAAACAATTAGTACAAACAAGTGCACGTCTCGGTTCATATTGTTTTGAAGGAAACAAGAATCTTTGGAAATTCAATGTTTTTTATTTCTTCTTTTTGAATATGCTCAGTTCTAAATGTTATAGAAACATATGTATAAGTTTTTAAACCTCGGGAACAAACTAGCATACTGCCACAGATGCAACTAAACAGGTCAAAACTACAGCATCAGCAAGATAAAAATTAAAGAACGATTAATGAAAAAGGAACAGTGAATACCCATGTAGTTTTAAAAAAATACACTAAACCTGTTTTCCCTTCCAGTAATCATGAATGTTGTTTATAGTTTTTCTCCTTTTTGATTTTTTGTGCAGGTAGAAATATTCCAGACATTTTTAAATTCTACCCAAAATGGCTACCAGATAATTGTCGGTTCCACAGTCACAAAAAAAAAATAACGAAACATAAGAAAAGATTTTATGCCATTCTATTTAATGGGCGGACAACCTTAATGTGTCTTAGCGAATTGTATTGCTGCCACCAATGGTTTTTTGCGTGAGATTCGTCCATGAAGTCCGGCCTCAACCATTCGTCGAGCGACAGTTTGTTTGGATATAGTTTTCGCAACTTCAAAATTAATTTCACTTAACTTTAGTTTATCTAAATAGCATAACTGAGAACTACATTGCATATCAATAACAACGACGATAAAACCATATAATTAAAATGTTCACCGGCTCCCTAGCTATCAATTGTAGTAAGTAAAACGAAAATTTAAAATTTTTGCAAGTGAGTCCATTTGGAGGTGAAACATTCTTGAGAAACATACATTTGGCGATATCAAGAAAATAAATGTTTTTCTCAAATACGATGAACTTCACTCGGCATGCAACCATATTTTGTTCCCCCAAATATCGGCATATGCGTTAGGGGCCGCACAATTAATTACGTGTGGTGTTTTTTGAAAATTCTGCCCCGCCCACTTCCTTTGTTGAGTTCTGGCGGAACCCCCATCCTTCCTTCTATGAGACTATAATAATGTATATTCTCTGTATTAAAAAGTTGACGTGATTTTTTCATTGACCCCCTCCTTCTCTTTCGGGACTGAAGATTAGTTTTGAAAGGGGCCATCCCCTTGGTGAGATTTTGCCGGACCCTCACCCCTCTTATTTTAACACACGTAATTAATGGATGGCCCCTTAGTATCTACAGTCTCGAAAGTCAGAAGTTTTAAATTATTTGTAAACACACATATGTACGCATAAAAATCAATTATAAGTACATATTTTCTATTTATAAATTCATGTCAAAAAACATTAGTACTTAACAATTATTTTAAAGAAAAAATTTTTAAGTTAAATATTTAAATAAAGACAAGCTAAAATTAATAAATTTCGAGCTCAAAATACAATGCAAAAGGAAATAAATTTGATTGATAAAGAAACATTTGCACTTTGAGTCATTTTAACCATATTCTGCTCACAACTTATTTCATACACACACACGGTTTACACCAGAACATTCGTCAAGTTTACGCATGCAAACGCAAGTGATCCTTTTCGCACTTTAACAAAACACGTTTAAGCACTTGGCATACTCATATTCGAATTTAAGATGGCCGCAAAATTAACGAAGCTCGTCAAATTACGAATACGAAACACTTAATATATGATTTAGTGCCGAATAAATTCAACTCATTTTTCGCAATGTAAAGCAGGACGGATATATGTTGAATGTAATTAATTTTTTTATTTACATGATTAGCAGACAAAATGCATATGTGAAATTATCATCTAGATTTGGCCTTATATTTTGGACGAAAACTTCATAAATTTGCTTTTGTTTGCCAATTTAACTATTTCAGCTTACCTTATCGCACAAGGTTCGCACTTGTGTTTCTGTCAACTGATTACACTCATTTAACTGCTCAATCCATTGATCCAAATCTTTTGATGTTGCTTTATCCTCCATTGCAGTTGAAGTGGAAGAAAAAGTCTCGTCAAGCTTTGTCGATTCAATTTTGACGGCTTTTTTTTTACAGTGGGGATAGAAAAAAAATTAATCCAATTTGTTTTAGTTTTCGTTTGGTTCGCCAAAATTTTTGCTGTTTTGGTCTGTATTTCAAGCTGCACAATATAAAAATAGAAAAAAATTTAGTTTTCACTGAACCTACGCGAATTACAAAACGACGACGATGACAACGACCACGAAATCCGACGACGACGCTTAATAACGAACTTCTGAAAAAACGATAAACGACTAAACGAAGCTAACGAAAAACTCTTCTATTCTTGCTTTTGCTTTCAATCAACGTGTTTTCGAAATTCTGATTGTCAAAATTAAAGACAAAAAAAAACAAATAAATTGAAAGCAAATGACTATTCAACTCAACGAAGCTTTTCGATAGAAAAGGTCCTATGTCGGCAACAAATATGGTGGAAATTATCTGGACAAATCTTGAAGATGGATTTTCCGAGTTCCAAGTTCATTTAAAAATCCACAAAATTATGAAACTGTTAGAAATAAATTCCAAATTGGCTGTTTTCTTTTCTTTGTAATGAATTTGTTGTACTAAGGCGGGAGCAACCAATGTGAAAAAAACTTTTCGGTTCTTCGTAAGTCAATCTTTTTTGCACAAACACTTAATTTTTTATTTTCATTAACTAGCCTTTGATTTCCTGATGTGATTTTAAACTATTATAAGAATTTTATCTTGTTTTCTGCAGCTTATTTCAATTTTTTCCGCGGAGCGTTGCAGTTAGGCCGAGGTTACACTGGATGCGGAAATTTGTTCGTACGAATTCGTACGTATTCGTAAGAATTGCAAAAATTGAACAAATGCATGTGTGTATATGAATGCGGTTACAGTGGCTACGCATGCTTCGTGCGTATTCGTACGAATCTGTACGACTGCTTTGATGCGAACAAAAAATTTTGTTTTTCATCAGAACAGTCGCACGAAAACAAGGAGAAAAACAGCTGATGGATTGCACTTCAACTGAAAGTATGAACGAAGTCGCGTCTAATGTAACCACTCTGTTCAAATATATTCGCACGAACAAATTATTAAGAATTCGTACGAACAAATTTCCGCATCCAGTGTAACCTCGGCCTTATGCGTTTAATTCGAACGAAGACAGTATACAAAAAGAGCAGCGCAGTAGCAGACGAAGATGACGAGTTTTAGAAGAAGCAGCGGCGATTGGAAGTTCGAATTTCGACAAGATGGCAGCTATCGCGAAAACGAAATGACGAATTTTCGATGTATACGAATGATTAGTATCCTTTGCTTATTAGTTTTAGTTTTAAACAAATTTGATAAGAAAAAATTTTTAACATTCAACAAATTCCGTCAGTAGAAAAACAATTCGGCGTTCCATCCACACAAACGGTCGTTGAAAATCTGTTTCGTTGGGTATTTTCTACTAACTAATAATTTTCGAAAACACCCAGTAGGAAAGCTAAGATAATGTTACAGTAATTTCCATTATTTAACTCGTTACAATTATAAAGGCAAATACAAATTGTCAAAATTTGAAAATGAAATTCTGCGAGAGCATCAGTAATTGTCAAAAACATAATCACAACAAATGAAAAAAAAAGTTCACACGCAAAATAACAGTTTTTTCGTTACCAAATTATCACATTTTGTCTTGTCTTTCGTAAGAAATTCGTTGATATTCAATTCAAATAAATTGAAAGAAGCTAATTGGTAATGCATCAGAGATTAATCGATCGCGAATTGAATTCTATATAAGTCAACCGTCAGTGGTAGGCTTTCCGTAGTTCACCACAATTCTATTCCAATTCAAGTGGGTTTCGATAGCGGCTAACTGATGGCGATGAATGTGTCACCCGTTAGTATTGCGGGCGTTGGAAAAACGCACGTGTGGTCTCAATCTAAATAGAAATATTATTTTACTTGGCTTGTTGAGCTACTCGCCCAAGAATATGCGAAATCGTGCAGGTAATAATTCTAGTGGATGGTAAGATTCTAGCAAATGCCCATTCATGCATGCATGATTTGCAAAAATTTGAATGTCGCTGGCACTTTGCGCAAAATTTTAAGCGTATGCTTGCGTGATTCATAGTGGATGGCTATGCATGTACTAAATTTCATTTTATATGTGAGCTAGTTGTGAAAGGTAGAGCATAGCGGTGCTGATAAAAATACAAACAATTAAAATAAAAACTTTTGGAATGAATTTATTAAAATTTATTCCTACCGTCACACGAGACAGATATATGTTGCATTTCTAATCAGCTTGTGCCAATTTATTAATTTAAGTTTGTGAATTTAATATAAGTGAGAACATAAATGAATTGAATTACAACGAATTACTAGCCCAATTCACAATCCGGTGCAAATGATATTGCAAAACTTTGCAGCGAATTGTGAGCAATTTTTCATGTTTACTTTGCAATGCTTGTTGCAAAACAAACATGGTGAGAGAATTGTGTAGGAAAAAGAGAGTGACAAAAACAAAAATTTGTAAACAATAAATTTTTGCTATTTTGGTATAGGAAAAAGAGAGTGACTAAAACATTTGCTATTTGCAATTGCATTTGCTACAAATGCTATAGGGTTTGACTGTAGCATTTTTGCAACACCGTAGCATAAACAAATGTGTATATTTTGTTGTTGTCATTGCAAGTTTTGCAATAATATTTTGCTTATGCTCTTTTGCAAGACCATATGCACCGGATCGTGAATTGGGCTACTATGTTCTCACATAGTAAAAAAAGTTTCACTTTGTCATAATCAAAAATATTTCAATACAAAAATTACTTTCCTGTAAGCACAAAGTGACAGCTGGATTTGCTGTCATTTTATCGTGCGAACGTCCCTATTGTCCGTTAGCTATTAAGCGACTTAACAAAATGTCACTTTGTACAAACTTTCTTGAAGTGCTAACATTGGCTGAATGCGGTCACTTTTTGTACTAAATATTTTGCGAATTGTTGCCAACTTCAGCGAGACGAAATCTGTCTTCCTTCTTTTTACAATAACCTTTCCAAGGTTTACGTGTGTTAATTTGCGCTCCGCAAAAAATTGAAGAATAAATCATGTCTGAGACTTTGCAACTCCGTGGAACCCTTATTGGGCACAATAACTGGGTTACCCAAATTGCTACCAATCCTAAGGATCCTGATACTATAATTTCAGCATCTCGTGGTGAGTAAAATAACTGAAAAATTATGTATTGAGAATAATTTGGTTACGTTGAGTAGATTAAAGATTTTAAAATCGCACATTTCCATTGAAATCATACATTTTAAAAACTCAAATTTCATATAATTTGTTATAAAATACTTTTCTCTATTAGACAAGACACTTATTATCTGGAAGTTGACACGCGATGAAGATACCAACTATGGTTTCCCACAGAAACGTTTGTATGGACATTCTCACTTTATCAGCGATGTCGTTCTATCATCAGATGGCAATTACGCTTTGTCTGGCTCTTGGGACAAAACTTTGCGTCTTTGGGATTTAGCTGCTGGCAAGACAACACGTCGATTTGAAGATCACACTAAGGTGATGAGAAATGTTTCACTTATAATAATTTGATTTAGGCAGGGTCTTAGGGCTTAGATTTTGGAAGAATATAAAAATTTGAAAAATTTTATTGCCACAATATATATTGTGCTATGCTAGGAGCAGGTGGTGTTGCTTGAAGAGGAACTATTTCGCTAGTAGTGTAAATATGATGAGGTTTAGCAGTCAGGAATGGCAGCACCACCGAAAAAAAAATAGCGCCTATGCGAGGCAGAATTCTGGTTGAATGTTGTGGAGCAGTTGGATTTGCGACAACAACAACAACAGCGTCAATTATTTCACAAATGGTTTGTTGTAAGTTCTTTCCCCTATATCTTGGAAAATGTTATGGTTTTTCTTTTAATTGATTTTAAATTTAATGCTTTTGGTACATCTGTTTTACGCACGCACGCTTATAATTTAATTAATTTACAAAGGGAGAGTGAATGCTTGAAGAATATCGATTTATTAGCTGAATGTACAACACATTGGACAGACATTAAAAAAAAAAAAAAAAAAAATCTTGAATCCTACCAAGACCGTATATGGCTCTTAAATGTATTCCAAGTTTCACTCGCAAACATGGCCTTGTATTTTTCTATGGTATTT
This sequence comes from Tricholauxania praeusta, assembly GCA_949775025.1. NCBI lineage: Eukaryota > Metazoa > Arthropoda > Insecta > Diptera > Lauxaniidae > Tricholauxania > Tricholauxania praeusta. The sequence continues at coordinate 16,065,876 of OX459030.1, forward strand.
TTTGACAATGTCCGATCAAGCTTAAATGGTGGCTTCAGTTTGACATAAAATTCCACAAAATCTGTCAGAACTTCTGATAAAGATCTAATCGGACGTTGTGAAAACGACCCTTGACATATTTTTTTTATGTAGAAACTTCCATGACCGTGCATGCTAGCAACTCTTATATCAGGGCACTAATATTGAAATTTATTCACGATATTGCGGCGTCCATTTAAAAAACTTGCATCATGTCATTACAAAACTTTCAATGTCTTCACATACCCAACAAGATATAATTTGTCAAAATTTACCATTTACAAAATATATGTGCTGTTTTGTTTTTTTCAATTCGCAACCTTCTCAGAACAATTTGCGTGCGTAATTTAGATTTTTGCCAAAAAAATTTTTTTTTCTTTGACAGGTTTTAACTTTCTCCTGTTTCTTTTTTCTGTTTCCGCTTTGTAGGATGTTCTATCAGTCGCCTTCTCTGCTGACAATCGTCAAATTGTTTCCGGATCTCGGGACAAGACTATTAAATTGTGGAATACATTAGCCGAATGTAAATTCACCATTCAAGAGGATGGTCACACCGATTGGGTATCATGTGTGCGTTTCTCACCAAATCACTCAAATCCCATTATCGTTTCTTGTGGTTGGGATCGTACCGTCAAGGTCTGGAATTTGGCCAACTGCAAGTTGAAGAACAATCATCATGGCCACAATGGTTACTTGAACACCGTTACTGTCTCTCCTGATGGTTCACTTTGCACATCTGGTGGCAAGGATTCAAAGGCTTTGCTCTGGGATTTGAATGACGGAAAGAACTTGTACACTTTGGAACACAATGACATCATCAATGCCCTATGCTTTTCACCCAACCGTTATTGGTTGTGTGTCGCTTATGGTCCATCTATCAAGATTTGGGATTTGGCATGTAAGAAGACCGTTGAAGAACTCCGCCCAGAAGTTGTGTCACCCACATCCAAGGCCGATCCACCACAGTGCTTGTCTCTGGCTTGGTCTACTGATGGACAGACTTTGTTTGCTGGCTATTCTGACAACACTATTCGTGTTTGGCAAGTCTCTGTATCAGCTCACTAACTTTTAGCTTCGATCCAATAATGTGCTGCTGGAACATTTTTTTTATTACCCTTTAGTTGTATTTGCTTTATTTAACATCATAATAACGATGTAAAATATGTTTAAAATGGTATAAAAGAAAATATGATCGATTTGTTTATTATATAAACAAATAAATAACAAGAAAATGTAAATCGTTTTGTATTTATTCGTAGTTTTAGATCTAAGTCTTAAGTTTTAAATTTGTTCAAATAAATTTAAGTGTATTTAATACTTGAATTTGTTTTTAATCTGTTAGTTCAGGTTAAAAAGATGAAAAAGTAAACATTTCAAATAGGAGCTTTAGTTGAATCAATATTTAAGACTACGAAGATTTAAGGACAGCAGTATGCTGCTAGCAGAGGTAGAATTTGATAAGCTATTCTTATAACCTCTTAGCTTAGTGTAGTTGTTAGAGAAATGAGTTTCAACATCCAAAACGAAGGAAATACATATTTTAAAAACCATTTATAAAACTGCAATTTAAAGAGGTGATAGGGAGTTCAACCATTCAATAATGCAGTATGCAAAGCATCGGTTTCTGTAAAGGAAAGTGGCATCATCGTAATGAGCTGTAAGCTTCCAACCGATTGTATATTACTAGAAGTTCCAATTTAAACGATTTCAGGCCGTTTCTGAAATCGTTGAACAAAGCCGAAAACAATTTTAGGACATTTTAGCAGCATATGGACAAGATTTGACTTCAGCATGGGCGATTTCCAGCTGACATTTTCATGTCTTCTGATTCCAGCTATTTTTAACTTTCTTTTTAAATCATTGTTGATACCAACTCACGGCGGGCAAAAATTAGTATCTCCGACGACAAAAATCAGTATATTTTCTTTGCATGAAGCACATTTTTTTTGGAAATTGTTGAATAGGTTTTGAGCGGAAAAATTAATTTTGCTAGGGTTTTTTTGTTGTAAAATGTGATGACCTTTTTTTTGGTTTTTTTTTTTGAGAAAAATCAATTTTTTTGGTAGACATTGAGGGTATTCCTCTAAACGCAAAGATGTCTCGAAAACTGCGTAAATTGAGGACTTTTTCGAGCCTCGAAAATAATTCGGATGGAATAAAGTTTACGCAAGCCTCGAACACTTTCGAGCTTTACATGCTTTTCGAGTTTTCGTTTTTAGAGGAAACCCTTTATTTATTTTATTTTTAGCATATTAATTCTTTACCCTGGGCTCCGAACTATGAAGCTACGCTTACTGTACGTGACCCTTTGTTTCCATTGCAAACAAAAATATCAATAACTTGTAGGAATATAATCTAGCAACGAATCTAACATAATGGTATGTCGCAAAAAAAGGTAACCTTAACGTGGTACTCGATACCTTTAACAATAAACAATTTTTTATGAAGTCTCCATTTTCGAGTTTGTTGACATAACCTTAAAATGTTTCCAAAATTGTATGAAGTTTATTGTGAAGTACAATTGAGTATGGAAAAGTCCGTAATGTGCACGTGCACTTTACATTTTAGGAAATTGTCAAGCAAACGCCAATCAATTGACTTAAATAACTCGAACTATCGGCAAGTTTGCTGAAAAATTAGGTTTCCCATTCAACCCTTACTGGCGTAGTTGTCTGAATGTAAACGAGAAAGAATCTGTTGAGCACTTTCTCTGCATCTGTTCGGCCCTTGCCAGAATCAGGCTCAAATATCTAGTACAAGCCTTCTTTAACAACCTCAGCAAATTGGCCGAAATTGAAATCGGTTCGCTGCTTAACTACCCTAACAGGACTAACTGGATATAGCTTTTGTTGTTACTATGGTCCTTAGGATAATCTTATAACAAGCTTCTTGCCAGTTTTGTAGGGTCACGTATGTGGTTTTAAAACGGCACATCAGTGCTACTTAATGGCTCTCTAGCTCGGTTGCTAAGCCGCCACTCTAAAATAACCTAACCTAAGTAACTCGAAAATCACTGGGCACAGTGTGAAAGACATAAAACCGGAACTCAAGCTTCAAGCACGGCTGCAATTGAATGAAATGAAAACATTTGTATAAATATTAAGTATTTATTATATCTTTTTTTTTAATTAATTTTTAATGCAAAAAATTCCGTATCAGTTTTAATTATCAAATTCATGATTAGTTTGCTTATATAACAAACTTTGACATACATATGTTGTACATAATAAATAAAGTTGATTAGATTTATATTCCTTTATAATTTAAATTATAACTTACTATAAAAAAATATTTATATTATGAAAAAAAGCAAACTAAAATGAGATTTTTTTTTTAAACAAAACGTGAAATATTAAATTTCACGAGATTAACAAGAGAAGACAAAATTTAAAGTAATATGCATATAATACAAGTTTCATCGAAACAAAAATCAATATATCCACTCACTTCCGGCCGACATTTAGATTCGATAAACTTATTTGTGCTTTTGAATGGCGTCGTTAAACTCCACCACCGTATCACGATATATTTATTGGCAAAAACTAAAACTTTATAAAGTTTCTATTTATGAACCATTTAATGGACATTGTAATATGATAATAAATTAATTATTTTCCTTAGATGAGCAATAAAACTGGATATATCAATTTTCGCTTCGGAACTTCTTCAATAAAAGTAAAGGAACAAATGTAGCTAAGAAATCGGTGAGTTGGGTAACTATGTATAATGTACAGGAGCAGGAACAGGAGAAGGAAACAAATATAACAAAACAATTTTATGCACCACAGCATCCGGCATATTGGGAGCCAATGAGTTACTAATAACTAGAATATTAAGCAAAAATTTAGAATATAAATAAAATATTCGCAAGCTTTTCATTTGGGCACTTTTTATCTGGGGTTCTGGGTTATAAATAGTTGTAGGTCTTTTTTTTATTATTTTTATTTATTACTTAAACCGCTATTAGATCGATTTACCGATACACCTGCTGCCGCTCCGCTTTTAGGTGTTTTAATAACTGTTGCTGATGCTACAGGTATCGCGGCTGCTGCCGTCAACGACGACGATGATGATGATGACTTAGTTGCTGTGCTAGCTGCTGCAATGCGATACAATCCATTCTTAAATACAATCACTAGAACTGTTATGTTATCAACGGAACCACGATAATAAGATTGCATGGCTAAACTTTTGGCACCGAAATCGACTTCATTCATATGGTCTTTGATGTAACTGCAAGCTTCCTCATTACTAAAGGTGTCCCAAAGTCCATCGGAGGCGAGTATAAGAAATGATGGTCTATATTTGAAAAAAAAAAAATAAGAAAATATTTTTTACTAAACAATTTTATGATTTTTATTTTATTATTCCGTTTGAAAAAAAAAAAAACCGAAACACGTGAAGTGCTGCGAGACAAAAATATTTAATTTTTTATTTTTGGGGGTTCTTTCAACCCTAACATCGAACAAAAAACACCCCCCCTACAATGTAGTTTTCGCTGGTTTTTTTTAGAGTTAATTTGGGTAAATTGGCATACCTTTAATTAGAGCTGGGTTACCATATGGTCGGCCTGGCCGGGAATTTTATGTCAAAGCCGGAGGGTCTGATATGAAATCAAAAATTTCGAAATAACCGGGAATTGAAACGATTTTTGCTACGTGAACTTAAATTTTTTTTGAAAAAAAAAGAAAAACTTAGCAAGTTTGCCCTACAGAAAAATGTAAATGTATTTTATGAATGAATTTGTTCATATTGGTGACCACCAAAAAAAAGGTCATCTACTTTATACCATTTTAGAAAAAAAAGATATATTTTATTTGAGAAGACCGGGAATTGCTTCTTTACGACTTGGCAACATTCAAAACTTTGAGATTTTTCTACATCATGGTGGGAAATTCTTAGTGGGGATGGAAAAAAGAGGTTCTTTTTTTTTAAATTAATTAAAGCTTTTTTTCCAATTATGTATTTTTGGATAGCAAATTTATGGCCAATTTTTATAAGGAACTAGCTCTCAAAATCTGACATCATTTTGTTTGCAAATTTTTTTACGTTATTTTAAGTTTAATTTTGAGCCATTTATAAATTAGTTTGTGGTTTTTGTGCCTTTTTTTCTACATACTTGGACCAAATCTTTTCATAATTGTTTCCATATTTTTTTTTACTTTAGAAGTTTTTCTCTAAGCCCTAAGACTTATGGGAAAACGTACAAAAAACAAAAAGAACTCGCTCAGAGGATGTTCTGAAAAAGAATATGAGATTCAGGGAGATATATTCAAAGCAAACGAATTTGATATATCTATTAGAGTTACTTTTTCAGGTGGCTTTATCTTTTTGATGTTCCGACCAATTGCCGATATTTGAAAAACTTGCAAAAATTTAAGATAAAAAAGATTAGAGCTTGGGCGGTTTTAGACTGGTCAAGCCTTGTAGGAATTGAGAAATTTCTGAAAAAGCCGGGAATCGGAAAAGTAGAAAAAAATTCTCAAGTTTTTTCCTCACAAAAATTAAATTTTGAACGATTTTAAAATTGCTGATCAAAAAAAAAAAAGAAATTATTTTATTTTGGGAAGGCCAGGAATTTCTTCTTTGGCAACCCTGATTAAACGAAAATAATGAAAATTTCGTCACAGTAAGACACTTAGCGCCTCTTTATGTAGCAAGATTCGTTTCGTTTCCTCTTTAATTTTGAAGCCTGAAAATATGCTATTATATTTTAAATGAGAACAAAGATATCTAACATGTGCTTAATGAATAATTTATTAGAAATGCGAGAGTTTTGTTAGCATATTTTTAGGTTAACAAATTAGAGACGAAACGAAACGAATCGAGATACATAAAGAAGCCCTTAAAGTCACATTACCTTTGGCCATGTCGTAGTAAGGCTACGATTAGGATTACTTTCTAAAATTATTGTAGTTCCATCGTAATTTGAAAATACAGAGATCATTACAAAATCTATTTATGACTTATAACTTATTAAAACTTCGACATATTCACTATAAGATTCCTTACCATATAAAGTCGACAATAATAGGGGTGTGTAAACGACCCTTGTATTTATAATTCAATAATGTTTACTTACTTATGATCGTTCAAATCGAATGTTAAAATGTCTGGATTTGCAATGACTAGATTTTTTTCTTTCAGTGGATAATCACCCATTGCGCGCGATGTCGCCAAAATACCAGCAACGCGCCAAACGCCTCTAAAGGCGATAAAACCACCTGCGTCATGAATGCGTTTACGTTCGCGTACCTGTAATCAGAAGATGAGATGATTATATTTTGGGTAAAAAAAGCTTGCAATTCACCTGTTGTGGTTTGTGATCAAATGATAGCGGTATTGCAAATCCACGTGAGTCAAACATAACACCGCGGGAATCGCCAACATTGGCCACAATGAGTTTACTACCTTGGATGATGGCAATTAACGCAGTTGTACCTGCGATGTTGGTCTATTGATGAAAAAAAAAAAAAAAAAAACAAAATAATTAGTTATTATTATCCATAATATTTATTTATAATAGGGTGCTTTTTAGAAAAAAATTAAGGATCCTCATTTGCTTCGAAATGGACTGACCCTATTTCAGCTTACGGTCCTTTAGCAATTCATGTGTAAGAATTCAAAAACAAACGAACATAAGTGTTAGAAAAATCAATATGAAACAGGGTTTGGTTACAAAAGTGGACAAGTTTGCCTAGTAGCTACAAGACCGAGCATTTTCACTGTAACCACTATTTAAAGTAATAAAGTTCGATAGATGTTGAACTGCTTAAACTGATTCTTAAGCTAGATCTAATCTGTAAATGCTACTTCTGCAACTGCGGCAGGAAGAATTGAATGGAATACCAAACCTTACAGCATGCTTGCCGATTGCCCAGTATCCAGTGCAGGTTGCTGTGATTTTTGCGATGCCAAACCGGCTGCCAGACAGTAAGTAGGTGGTTCTCAGTTTATTATAAGATTGATCTGGCTGTTTTACAGGTTTGTAAAGACTTCCAGTGGTTTTTGGTTACAGATAGAAAATGCGAGAAAATTCTCTTCTTAACTAAACCACCGAGAGGAGTGAAAACACGTTCCGGTGCGACTTCATTAAGAGATAAACCATGCCTTGCTAGTTCATTAGCCCTTTCATTTCCCTCAAATGTACCTGTAGCCTGGCACCCATATGAGAGTAATGTCAAATTGGTGTCCTAGCCTGACAAGTTATTTTTTGCATTGTTCTACTAGCTTCGATTTTATATGTACATACCGAGCTCAAAGCTTTGATTGCGGCTTGGCTATCAGAGAGAATTTGTATTTTTTTTTTTCTCTCTGAAATCATTATTTTTTATTACACCCAGTTTTTGAGAAAAATGGGGATTCTGACGACTGTCGTGCTTTTGTACCAAGAGCTCCAATGGGTTTGGAGCATTCTGGCACATTAGACTTTATTTATCTCAAAACCGGTTGTGATAGAAGAAATTAATATCAGATTCGGATTTAGCGTCAAAAATGCTAAAAATGAAATTCCAAAATTGATTTCTTTAAAATGTACTAAAGATTTTAAATTTAATTGACTAATTTTATGTATTGTACTAACCGTTTTCTTTGCGGCTTCAACCAATTTATAATCAGCTGCTAACACTTCGTCGGTAATCATTTTACCAAAATTGATTTTTCCATTTTCTATATAGCACTTAGCGTCGAAGTTTGGTGGTGGCCCACCTGTGCTGGGCGCGTTGTTAGCGTCTTTATTGTTGTTATTGCTATTAAAAATGTGGTCTTTGCCACGCATCAGCGAATTCAGCTTTGATGTGAAGACATCGGTCTCTTTCGGGTTGGTCGCTTGTTGTTTAGTGCAGTCATCAGCGGTACTGAAAGTTGAGTGGGTTCAAAGAGAATAAATGTTAAATTATTTAAAACTTTTTTTTTGTTCAAGCTAGAAATAATAATGTATTAAAGTCAGTGGCTAAGTATGCTAGAACCATTAAAACCAGTAGGTACTGTCTTTTGTCATACGTATGTTATAAGTATATTTTATTATGTCCGAAGGCTACATGGGAATAAGTAAAAATTCACTAGAGAATATACGCTGACACACCCTCGTGAATACAACTTTAAATTATATTTAGTGTCTACACATAAAAAAGTGTTGTATGTGCCATTTTTCTTGGTTTAAAAGTATAGGATATTTGAGTTTCGGCCTGGCGGAAGGGTAATACTCTTACTACTTTCTATTTTAGAGAAAAACAAAATACTTTCGATTTACTTAAATTTATTTGCTTTTTGATTATTTAATAAACACAATAAGCAACAACACAATAAAATTCTTTTTCTAACAACGAATTCGTATTGCTGGGTTGCATATGAGCGTTTTGGAGATGGGCCAAAGAAAAAATGGAATGATTTTTGAAGTCATCTAAGCTATATTAATTTTCTTTAATTAACTTGGGTGGAATTCCGTTTATGCCAATGAAAGGTCTGATAAGTTAGACTATATACTGTTCCCAAAGCTAAAATTATCACTTCGAGGAAGGCGCTTTAAGACGGTTGAAACCATAAAAATAAACTAGCCAAGGGAGCTGAATGTTATTCCTTAATCGGCCTCGAAAAATAAATGGTAAATATACACATATTGCAAGCAATGGGGCTTTGAGATCCGAAACAAACGGTCAAGATCATAAGAACCTAGCTTCAGCTGAGAGAAAATAAGCGTTTTTGAACTTAATGCCAAAGAAAATTTGTCGGGGGATGTAAAGGCAAAACTTTCAACTAAGAATTTCCTTGTATATATGTATATGTATGTACGTATATATATTTTATGTATGAAAGCCACATGAAAAGGTTTATATGTATAAGGAAGCAGATTTTGATTTCAAAGCTTATCTGAAGATTACTTTCAGGTATAACTTCCGTGTTCGAAAAAGGAATAAATAAGGCATTTTGCATGTAACGTAAACATAAGTGCAGAAGAATAAACAATAGCTAGTTAGGGTTTTTTTCGAAGGAATTTTGTCGCGTGGTGTAACGAATTAATAAATAATTACAAAAAATAAGAAAAAAAAAACACTGTCTAATTTATACTAAAGAATTTGTTCACGCTTTTGCCTGCGGTATAGAGCGTAATTTATTTGAAAATCAAAATTACCAGAACTAAATTATTTGCACATGTTTATTTATTTGTATAAAATTTTTCTCAATGCAGATTTAATGCCGCAATAAACTATAGAAAACAAAAAATTAATATCAATTAAAAAACATAAGTAAATGAAAAAGCTTTAATGAATTTCGATTAAACATTTTTAATTTTCTTTATTAAAAAAAAAATTTAAGACAAAGAGTTTAAAAAAAAAGGAAAAATACACTTCAGAACAATAAATTAATTGTTTTGTTTTTTATTTTCTGAAAGATAGCCATTTTAAATAGAAGCTCTAACAATAAATTATCTATTCATTTCAGAAAGGTGGCCATATGCTTATGTGTAGAGAGCACTCTATTACATTTTGCAAGTCAACTTAAATTAGTTATTTTTGCAGGTACGATCGTTAACAAGTCTTTTAAAATCGGTCTTAAAATGTTTTTAATTTCTATTGTGTTCCAAGTCGTATGTATTAACTTACCTATGAGTTTTTCGCAGACTGTCACGTCTTCTTACTGGCTCATTCTCTTTATTGCTCTCGTCCTTTCGACTCGCTTTTCGTTTGAGATATGGACTTGCATCATAATCACTGTACTCAGCATCGATACCAGCTGCATTTGCTGCCAATAGTTGCTGCTGCTGATTGCCAAGCAATTTTGTCGTTTCAATGATTTTATTGTAAATATTTCTTACTAAAATATCTTTAGCAAAATCGGCTGCAAATTCACCACCATGACCGTCGAAAATTGCAAAAAATGATATTCCAGTATTGTTATTGATATTTTCCTCCATGACGAATCTGCAATATAATGTTAAGAGATTTTTCTTCATTATAAATCGATTTTAAATACAGCATTTTTAATATATATTAAGATATGTTTCATAAGTTTCAGAACAGTTCTCTCAATGTACGCTTAGTTACATATTGGACATATGACAGGATCGGACATTATGAAAACAGCCCTATGTATGTATCAGTTTTGATTATATGCATAATATATACTTGTATGATATAAACTATATCCATATTTTTAATAATAAGAATCGACAGAGCAACAAAATTCGGCATAAATTTCTTTTGTGCCATTCCCCTGTCGTAGTCGAATGTCGACTATTGCTTTGGCAGTCGTAGCACAGTTGCTGTCGCAGTCGACTGCTAGCTATTGCTATAGGAGTTGTCGATTTTTTTTTATATTTATTATTTTGCAAATTAATAGAATTGAAAGAATTCAAAAAAATTTTATTCGTTTTGCTCTCAATGGCTTAAATTGGATAAACCCTTTAAGCCTTCCTCCTTATAAGGATCGTTTAAAGTTATTACATATGCAGTCTTTGAGCTCGCGTAGAAATATTGCGGATATACTTTATCTGCATCAACTTGTAACTGGGTCTCTTGCTACACCAGAGCTTCTTAATTATATACATTTTAATAGTAATCGGAGGAGTACTCGTAACTCTTATCAGTTATTTTATCAACCGGTTAGTAGAACTAATTATATGGCTACAGCTTCTTTTAATCGCATGACAACTCTTATTAATAATTGCGAAGTTTATAACATTAGCTTGTCAAAAGGTCAACTCAAGCTTAGACTGAAAACTAACTGTAGCTAAATTTGTAGCTTAATGGTGGTGTGAATTTTTTTGTTTGTGTTGTCCGAGCCCCACAGCATGCTGGGTAAATTTTTTCTAACATTTATGCCTTGGACCACGTAAATTTATACATATAATTATTTTAATATCTGTATGTCTATTTTTACATGGTGTGAGTGGGTATGTTGAGAAAGTGCGATAAAGCTAAGAAAAAATTATAAAATAAATAACAAATTAATGTGCATGATAATTTTTTCTATTCCATTTTTTATTGAATAAGCTTTTTACTATCAGTGTGGCTTTAGACCTGGTAAGTCCACCATAGACCAGATTTTTACACTACGCCAAATCCTGGAGAAAACCCATGAATATTAAATCGACACTCACCATCTCTTCGTCGATTATAAAGCTGCGTTCGATAGCCCAGTGCGGGATTGCCTATACGCAACAATGTCTGAGTTCGGTATACCTGCAAAGTTGATAAGGCTCTGCAGGATGACGTTGAGCAATACGTTTAGCTCCGTCAAGGTAGGGAATGACCTCTCCGGAACTTTTAATACCGAGCGAGGTTTCAGACAAGGCGACCCGCTCTCGTGCGATCTCTTCAATTTCATTATGGAGGGGATCGTACGAAAAGCCGGTGTGCATCATAATGGCACCATTTTCTTCAAAGGTGTTCAGCTCCTTGCGTACGCTGATGATATTGATATTATCGGTCGGAGCAAGAGAGATGTTACTGCTGCTTTCACTGCTATTGAAAAGGAATCAGCCAAAGTGGGTTTGACGGTAAACGAGGGCAAGACGAAATACATGATGTCTACTAACAACAACAAGAGAGCACGGGATCTAGACTCTCATGTTACAGCGGGCAACTGTAAATTAGAAGTTGTCAAGGAATTCATCTACCTTGGCACTGCCGTAACCAGCAACAATGATGTCAGTCTGGAGATTAAGCGGAGAAAAACAATTGCTAATAGGTGCTACTACGGTCTCAGTAAGCAATTACGTTGCAGAGCTCTCTCTCGATCGACAAAGCTAACACTCTACAAGACGCTCATTCTACCTGTGCTTCTTTATGGCGCTGAGGCATGGGTGGTTTCGACAACAGACGCAGCCGCTCTTGGGGTGTTCGAGAGGAAAGTTTTCCGCAAAATCTTTGGTCCTGTTCGAGTTGGCGACGACTATCGCATTCGAATGAACCACGAGCTGTATGAGCTCTACGCCGACATTGACATAGTTAAGCGTATAACAATACAGCGACTACGCTGGCTGGGTCATGTCCATCGTATGGATAAAGAAGCTCCAGCGAAAAAGGTATTCGAAGGGAAGGTCCCCGGTCAACGACGAAGAGGGAGACCATGCCTCCGGTGGATAGACCAAGCTGAGGAAGCCCTAACCGCGCTTGGCATTAACGATTGGAGAAGGCGCGCGCAAAACAGAGGCGCCTGGCGAGAGCTAATGAGGTCGGCCGTAACCTGACAACGGGTTGTTATGGCCATCTAAGTAAGTAAGTAAGTAAGCTTTTTACTTGGTATAAAGCTTCAATGCTAAATAGCTAAGAAGGCCATAATAGCTGTAGTAGCTAAACTCTATTATTATTATTATTATTAATTGAATTTTTTGTATTTTGTATAATTTAATTATTTTATATTTAATAAATGAAAGTGAAATGACTCCGACTGCAATAGGAGACAATCGACTGCGACAGCTCTTCGATAGTAACAGTTTTTTAGCAAATTGAAATCAGAATTTATCAATTGATATTTTACAAAAGTTAAGATATTTTTGAATCACATAAATAATACAGCATTTGAAAGTAAAAGCTATTTATTTCAAAAGATTATTTGATATCCTAGACAGAAAATAATTTATAAAAAAATTTGGAAGGCTCCAAGTAAAATATTTTCACCATTTGATGTCATAAATATTATACCCCACCAATTTTTTATTAAGAAAATAGTTAATTGTCCTTAGAAAAAAGGGCGCGATGTTTTCGCGGAATGAATTTTTGATATTGCAAAGTCTCATAAATTACACCACCTACAACAGTATGAGCAATGGCAATATATTTACCAAAAAAAAAAAAACATTTTTTATATATAAGAGCGTTCCTGAAATGATTATAATAGATGTACGCTGTTTCTGAATACTAACAAAATTTGCGGAAAAATAGTAACAAAGACGTTTGATAACGCAAACAAACATCATATCCACAAGACTAAGTAAATTATTAATAGCCGAAAAATATTTGACAACCACTAGCTTTAGTGAAATATAAAATTTAGTGACATCATTCAGTCACTAAAGCGGAATTCCAGCATAAAAATGAAAATTATGGCGGCAAGTGTATCGAATTGATTCAAATTGAAACGGATGATTCATCTTGATAAAAAATTGTTACTTGAACAAATACTGAAAATTCGTCTATTGTACCGAATGTACTAAAAACTTTTCGAATGTACTGACGCAGATTTCTTAAAACGCAAATGTACTGAAAAAAGTACAAATGAATCGAAGATGCCATCACTAAACATCACTGACAACGGGATTACGAAGCTTGTTCATATTTAAATAAAATACATATGCAATTTTTATTTATTTTTACTGGATATTAAAGTACATTGCTTTCGGTTAATAATGAAGAATAATGTTGTTCAAGTGGCCTCCTCCTCTGCTAGCTCAGCACGCTATCAATCTTTTACCAAAATTTTGAATAACTTTTTCCCATAATGATGCTTCAATTAGTAAGCATTTGCTCGATAATGTTTGCGCGATGGTGTTGAACTGTTTGAGGATTATCCGTATAAGCTTTACTCTACAAGAAACCTCATAAGAAGAAATGCAAATCGCATGATCTTAGCGGCCAATTTACGTTTGTTTTCTAGAAATTATTCGATTATTAAACTTTTCCTTCAAAGGATTGATTGCTGTGTGGTGTGTCGTACCGTCCTGTTGAAACCACATATTCTGCAAAGCCAATAACTTTCAATTGACGCCACAAAAAGTTGATAACCATCTCTCGATATCGAGCTCTACTTACAGTAATTGCGTTGCTATTTTTATTATCAAAAAAATATATACCAATCACGCCACCACACCGAAATCCACTCCATATATTTCAATAAAATTTCTTACTTTGAATCTTTTAAAATTACATAATAAAGAACCCAAGCACACGATTGGTATTACGCATTCAAATTATCGCGTTGACATTATGGAGGCATTCCCGCTTTTTGTTCGTGAATTTTTAGGCAAAAACTTAACTGAAATCATCCAAGGCCCAAGTCTCGCATATGGTCTTATGCGACTTTTTCTTGTTCCTGGTAATCAAAATATTTGAAAACTGAACAAATTTCCACAGAAATTTATTTCAAGTTTTCAACCGTAATGTGTAAAAATCAACAAAATACTATGTTATACTAATAAATTATGTAGATTTGTGTTAAGTTGCATACAATTTTCTTTGTTCGCGTTTTTGGGAAAAATTATTTACACGTTGGCTTGGCATTTGCTTGTAACCATCTTTGGCTAAAAAATTACCAAATCTTCATTAAAAATATTCGTTTATTACTCTAAACGGATGATAACTTTTGCTCCTTTTATACTCGCAAATGGACTACTTTTACGTTTTCCTTCTAGGAAAATATTGCAAATAATACAGTTTTTATTATATTTTTATTAACTCATTGACTCATTAATTAATTCATTTGCACAAAAGCAAATGAATTTGCGTATAAAAATTCATTAAGAAAATTCCATCAAACAATCAATCTACAGTTGAACATTCCATTATGTAAATAAACATTAATAATAATTAAATTTGTTTACAAAATACTCTTATTAAATTATCGTCTTAATGAATTATAGAAAAAAAAGTGCGTTAATATAACATAATTAAAAAGATATTGGGTAGAACTAAAACCGTATGCACATGTTATAAAATATAATTACTTTATGTTTATAAGAAAAAAGGCCATAGAAATGTTAATGCTTTCGCACATTTTAAGGAATTTCATTCATTTCATTTTGACATTTGTGACCTGCCATAAACGCATACAGTCAATACGCGGTAATCCGGCCACTGTCTCATCCGGCACCCCCTGTAATCCGACATGCCAATTGCATATTGTTAGTACCGATTTTATTTCATTTGATTTGATTTGTCAGATTACAACGTACTACTTTTTAAAAAATTCCAGACTACAAGGGGACGGTGGCAGCACTCTCTAGTCAGACAAGTTCAATAATCCAACATCTCCTTACAAAACGTTTGTCGGACTACCGCGGGTCAACTGTAATGCAAGGTACAGACGGTAAACGGCGACCATAAATAGTAATAATTGCGCTAGACTCTTGAAATTTGGTACGAAAGTTCTGAAAGTGAAGACAACAAAAATGTGTGAATATGAAAAAAAAAAAAAAAAGAAATCGGTTAAAGGACACGCCTAGCTCCCAACAAAGGTAAGATGTGGTTGAGACATGGGTGTCAATTTTCATTAAGTTGGCAATGCTGATTTAAAAAAAAGCCAAAAGTTGTTCGACATCTTTTATAGTTTACAAGTTATTCGAGAAAAACCGTTTCGAAAGCTTATCTCTTGAAAAGCATTCAAATTTATAACTTGTATACCAAGTGGGATGAAAAGGCGAAAAATACCCCTTACCTGCTACACTTATTGTAAAGGATTACAAAAGAAATAAAAATATTTTTTCCTTCAAATATTGCACTAGAAAAAAGTTTACAAAAAAAGTCATGAAAAAAGTCAGCTGAAACTTTGAATTTTGGTTAACCGAATTTTCCCACATAGTATTTAAAAGGCCCTTGCGGGCCCGGGGACATACTCTCGAAAGAGGCCGCCTCTATCAAAAGTTTATAATCAAAATAAAATGTATTTTAAAAATGCATACAACTGATTGATAAATGGGCAAAAAACAAAAGGTCCTTCTGTTTCCATGTTGGGGCACCTCGAGGTCTGTAGAGTTTATCCTTAAGCCTTAATAAATCAAATAAACGTTGTTTTGTGTCAAAATAGAAAATCAAGCCCTTCTTTGAAGTCTGTTGGGGCCCGAGCTCTGAGCTCCGTAAGGCCTTGCCTAAGGACGGCACTGTTTGACCCAATATATTACATATTTTTCTCGTCTAAAGAACATTTTTATATTGATTGACTTATATGCCAAAAATTAAATGCTACTGGATCGTAGTCTTATTGCCGAATAAAAAATAATTAAATAACTATCACAGTTTTGAAGGTCAGGTATACAAATGCTACTGATTCTTACATATAACGAGATATTCATAAGCAACAAAAATTAGATTCCATTTGAATCCAATGAAATACTAGTGACAAAATGTCATTGACTGCTATTTCAATTTCAACAACTCGTATTGTACTCAATTTATTTTTTTGTTTCACCTGAAAAGACTAACTTTGTTCTCGTGACCAATGATTAATGATGAATCATTTGCGTTAACAATTAAAGTTGATAGCTTGTTTTCGTAGATATGGTATTTAAGCTAAGCTATTAGCATTACTAACTTACAATTATACTAATTAAATGTAAAGTGCATTTGAGATACAATAAAATAGAATAGCATGTTGTTTTTGAGTACATTCATACAGGGTTGATATGAGGCCAGGAAAAAAGGGGCGACTGCAAA
Organism: Tricholauxania praeusta; assembly: GCA_949775025.1. Classification (NCBI taxonomy): domain Eukaryota; kingdom Metazoa; phylum Arthropoda; class Insecta; order Diptera; family Lauxaniidae; genus Tricholauxania; species Tricholauxania praeusta. Next base: position 16,082,261 of record OX459030.1, read on the forward strand.
GGGCTTAACAATATAAACTGTCTCAACTTAGTTACTCAATATATTAGACATAAATATTGGGGTTTTAGAAATTTTTTATCGCCTAAATTACAACAATTGTCTACTATGTCAAAATCAGTTTAAAGGGTCTCAAAAATATTAGTTGTCCCGCCTTTGTATTTTCTTTGAAAGACCCTGTCTACATACAAGCAAAAAATCAATTAACATGTCTTGTTTATTGCATAGTTAAATAATACGATTTAATCTCATGTCATAAGCAAAAAAAACAAAATCAAAAAAGAAAAAAATAAAATAAATACAAAGAAATTAAAAATGAAATACATATAGCTCTATCTAAAATTTGTCAAAGTTATCAAATCATCCACAAAATTATCATCGTCATCACGCGGACAGCCGCAACAACTTTTTCATCAACAACACCATCATCTGGTGTTAATAAAAGTTTAATCTAATTATTTTTAGATTTTCTAAAGCAAAAAAAAAATAAGAAAAAATTCACAATAATATCGTAAATTTAAATACCTAGCTATATTTTTTTTTATTATTTACTCTGTATGTTAGATTTCATTAACAGGAAAATGTGTCTAAAAAATATCATTTCATTTACGAGAAGCATACAACACAAATGTAAATACTCAAATTATAGAAATAAGTATTTTTGTTTTACAAAAAAAAAAATTGATATTAAAATTTGTGTGCTTCAGTGATCATCGATCATTTTCATTCGTGTCTAAAAAGATTAGCGAATACTGAAAAATTTTGGTATGAATATTGATTTCGGAGAATCTATCAGTCTTATTCATAAGAATTTAAAAATGACTTTCATCAGGCACAACATATCAGCACTTATACTCCTATATATTGTGTCACATGCCATCTTGCCGCTTAAGCTACAGTTTTATTGACAAGTCAGAGCAGATTCTGCAGTATCAGAGACCTGATTCGAGAGAAAACAAGGCTGACGCACAGAAAGTGGTCTAGAAAATACAAGCAGTACCTAATATGAAAAGTTATCTTCAAGTGTTTTGCATAATAGAGTTGAGCTACAACAGCTAAAAGCAAAGTATCGTTCGGTTTTAGTTTTCGAGATATAGTAATAGGGAATTGCAGATATGGCTTTTCTAAAAATCATTATAAGTTGGAAACTCCTGAACAGATTTTAAATATATTAATGTCATATGGAATTCAAGTCACTTAATTGGGCTATCATAATATGTTAATAAAATTACAGATTAATAACTAGTATAATTTTTAGAGAAAATAACAGGTATTTAAAAAATAATGGCGACAGTGACAGTTTAAAAAAATGCCGGATTAATTCAAATTTCACTTTGAAAATGAGTCCGTAGGGGTTAAAGATAAAAATTTTAGATTAATTTAAACATTTTTTTTTCTATTTCAAACTGATTGAGGTGGCGTCCCATTTGATTTTCGCAAAAAAACCAATAGGGATTGGGATAGGGATAGGAATAGGGATAGGGATTGGGATAGGGATGGAGATAGATATGGTAATAGGGATGCAAATAAGAATGGGTTAGGGTTGGGGTAATAATGGGGATAGGGATAGGTTTGCGTATGGAGCTGGATACAGGGACATGGAAAGTGAGAGCAGAACAACGTCTGCTGGGTATACTAGTATTTCATAAAACAAAAAAATTATGTTGTATCCACTGGGGTTTGAACCGAGCTTTCCCCTGTTAACACAATTGATACCTGTGCAGTTTAACGATATCAGCCAACCTATTGTTATGTTTTGGCTGGCAAAAAGTATATTATATGATTATATCGATTGGCTACTAAGTATATAAGCTGAAAAATTAATTTTTGATTTTAGTAGAAAAGAAATATGGTTTTAGTATCTCGGAAAAATAATGAGAGTAGCTTAGTTGGTTAATCTAACCTAGGGCGACCTAGGTTCAATTCTGATAGATAAAAAAATTAAGTTCTTCTATAAAGTTTTAAAAACACCAATCAATAAGCAGTAGCAATAGAGAAGATATGGTAAAAAATGCACAAAAAAATTTGGTTCACGTCAACAGCATCAGACACCACTGATCAGTATCATATCAGGTTTGCCTGGTCCGCCGTTTAGCCTGGTTCCAACCGTTACCAAACTTATCCGGGCCTGATCAGATTACCCACTTCGGATCGGATCTCTAATAGGGCTAGCTATATGCGATCCCAATGAAAATTCCTATTCGGGTAGTTTGTGTTTGCTTGATTGCGAATTTACTAAAAATTATCCCTGATGGAAAAAAATTTTGGATCTATGTATATCAGATAGATATCTCATAAATAATATATACTTGTATATGTATGTATGTATGTATGTATATAAACAAAACTGTCAAAGTTTTCACTACTGTGTCGGATACTCTCTTGAATTTGACAAAGTCATTATTTTCTGTGGTTGTTTTGTAGTAATATATTCAAAAACATGAAGAACACCAAAATATAGTATTTAAAAAAATAAAATATTTCTATACACATTCACATGCGACTAACAAAAGTAAATGCTCGCACATAGCTTGTTTTGTTTTCGCAAGAAATATCATTATCTGCTATAAATAGTGTCGAAACCTTCGCCCTCTATCCAACATAGTTTTTTTGAGTTTTTTCGTACGAAAAATTTGTCTCAAATAAAGAAACCTACAGCTTTACTCGATCATGCAGGGCAAAATTTCATGGGGTTAAGGGGTTTTATTACAACATACAAAAACTTTGTTCTGAGATTGAGTTGGTTGAGGCCTTAAAATCTGATTTGCTAACATCAATCTTTAATTGATTTATTTTATCAGCTCATTAAAGGCCAAGTTGAACTTGGTTCGATTAATTATTTCGCGCACGCATACTATCTATCGTCTGGATCTTTGCAACATTTTTCTGGCTATTCAACAGAAAGTTCTAAATATTCGAATGAAATTGAAACCTTTCACAAAAATTATAGTAACTACACCATTCAACAGCATTTTTCACACATGACCAAATCGATGTTTTTCTCTAGCTGGTTCTGCATGATTGTTGCTTAGCGTGCAGCTGGTTAATTTTAAAATTTTTAAGAAACCGAAAAATGAGTAAGAACTAAGCTGCTTAAGAAATATAAATGATAAAAAGTTATATTTTCGCATGAATTTCTTAGGTGTAACTAATAATTTTTAATTAAAATAAAGACTTGTTTTCTAGATATTTCATAATTTTTTACTGTTTTTAGAGATATTTTGAAAACGTCTCAAGTCGGTAAATTTTTAAGCTATATAGTAAAATTAAATACCAAAATGTGGCAACCAAATTGCACACAAATACATGAAATAGTTCAGCCTAGCATTAGTCAAAAAGTGAACGAATTTCGACAAGAGGTCTTGGCCCCCATATTAGCAAAAACTTCAAAACGCTATACTGAGAAAATCTTAAGCTTATACGTGAGGAGTGATTTTTAAAAAGGGCTTACTTCCATAAGAATTTAATATGGAAATTTGCCCATTTAAGAAATCATTCTTCATGTACAAGAAATGGTTTGAAAGTTATATAAAAAGAAAGCATGGCACCGCCCATACAAGCTTTCAAATACCATATTGAAAAATTTTTTAGTAAATGTTCCAAAATAAGTATGGGAACGTTTGGAGAAACCAGCCAGCACATATCGTGGCTGAAAATGCCCTTTAATAAAACTATTTAATTTATATACATATGTACGTAATCTTGCTGTTAATGTGGTGTAGGGTACTGCTAACATCTTTACTAGTTCTTAATATTTTTTCGATATTACATTTTTCAAAATTTTCCCAAAACTTCCCTCCCAAATCCTTCAGAACCAAAAGCAAAATGATTTTCTCAGCTGTCCTGCATTTGATTCTTATTTTGATTTTCCAATGTCTGAGAACAAAAGTTGAATTTTGTCGCACGGTGTTATGCCATATTTGTGTGCATGTTTGCTTGATTTATATTTGAGAAAGTAAAATATATATTTTGTTTCTTTAACGCAAGAATATGTTTTGTTGAAATAAGAAATCAAAACGTAAATAAATGTTAGTAATTTTCAACAGATACGGTTGACATATAAAAATATGAAATGGGTTGCCAAAAAAAAAAAAAAAATGTTTTATTATTGTTGGCAGAAAAGAAGTGTTGCCACATATTTATTCAAAAATTAAATGTTTTGCTTTTAAATTTACTTTGTAATAAATTAAGAATGTCCAGAGCCAGAAACTATTACTAGCAATTTCATATCAATTTTTAGGTAAACAATTTCACTTGTCTTATTGAATGCTAGCATAATGGTCTAAGGTCCCTAACTTTTGTGACCTTTGACTATGAATATCTTGGAGAAGGGTAAAGATTTTGTAAGGCAACCCATGCGCGATGTATGATTATATATGTAACCTTTCACTTAAACTGTGTTTCATCTAATCAGCATATCGGCGTCGAAATTATGTGGCAGGATCTCATAGTCTCCTAAGAGAATTTTTTTAAAACAGTATACAAAGGGGAATTCATTTATCATAGTATGCATGATCAATTTGAAAAATAAAATGACATTTTGATGATAGTAAAAAAAATGTATGTTTATGTCGGTTTTTAGATCAGTTGCCTAGGAGGCGGGTTCAAATCCTAGAACATATATTTATTTTTAATTTAATTTTGTTTACAATTTTTATTTCAGTTTAAATTAAATACGGAAATTACGGTTACTATGAAATTATTAGTACAATACCAAAATCACATTAAGTCAATAGTTTAACTGATTCACTTTATAGTAGATGTAGTTTTGGCTCAACAATAGTACAAATTCTATTGATTTTGCATGAAAACTATTATCTCAATGAAATTTTAGCATTATTTTCTTAGTTATGAAATTAATGGGACCATTATTGATCGCTTATAGGATATTTTTTCCTGAGTGTATTTCCGCGAGAAAGTACAAAAAACTCGTGCACAAGAATTTGAAAAACATAAATTATATAAAAAAAATCAAAAGAGGTAGCATGGAAGATAACACAAAAGCAAAAAATAAGAAATAAATAAAGCTAAGACACTTTTATTAATTTATAAATAAGCGAATGATTTGATTTTCTTTCGAAGTGGAATATACCCAAGATAAGTTCATATAAATGAATTTAAACATTTTGAAAAATATTGACTTTTTTCAAAAGGGTATGTATATGTATTAGGGTGATTGAAATTCAATTTTTTTTGTTTCAAATAGATTTAATAGTTGCAGGTAACCAATAGAAAAGTTCTGCTTAAGGAATATTAAATATTAATATTATGAGCTTAGGGGGCGTTCAAGTATTACGTAACGCAATTAGGGGGGGAGGGGGGTCTTGCAAAACGTTACGATGCGTTACGGGGGAGGGGGGGGGGGGGTTCGAACAACGCGTTACATAACATTGTTTTTGAAGTGAAACTACTTTAGCGGGTGGTTATTTGAAATTATGCGTGCATAATGAAACTCTACTCTTTCTTAATGTGTATGTTTATTGAATAGCTACAGCCAAAACATTTTATTAAAATGATAAAAGTTGACGGGATCTATATAAGCTACAGCAATAAATGGTACATCACATTAAAGCACTCAACGAGCAGAATGTCCTTAAACTATCATCTTCGAGATTGTTTAACCAAAACCTGAGATATAAGCGTGGAAAGATTTCCTATTTTTATCATTATTGCTGTAGCTGTTCTAGATCTCATCAACTTTTATCATTTTAATAAAATATTTTCGTTTCATTTTTCGCCATTTTAACATATTTTAAACTTAAGCAAATGTTTATTACATTATGTGTGATTTTTTATTAAATAACAATATGAACAAGTTAAGGTGTTATCTTCAGCCAGGCCGAAACTCACATACCCTACGCTGCACTGAAAGAACATATATTTCAATAAATGTTAAAAAGACGTTGAAGAGGTTGCATAATTCGAAAAAAGTGTGAAGTGCTTAAAAGGTTAACAGAGGTTGAAAAATGTTGAAAAAGTCGTAAATATATGCAAAATGTTAAAAAATGTTGAGAGAGGTTGAAAAAACTCCAAGTCGATCAAAAAGTCGAACAAATAAAGGACAAAGAAATTTCATCACAATATCTTGCAGGGTTTACGAGATATGGTGGTATAAAGGTTAAAATTACGGGCTGTGCCACGGGAATCTTTGGATATTTGAAACCTAGCTTAATCCTAATTTAGTTCACATGTACACCAAATCACCAAGTTTCATCAAAATCGTTCCATTTTTTTCAAAATAAGATTGTGCAAATATACATAGAGTATGGGCAGTTGGCGTGTCCATAAACCGATTTCATCCATTTTTAATAGCAAGATGCCTGCAAGACGCTGATCAAGAATATATGTACTTTTCCATAACTCCCACGCCCCCTTCTATATGTTACAAACGAAATGAAAAAATGAATATACCCTCGGTGCAGGGTATAATAAAAAAAATAAACGTAGCATGTATTTCCGGTACTTTTCGCAACATAATTGTGACTTTTAGGTAAATATGGTCACTTGGGTGTTACGTAACGTTTAAGAGGGGGGAGGGGGGTAGAGGAAAACGTTACGGTGCGTTACATGGGGGGAGGGGGGGTCAAAAATCTTCAAAAATTGCGTTACGTAATACTTGAACGCCCCCTTATTGACATTTTTATTCATCCATAGGAATTACATTGGAAAGAATGCTTTACAAAACAGTTTCGTCTACATTTCGTGAAAGAAAAATTTACACGAACGGGACCAAACCTATCGGAAAGAGCATAAAACTTTAAACAGAAAAAAAAATTACTTTTTTCACAAACTTCGAAATATTTCTATACTCGGAAAGCTTAATAAACACATATATTCAGGAAAAAAATAATTGTACTTTTTATAGAAAATTTTATACTATTTCCAATGGGCTTGGTTCAGTTCCTGTAAAATTTTGAAAATTCTTTTTTTTTTTTTTTTTTTGTGGGATTTAAAGATATCTTTGACTACAAAGCCCCAAAAAAAAAAAAATTTTTTTTATACAGTGTTGGAAAAAATAATAGGTACAAACGTTTGTTTGTTTTCGTATGTTTTTTGATTTCAGATGAAGCAGTCATGAGTTATCCTGCCTAACGCATGTTGACTTTTCTTTGAGGTTACTTAGTTTTCCCCAATACCACTGGCATATTTTTTAATGAAAATTTAGCAGAATATTTTTGAAATGATGCTTAATCATATTACAAACTTTAAGAATTTTAATAAAGAAGGTACTGAGAAAATATCACAAAAATACGCTTTTTTTTGTCTCTCTGACCATTTTCCCCACTTAAAGAAATGCTTTTAAAAAATCATGCCAAAAATTCGAGATATGGCCAGTATAATGGAGTGTTCTAAGGACATGATTTGCAATGCTCTGAGATCAGTTGCAAAAAGAGAGAGCAGATTAAGAACTCCAAGATTTTACCAACTTCGATGAACGTTTTGGATCATTGTCGTACATAAATTCCCATTGAAGAGGCATTTCCTCTTCTGCATAAGGCAAGACTAACTAATATTTTATCAAAAAAGGCACTTTATGAAATAGCAGTAAGTTTTGTAAATACATGTATAAACGTATCGACGTACATAGTAACATACTTAAAATAAGTTTAAGTTTAAACCCAAAAGCAACGCCTCTATGACCTTTTTATATTCAAAAAAATTTAAGCAAATTTTTGCAGTTCAAATTAAGATTTTAATTTTTCCATACTTGAATATAACATGCTTAAATTTCGAAGGTCAATTTTCGGCCTTTAAATTAAAAAAAAACTAAACTTTTTAAATCACTCTAATGTACAATCAAATGATAAGGTAGGGTTTATTTTATTGCAACAACAATCGTGAGATTTTCTTTATTTTATTAATAACCGCGATCATGCATTAACCGCATTTACAAGTAAATTCATTGCAACTTAGTTTGCAATTGCATCGAATACAATCAATGAACTATTAAGTTTATTTAGTAAAATTAATCTGTCGTTTTTGTGATAATTAAAAATGCAAATTTGGTATTATCTATATTTTAAATTTTCTATAGTTTGTACTTTTATGCTTACTAAAATATAAGTTTTAACCCTGTTCAAGGTGATAATTTGAATACTAATCGGAACTTTAACCAGTATTTGAAAAAAAAAACAACTTTTTCAATGCTCGATTAGCGCCGATCTGTCGGTTAAGTGTTGATTAAGTCAATGAAAAGATACATGACGTTCTTTTACAAACCCAACACTTTCTGACCGACACATTTTTAAATCGCTTTGAATTTTTTTATGTATGTTTTGAAGTTCGGACGTTTTACGTTTTGGTCGTATTCAAATTGTCATATCTCCGGTAAATTTTTTTATATCTTTTTAAAGCTAAAAAGATAAGCTTTCTTATTGTTTAAAGTTAGTTTATAGAGCTAACACCATTCGATACGAAATTAAGAAAAATACCACTGGATTCCTTGTCGAAACTCCTTTAAAAATAATGAATTCTTGCTCGCACCTCTGTAAGAACTGCGCGCCGCTGCACAGTAGTCCCAAATCGAGTTTTGGTTAAAAAATCGCTAGAGAGCGCAAATCTTGTCCGAAATGAACAATTGTTTTTTCAAATAAAAGCTAGCTAAAATGCTAATAAATCAACGCAGCCCGAATTTCGAAACAAAAGTTTCGTTTTTTATTATTTTAAGTTAAATGCCGAAAAAATGTTTTTTTAAAAATTTCTTTTTGTTCAAAAGTGACTAGACAGACTAGATATGTTTTTTTGGGAAATGCCAAAAAACATTTTTTTTAAAATATTTTTTATCTTAAAAAATGCTAAAGACCCGAAATTTTGTCGGAAATGAACAATTTTTGGTTTTAAATGAAAGCTAACAAAAGAGAACACTTTCAATGATCAAGAGCTTTGATTTTTCTATATCTTTACGTACCACAGAGTAGCTTTCAACCTTTCCACTCTTATGGTTTGTGGAAAACCATTAACATTCAAAACTATACACAACTTGTTAAAAAACCAAGTTAATCCCTATTAGGCAAACCCATTTCCTTAACAGCTATTCTATCACTTACCGATCTTCCATTCGAGGACGTCGTCCTAAAACAGCAAATGCGGAGCATTGCTGCCGCACTTCTTCCCAAGATTGATGTTCTCCACTGCCAGCAGTTTCTATTAACTTCATGCGACCAGCTTTTTGACGACCCAATGTAGCCTGAATACGCCCGAGTAGACCACGACTCCAGACATCAACAGCTTGTAAATAGATGATGAAAATAAATAATATGACACCGCAAAATATAACCTCGGGACGCAGCACATATAGACGGCATAGTTTCCAAATGTACGCCAAAGGCGAATTGATAGAGGAAAAACCGACGGCAAATTTCGATAGGATCTTCATGTGTGAGACGTATGTTTGATAGAAGACTTTGTCCTCGAGTTCGTCATCCATTTAGATGCCGGTAATGAAGGGGCAGGAATATAACGATTATGGATTTTATACTGAAGGTTATTTGCTGCTGTTGGGTGTTCTTGTTGAATGACAGCGACAAAATTGACTACGGCAGCAGAATCAAAGACAAAAAAAAGTGCTCACGGTCGGTGAAATGGGAGGGGGGCGTGGCCTTTAACGAAAAATGACAACAGCAGCTGTTTTTCGTTTGTTTTGATTTTTGGTTGTACAGTGGTTTAGTTGTCTGTTTTCAATTATTGAATTTGTTATTCGAGTGCTGGCTGGGATAGCAAAAAATAACACTGACGACGCAATAAGCCGCGACGTAACTACGACGACCGACGTCAAAAACAATGACCAAATGAACTAAAAAGTTTTCGTTTGCATAATAATTAAATAGAGATTATCCAAAAACCGAAAAAAGGGAAAATTTGTTTGCGGGGTTGAACTTTTCACTTATGTTATGCACGACACTGACAGCAATGCGAGACGAGATGAGTTAAATAGACTAATGCTGTTTGACAGCGAATTCAACGAAGGCAAATGCAAGATTTCTTTCTCAAATCTATTTAAATTTTGTTTAACAAGAGTTATTTTTTTTCTTTTAAATTTTTCATATACATTTTTTCTTTCAAAAAACAAAATAAAATATGACACTTTCTTCGCTGTTTTCGTGAATTTATGAAGTGTGTGGTGGATGCGCGCTATAACTCGTATGGTCGCTCTTTGGTGTTTATTCACTAACAAAACGTATCGTCGCTCTTTCGTTTTGTCAGACTTTTACGTCGCACTGCGTGACAATTGCCAATTTAATTTTCTTATTTTAGAATTCCAATTTTTTTTTCATTAAGTTTTATTGATTGTATAAAAAAAAGGATACATTTTTTATAGTTTAATTTTTTTTTGGTATCTCACTAAATATCTGTGTTAATTTATTGCAATGAAAAAATAAAATGCATTTTCTGCAAGTTTGCAACTACAGTGTCATTGGCCTCTTTATAGACCACAATGTAAGAGCAAGCAGCAGATTCCTAAAATTTTATTTATATTTTCACTATGCTTCGCACGAAAGTTCTTCGCTTAAGTACTTGTTGACTCGCACACAGTTCATCACCGACTAAAGTACATACTATTTTCTGACTGGGTATATTTGGCACAGGGTTGCTTTCGTGAGAGCGGTATTATTTATATTTTGTTTGATTTCTTATATGCTTCTAGTGCGCTAACATACGTCAGGCAAGAAATGTCAGCACAAAAAGTAACGTCAAAATTTATAAAGTGTAGCTTATTTTATTTTATAACATTTGTGGGGAAATTAAAAATAAAAATTCTCATCCATAATCTAAAAACTCATTGCTTTTTTGTGATTGAAAAACTTACCGAATATTTGGGAATATTTTCTTAACTCACTTTGTAATAGTTACTGGTAAGAATTTGTGATTCCTCAACTATTATCCATAAGAAATTATATTTCTATTGCCAACTCTTCCCAATTTGGTTTGCGCCACGGACGCAAATGCGCACGCTACGCGACTGGATGTTTTTGGATAGATTTTTGCACGTTAAAAACGAAATCGTACTCAAAAGTTGTCCATCGCGTATAGTTTTTCAGAAAATTAAGTTTGAAATTCCGAAAAGGCGCTTATGGCCATTTTTGGATAACCGTGAGCACTAAACCCGTAGTCCTAAAACGTTCTAAAATATCTCAAATTTCAGCTTGTCACTTCCGCCGTCGACGCCAAATAAACCAAAAATTAATCTGACCTTGAAACCTAGTGTGCCTGTACGCACATCGATTTTTGGGACTCACAACTTGAGGCTTGTTTCTATATGGTGCTACGTATGCCGATTCGTTCAAAACTTGTTTGTTGGTGACCATTCAATTCAATGATCCATTCAAGACTTGTTTGTTGGTGGCCATACAAACTATTTCCAATTCAGTTTCCGACTAGGAAATCTTCGAAGGTTGTAACCATCAAAAAAAAGTAAGGGTACCTTAATCAACTCAAATTTTGTTTTTAGGTGGTGCGATGAGCGTATATTCATTCCCGAAAGTTCAGGATGTCTTTGGATTCGACCAAAATGAAATTTATAACTGAAAACGGACATATTTCCTGTTCGATCTCACTCAGAATGACGGTCAAGTGCACGCACTTCATGCATTGACACGACTATACTCAAGGGCTTCAAGGTCAGTTTTGATTAATTTTGCTTTATTGGGGTCGAAAAGGATTCGATTTGCAAAATTTTGAAAGGCTCTATTACACCGGGCTTAGTGCCGACGGCTATCCGAAAAATTACCAGAACGCTTCTATAATGGGAATTTCAACACCTCTTTTCTTAAAACCTATACCTGATGCACAAAAAATAAGAAATCCCTCCACCAAAAAATTTTTTTAATTAAAAAAAAATCATCACTTACATACATCAGAAAACTTCCACCAAATTCGAATATTTTTGAATTAAAAATGAATTTGAACCTTCTTATTCCAAAAAATAACTAAATTACTAAAACAAAATTTATCATAGTACAAAGGCCTATTTTTTCGCCTACAAGCCTTTGTGTCCGGGGCGTTGTTTTCAGGAAAAATTTTTGTAAAAATTTGTGACAATGTTAACAAAAAATGGGTCAGAACTGATCACTTGATTACCTCGGAACACCACGAGCAATGTCCAAAATCTATTTCTGACCTCTCCTTTGGTTTCAATTTGGGAATAATGTTTTATACTGATTAAGTTCGGATTTGGCAAATATTGCGACATTTTCAACATTTTCCCACTAATTCAACCTTTCCATTATATTTAAATTTCTAATTGTTCTTAAAAATTTTTTGAATCTCATAGCATTTTTAGAGTTTTTCATCATTTTTAGACACATTATATTATGTACTTATATATGTATGTATATTTGGCATCTTTCGAGTTTCTCAATATATTTCGAATTTCTCGATTTTTTTGATGTATGTTTTTTAACTTATCATTTTTCAGCGTTTCTCATAGTTTTGTAACACTTTTAAAAATTTTTTAATATTTTTCGAATTTATCAATATTTGTCGACAAATATATAAATATAAATAAAAAATAGCAATAATTTTGACAAGAAATAATATAATTTAAGCGGGTTGAAGGGTAGGAATTCCCGGTCTATTAAAAATAAAATAGTTTTTCTTTGAAATGGTTCAAAGAAAATTTGTTTTTGCTTAGCAATATCGAAAAAAAAATGATTATAGTCGTCCAAGATTTAATTTTTGTGTGGAATAAACTTGATGACATTTTTTTAAGTCACAGATTAAAAAATTCAATATTTTTGTATGAGAAAATTGTGAAAATCATTAGAAATAAAAATCATCCAATGCCCGGCTTTTTCCAAAATTTGTCTTTGATCTGCAATTACAGGCTTGCCCAGGTCACAACCGGACACTTGGCAACTCTGCTTTTCAATAACCAACTGATATGCACTGAATTTGAATGTGGTAATATTTGATTTTTCTATCACGCCGGTTTGCTGAGGTAAATCGGATCGAATGTGTCAAAAGCACAAACTTTTGCAATTTTCGATATTACTGATATTTGCGTTTAACTCCACTGATTGATCACCATAAAAAATAGAATGATTTTGTTTTTTGCACAAAAGTACAGACTCAAAATTTCCTTTGAAATATTTGCAAACCGTGATGTTTTGATTTTAAAACTTTTAAAATGAATTTTCGGCTACTTGCGCACTCAGTTGATGACATTTTAAATGCTCTCTGCCATGGATACATATATACAATATAACATATATAAAAAAAAAGAATATAAAATTTATTTTTGTTTATTTGTTGCTGTTCACCACTTTAATGTCTTTTCTGTGCAATATCGGACAAAGCTGTTTAATTGCGCATTTCTTTGCTACATAACATTGTATTAAAAAAAAGGAAAATTTGTGAAAATTCATTATCAAAAATATATTTTTAATATCAAATATGCTCATCAATAAAGTTTAAAAACACAAAACTTTTAGTATATGCACATTAAACTTTAAAAATCATTTTAAAAACTTAAAATTAAATTTGATGAGCATCGTGGAAATACAAAGGTTTTAAGAAATATTGAGAGTGTTCATGCAAACGCATTAAAACCTATATAACCATATGAAATTTGATTTTCAATATACTAAGTTTATACAGTTTATTTATAAGGTTTTTATGAATTTGCACGAATGCTCTGAATAATAAACATCACGTAATTTTTAACTGGAAATATTTGACGAGATATATTTTAAAACATTCGTTTCTATTTAAATTTTAAACTGTTGCATAGCTATTATAAAACTATTAAAAACAGTAAAAAATCACAACTAAAATTTACCTTCCTTAAAATAACATGAAACGTTGTAAATTTTAAGTTATAAAACTTTACATTATTCAACATCAACACTCTGCAGCCGTACTACACTCACAGAAAAAGGCTGGTTGAAATTAACTACACTTCGTATTAGAATTGCAATTTGCACAAGCTTTCAGTAAAAGTTATAGAAATATTTAATCGAAACATATGCCCATAAATATTTCTACAATTTCAAAATATTTAACTGCTTTAACAAAATGTTACGAGAGCATTTGCATGCAAATTCGCAATGAATTTGTAGTTTTTTAGTTTTTCGCAATAATAAAATATATGATGAATTTGTAGTTGTTTACTTTTTTGTGACGATGAAAAAAGTACTACAGTGATTTGTGGTTTAATGCATTCGTTGAGTTGGTATTGGCTTTGTTTGGTTGTTATGAATTAGCGAATTAAAATTCAGACAGAAAAACGTTTTTTGTTGTCAGACTGATTTTTTTTTATTTTTGCATTTATTTGAACGTATTCAGATTTATAATTCCTAATATGTTCACACAATGTTCTAGTTATATGTTATCTGTGTTGACAGCTTCAGAAATAAAACATTTCGAATGAGATAAATTAGTTTCAATTTTTTTAATGAATAAGTGTACGATGGTGAGATGTCTTTTTTTTTTTAAATATCATCGTTTACAATAAGCAGTAAATTAACGGCATTTTTAAAATAAAATAAGACTCTTTTCCACTAAAATAATAAAAATAAATTTTTTTTTCTGACCTTTTTTTTAGTCGCCAATGACAAAATTTGTGTGAGCCAAAAGTTTGGTGACCTTTTTTTTGTCACCAAATTTATTTTGTGGCAAAATGATCTTTTTTTAATGGCTTTTTCCGAAGTTTTTCAATTCTGACGCTATATCAGGTGGTTGAATTTTTAAAAATTTAACACAGAAATATCATTTTTTAAAGTTTCATAAAAATTAGATGATATTGAGATCTAAAATATGTACATAAATGATTAAAAACTACATTTCTAACGATATACGTTAATCGTATCCTATAGTAACAGAAATATGGGGTTTTGATTCCGAGTATTATACGCTAACACAATAATATATTTTTTGTCTTTTACGGTCACTACGGTCATTTTCTCTAAAAAAGAAAAAGCTTTCAAGTGAGTTACATAACTTCTATATAATCAGGCTTGTTCCAATCCCGATTTAGTTTGAAGTTCGAAGTTGAATTTCATATTTGAAACGTCTCAAACAATACGATGCGCGTGAACGACTACATCCGATAAACGGAAGCTACTGTCTCATATACTATGCCATCTATTGAGCGACGTATTTCAATGAATCTTTGAAAATATCAGACTCGTATGAAGCAGAGCTGGGCTGAATGAATACTTTTCGATACCAAATTGCAAGACGTTTTCAATGGAGTTTACTTTGGTGATTCCATTGTAGGAATCAATATTTGGAATTGAAAAGCTTTAATTCCATTGCAAGCAATCGGACTTTTATAACGATTTCAAACCCAATTGGCTAGATCCATTTTCGATTCCATGCAAAGGATTGCAAAGAAAACTTTCAAAAAGAATTTATCTTTTCTTCAAAAAAAAAACAACAAAACATTTCTAGGATTCGATGGGAATAGGTCAAAAATTAAGTTCGCACCTTTTTTTTAAAAAAACAAACATTGCAATAAAATTTTCTTGATATGTGGAATATAAAACGGCGCTAACCGTATGCAGGCTGTTTCAACCTTTCCCTATCGATTGCTGTAAAAAAGCCACTTGTAATGTCTAATTGCTTTTCGATTTCAAATTTTGAATCCTGAAATAGAATCGACAAAATAATGAAATCCTTGCGACATGGATTTATAAAAGTCGATTCCAGATTCCAGTTCCTTGGAATGGCATTAAAATTTTTTATTTCATATTTTGATTCGTGGAATGAAATCGACAAAGAAATCAATTCTCTTTGCCATGAGGTTGAAAAGTCGATTTTTGGAATTAAGTAGAATTTTTGAAAAACGTGATTACCACCCAGCTCTGGTATGAAAACACATTTACCTGCATTTATTGTGATTGGGCGTCGAAGGGAGCGCTTCATTGTGTTGGCAGCACAATTGAAATGTATTTTTACTATGGCCTTGTATAAAATATAAACTTAATAAATATATAATTTTAATTATAATAATACTGTTGTTTTGTTGATGAATTTTATTGCTAAGCAAATTTTGAAAACATTTTATTTTTTTTTTTAAGTTAAAAACTTTTCCTCGTCACATTTCACATAACTTTTAAAGTTAAATTTTAACGTATTTTTTATTTTTCTTTGTTGCATTATATTTTTAATACACTTCTCTCCAAATAGTATTAGATATACGATTATTATGATCGTATATCAAAATAATTCAAGTTGTTTTACACTTTAAACGCGCTTTTTATAAAATTTTATAAAACTTTCGAAATTCAAACGCGAAAAGCTAATGCAACTTGGTGGCATTAGTTATTATGGGAAACTAACCTCAAACATTTTGTGTTCTTTACTCTTTGGCAATCGTATGAAAAACAAATGAAAATAAGTAGGAAAATTCGAATGCAAATGTAATGACGTATAGCAGCAAAACAACAAATGCGACAAGGAAACTAAAAACTTTTCGCTCTATTGGCTTAGTATTTTTTCTCTTCTCTCGTATTTTGAATGGGAGGGCATGTTGGTCTGTCAGTCAACTATACATAATGTTCATGTGACCATGGCCGTCTGCAAAGTTGCAAAAAAGTGCAATTGCTTAATTTTGGGATGAATGAAAACATACCTAAAGAAAATAAATTTTTTTGTGATTTAAAATAACGCTTTTCATACTTTGCGAAAAACAACGAAAAATGTTTATCTTCATCTATAAAAATATATAAATTATAAAACGTCAGATTAGACTTTTCGAGTTTCATCTGCCTATGTTTTCGAGAAAACAATTTTGGACTTGGCATGTTTTGTATTGGACTTAGCCGGTTTTGATTTCAAGGCGTTGGACCGGTTTCGAAAGCAAGTTCATCTACTTGGACGGTTTTGAAATCTATGCATCAAAATAAATTTGAAAAATGTAATATTTCTGTCAAAGCTTTTTTTTTAATCTAAAAACATAGTAGAAAAATAAAGAATGGTCTAGATTTTGATGTATGAGAATATCTCAAAATTTGATTTTATTGGACTTGGCCGGTTTTGCAACTGGGTGCCTCATATCTAATTTAAATAAAAGGAATACATATGTTAAGTCATATGAGAAAACAAGACTTTAATATTTTAAAAAATTTGTTTTTCCTTGACCTAGTTACCTTTAAGAGTAAAAATATGCAATGAAATCCTCATGCAAAAGCACTGTGGCTTGCGAAGCCGGTGTTTGGACATACTATAGGATGTAAGCACTAAGCCGAGGTCAAAGGCCGCTAGTACATACCAATCTTTATGCAGAAGCACTTTGGTAAATGAAGCAAGACTCTAAGGACTTATCAATTTCATTGCATGCCTGGCAAGTGGTGTTGCCTTCGGTCAGGACTCACATCCTTTAGTTTGCCATACTTCGTCTTCGCTAGTCAGAGTAGTTTAACATTAAAGTTAAGGTAAGTGGGTGGCTTTTTGCCGCAGCTCAGTGCTTACATACTATAAGTATGTCCAACAACGGCTTCGCTAGCTACAGTGATTTTGCATTAAAATTTCATTGCATATTTTTAGGCTTTGGAAGAAAATAGTTTTTTCCTGAGAACTAGTTTAGCCGGTAACATAAAATAATAAGTTATTTATAAATTTGGTTATTTGGTGAGCGATTTAACATTAAAGATTACCATATTTCCGAATTCGTTGAAAATTATCGTAATTGCTGGTGTCTACAAGTAAACTGTGTGATTTCTGCGACTTGTTGAGCTCTAGCTGCGAGGTCGTACTTTTCATGTTAGTTCTCAATGCAGTAGGTATTTACGACTTCATTAATGGTGTTTTATATTTGTACGGCGTTTTGCCGCTGGTTCCTCGTGCTTCATCTCCAGCGCGTTTCTTACAATGCCCCAGGAGAAGTCAAAAGAAGTTTGTTATCGGAGCCGATGTCAGCGCTCTTATGACTCTCACGTTGAGCAGGTTATTTATGCACGGTTTCTTTATACAGAAATGGTATATCTGATTTTTTCCAACTGGTTATCGTATTAGAGATATTTATTTTTAAGTTGAAGCTTGTGCTAAAACAATGTTCCTTTAATCATAAAATTTGTGCTAAAACTTCGCTGTTTTCTTTTTTGCTGCCGACGTCTTGTAAGACCATAACGTGCTTAGGTTATTGCTGTTGCTGCCAACTTTGGCGTTCGTTGAAATCGCCCATAATCTCTTTAGTATGAGGACTTTACTTTTGTCATTAGTTGGCTACAAAACGATTTTTTCCCGGGTAATGTCAGTGGCTTCAGCGGGAGCATATATTTGTATTAACTAGTCAAATTTCGCTTTTGTTATTATCTATAAGTGAAAAAGTTGCTAAGAAAAAATGCCCCATAAGTGAGAATAAATCTTATATCTCTAAAACTTTCGCTTAAATCGATATAAAGTCTTTTACAGCTATGTCATTCAGAATATTTTATTTTTCTGCCGTTCGCTTGAAAGCCTGCAAGTTGTTTACACTACATACATATGTATTTATAATTGTAAGCACCATACAATAAAAAAATTGTTAAAGATCTTCATTGATAAAGATTTAATTATTCAACCCCCACTTAAAGATTTACGCACGTTGTGTTTAACACACGAAATTTATATCTAACGGATATGTTGCAGAATAAATTTCGAACATACAGAACTTAAGCTTATTACATTTCAATGCGAATTATTATGTTCACCAATACTTTTGTGTTGAGTGTATCGCACTATAATTATAGTGCAATTTCTTATATTTTTGAGGGCAATAGAACAATTTTTGCAATTACTTGTGTAGAAAAAAAAACGAAATTAGCAAAAGAAAGTGTTTTTTTTTATTTAGTTTGGCGTGTGGTCATTTAAATGACCTTTGTAGGTGTAATTCACATTTAAAGGAACTTAAATTGTAAGCAAGGCTGAGCAAAGTTATAAAGTGCACTCGGCACTCAGAAAGTATCAGAAATAGTACGTAACGTTTCATTTGAAATGTTACAGAAATATTTCTCATGTATTTCAAATGTATTGTTTTACATGCAATCATTCTGAAGTGTTTCTGAAAGGTTACAGATTTAGTTTAGTTTCAAATGAAATCAAAATGCGGACATTGATACATTGTAGAAAGCTTTCTGATATGGAAATGAAAGATTTCTGACACGTTATTGAAACTTTGTAAGATTTTTTAAAGGTTTTCGAAACGTTACATGCCGAGTGAGAGCAATGAAAATAGGTGTTTAAGCCTAATATCTGAACTCAAGCTTTTAAAACAAAAATTTTTGCTCAGACTATATATGTATGTATATAGGTTCCAAAGATAAAAGCAACCACATCTTCAGTAAGAAAGTCTTTATTTTCTGGACTAATATCTTTATTTTTCAAAATCGTTGGTCCTTTGTCAGTTCAGTCCGTTTTAATTTTTTGGATTAACCTATAAATTGTATAGAGTATTTAAAATGCTGAAATTAAACTGTTTACTTTTCTGAAATTTTGTTTTAAATTTAAATAAAGAGTGTACCAATAAGAGTACCGGACCTAGTTTTCAACTTAAACATTATTTATTCGCAGAAACCATAATATTTTCATTTAATTGTAAAGCCAAATGTGGCCAATAAGTATGGAACAAAATGTTAGACCAATGCGCCCAAGGCTCTGCTGGCAAACTCTTGCTGCCGAAATTCCCCATTTTAATTTTAATGATAACGTGTGTTTCTTTCATGTCATGTTTCATATTTAATAATCGCGATATTGACATATGACATGTGTAAAATTCAAATCCAGTGCTCTTATGAGGACACTTCACAGTACATTCTACGCTGATTGAAGTAACATCACAATATTTGATCACGAATTTTTGTTGTTTTACAGGCTTACATTAACAGCTTTTGCTAGATTAAGGAAGGCATATCTTAAAGCTCCTAATAATAATGTCGTTTGCATGGTATATTTCTTATTCAATTATACCCAATACACGAGCCTTGCTAATGTAGTCAGTTCGCTGTACATAGCAACCGGTCATCGTGCGAGAGCCAGTGTACGCACAACGTCCATGACAAGCACGCCAATTATCGAATAGCACCATTGTTCCCGGATACAATTTAAAATGCCATTGATTTTCTACGCTCTGTACAATCGTTAAAAGTTCACGCAAACTTGCGTAGAATTCTTGCATCTGCTGTTGCGGTAGCGTGTCAAATACTGCACGATCGTAGGCATTCAAACGTAACTGACGAAATTCACCCGTCACAGGATCAACGCATATAATTGGAGCAGTATGCCGATGATGTTCACCATCTTCAATATATTCAGCAGGTACTTGAACACGTGTAAGCACCTCATAGGCTTTTGGATTTTGGCGCTTTAATTCCAGCACAGCATGCAAACCGTCGATAAAGAAATTTTCACCACCACTGCCATTAGCATGTGAAAGACAATGCAGGATCTGTAAGCCAGCGGCATCACAAAAATATGTGTTATCCGTATGAGATCCTAAATAAAGTTTAGTGTAAGCCGTATCAGCATGTGTGGGTACATCACTGAAGGTATACATTTCACCGAAAAATGTTCGCATTACGGGAAAGACTCGACGTACAGTCAATTCAGTCATTGTTGTATTTGGCGGTACCTCGTCGACAAAAGCGATGCCATAGCGTATTAAAGAGGTAACTACTTGTTTAACGGCTTCGTCGCAGCTTACCAGTTGAGACAGGGTTACTCGCAGTTGCTTCTCGTGTTGTATGATTGTCGTTCGATTCCAGGGTGTACACAGCTTGGTGGCTTTTTTGCGGCTGATTAGCTGTGTTACTTGGGATTTGTAAATAAACTCTATGTCATAGGATGAAATGTGGTTATCGCTCCCTATAAGAGAATATATTAAAATTTGAATAGATAGAAATCAGATATTACTGATAACTTTGTACTTACATTTCACTTTATAAAAAAGTCCATCCTTTATGTATTCACTACTAAGCGAATGAACATCCGCCGGTATATCAATTAAATTATATTTTCTTTGTTTTGTGTCCAAATTATAGCACTGAATGCAGCGGCAGTGGTCACGCAACCAAAAGGCATCTATTTTTAAAATCTCGCCAGTTGGTTGATATATGATCTCAAGCATTATATTCCAATTTGCTAGATCGTCTAAGTGCAATGATTGATGTCGAGAGACTAAGCTAAACTCGTGCATGAATCGAGACTTATTTCTATTCCTGAAATATTGTTATCAGAGTTGATAACAAAAGACAAAGGTCAGGAAAAAAAGAGTGTTTGTTCTTTGCATTTTAGAAGTTTATCATCATAGATTTCTTATTATAGCTCACGGTGTTTAAATGGAGGACTTAAATGAAATAAGCGAAAAAGTTTTGCTTTTGAAAAATGTTGGTTATTCCCAGTTCAGATCGATACGAATTAACTTGATACATGAATTTTCAAAACTTGTTTTTTATACCATACACAGCGGGTATATTCACTTTGTCATTCCGTTTGTAACGCATAGAAAGGGGCGTGACAGGTATAGAAAACTATATATACATATATGTTTGATCAGCGTCACCACCTGAGTCGATTAAGGTACATATGTTCGTCTGTCTGCCAGTTGAAATCACGTTTACGGGAAAACCAAGTAAGCTAATTGAATGAAACTTGGCGCACAGGTCTCACTTTCTAATAAGCTTCTGGGGATTGGAAATGTGCGAAATTGGTTCACAGACACACTTACCGCGTATTATAGTTAAAGTGAGTAATCTTTATAAAATTTGGTGTAGAGGTGTCGGTTACTATAAGCTTTGAAATTAAATAGGATTCGACAGGATTGCATCAGTTGGCGTGGCATCTCCCAGTTGTATGCTCTATTTTATTTAAACTATTGCAGCAATTGGCATGAAATTTAATGTAGGTAGTTTACTTGCTATAAGGTATATCTGAATCGAAAGAGGACGAAATAGCACCAGTGGACGTGATATCTCCAATACAAGTAAAATACCTTGAGTGGTATATCTAACGAAATATGTGAGAAATCATACTAAAATTTGATGTAAGAGTATTGTTTATGAAAAATCGAACTGGATTGCACCAGTGGGTGTGTCATCGCCCTAAATTTCAAGACTTATTACGGCATATATCGCAAACTATACAAGCTATTGGCTAAAATTTGATATGCGGATGTCGATCAAGAATACAATTTATTGAACCAAAAGTAGGCGCAATTGGAAAAGTGGGCGTGTCATATTTAGAATTTTTCATTTCTATTCGATTTTTATCAACATTTTCCATAATCGTTTTGACTTTGTCAACCTCTTTCAATCTTTTTTTAACATATCCCATATGTATTTGTTTGACTTTTTCCACTTCTTTCTTTCTTTATTTTTCATCGATTTTGAATTGTTTCAACATTTTTCATCCTCTTTTAACTTTTTTTTGAATTTTTAACCGTTTTCAACATATTCGATATTTATTCGACTTATTTTTCATATTTTTTTCTCAGCTTTTTTAAAGACTATCAACTTTGTTTTCTTTTTTTTCGGCTTTTTCATAGATTTTGAATTTGTTTTTCAACCTCTTTGTTTTTTTTAACATTTTCTATACTTTTTTTCGGGTTTTCCAAAATTTTCCATAATTTTTCGACTTTTTCAATCTTTATCAACTGTTTCAACATTTTTCAACCTCTTTCAACCATTACACTGTACGTTTTTTTTCGACTTATTCAACATCTTTTAAACGTTTACTTAAAACTTACTTACAGTGCAGTGTAGTGTAGATAGCCTAAATTTTTCGAAAATGGCATAATAGTTCCTAATGCAATGACATTCAGTTATTTTATTTTTTTTTTAATTATTTCAGTTTATTATTGTGCATTACATTACATTACATTAATACAAAATATTCACTTAATATCTATTGACAAAACAAACTGAATTTAAAAATACATAGTTTTTACTACTTTCTTTAACAAGACACAACGGTTTTTTTTTTTAACACAAAACGATTCAGTTGTTGTTGCAATTTTTAAAAATATGTATAAGTTAGTGTTGAAGAATCTGTTTTTCACATTTCTTCACTACAAAAAAACAGTTTAAATAAACTAAAATATAAAACATAACATTTTCTTAAAAAAGGTTGCAGATTTCTATTTATATTCAGAAAGTTAAAGTAATTTTAAGATTTGTTCATTTATGATGATGGCTTTTATGGCAAATTTATAGAGAAATTCGATTTCTTCATCGTTTCTTTGTTATACTCGTACTTAAGGAAAACCACTGAATGACACTGGACACTGACGATAAACAAATTTATATTAGAACATAGTAACTGGCTTCCTTATTTAGTATAAATGCTACAAAATACGGCACAGTAATGGGCCGGCCACCCAATGGGATTCTTTTTGCTACTCTAGATTAAACTATACAGTACACTGCCTATAACGATCTGCTTGGGTTTGTATGTTCTTCAAGTGCAGCGTCAGCTCATCGTTTAGCGGCTTAGTGTCATCTTGTAGTTTTTGCAATACCGTATTTTTATCCTGGTAAGTGTCTTGCATACTCTGTAGTTCGCGTAACTTTTCAATTGTGTCCACTGTTAGCTTAGAAGCGCGCTGTAAAAGCAATTTGGCGCGTTCGCGTGCATTTTCCGACCGATGTGCACGATCGGTAAGCGTCTGATTGGCAACCTGTGATAATGATTGCAAATTGTTTGCATCGGTGCGTGCGCTTGTGGCCGAATCTTTCACTTTATTTGCCTCCTTTTTGATCTCTTTGGCGTCGAGCTCATTTTTAAGTATATTCTTTTGCAAGGCGTTCATCTTTCTGGCCAATTTTTCGACTTGTTCAGCTGTTGTATTTGCAGGTGCTTCCGCCTCTGTGGTCTCTTGATCAATCTGATCTAGATCTTTGGCAGCCAGCTCAATGTTACCATTGGCTTGTTTAATGGCATCTAAGGCCTTTTTCTGTGATTCATCTGCATCATCAAGATTTTTCACCACTGAGTTTGCAGTTTGCAGTATTTCGTTAGCCGTTTCTTTTGTTTCGTTTGCTTTGGCTTGTAGCTGGTTGACACGCGCAAGATCGTTTCTTGTGTTGTAAATTATCTTTTCGACATCCTTAAGTGATGACACTGCTGCATTTATCTTGCCACCCAGATTTTGTATCTCAAGTGGATCTAAAGTTAAGTCCAACTCAAGCGTCTTCTGTGCCAAGCCCTTGCTCTCTCCAGGCAATGCTGTGTTATTGTTCATAAATTCGTTCAATGACTCAATAATTTGTTCACCCTGCTTGACATTAATATTGGTGCGATTCAAAAACCGTTCAGCATCTTCATGGGCACTCTTTGATTTTTGATATGCTTCAGAAGCATTCACTTTCGCTTGGAAAAGTGAACGAATTGTCTGATCAGCTTGATCTTTTTTGGACTTTATTTCTTGTTCGGTATCTTTAGCTACTTTCAGCGCTTTCTCAGTTCGCGTAAGTGCACCACGTTCGCAAGAGAGACCACCG
Source organism: Tricholauxania praeusta (assembly GCA_949775025.1). NCBI lineage: Eukaryota > Metazoa > Arthropoda > Insecta > Diptera > Lauxaniidae > Tricholauxania > Tricholauxania praeusta. Next base: position 16,106,671 of record OX459030.1, read on the forward strand.
CAAGCTCCACAACCAGCACCGCCACAGAGACTATCGCAAGGATTACCACGCTTGTCACAAACCTCATTATTGAGTTCGGGTACCATTGATGTAAGCGTTGACAGTTCTTCGCGATACTCATTAATGATTTTGTCGTTTGCTGCTACAGCGTTGGATTCGTCTTTCATTTTGTTTGCCAGTGTTTCGACACGTTTACAATTACGATCAGTATTTGCAGCATACTCTTCTGCCTCATTCTTTATGGCAGACAGATCAAGTACACGTTCGAAAGCGTTGCGCGTAAGGTTTAATGCTCCCTCAATGTTCGATTCTTGTAACTGTATGCCATTTTCTTTGAGTTCCTTGGAAAGTTTCTTTACTAAAGCCGATTGATTTTGCAATGCCTCTAATTCAACGGCCGACAAACTCAGTGATGAATAAATTTTTTCCAAATTCTCCTCAGTTTCAACAAGTTTCTGATGCGAGGCTGTCAATTTTAGTTTCAATTCACTCGCTTCCCTATCCAGGCTGTCGATATCTTGCAAACTGACAGTAGTATTTTGTAACAAATCACGTATATTCTGCAGTTTTTTATCCAATGTATTGAATTCAGATGTGTAAGCTCCAGTGGCGCCTATCAGCTTGATTTCTTTGGCACGCTGTATGGTCTCAGCTGTTGCATTTTCTAGCGCACTCAAAATTAGATCCCAATTATTAAAGCACTCACCACACGGTGTGCAGTAGGGGAACTGACCAATATAGCCACGTGCACACTCGTTACACTTATAGCCACCAATGCCTTCGTGGCAAACGCACTGTCCACTTTCACGATCGCACTGATGATCTGCTGATCCACTGCGATCACAATCACAAGGCTGGCACTGCTCATTTGGATTACCCCAATAGTTGGCCTGACATTGATTGCAAGCGCGTCCACCGAAACCGTCCTTACAAGTGCACTGTCCATCATAACGATTACATTGCTCAAAAATTGAACCGATTGGATCACAGTCGCAAGCTTCACAACCTTCGCCAGATGCAATCTTCCAGTGATTCTCAATGCATTCATCGCAACGTAAGCCACGCACATTTGGTAGACATGGGCACTGTCCGCTGAACCGATCGCAATGCTTATGTGTCTTATTTGTGCCAAGGAAATCACAATCACATTGTACGCAATTTTGTTGCAACGCTGCTCCAAAGAAGCCATCCCGACAAAGCTCACAGTGATCGCCTGTGGTGTCGTAAAGACAACGCTGGCATTTGCCACTAAGACGATCGCAGTTGCCAGTATCATAAAGATCAATATTGTTGCTACAGTCACATTTTTCGCAAGAGCCACCTGGTGTCTCCGCATCGCCAAAGTAGTTGTCTGCGCAGATATCACAACGTGTACCATCGTAACCCTCTTTGCAATGACAAATCATGTTATTATTTCTTGAGTCTAGACTGCATGCATCAGCATGCGAGTTGCCACTAGCTACGGTGTCTGGACAACGACAAGCGCGGCAGCCAATCTCACTACCAAGGAATGGATTGCCATAATAACCATCTAAGCAAGCATCGCAACCATAGCCAGTGGTAAAGTCCATGCAGCTCAGACATTGGCCAGTGCGCGAGTCACACTGTTGGGCATGACCGTTACATTCACAAACCTGACAATTGGGGAAATTCCAGTAACCAGGTTGACATTGATCGCATTCACGACCATAAGTGTTGGGATGACATGTACACTGACCGGTAATCAAGTCACAATTGTTATCCTTTGATCCAATACTGTTACAATCACAAGCCTTACAGCCTTCCGGACCAAAGCCATATGTGCCGGGTGCACATTGATCGCATTGGCGGCCTACAATGTTCGGTTTGCAATGGCAATAACCACCATTGGCGTCACATTCTTTACTCAGCGAACCAGTAGGATCACAATTGCACATGCTTGCACCATCGTTGATTACTTTGCTAACATAATTCTCCAATTCTTTACATCGCTCGTTCGCAATATCTCTGTAGGTGATGTAGTACAATGACTGGTTGCAGTTCATTTGTTCGTATTCACGTCGTCTTGAATCTGCTAAAGGAGATCCATTAAAGATGGAAGTGACTTCAATGCGTGGTATCAGAGTTAAGGAGTCAATCATTATTGTGGCCGTGGGATTATCTTCGTTGTGACGTCGGCGTTCAAAATGTATCTTGAATTTGTAAATTTTGCTTGCTTCCAGGCAAACGTCATGCAAAGCGACGACTTGGCGCTCTCGATCAGTCAATGTGAATGGTACACGCGTCTCGTGAACGCTTGATCCTCGTTGGACAGACTTGGCGCACTCACCCTCAGGGTCAACTTCGTCCGGACGCACTAGTGTTATGTAGGCATCTTCCCAATCGTCTCGTGTTGTTGTTTGGTAACGTACAACTACATCATATGGCATTGACCGCGGAATATCATCAACTGTGATTACTAATTCAGTATTTTCCGGTATTCTGGTGAATCCAATGCCCGTCCAGTCAGGCACACGATCAACTGGAGGTTGATATGGCACCGTAGTGCAGTTTCCGTTGTTACCATAGTTAATACAGAGTTCTGACACCTCAGCGTCATGCACCAAATGCAATTGTGGAATAAAGTAATTCTGCTTCGGTGTAGAACAGGTGCGACCAGTCATGTGTGGACGGCAGCGACACTGACCTGAGATGACATCACAGAAGTTACTGTACGAACCACCAGCATCGCAATTGCAAAGCGAACAGCCGTCATCAGATTCTGAGAGTCCAAATGTCTCGGGTGCACACTGATTACAATCTTTGCCGGTAACCAAACGTTTACATGTGCACTCACCATTGTACATATTGCAGCCAGAATTATCCACAGTGCCAAGTATATTACAAGTGCATTGCTGACAGCCTTCAGGGTTCAATTTATCCAAGTTCCAGAAGCCATCTTTACATACGTCACAACGACGGCCCCTAACATTGGTCTTACAATGACATGCGCCAGCCTCAACATCATTCTCTGGATCATTTACAGAATCACAAATGCCTTCATCGAGCGCACCAACTGGGTCACAGTCGCAGGGCTTGCAAACATATGGACTACGTATATCTTCGCTTGGATCGCGATAGAAGAATGGCATACACTCCTCACAATGTTGACCCTGAGTATTATGCATGCAACTATCGCAAACACCTCCCGAAATTCCACCGGAATGTTCAAAAACAGCCTCATCAAAATGACAGCTAACAGCGTGATCATTACATTCACACTTTTTGCAGGCATTTGTCTGTTTACCGAAAGCAGGCTTCCAAGGTAAGTCATTGAAGAAATCTTCGCAAGATTCGCAATTCAGGCCTTTCGTGTTATGCGTACACTCACAGCGTCCATGTACCATATCATAGTCAGTTGTGTCAGTGCCCTCCAGCGGCAGACAGTGCGAAGCATGACCATAGCACGAGCATGAACCACGCACCACCATATTACTGATGCCATAATAGTATTTCTCTTCCATTTCTAAGCGATTGTCCAACAAGTTATCACCCAGCTTATGCAACTTGGTGAAGTTAAGACGCAAATTCGTCATCTTCAGCATATTCTGCACGTGCGCGGCATACGGATCGGTAACGTTGATATTTGGTGGTAGTACACGGAAAATTACCTCACCATTGCGAGATGGTTCCACATTGGAGTATCGTGAGGTGCACATGACATCAGTGATGTTGCGTAATACAGTTGGTACGCCAGGGAATGAGTCTGCACAGTCGTAAGCAAAATAACGATACACATGCCAACTCTGACCGAAGTCAAATGAGCGTTCGATCAACATAGCAGCCGGTCGAAAAGTTGTGAATGAGATGATCAAGTGAGTAAAATGAAATTCAGCTTCCAAGTCAAGCTGTATAGTAACATTCTCTTTGCCGTTTTCAGATTGCCACCAAGTGGGAATATTTGTTTTTGGCTTAGTCTTGTAGATAATCTGTCCAATACGATGGTTCTTGTAGGGATCATTGGATGTCTCTTCGCGTGTATCGCAAAGGAAACATTTTTTATCTTGCAAGTGCGAGAGTATGCAAAAACGTTCAGCGGAATGTAGACCACAAGTTGATGAGGCGGTCAAGCGATTTTCACGTCCAATAAGTAAATTTCCTGTTGCTGGATAACATGATGAACGTTCACATGGATGAACTTTTACGTATTGCCGTGGTGGATTTCGCGGACGATCGCGTCGTCCACCATGTGGCTGTTGCTGCGGTTGTTGTGCACTGCTGGCAGTGAAGCAACTGCTAAGTAATGCGAGGCATAGCAGCGTTGTTGCTGTGGTGATAAGCATTAAGTTGGGTAAGCAAATGAAGCCACCGCCGCTACCCGTGCGTGACTTCGGCATTTTATGATAGCAACAATAAAAGTTGCTGTAGCAGTTTAATGTCGCTTTTATTTTGTTGCGCTGCAACTACAACAACTTCCGGTTGTAATCAAGCGCGACAAATCGAGTTGAGGATGTAATGAAGTTCGAAGTGCTAGCTTGCCTGTTAGAGATTATGGCAAATCTGTAATCTGCAGTTTTATGGTATTTCTTAAAGTGTGTCAACTTCCTTCGTCTTGCAGACTTACGTGACGAGTTTAATATGAAGACATTATCTTTGGTGGGTTCGTTGGTTGTGAGTATTTTATGAGCTTCAACTAGGGAAATAGAGAAATATTAATATAATTATTTATATAGTAAATAAATGTTTCAAACCTTTTTTGGCAAATCAGTTTCAAATACTCTCGCTCGATTTAATATGTAGACTGGATATAAGGCAGAACTAATAGATAAAAAAATATATTATTAAAAAAAAGTTTAGCTATGATATTTGTGACAAAACGAGTTTCAGAGTTGGAGTTAAAAATTAAAAAAAATCAGAACTTAAGGTTTCATTTAAAAATCAATTTATGAATTAGGCCAAGTTTTTATGTGAAATACGACCCAACGCTTTTAAGAAAGTATTCCGTATGTTTTGCACGAAAAACATAATACAAAGAAATGAGTTCCTTCGTTTAGTACAAACGAATCCGTTAATGCTAGTAATTATTTCATATTAGGAATTTTCTCCATATATTATATTTTAGCAAGTCAAAGTTGTTCCTCAGGCTTGAACGTATTTAGTTAAATTTTCCTAAATTTGCAATTGGAAGAAGGAAAAAATGTTTATGAATTCAATGAAATATTAACTCGACGAACATTGCGGCATTTAGCTGCTCTCCAAATAGAGAACAGTTACAAACATGACTGGCCTCGGAGTAGGTGTTAGGTCGATAATACAGCTGTTGTAACCGCAAATGTCCAAGAGGACCCTCAAATATCAATCAATTACGGGCGACGTATTTGAGCACCAATAGACCTCCTTTACGGCGAATTTTGGTGAAAGACTTGAAACTGCTCCAGTAAAAAGTGTAAACAATGTTAATAACAGTAAAGCCGTCTCGATCGCGATTAGAGGATTTTCCATGCAGGCCGCTTAAGCTCTCGCTTTGTCTATTTGCGCTGGCCCAGAAGATCGCCTGCTGATCATAAACTCAAGTATCTTCATGATTCATAAGACTCTTTAAGTGACCTTAATTGTAGTTGAAAATTCAAATTCATATGGATTGGCTTAAAGTTTTCTCTTTTATGGGGCAAGCTATATATTTTTTTATTTATATATTATCCGAAAATTACAATCAGTTATCAGTTCGAACACTTTATTTTTGTATATGGCTGAAGATTTGCTTCTTTTCGATTAGAAATGATAAATTTTTTAGGTCAAAAATAACCATCACTTTTGATTTTTTCGAGTTACAAATATGTAACTGTCATTTCCGACTTAGAGTTTTTTGATCAATTGCACTTTCTTTGTTCATAGATCCATTTGGAAAGGAGGAAAAATAACTTGTGAACTTTCGTTGGAACAGCAGATTTCGTAATTCATTATGTCAGCAAATAAAAACCATGTGTTGCTGTTTAGTAAGAGTAAATAAGAATTGTTTATTTTTTTTCTGCACATCCCTACAACTTCTACACAAACCAAAAGACCAAACACCTAACCTCTGCGCATGTCTGCCGATGAGGCAGAGAAGACCCTATGTCTAGTGCAGAATATCAGTTCTATAGAGCGCTAAGCATCCCATTTCGACCAGATTTTTCTGGTTATATGGCAAGTTAACCCTTGGGTCCATCGTGTGCTAGCCTTTTTTTTACATATAATCTCTCAACAGCAACTAGTATGCCAACAAATGCCTGAGGAATTCGTGAAGTAATCCCCAGCGTGCAAGTTTAACAGCCTTACAGTTGGCATCAATGTCCCTATGTTCCGGCACACAGATGAGGTAAATATTAAAATGCTGTACCATCTCATACATGGGGCAAATTTGAAAATGTTCCCAAGCACCTTACTTTTGCAAAAAACTTCTCGCATCATATCGGAGTACGAAAATTATTCATAAATAAATAAGAGACCTTAGTGGTCCCATGTTATGTCTAAGTTAAATTTCGACATATTTATATTGCCGAACAGTTACAAGTCTGGCTCAAACAGTGCCCAAGGGCGCCGCGAGGAATGACTGATATTCATTTTTGACCTAACCCCATTGATTGTATTAAAAAAAAATGTTTAAAAATAAGGCACATATTGAAACTCTGGTGATGTTTAAAATTCCCTTGTGTCCAATCAAAAAATATTTTTTTTTCAAAACAGGCCTCACCAGGCTATTCCCCTAGTAATATCCGAAATTCTCCAGTAATCTTTCCTCATCGATAGAAGAAAAAAAAACTTTTTTTTTGAATAGGTTCTTGAACGAAAATAACAAAAATAAGAAATGACGGTTATCAAGTTTGTCCTACAAAAAAATTTAAGCTTTTACCATTTTATGAATGATTTATTTGGTATTGCTGTTCAAAAAAAAAAAAAAAATGTTATCAACTTTTTACAAAAAAAAAAAATTATTTTTACTATCTTAGGGAAAAATTATGTTTATTTGAGAATTCTGTATGACTTGGTAACCTTGTGAGATTTCTCGAAAGTTATGCAAATTGGGCATCGACGGAGATAGTTGGCTTATTGTTCTAATCATTTTTATTTATTTTTTAATTTATTAAGGTTTTATAAATAAATGAAATTTTAAATCAAAAATTCAGCCAAAAAACTCAATTTTCATAAGAACTAAGCGAGGTCAATTGTTAAGGAAATTCTTAAAATTACAATTATCTTTTGGTAATAAGTATGTTTGAAAAATCTTTAAAAAAGTAGAAGCTCTGCTTTTTTTTGTAGGTCTCATATATGGAACCTTTTTTTTAAAACAAAATTATATACTACTCATTTCAATTTCTATTACGATATTCACTTTATCTTCAACATCAAGCACTTTTATTTTGTATATATAGAGATATTAAGTTATATCTATGTGCATATATGTTATTCGTTATATTATTTCACTTCTTATGTTTTTTTTTTTGTTATATCCAGGAGGGATTTTATCATCTCCAAAACTAAATTACTTTTTATATTCACAATCACCGGAAATAATCCTTTTTTTTTGTTTTCTTTGCTTGTGGTATTTCAAATGCGCATCCGAACTATTAAGCTGTACTGCACCCGCTGAACAACACGACGAAACTAAGCATTTGATTTGAGTCTCAAGAAAAATTACCATACGAACTTCATAAAGAAATGTATTGTATAGTCTGAAAGTAGCGATAAAAAGTTTGTTTCTTCTTTTTTATGTTATTTTATTTCGAGCAAGCATTACTTTATGCTGTTCAGTAGTTTCGACGTCGTCTTTTTATCAGTGCAGGAACGACAAATACGTCGACATTTGGACTCAATTTGAATTGTTCTTATCAGCAGCAGCATCCCATGTGTTTCATACAGCTTCCGAATTAGTATTGGTAGTCAAGTATAAGTAATTTTGTTATTGTTTTATGTAAGTAAGTACTTGTATGTTGGGAACAGTTTTACAATTTCCTTGCTATTTTTGTTAAGCTAAAAGTAAAAGCGGCTTTCTTTGTTAACAATGAAACGTGAGTGACACGTAAAAATATAGCGTTGAATATACTTTTCATTAAAAAAACCATAATTTAAAAAATTATATATAAATATTTTATGAACTTTTTTTTCACACATTTTCGAAAAAATTCAACTTTATAGTGCCATTAGTTCATCTTTAAATAATCATGATCATGATAGCATGAACATTATTAGTAAATTAAAAAATTTCATAAAACAATGAGATAAGAGTTCATTCACAGATACTCGTATGTATGAGCAATAACATATTTAATTACACATTTTTTTAAAAAAAAAAAATACATTTTTTGTCGTTTTGTTTCTAAATTTAAGTTTCAGTGTTAAATATTTTTTTAAATTAAATGCAATGAGCTAAATTAATACTGCATTCAGTCAATTGCAAACAACAACAAAAACTATGAGATCATCCGTAATAAAACCATTTTTGTGCGATTATGTTCCTAACACTAAAATCTTTTTTTTATGTGGACACAATGAATTCCTTACATAAATATTTGCACTTTTGCTTTAGAGTTAGTTACCAAGCAAACACTGAGCTAAGTATTTTGGCAGTGTTTAGAATGAAAACTTATCTAGCGGGTATAATTATTTAAATTAATGTGGATTACACTAGCTTACAGCTAAAGTGTTGCAGAACAATTGTGAATCATTGCACGTCGAAACCGAAAGCCTTGTGGGAATTGAAAAATTTCGGAAAAACCGTTAATTGGAGGATTTTTGTTATATGTACATTAGACCGTACCACCTTACAGGCAGAAAAAAAAACTTCACAGTACACCATCGAATCCAAAGCATTTTTGCAAAGCAATTTCTAAAAAATTTGTTTTTTTTTGACCGAAATAGAGGTCGCGCATTTAAATTTTTCGCATATCTTCGTCATTTACAGTCCGATCTTAAAGTATGATGTATCAATGTTTTCGTCCCGAGAAGACCAATTTTTTTTTGCTCCAGAGGTCATTGACATCAAGTACACGGTTCAAGTACTTACCTACCAGATCTCAGTTCTTAGCATTCTAATGTACCATAATTAGGGCTACCAGATGGCATACTTTAGTAGCAAAAGTGCTACTTTTCACTCGAAATGTACTACTTTTGGATGGTTTTGCTACTTTCGAAGTTATTTGAAATATTGTTTTAATTTGCTGGGGTTTTGTCGTACAAAGTGAGGACCTTTTTTTTTTTTGCTCATCAAAAATATTTGTATAGAATTAAAAAAAATACAAAATTGGAATTTTTTGATATGTGCTACTTTTGTAGGCAGGCCATCTGGTAGCCCTAACCATAATGGCATTAAGCCAGAAAATTAAAGCTTGCAAAAAATCATTATACTTTTCCCACGTAAGTATTTCGATTATTCTGTTAGAACTATTTTATAAAATATTTTTAATATTTTTTGTTGAACATAGGGGTCTCCTTATTTCTAGTACGGTTCAATGTACATAGTACATACCTTTTTTTAGCGGGAAAAAAAAAGTTCATCAATTTTTCCAAAAAAAAAGAAAAGTTTTTTATTAATGCCTAAAAAAAAAAAGTATCAAGTTTATTTACCGACAGACACTAAAAATTTAATATTGTCATATTGGCGACGACTAAAAAAACTTTTTCGCAAAAAAATTAACTTTTTGCAATTTTAAAAAAAAATATTTTTTTTTTTTGGAAAACCGTTAATTCCTTGTTTTTTTTTTTATAACTTCATTTTCTTTTATTGTATCTTCTCTTAAGAGACTAACAATAAGTTTTAAAATCTTAAACTAGGTAACATTATTATACATTATTATTGTGAATAATGAATATATAATTTAATAATGAACTTGTCTCCAGAAACAAAAGTTAGCAGGGACTTATACTTCTTGTGTAGTAGGTGCAGCTTGTGTATGGCTCAGCACAGCGAGTGCACAAGATCGAATAACTCATTGGAGCATAGGTGTGGATGCAGCTGACGATCGCTTCTCCCCATATTCTTTGCCACCCGAGACGACCGAGGTCCCGGTCTTGGCTTGGTATCTGAGACGAACTAGGCCTCAGTCTACCCGAATGGGGGTTTTGAGTACCACAAAAACGATTGCTTCGTGGTCGCCGAGACGAACTTGGTCCCGGTCTACCACTTTGTTTTCGACTTGGCATCCTTGTTTAACAAAGGTTCTGAAAGATTAATTTGCTAAAGGCTAATATGTGGGCCCCACGCTTGATGTGTGTAATAGTAAGTATAATTTAGATATTACTGAGTGTGAACCAGCACCGCGTTGGTAAATTATTGATTTATCTATAAGTTAGGAATTGAAAAGTGACGAACTTTTTTATGTACATTAAGTTCAAAGTGCTGAGAATAAAAAGAGGCTTAGCAAAATGTGTTATATTCAGCTCCGCATTCTCACGTTGCGGCCTTGAGCGTATGCTATATTCTGATAGTATGTTTCGGACTCTTCCTTAAAAGTCTGCCGTCAAGCATTGCAGTGGTAGCCGAAAACGCGGCCGATCTGAATCGTCAAGGAAAAATTTGCTAGAGCAGGATATACGTTAATCGTGGAATTTTTGGAGCGAATTGAAGACATCCGCTACTGATCGATGTGTAGTTAAGTAGAGTTTTGTGAAGGCCCTATGCTCCGCGAAGAGACAAATGACACAAGCGAGGAAATATAGTAAATAAATTTTGGTTATCACGAGAGATTTTCTTAGGAAAGTTGGAGGTCTCTATCCCCTGAAGAGATAACGGTTACTTGAAACCTGAAAAAGCCTTTTCCAGCTTCATTGGCAAGTAAAGGTACTTCGCTCTATGTTGAAGATACAAGAGCTGTTCTAGCGAAGCACTATATCATTTTTCATTTTTCCTCTAAAAGTAGGTGCTGTCAAAATTTGTTTGAAAAGAAAACCCAAAACATAAGCAAATTTAGTTAATTCCAACCAATCGTGTAGCATCCTCGATTTTTTTTTATCAAATAATCTTTTAAAGAATTATATTTTCGAATTTTAAGCGTGCCCGAAGATATCCAGAACATGAATTTTTTTTTTTTTTTACAAACTCTTATGTAAGCGTGCGCTAAAGGGTTAAAGTAAACAATTAAAATAAACAAATTAAAAGCCGCAGTCTAAAAATAATTGAACAACAAGATGTACAATGTACATAGAAGCAACATAAGAAAACATGGACCATATGACTATGTATGTAAATAAACGTAAAGTTTGAGAGATATAAAAAAAAAAAAAATAAACATACTCGAAAAAATATAAACTGAAAATCTTAAAAAAACAAATTTTGCATTTAATAAAAAAAGTAGATGTTAATGTAGCTTTAATTGATGATAGATATGAAGAAAAAGCGTGCATATCTTTGACTTAAATACGAGTACACTAGGGTGGCTGCAAATAAAAGTGTAAGAAATTGTATGCTCCAACGATGGAATATCAATCTTAATGCTGTGATTCAGATATCATAACTCTATAAGCATTTTTTTTCTGTTAAATAAAAAATTTTTTTTTATGAAAAAAATATTGCTAAGGATAAGAGCAACTTTGATTTTGTAAAGCAGGCGTTTGAAAGAGGTTGAAAGCAGATTTATTACTCGAGAAGTATGTCTTAAATCAAGGCTACAAGGCTGCGATGATTTCCCCTTGAATTAAATTAAATTATTTAAATTAAAAATTTTTTTTTTGTTGGGTTGCCCTAATCAAGGATTTAATTTTTTTTAAGTTTTTGTACTTTTTTTAACGTCATAAAGATTTTTTTTTTTTTGCCGCTAGAACATACATTTGAATATGAAGACAACCTTAATGTAGATATAGACACACACACAAAGCGATACACGCAATATTTGAGTCAATAATATTTGAAAGAACATTAATTTTATGAACAACATATGTATTAAATAAACTAAAACATTTCAGTAATAATATAAGCTCTAGTGCTGGAAGTTTTTGAACCATTTTGGATCAGTTTTAATACTATACAGTCAATAAAATTCAGCAAATCATCTCAACAAATTTTTGTTTTAGAAAAATTGGCAGTATCGTCTATAGTATGTGTGTTTCCCAGATGAATATATTTCCCGCTTTGTTTTTAAATGCGACATGTTTTTTTTAGTGAAAGAAAATTAGTGAATGAACCGATCGATTTTGAATTTCCAAACAGCACATTTTGAGAAAAAAGTCGAAAGGTAGAAAAATTGTCAAAACAGAATTCTTGAAAATTAGATAGTTTACCTGTTTTCAAAGGTTTTCTAAGTACTTTGTACTTTTACATTGAAAGTCATAAAATCAATATACATAGCTTGTCCAGGAAATCGATATGACTCAAAATAGGCTATCATTTAATTAGATGAAAGTGTTCATGCAGGAAATCTAAAATATGTGACTGATACTATTTATATCTATCTTGTTTGAAAGGCATTTTCCCTCAGATTGCCTTGTCCTTATTGGTGCGCGAAAGACCCTACTTGTCAAAATATGTGGTTAGACTCCTTTTGGGAAGGCATTCTTTATAAAATTCGCAGGTACAGCGCCTACGAATCTTTATCTAAGGGCTTAGTCTCTAAGTAAAAAGTACGCGTACAAGCAAAGGTTCTTTTCATTAATTGAGTGTAGGAGGCGCTATTGGACGAAATATAAAGTAACATATTTAGATTCGTAGTATCCTCCGCACTCAACTTACGGAACTACTTTTCCAGTGAAAATTTAAGTTATTAGTATAACTAAAATAAATAAAAGCATTTCAAATGATATACATTCATATTATTGGTAAATAAAACATTTTTCATAATTGATCATATAGGCGGAGAGCTCGCTGTAGAAAAGTCGAGTGTATAAAATTACAGGATGGGATGTAGGGGAAAGATAGTGAGCCATTTTGGTGAAACTAACGAACCAGGGTTGCCTTGCCAAAGCCTGTTCCGATGCCCGAAAATGCCCAAATTTTAGCCAATTTTGTTGTTTTAAATGAAACTGTATAATATGCCTCAAAATGTATATCAACTGATATAACTCGAAGTGGCCTCAATATCATATTAGGGGTTGCATTGTTGAATCCGGCTACCGGCTTCTTGTGTTGTGTACATTTTTAATAATAAAGATAACAGCCTAAAATGTGTGAAATGTGATAGAGCTCGAAAAGCCTAAATAGAATATATAAGGTTGACTTGTCGAATCCGGCCTTAAACATGGGTTGCCATTCGTTTTTAGGTCCAATTTTTCTTAAATGAGTAGCAATAAATGTTTGGGACAGGATTCGACAAGGCTACCCTATATATTCTATTTAAAAATACAGAAAACTACTCATTTTTACTTTGGACGGACGATAGAATTCTGTGAAAAAAGTAATATGTGTACAAATGTATATGTATAAAATCACCCATATTTTCAAAATGATTTGAAATGATTTTTGTTCGAAATAAGGGCGTTTTTGACGTTTTCTTTTTTTGAAATTTTTTAATTATTAACATTCGGTTAAATAAAACACAAGCAGGAAATTGTAGAGTAATAAAGTTGTAATTGTACATAGCAGTAGCGTACTTACGGGGGGCGGTGGCACCGGGCGCAAGCACTGGGGGGCGGAAAAATGGTCCTCGTAAATTTTGTTTTTAGCAAAACTACGAAATTTTGTGTAAGTTTTTTTTAGTATATGTAAATAATTCAAAAGAATGGGTAGTTAATTTTGTAAGCCAATGTGAAATATATCTCATTTTACCTGAGTTTCTGAAGACCAAAAGTGAAGACTTTTTTTTTTCAGTAGCAAAATTTTTCCTATTTCAAAAACAGACAATATTTTCTGTTGACAGGAGGCGGAAAAATACCACTTTGCCCCGGGTGCCCAATGTGGACGGTACGCCGCTGAATATTAGGGGATTCAACTTAAAAAAACAACACATTTTGAACCAATGCTCTCCAACACTCAACGATGATGATAAAAAGCAAAGAATAACAAACAACACATGTTGCTTTAGAAAATAAAATCTGTTGCATACTCGTACGTATGCTAGCGTATGTGGAGATACATTTGTGAGGTCAGCATTTATTCTGATGAAAATTTAAAATTGAACTTAGATAGTGAGTGATTTACAAATTATGTACAATAAATACATTTATTTTATTTAATTTTTTTTCCTTAAGCCTCAAGAACACGGCGATGGCGGTACGCGCTATACTGATACCGAAACAATTGATTTATTGAAATAAACGTTTATTGAGCAAATTACCTCCAGAAACGCAATGGTGAATTGGCATCCAAAATCTTGAGACTTAACGCCACTGAATTATTGTAAGTCTATGAGGATAAATTAGCAATGATTTCGAAGAAAAAACTACTCGCATTATTGAAGATATACATCCGTCCGCTCGAGGATTTCACGAATTCTCTTACTGTAACACAGTCGCTGTAGTCATTTGGTAATCATATTTTATATAAATTTAGAATCTGAATCTAAATTTGGTAATCAAATTTTTCCATCACGTCTGGTTTTTACGGTAAATCGGGTCAAATAGCTTTGGAGCATTTAAGTGCTCACAAAAACAAAGTATGGAACTGTCTTTGTAAAATGAATTTAATAAAACCCTTGAGTAACCATTTATGATATTTATGAATATAATTTGACTACTGTGTACCGCCAAATACGTGAAAAATAGGATACATTAAAAAACATGGCTAACATTGATCGTATATGTGCATATCCAGTAATTGCCATTTTAGCTGGCCTCGTTTTTTTTTGGGGCACACTCTTCAACCATGGTTTTTCTTGAAGCTAAGAATATCTTGAATTAATATTCAAGGTTGTTCAATTAAAATTCAGATAACTATTTTTTTTTTATTTAACTTTATATGTAACTTTTCATGTTTTTTTTTTTTGAACTTAAATGCAATTTGAACTATGTCTCCCTTTGAATTTAAATTGTTCCTCCTTGAATATTAGTACAAGATGCTCTTAATTTCAAGAAAATCATGTTTGAAGGGTGTGCTCCAAAAAAAAAAATCGAAATTGTCACCTTAGCCCGGCCATGGTTTCGATTTTTTTTTTTTTTGGAGCACACTCTTCAAACATGGTTTTTCTTGAAATTAAGAAAAATTCAAAGGGAGAAACAAATTAAAAACGAGGCCAGCTAAAATGACATTTTTGGTGGAGATGGCCATGTGTAGTCATAATTCCCAGAGCAAAAATTTTTTATGAGAAAAATTAAAATTTGATTTTAAATAGGAAGTTTCTTTCTTAACTTTTGTGTGCTAAGAAATGCTCTAAGCCAATTACTGTCCACGAAAACGGTTGAGTTCAATATTTTTAACACACTAATCACGCTTGTCGCAAAATCCGCACTTGCTTGAAACAAATAATCACCGGATTCGGATTCAGCGTTAAAAATTATATAGGTAATGATAAAAATTAATTTTTAAAAAAGAGGTTTTTTATCTAAAATTTTAATTATCTTCGTTTTGGACTCTATTGTCCCCCTATTAACTCAAAAACCAAACATGACTGAAACAAATGATTACTGGATTCGGTTTCAGCGTCAAAATGTACATAGGACATGATGCTTCAAGCAAATTTTTTTTACGAAATAAATTTTCGTTTTTTTTTTAAGTGACAAATATAGGATTTTAAATTTTAATAATCTTTGATCTGAACGTTTTTGCTAACATTTCATTAAAGTCCTCATTCGAACACCGTGTTATGATCAGTTAATGAAAACTGACTAAAATGTATGCATAACTTGCTCAGTTTTCGTTATGATTATGCTTTTCAATTAGAGAGATATGTACATAAAAAAGGAACAATATTCTAGCAACACACGATCACTGTACTAACTGACTGAGTGACTGATGTCATGTTTCGGTCTAGAGCTGTCATTGTGTTTTTTGTCTTGGTTTTTTTTTTTGTGTTTCCTTGGACAAACAATTACGATAAAGTTTGCGCTGGCTGCTGAAAAAATGTGAACTTGTGTAGATTTTCTGCTCTGCTTACAGTTGCACATTTTTCAATTTTTAATTATGATATGCAACATAAACTTTTTAAATGTTTTATTTTATGCAGCAGGAATGAACGTTTTAAATTACCAAATACTTGAGTACATATACAAAAAATGTACCTACTCGCTTATAAAATGCTGATACAACACAAAAACTACAAATTTTCATAGATGTAAGATCTAAGAAAAGTTTTTCACTACAGCGAACTTTCTTGGCACGTTCAGCATATGTACGGATGTATTGAAGACTCATTGATAAAATCGGGAAAATTTTATTGGAACCATATGAAAATTGAATTAAAAAAAAAAACATCTAAAGAAAAGGGAAAAACAAAATGGTGCCCATATACATTCTGCTGGATACTAAATTTTTCAACGCGCACTTTTAACTTAAGATGTTTTTTGATAAATTTATCATATCTTGTAAAATATCACTCAAAACTCATTGAATTTGTTCATGTATTATCTTTGCGTATGCACCTTGAAACTCCATACATTCTTTTTAATAAATATTTGTTGCTCTAACTTACCAGACAAGAAAAAGAAAACCATTCCTTTAGCTAAATTCTGTCTTTTATATGTTCTCCTCCGCTGAAAAAGACCTTACTCCGAAAGATCACTGATCTATACTAAAAAAGTTGTTGGCTGCGGATTGCGATATGCTCGTTGTGTTCGCTTACTTTGAAAACATACTCTCATGTAAACACTTTACAGCCAGTATTTTGTCGAACCCAGTAGAAAAAGTCATGAAGTTGTGAATTATGAAAGAAGGAGGAAAAAAATAAAGTATAGTGTGCAGCTAAAGTAAGCTAATGGTATCATTTTACTTTAGTCAGAAACTATTGATTTGTGTGACTTTATGTTTTCAATAAAAATATATATTCTGCGGAAATGTCAGACCCAAAGCAAAAACTCAAAATTGTATGTAATTAACGAAGGGTAACGAGGTCTGACCCTTGCGACAAATAAATTTTTGAGATTGAGAACCTAAAACATTACATTTTTTATGGTATCTGCTATATGTTTTACACTCAGTTAAAATTCTTTTTTCGTTGTCGCTATTGCTGATACGAGAATAAGTGACTTTCAATGTGATCATAATAACTGTCCGTTTGTCTCGTGAAAGAAAGAAAACATATGAAATTAAATAAATAATATAAGTAATTAATTTGAAATAATTGATATGCAAAAATATTTATCGTATTACCTTTAGAAAGACAAAATAATTACAAATATTTGTATGCATTCGACTGTCCGTTATTTCTTAAGTTTCTTTAATCCAAAAAGATCGGTTTATCAATGTTTTTATTATAAAATGTTTGATTTAACCCTATCACCCTGTGCTATCTATCACATTTTTTTTTTAAAATTAATTTTTTACTCAAAAACTAGACAACCTAGAGAAATTAATTATAATTTTAGTTTATTTTTTAATGAGCTCAAAAAACAAATAAAATACGTAGAAGAAAATTTGTTCCAGGCTTTTCGCAATGAATTTTTTTCTATGTATTAATTTTTCCTAAACCCCGCCTAACGTCCAATATTAAATGTGAGCCAAGCATTTTTTTTTCTTTGTTTTTTTTTTTGTCAAAGAAAAGAAAGTTTTTAACTTAAATAAACTTATATAGGCCCATATTCATAGTCGCAAAATAAAGTTAAAACCTGGTTTTTACCCAAAATCGAAGATACAGACTGACCCCAAAAAAAAAAGAAAAACTTGCATTAAATTATGAGAAAATTTTAAAAAAATAGATTACCCTGCGTTATTGACGCAAAATATTGTAGACACAGTGAACAAAAGGAATAATAAAAAGACTGGTTAATCCGAAAAAAGAAAACTTAATTTTTTTCGGCTAAGCAAATAGTTTAGGAGCGTAAAAGCACATTATACAAAGTGCAAAAAGTACGAATCTATTTGTTTGGAAATTTACTTAAGAAAATAAGTACTCAGGGACAAGCTACACTGGGCTAAAAAAATATTTTTTTTGTGAAAAATGTTATTTGTTTTTAAAAGACACATTAAAATTTAGAGTGCAGCTCAGAAAAACATTTCTAAAATATCACGTAGTCTGATATACGGATGTACATACATACATATATACTACATATGTATATAGTTGAGATTTTCTTATTTACTTAATGACTAGAATTCCATATGGGTAATCATAGATAGACGTTAAAACTAAATAAACAAAACGATAGCTACTCTCAGAGCCGTTTGAAGTTGGAACATTTTTGAAAATGAAACACTCAAGTTTAGTATATGAATAAGTTATTGCTCTCGCTCAATATTACTTCGCACAGTTCGATTTGAACAATGCAATATGTATTTTAGTTTTAGCGGCATTTTAAAAATGAAAAAGTATTTGTCGGATGCATTGTTTTCGGTACGCAGGTATTTTTTTTCTTTTCATATTAAATGAGAAAGAGAATCAAAACAAACTTAAAAGACGTAGCTGTAGTCTTGAAAGAGAGAGTGAGAGCTTATGGTTCTTAACAATTTTCTTTCGGTTATTTGCTGATGATTAATTTTTTGCACATTAATTTAAGTACACTTTACCTTAACAGGGTGCAAACATAACTTTTTAAATTTTGCATTGATTTGCTCGATTTTTCTCTTAAGTTAAATTTTGTTTCTATTTTTATATATATGTATTATTGTTTATGTCGACTTCTCAAACATTGTAAGAGATTATATATACTATATTATAAATGGACACTGTTATGCAAAAACGCTACAGCTCAAATGAAATTATTTTTGAGATGTTAACGTTTTTGCTTGCACGTCATAGAACAAAAGCTATGCGATTGATGAGCAATTGTGCTTGTTTTCAACCTCTAAATAATATATCTAAATATATATTCATGTCTCAAAAACCTTTCAATAAGATATGAATTAAAGCTTATTTTGTATAAAACAAATGAGATTCCATTTAACAATTTTACAGTAATTAAAATATTTATATTGAAATGAAACAAAAAATGACAGATATCTCTTATGAAAACAAAACTTAAACATTTTTCCAAATTTAACAAAAAAATAGTAGTTGTCTTAATATGAGTTTCAATATACATAGGTATCTAATTATATTTATAAATGTTTTTCTTCTAAGTATCTTGTAATTAATTTTCAAATTAAAATAGATTTATAAAAACATAGTAATACATTTTAAACTACAACTGAACTGAATTGAGTCTAATTAAAGATAAAACATGAAAATATAGATAATACTGTTGGTACTTATTTTGATCTTTTTATTTTGCTAAAATTGTGTTCCGACTCTGACGTTTCTGGAATTACCTGAAAACAAATATAGACATATGTATATATTTAGTCTATTTAACCCATTTAAATAAAATTAAATACAAGAATAAATGTATTACTGTCTTTAACTGCATTATTGGAATACTTAGAATATTTAGATATACAATTTTGAATGGAAAGTTATCATATAGTTATGTACATACTATACATAAATATGTGTACTTAATTTGAAATTTTATTTCTAGCTAGTAGCTTAAAGTAGTATGTTTTCATTTTAAACTGCATCTCTCATAACACATTAACAATACAAATGAATTGTTTAGTTTTAAGATGGAGCGAGCAAACAAGTTCACTCGAAAAAGTTTTTCAAAAAGAAAAAAACTTCCATTCAAAACTATGCACCACAGTGCTAAATTTTTTGTAGGTAGTATGTCTTTACCTCGAAATGATGGTATATTCATGATGCATTGAAATAAAAAATGGCAAATATTGCCACCTGTTGCAATGGTTAGCATATTAAATTCGTTTATAATTTTGTACGGGAGTTGCGCCCTTTTAAATATTTTTTGGGAAATATGACGGCAATATAGAGAAACACATACTTATTCATAGCTTCGATTGAAAATAATTTTAAAAATATACGATGTGAATGTTATCCTCACAAAATTTGTAAAATCAACCATAATACAATTTATTATTCATTTCTAATTACATATAAGTTAAATAATTTAGAAAGAAAATTCAACATCTAATCAAATAGTACGCTCATAAATTTTCATGTCGTTATGTTAAAGAACACTTACAATGTTTCTTTCATGTGGCCGTTTTATCCTTCCAAATCCGTGAGGTAGTCCACCAGGTAGTCCACCAGGTAGTCCACCAGGTAGTCCACCAGGTACCATATAACTATTATTGAAAGTCTATTTTTTTTTTAAAGAAAGTGCACAAAACAAAATTTCATTTAATAATATTATGCACATTATGTTCAAGAAGTTACTCTATACTTACAGAACCTGCACGAAAAATCGATATATCCGTATCAGAGTCGGATGAGTTGTGATCATCGTCCACAGTATTCGAACGATTTCTGTTTAATTGATATGATACTTGAGAGACCGTTGGACCTTCGTTAGCTATTACAGCTGCTGATCGTCGTCTATTAGGATGTGAAGCGCTTGTTCCAATAGTAGTAACGTTGCCATTGGATACCTATACAAATTATAATTAAGAAATTAACTTCAATCAACCCATAAGAATATTTCCAATATAGTACATTTGATGCTATATGATTTTCTCTGGAATAGGAAGGCCCACTTGACATTGGCTGCACTTGTTGTATATGCTGTTGCTGACTCAATATGCGGTTTACTGCAGCTAATTTTGCGTTAAGCTCTTGTATTTCATTCTTAACAAAATGAAAATTTGAAACAATGAATATTACAAAGATAATAAAAAGAGTTATATGATTTCATACGTTTTTTGCAGCTTCTACTTCAAATTTTTCATTTTGTATTTTTAGAAGTTGTTCATCCTTCAGTTTATTTTCGGTACGCATTGCCTCTAGCTCAAGCTACAATATGAGTTTAAAAAAATTAAAAACAAAAAGAAAGGATATAAATATAACATAAGACTACTCGTACTTTGAAGTAGTAGGTTGTAAGTAAATTTTTTTTATTGTTGGGATGAGTATTTTGTATTTTTTTTTTTAAATAAAACAAAACCCAAGCATAATTCCTCAAGCATTATTGACATTCATATGTTTGCGAAGGTGTATTTTTATGTGTCTATGATTTAGTTTATGAATCTTTATTGGACTTATGAATCTATTCTGACCTTTTTTGTGGTTTGAGATTAGATTTGTGATTTAATTAAATATTTGTAAATGTAAGAAAATATATATACCTTCATTGCAGCAACACTTTCCTCATTTATCTTTGTAATTGTATTTTTGTCCTGTTCAAATTCTTGCTGGAGTTGTTTGATTTTCTCTACCAGTTCTGTTACTTTTTCAGTTTTCTGAAGAAGTTCAGCTTTTACTTCTTTATAGGATGAAGCAAACTAGATATTTATAATACAGGAATAAGAATATTCAAGAATATACATATAAATATTTTAAGCTTACCTCCGTTGTAAGTTTAGCATTGGATGTAATATGGGTTTGTACTTCTTGTTTGAGTTTAGAAATTTCCAAACTCAACAGAGCAACATTTTGATCATATCTCATCTCCAGATCGGTATATTTGCGTTCTTTTTCAATTAAACTCGTTTTCAACGCTTTATTTTCGACTATTAGTGTATTTTGCGCTTCGATGAGCTTAGCTGATTCTTCTTTATTTTTTTCAATACTACAATAAAATAAGTGAGAAAAATTAAAAGGTCAAATATTAAAAACAAAAAAATATCAAAGTGAACCAAGGAATCAGCTCCTATAATATCTGTGTCCTAAACCATGATTTCGGAACGGATCCGTTTTGCTTACAAAAAACGAGTCCGAAACGAACCCGTATATGAGGTCCGTTCCGTGTTCGAAACGGATTCGTTTTACTTAGAAAAAAAAAAAGATTCCGGAACGGATCCGTTTTATTTACAAAAAACGAATCCAGAACGGAAGCGTTTTACTTACAAAAAACGAATCCTGAACGGATCCGTTTTATTTACAAAAAAACGAATCCGGAACGGATCTGTTTTACTTACAAAAAACGAGTCCGAAACGGATAGGTTTTGCTTGCAAAAAACTAGGTCCGTTTCGAGTTAGAAACGGATCCTTCGAAGCATAAGAAAACGAAATGCGCACTGACGAATCAGTAACGGATTCGAAACGGATCCACGTCCGTTTTTGTGCACGTTGGGATATATACATATACATATCAAAAATGCGTTTAAATGAAATAAAAAAAATTAATTTTATGTTTGGGTTTCCTGCTCTAAATGATAAAGAAATTCTGTTAAATATTACTTAAGCTTAAGCAACAAGCATTTACTATTAATAAATCACTTTTAATATACAGTAGTATTTTAATTTATAGTTTTCAGGTCAAAATTTAGTCATTATGATCCTTGTGTTTGTTTTCGATTAGTTAAACTAACATGCAAACATATTCTTTTTTGCAAATTAATAATAAAAATAATTCTTTTGAAAACTTCTGCAGTGAATTCTAATATTTCTTGCTATTTATTCGTATTTTGAGGGTAGTTCGGCTACACTCTAAATATTACCTTTGGTTAAGTTCACTGAAGATGTCATCTTTTTCTGCTTCATTTTTTTGAAATTTCCGCAATTTTTCAGTCAAGCATCTTATGTTATGTTTAGCGTTCTGCAGTTTAATTTTTTTATATTGACAAAAATTTCGGCAAGCTCCATCATATTTCGAAATATTCCAAAGTAGATTGTTTTCATTCGTCTGCTCTATGGACCTGCGTCTTTGTTTTTTTTCTTGTTTCTTTGACATGGCTCAATGTATAAACTGAAATTTTATAAAGGTTAAGCATAAGATAAGAAATTGTTTGTTAAAATCACAAGAGTGTAGTCTAAATACTTCTTTAACCCTAATATTAACACAAAATACTAATACTAAGGAGCAATATTCCATGTGAGACATTCTACCTGGTTTTTAAATTAAATTTTTAGATTTGTACAAATATTTTTTTTTAATGATTCTTTATTGATATTTGATGTGGCTTATTTTTAAAATATATAACAAGATGTAGTTATCAGCAAATCATTTTTAAATAAATAACGAAATCTGAGAGAATGAACTTGGTAGAGAGAAGTTTTCAGGAGAGCGAAAAATGTCGTTTAGGGTCAAAATTGGCGATTATGAGACTAGGTATACCACACACAGTATACACTCGACTTGAGCTCAAAATTAGCTTTTGAAGACAGTGAAGGCTGTGTACGACAGCCTTTAGCTCCGATTCTTAAAAGCTCAAAGCTTTTTTAATTTTTGGGTTATTTTAACTCTTTTTATTGATTATACTCTATACCAGTGATGGCATTTGGCTTTTGTGGAAATGTTCTGAATCGAGATTTAGAGAGTCGTTATTAAAAATATACGACTGGTAGCCCGAAGGCTTTGGGCTACTAGCGTGTTATACGCTGACACGCTTACCATTATTTTATCTAGGCCTACTATCTTTTTGTCAATGATGTTTGGGTTGCTACATATTTTAGGAATATCTATGGAATAATTTCTTAGGAATTGCTATTAAAAATTTCATGCTTCTCTCCAGTCACCCTGCAGGTTCATGCACATTCAACGCAAAAAATTGTCTCCCAAAGCCACAATATTTGCCGAAATCTTTACAACAAGCAACTGGAAAAACGTTATTTAATTACTTACCAAGTAACTATGTGATTAAAACTTCAATTAAAAACTGCACAGCAACTGCACACAAATTTTTAGAGAATTTGGAAATAAAGTTACGAATACAAGTGTTTCCGGTTGCTACTTTATAACCAGCAACTTGGCAGCATTGCATATTCTCCACCACAGAGTTGCCATGCTGATTTCGTGAATATGCCATTTCATATAATAGCTGTGTTTTTTGACACTTTCAAATCAAATGTGCATTAATTAAAGCAATAATTTCTCTCAAAGTGTTAAATTTGCATATAAATGATTTGGAATATTTTTCTAGCCAAGAATAACTGACCAAAAAACTTAGATAGCACGGTATGCCGTTTGGAAACATGTTAAGTATAAGTGTTTGGATAGAATAAAAATAAAGGGAAACTGGACAACACATTCAGCACGGTAGCCCTGTTCTTCAATAAAACCATTGCAGATTCTACTATTAAAATTCATTTAAATATACGTATGTATAAAACTATTTGAGACTATTTTGGAATAAATAACTAACAGATAAACGTTTAGTTTAACAAATTATTTCCACCATTTTTTTCACAATAAAAACTTGTGTTATTTGTGGCAGTCGTTTTTGGCTTTCTTAAAGTTTAAAGATATTTTGCTTACCTTTTGGGTTAAGTTATACAAAATATGTTAAGAGACACAAACAATAAATATGTATGTTAGTATCTATAAGAAATTTTCGAAAATTTTATAACTATCAAAATCATAAATCTATTGATACAAAACTGCAAAACCGGAACTGCGTTTTCGTATAAAGCTCGTTACTATAAATCCTGTTCGTTATTTTTTGTGGAGACACTTTTATTCGTTACTTCGTTGTAGAGTTCAATCACTGAGTATAACTTAAGCCTTAATCACAATGACAATGTCACGACGGGACGAGAGCGAGGCGTGCTGGGAAAAACATTTCAAACTCATGCTGTTTAATGTAACTTTGCACTATGAAACGCTTAAGGGGACGTCCATAAATTACGTGAAGTATTTTTTTGAAAATTTGGAATCCCCATCTCCCCTGGGTGAGATTCGGTGAGTTCTGGCGGGACCCCCCACCCTTCCGTAAGACTTTTCTTATAATTTTTAGATGTAATCTGCTATAACAATGTATACTCTCTGCATTAAAAAGTCAACGTGAGATTTTCGTTGACCACCCCTCCCTCTTTGTGAGATTTACTGGACCCCCTCGCCCCCTATGTTGACTCACGACGTGATGACGCGACGTGAAAAATCTGAATTGTTGAATTTTTCACGGGACGAGAGTTTTGACAAAGTACAACTAATGAATTTATTTTAATGAAACACATTCAACAATATAAATTAAAAATAAAAAAATAAAACTTTGAATTTTATTTGGTACAACAACATTTTTTAAGCTTTGAAAACATTTTACAAATAAATAATTTGAAATTCAAAAGAATATTTAAATATTTTATAAAATTTACTGCAATTTTACTGCTGTAATAACTGGAAGCGATATTTCGCTGAATAAACTCGTTACTATACGTTCGTTGTTTTGTTCTGGAAAAACAGATTTGGCCGCACCTTATTCGTTACCTCAATAACAGCTGTCAATTGTGTTTTTCTGCTTCACACTTTGACAGTTGAATTGAAAATTCAGTCCATTGCGACGCGTTATTCGAGTTGTTTGTTTAAAAAATAATTTCTATCTGTGTTTTATGTGTATGCATGGTTTTCAAACTGCGCTGGAATTCAACATAAATTTAAAATTTTACTAAAATACAAATTTCAAAATCAGAAAAATTATAAATAAACAAAGGCGAAATGCCAGCAGTGGAATTTGAAATGTTTTCAAAAGTGTATGTGTGCGGTTAAATAGTGTTAGAAATTTTGAAAAATGTTTACAATTGAAATTGTTTATAATTGCAGCAGTTAGGAAATTGTTGTTGGTTTCTTTTAAAATTGGCAATAAATTTTTGTGTATGCAAACTTATTGGAAATTTGCGAATTATTGTGTACCTACATATAACAATGGCAGCAGCAGGAGCAGAAAGATAAGACAAAGCAGAAGCGACAACAGAAAAATTAAATTCACAAATCCAAAGGACGTCCTACGGGGTGTAAAATAGTATCGCGTTTATTTGCAAATTAATGTGAATTTCATGTTGTGCATAAATCCGAAAATATTTGATTGTATTTCTTAAGAATTTGTGTAATGAAAATGTTGAAAAAGTGAACAAAAATTGATAAATGAACATTTAAAACAACGATTACTCATCAACAATAGCAGCGCAGTTGACGCCAATGTGCGCTCCCGAGTGTCCTTTGCGGCGACATTTTGAAATGTGACGTTTCATTAAAATAAGAGATTTATCAACACGATACAAAAATAATTTTTTTTTTTAATTCAGCGAAAGAACTGCATTCATATTTAGTTTATTGCTGCCCTCGTCGTGTTGCGCGTTTTTTTCCGGTTCTGCGCAACGCGTCGTCGCATGGAATGCATCAACGCAGTCGACGTTGATGTTGCTGTCGTTTTCTTGTGCTTTTTTTTGCATTTAATTCAAGTTTTTATAACATAAACAAATAACAAAAAACAACAACAAATATTAAAATAAACAAATTACATACAAAAACAACAATGACAGAACGGAAGTTCACGCGTGGCTTAACAAAGCCGGGCATGGCGGCTCAGCTGAGAGAGACTGTTTCTCAGGTGGTGCGTGAGAGTGCAGTGTTGGTAAGTGATAAATGTATTTTAAGCAAAACTTAAGAAAAATTAAAAAAAAAAATAAAACAAATTTTAGCGTTCATGAACTGGCATTTAGAATTGCTGCTACCATGATAATTGTACCGTGAGTACAATATAGCCACTAAAAAGTCTATTCTGATCCTTATGCATCTGACATGCTTTTCGTTCAAATTTGACAGTAGGTTAAGCTGGCCTATGAATAGTTTAGTCGAATTTTTTTACAAATTAATAATGCAGGGGACACATTATTAATATAATGCAGGAGACACATTATCGACATTTTGTGCCGCGTTTGTCTACAAAATGAGTAAATTATGGAAACAATGAACTTGGGCAATGCCGTAGCATTGTAATATTTTGATTATAAATAATTTAAAATGGAAAACAGTTCAATGGAGCAGTATCATATACCCACGGATTTATTGCGTGAAAAAATTCGCAATTATTCACGAATGCACCGTGAGAAAATTCGGGCCAGTGAATTAGATGCACTGCGATTTGGTTTGGGAGAGATTACTGGCCAAAGTCGAGAAAAGTTAAGAAAAATTAAAAAAAAAAAATAAAACAAATTTTAGCGTTCATGTAAGAAATGGTCAACGATTTTGTTCGGCACAAGTTTACTTTGGCTCCCATGCTCCAATCTGGCTTAAGTTTACTTTAGCTCCCATTGTGCAATGGTAATTAAACTAAACTTTTCTTATGTATTAAAAATGTAACCAAAAATGGTCGCTTGTTGGATATCAAAAATATGGGTGTCATAAGATAGATAATTTAATGGCTTACAATAATGGCACGCAAATCTTTGAAATCCAACACATAATTTTGGAGACATGACAATTTTTCTGAAATTTTGACCAAATTTTTTTTTAAAAAACCGTTATTTTTTCCAAAAAAATGTGTCATTAACCTATAATTTTTTTAGCACGGTTAGAAAGCTTAATTTATTCCCTTTAAAATGGAATATAGTTGTAAATGTTTTAATATTTTCCTTTTTGACCGAAAAACACAAAAATTTATTCAATGAATTCTTATGGCTTGCATTTTTTTATTAAATTCGTTTTGGTTTTCAAGACTGTCTAATAATTATAAGTCTTTGCAATCGAATAGAAAATATTCATACTGCTTATACTGCGAAAAAAAATATCCCACACCAATTTTCTTTTAAAAAAATGTGTATGGGTTTTTTTAAAAATTTACACAACATTTTTTTGTGCAAACCTTTCCTGAACGATTTTTAGTTTTTACTCAATTTTTTGAGTTATTTTTTTTTATAAAAAAACTTTAGCGATTTTGTTTCTAGTCAGAGATGATAAATTTCAGAGACTTTGCAGTGTCAGTTAAAATGTTAATGCCGCTGAAACAGTAAGCCGCACTCAAAAAAACTGAAGTTGATTTGATGGACTAGATGGGAGAAGGCTGCAGTTTCCATGTAATGAATTTTTGAGCTAACAAAGTTTTGTAAGTTTCTCGCCTCTGTCCTAGTTTGAAAATCTAAATAAGATATGCTAAAAAACTTTTAGTCTGACTTGCGTAAGTGAAGGTAAAATTAAAAAGCAGATAAAACGTCATTCTGAATTGACACAAAAATAAAGCGATATTCATGCAACATAAGCCGCATAGTTTTAATTTTTTTCAAATGTTATTTAACAATTCATTATACGTGATAATACTCGTATATGTATGTATATAAAAAATAATAAAAAATTCTAAAATATCTTTATAGTAAAAGAAAAAAAACATCGGAAAAGTGGCGTTAATGTATGGAAAAACTTTCGCGGGTTTTCCACAAATTACAATGACTTATTTGGCGAAACGCCAAAAGTGTCTAATGGCACGTTCATTCGAAATAAGAAAATAAAAAAATATTAAACCATTAATGCTGTCTAGCTGAAAAGCATCAATTATTTTGTTATTTATTAAAGTTTTTTTTCCTTCATAGCTAATAATTTACATACTTTCGTTTAATTTTAGATATTATATTTTTGAAAATATGAACAAAATTTTTAAAATGCTAAAAAAAATTTGTTGATTGCGTACAATTATTTCAAATAGTAAATGCTTAGATTCTGTGGCTTAGTTACGAAAGATTATGTCTAAAATATTGGGTACGTTTTATATATAGTACTGTTGTATGGTTCGCAGGTTGGAGTATGGCATATGCGGCCTTCTTCAGGTGGCAAAGTAAAAATCTAATTTTGATATGCTACGTTCGCCCATACCATGCTCATAGTTTTTATGGAAATAATTCAATAAAAATTTTTTAAAATTCAGAAAAAACCGAGTTTTCTCTATTGCTTTTGCAGCAAAATATTCGGAGTATTTTTATATATTGAGTATTTTATACTTTCGCAATAATATTTTCGAAAAATCTGATATTTGTTGCTTATATATTAAAAATCAAAAATAAAAACAACTAAATCATTTAACACTTCTTGCGTTATTTAGCCATCATCTTTATAAAATAAAATTTAATTTCTTATTTTGTTTCCAATGTATTCAGTTGCCGATTTGTTGAAATTTTTCTATTTCAAGTATTTCGAATAATTTATTGTTGGACTGTTTTTTGTTTTTGTTTTTGTTTTTATTTTCTGTATAACAAGGAATCCGGTTCTGAATTTTGTTGATTCTCCTTTTTGTTGAGAGTTTCTTTCCTGCATTTGGATTATGCTGCGTAAGACTTTTATTTTTATTTTTCAAGGCTTTTTACAGCCTCAGAATGTTTGCGTTATCAGTCAATAAACCAGTCAGTCAGTCAGTCAGACAGGTAGTTAAGCAGCCAAGCAGTCACTTTATAGTTATATGGTGGGAGAAAAATTTAAATTGCTCTTTATTTTTATTTTGTTTTGTTTGGGTTTTTTAAGGTTAAACATTTAATTTTTTATGTTTTGATATTACGTAAGCGTGAGATTCTTTTGCAAGCAGCTTGAACATTTTGAATTTTATATTGCATTACCAGAGAAATTAATGTATCGAATATAAAGGTGAAGCTATTTGTTGCTGCTTAGAAATTTTAATAAAAACAAATCTCAAATTTACTTTACTTAAAAAAATTTCGAATTATGAAATAGACCACTACTGGTCGAATAGTTATTATATTAGCTATTTTCTTTAATTCTTTCTATCATTGCGAGCTTCAATGATATTTAGAATAATATCTTGTATTGTTTCACCATATTTCGAATTCAGCAAAGATTTTCTACAAAATCTGTGAAACCACTCCTACAATAATTCTTCAAGTAACTAGTTATGTCTAGTGCTTTCAACTGTCTTCAGGGACTTATTTAGCGCATAAATTAGCTGACATTAAATCTTTGGTCACATTTTTTATGATAACATAATATGCATTTTTTCATATGAATTAAAAACTTTTACTTTGATTTAATACCTGCAGCTAAAACTGTCATCAGTTTCGCCTAAACAGTAGTTAATTGTATTTTCCCTCCCAGACTTAAGTTGTCATTTTAAAAAAAATGAAAAAAAAAATATTTTCTATTCGTTAGGGGATAAGGTCTACCAACTCGCATTAACCGTCGTCACACGCTTTCACACAATCAACCGCAGTAGCAATCACAAAAATAAAAAGTATTTCTCTTGAGTTAGCTATTCTAGCGAAAATTACTAAATAAATATCTAATAATTATTCAAAAGAATACCACATGACATTGTTCGTTGATTTTTTTTTTTTTTGAATTTTATTTTTAGTACCTAACTCTTTATTGTTATTAATATTAGTTATATATATTGTAGTTTAGTTGGCGTGTTTGTTTTTCTTCCGTTTTGTTGTGATTGTCTAATGAGATTCGACAATAATAAATGATATACAAACAATATGAAAAATAGCAGCTCGAATGATGTTAAATACTAACTACTTACATACACACGTCAAACTAAATTCGTAACTTGTCAATAGTTAAGTGAAGAAATTTAAAAATAAAATTGTAGAGATTCTGTTGTGAAATCAGATACATATTACAGATCTTTACAGATTTAATGTCATAACCAATTTCTAATTTTATTTGTATTAAACTTAACTACTATCAAATTGTCAATTCCATATATTGCCTCAACTTCGTTTACGTAATTCTAACATTTATATGAAATTTGATAAACAGGCTGAGTTCCTAAACATCAGTTGCATTGCAGTGATACAAAGTCACGCGTTCCCAAACCCAACCCTTTATAGTGTTACAATATTATGTGTCCCTAAACGTCAATCAATTATTTATGATGTGCAGAAAAAAGCAAACTGCGCATCACTAGTGTTGACGATGCTTTTGTGATGCACAACTAATTCGCGTATTTCACAATGGCGGAAGTAGACAGATAAATTTTTAAGCTAACAACTTAAATATTTTTTGTTACTGCGTTCGCAGTAATGATGCTATGCTGTTTCTAACTAATCGTCAATATTACGACAATATGTTTGGACAATGCAACTTGATTGAAGGGTTTGCTTCGAAATGCTTACTGACTGTAACACTACTTTGTTTGTTGATGTTTAGGAACTCAGCCACATTTTTCATTCAATGAACCATAAAAAATATATATGTTTTTTGATGAAAAAAAAAATCGATATAAAATTATAATTGAAATAATAAATCGAAATAAAATGATTTATTGATCAAACATTATTTTTTCGCCTTCAAAGTGAGCCCCCACACCGCTCGCCATACAACTACGCCACCCGCGGCGACAGAGGTTGCGTGTATGTATACTTGTCGTGTACGCTGCGAAATACTATTCGGCTGTTATTTTGTGTATTATCCCAGCAGGCAAATGAGCAAGGCCTTACTTGGAGAAGACCTGCTAGCACTGCTGCGATTTCTCAAAACTAGATTTTCATGCAAATAAAAATACAATCACAGAAGGCATAATATGCCTTGCCACAACAGACGTGCTATGATTCGGCATAACTTTTTTGTCATATGCATTGTACATATACGACATGAAAAGTATACACATGGTTAGAAATTAAGAAAGGTGTGCAGACTAGTCTTCTGTTGTTTCATGTTATGTTAAGGAGGTAGAGTTTTGTGTATTCTTTGTCAAATTGTAAAGTCATTAAAAAAATATCAACGCAAGTAAGATGGCGCAGATAAAAAAAAAAAACAATTAATATTTAGAGTCTTTAAATTTATTAAAACTAAATTTTTGTCAAGTACAGGGTGTTTTTTTTTAGAGGCATAGAGCTTCGAATTGAAATAAAACACAAGAAAATCGTTTTAATGTCCATCAATTTGGCTTTATTGGAAGGATAATTTTATGCCATTAATGTTTAAATATGATTTCGGGCATGTGGCCGCCGCGGCTGGCTCGAATAAAGCCAATTCTACAGGTCCAATTTTGAACCACTTTTTCGAGCATATGGGGCCGTATGTCGGCAATAACGCCACGAATGTTGGCTTCCAAGTCCCCTAACGTTTCTGGTTTGTTGGCGTAGACGAGCGACTTCACATATCCCCAAAGAAAATAATCCAATGGTGTCAAATCACACGATCGTGGTGGCCAATTCACAGGTCCATTCCGCGAAATTATGCGCTCATCGAATGTTTCCTTCAATAAATTGATTGTGACGTGCGCTGTGTGGCATGTAGCGCCGTCTTGTTGGAACCACAACTCATCCACATTCATGCCATCCAATTCGGGAACAAAATAGTCGGTTATCATGGCTCTATACCGGTCTCCATTAACGGTAACTGACTCTCCAGCATTATTTCGGAAGAAGTATGGCCCAATGACTCCACCAGCCCATAGAGCACACCAAACAGTCAGTTTTTGTGGATGTAATGGCGTCTCAAGGGTCTCATGTGGATTCTCTTCACTCCAAATGCGGCAATTTTGCTTGTTGACGTAGCCATTCAACCAAAAATGAGCCTCATCACTGAACAAAATTTTGCGATGAAAATCAGCATCGAGATCAATCTCATCTCATTTTCGGCCCATACACCAAAATCACGACGCATTGCATGGTCTCGCGGCTTTAATTCTTGCACAAGCTGGATCTTGTAAGGTCGCAAGCCAAGATCTTTGCGCAAAATCTTCCATAAAGTTGATGGACAAAGCTCCGATTGCTGTGCACGGTGGCGAATCGATTCATTCGGGTCCTCTTCAACATTTTGCTCTACAGCGGCAATTGTTTCTTCGGTGCGCACTGTTCGACGTCTCTGCGGATGCGTATTATCACATAGAGTAAACGTAGTGCGAAAACGACCCATGGTTAACCGAATTAATTGCTCTGATGGACGATTATGTCGGCCATAAAATGGACGGAGCTTGCGGTAAACTTCGCGAACTGAACCATTATTTTCGAAATAAATTTGCACGATTTGCAAGCGTTGTTCTTTTGTCAACCAGTTCATGATGAAATGGCAAACCAAACTGAACATAAATGACATTAGAGTTGTCAGATTTGACCATAAAATGCCAGTTTTATCTCTATTCGAAAAACAAACCTCTAAAAAAAACACCCTTTAATTCTGAGAGTCCTTCTACGGTAAGCGGTCTTAGAAAGCCTGCTTAGGAAGTCCTGTTTTCTGCGGCCATTTCATATAAAATAGAAAGTACGTTTAAAAGGAGGGTGGAAGGCCTTATACTTACCAAGGAAGGCCTTCTAGAAGCACTGTTAGCTCCTGCCCTTGCCTACTGGGTAGTTGAGTAAATTTATTTTCAAAACGAAACTTTATAAAACAAATGGAATTGCCGATGAGAGAGCAAATTTAATGACTACACGGTTTTTGCTGAGACCTCGGGTTTGTTTTGAAAAACTCTAAACAAAGAAATACAAAATAAACAGTGCTGTAAAAATATAAGTTAGTTATTGCAAATATCTACATAACATCGGCTTAGGAGTCAAATCTAAGTATAAGATCCTAAACTTTACAATTTATAATAAATATAATAGTGGTATTCATCTAAACGCTATTTGTACAAATAGGCAATTTTGTGCGATTTGTTTCATGAACGTCCCTTGGAATATTTTGTGCAATTTGTGACAGTTGATATGCATGTCAAGTTGTAATTGTCAAAATATAAAAATTAAAATGCCAAGAGAATGCGAAAAAAATAAATAAATTAAATTGTTTAAAGAAATCGCTGTAGATTTATCAGGCTTTATTGAGTTGCACAATGAGCAGCACAAGTTTGCGCGACAATTCTAGCTTGTTCAAAAAACTATCCATACGATTTTTGACAGTTCGTTTGCGAGAGTGCAAAAATGCACTGTTTGCGAGAGTCTTTCGCGTTTAGATGAATACCCATAATAAATTTACTTTACTACAACTACAAGATTAAAATAAGTCAGTATATAATTTTATTATAAATTCGGCTCATAAATGTAAATTAACATCAACAATATTGCCGTTTTGGTGCAAAATGTACACTTGCAGAGGAAGATAACGTGTTTCAACAACTAATATATAAATAAATATAAAATGTAATATTCATATATTACTACAACTGCAAGATTAAAATGAGTCAGCATATAATCTTATTTCCAATTAGGTTCATAAATGTAAATTAACATCAAGGTTGTTGTAGGAAAAAAAGGTCATATCATAATCTAATAATAAAAAAAGAAAACAACTTAAGCTTAATGTGAATTAATTGAATTCTAGTGTAGGCAACCGCCGCTTGAAACGCCCCCATTCAACGTCATACATGATCAAAGTAATTCTGTAAATTTGGCAATAAGTAATGCCGCCGTTGCTGCTGCTGCTGCGACTTGCAAACATTGTAATCACTCTCTACATCATTTTATGGACGCGCACAAAGCACATTGACATACTTTTTTTTTTTATTATTTTGTTACGCTTCTAACATTTTACATCTACCATTTGTGTCTTGTTTGCTATAAACATTTTATGGCAACAATTGACACCAGTTTTCTCCAAGTTTGGCGTGACATTCTAAAATT
This sequence comes from Tricholauxania praeusta, assembly GCA_949775025.1. Lineage (NCBI taxonomy): Eukaryota > Metazoa > Arthropoda > Insecta > Diptera > Lauxaniidae > Tricholauxania > Tricholauxania praeusta. The sequence continues at coordinate 16,140,882 of OX459030.1, forward strand.
TTTTATAAATTATTTACTACGAGTATATTAAGTCTTTTAAGACATATATTTTTATACAACACTTTTATTTTGTTCTTTATTGAGTCCTATCATTTAAAACAAAAAACGAAAACGAAACAGTGGCTATTTGAATTGCTATGCTGACTACATACTTTAACTTTTTAAAATAAAATAAAAATTAACACAAATGAACTTGCAAAACTACAACGGAAAACCTTTTTTTTTTATTAGTTAAGTAAACTCAAAGTGCCATGCCTTAGTTTATGCCTTTTTTATGGCCAATTTTTCTAAACCGTGTTAACATGGCATCTGCTAGCAGTGTCACAAAAATAGCAAACTACGTTGTAGCAGAGTATAGGGCTAAGTGTGAAGTGTATGGCGAATATTATACTAGTCAAATGAGGTTTCATCTTAAGAAATTAAAAAAAAATGTATATAATTTCTAATAGAATTTGTCTACAACATATAATACGTCTAAGGAAAGTGTGTGAACAGTGAAAACTTCTTTGAAATGACATATCTTTGTACATTAGTCATTACTTAGTGGCATATTTAACTTAATTATACCACTCGACAGCCAAAATTAACCGTTTCCTATGTAAAGTGGTACGTTGATTCTGAAAATCACAGTTAAAAAAAATATATATTTCAAAAACTATATGTCAAATATGTGCAATTTAAGTGTGGACTTCGATTTTAGCCAGGGTTACCAAGTGGCCAGAATTGAACCTGTAATTTCATGTTAAGGTCGGTGGGTTGGTAGGAACTCAAAAATTTCGGGAATAGCCGGGAGTTTGTCGATTTGTGTGAAGTGTAGTTAAAATTTTTGCTTAATGACCAAACAAATATGTTTTTTGATGCAAAATAAATGAAATTTTTTTGAACATGTTGCGAAATAATTTTTTAATGTAATTAACCAAAAAAAAATATCATCAACGTTTTCCGTAAAAAAATGTTTTATTTTTACCATTTTAAGAAAAATAGAATTTATATTGAGAAGCACGACAATTGCTTGCATACGACTTGACTTGGTAACCCTGGTTGTAGCCTACCATTTTTTAAAAGAAATGGTCACTAAAAAAAAAAGTTAACTGTCTTACTGTTTTGCAAAGAGTTCAAAGGGCAGCTTCCATGTGCATCAGTGGTGCACTGAGGACTACACCGACTGACGCCTTGGAGGTCCTCTTTAATCTCGTTCCTCTTGACCTGCTAGGTAAACCGATGGCAGCCTGTGCTGCCATCAGACTCAGGGAAACTATCTGCTGGTCCGAGGGTAGAACAGGCCACTCAACTATCCTTAATAGCTTGCGGTCTGTACCCTCTAATTTGGACTATATTTTTCCAGTAATCTCATTCAATAAGGATTACGTAACTCACATTCCATCTAGAGATGACTGGAAGGGAGGAATCCCGGTGAGAAGGGGCCATATTAATTTCTACACAGATGGTTCCAAGCTAAATAACCAGGTGGGTTATGGTATTTACTCTAAGGAACAGAAAATTAGTATCGCTGCGAGGTTACCAGACCACTGTAGCGTTTTTCAGGCACAGGTTATAGCGATAGAAGAAGTAGCATCCTGGCTGAGGATGAATGTTGTATCCAGAAAGGATATAACCATTTATTCAGATAGTCAGGCTGCTATAAAATCTCTAGAATCAGTCTTCCTTAATTCACTAGTGGCCCAACAATGTCGCTCATCTCTAAATGAGATGGCCCAGCATTTTAATATTCACCTCATCTGGGTGCCAGGGCATAGGAACATTGATGGCAACTGCAAAGCTGATGAACTTGCTAGGCAAGGGACTACTACACAAATTCCTCAAGATAAGGAAGGTGTTGGCATGCCACTTGCTACCTGCAAGTTATTGCTTAAAGAAGAAATGGTAAAAAATGCTAACAAAAGGTGGACTCAAGGGTCAACTTGTAATATAACTAGGCAGATTTGGCCGAAATGGGATGCTAAGCGTTCGTCAGAACTGATTTCTCGCACTAGACATAGTGTCTCGACAGTTGTTGCAGTCATAACTGGACTATGCCTCATTGGCAAACATGCGGAGAGATTAGGTGTTAGGTCTTTTGACTTTTGCAGAAGTTGCGGAGATGTGGAGGAGGAAGAAAACATAAAACATTTTCTCTGCTCCTGCCCCGCACTTGCTAGGAAACGCCACAAAACACTCGGTTCGCTTCTACTTGATGACCTGGATGACCTGAAGCATGTTGGTATAGGTCAGCTATCAAGTTTTAATAAGAGATCTGGTTGGTTCAACGAGAGGGTATAGTGAGACACCTTGTGGTATCACAATGGATCATTTTTGGTCTAAGTGAGTCAGTTCGCAACTAACTGCCACTCCTACCTAACCTAACCTAACCTACTGTTCGCCCCGGTAGTGCAAGCAGTGAGACAGTGCAAGTTGCACTGAATATCTGAATGTGTTTAAAATGGCACTCAAAAGTCTGAAATTTGCACGAAATTTAAAATATCAACTCTTGTTGAAAGACCCATTGTATGCTACAAATTTTAATCGCAGTCAATAACCTACGCACGTTCCTAAAGAAAATGATAAAAATAAATATTGTATGTTTGTTTTTTAGAGCCAAATTTGACTCCAATTGCTAAAACTCACCCGATTATTGGTACACATGACTGTTACTTTTGTAAAATAGAAAATATCACAAAGTGTCACACTTTACCCAAATACTGCATCGACTCCACTCTACCTTAATCATTATCGTAATCATCATTATCATTGTAAAAATGTACACTTATGCAAAATCGAATTTCGCACGACTTCCAGCGAAGTCACTTGTTAATGTCCAGCAGATGACGTGTTCTACTGGTTCCAGTTCTATATTTACATTTAACATTTAGTTTAGGCTGTCGCGTCACGGATCATGGTGCAATAGCATAATATAAAATACCGCGTGTAGATATGGACATACCTGTTCGTACTGTGACCGATGTCAATGCATGCACATTTGGATGCCCATTTTTATTCAATGAGTACAGTTGTATTTGTTAATACATAAGGCACGTCATGAATTTGCAGCAACACTTGCAGGTGTATTATCAGGGTGCATTGTAGATTGCGTGTGAGGCCCTCTCCAAACAAAAAATTAATTTTTGTGTATGCGTTGAATTTCAAGCAGAGGTAAAAATATAACTAGTTGTTCATTGCATAATAATGTGGGATGAAGTTATGGAGTGTTTTGGAAACAAAAATCACAATTATGCCAATGCATAGGAAAGACTTAGTTGGAGGAAATTCATTTCAAATAAAAGTCTACATGTGCACATATCATATCAATTCCATTCGAAAACTTTAGTTAAGATAGGAAAAATTTTGATTTTTTGTATAAAATATGCGAAAATTTGATTGCATTCAAGGAAAAACTGATTATCTTAAGAAATTTTCTTTTAAGGAAGTAAATATTTTGTCTCTGTCAGTAAAAAATTTCTTGAAAATTGTTCTACAGTGTAATTTTTGTGTGGAAATATATTATTTGTGGGAATATGTTTCAAACCACACGAACTTTTTCTGACTTAATTTGATACTATTAAAAAATTAGTGCTTTAACCATTAAGGCTTAAAAAGTCTTTGAAATGAAAGATTATCGTTACTTAGTATCGTGATAAATAATTTATTTGAGTAGCATTTTAAGAAATAAAATTCCAATTTTTTTTCTATAAATACAAGAACACGTCTAAGGAAATTATTTGGTTTAGAGCAGCGGTGGGCATAGAAATCTAACAAAAGAGCAAAACAACAACATCAAGCAACAACAACCGAAATTTTAAAGTTTTTTTTTACTTTCATTTCCAAATTTGTCATTACCACAAAAAAAACTAAATTGCACTACAAACAAAAACAATTGCTACATTCGTCAAGACACAATGTGGCGCCGTCGTTTATGCCTTTGTGTTTTGTTTTTGTTTTCATTTGAATTCATGTCAACGCTGTGCCTCGATAGCGTTGAAACTCTGCGAATTTTTTTTTCGCTTGCTTCTCCGTCGAATAACGGTAGAGCAATGAGAGCAAATAGAGCCACTATGTGCCCATCACTGGTTTAGAGAACTTAATTATTTATTAAAAAAAAGCTTAAACTATCTTATCGTTTACGGAATATATAATCAAATTTTGCCTAATGGTATTGAAGTTTAGCGGATTACATATATTTGAAATTGACCATTTCCAGAAGCAAATTTTCAAAATATTAAAAATAAAAAAATCCTGGAAATGAAAAAAATTTGAAAAAATAAAAAAAAATTGAAAAACTAAAGAAAATTAATAAAAAGATATAAAAAGTAAAAAAAAAAAATTAAATAAAACAATAAAAATAAAAAACATAAAAATTAAAATAAAAAAAATGAAAAAAAAATAAAAAAAAAATTTTAAAAAAATTAAAAATTTAAAAAATAAAACTAAATAGAAAATGTTTTGGCCTTGCCAAAAATTAAATACTCGGCAAAAAGAAGCATATTGAAATAAAAAATTAAAACGAACAAACGAGTACTCGCATAAAGAACGAGTAGCAAAGTTAGCTACAGTACAATCTCGCTAATCCAGATCAATTAAAACGGACCCCATTCTGGACTATGCGAAAATCCGGATTACCAAAGGCATATAAAAATTATTAAAGAAAAATATTCATAAATGCGAATACATTTATTATAACAATAGTAATGTAGGTATTAAAACAAAAACAATCCATTCAAAATAAGCGTTAAAAATAAGTAAAAAGTAATGGAATATACATCAATTCAAAATTTATTTATAGTAAAAAAATCGGTATGGAAATTTTTACTTTTTTCTTCCAGTCCGAATTACAGTATGATTTGGATTAAGCCATATCCGGATCAGCGAGATTTTTTTATTGTACCTGTTAGTTTTTTCGCACATGGATAGCGACTTGTCGAATAAAATGCAGTAAGTGCTGGCTAGTTTGACTAAACGTACCCACATTAGAATTGGCAACAATAGCTTTTGGTGTAGCATTTTGAAGCTTATGCTTGTATGGAAGGTGCCACGCCCTCCTTTTGAAATTTGCCAATTTTTATGTCTGATGCTGGACCGAACCATATCTTGCATAGTTTTGTTTGAAATTTGGTTTCATTATCCTATATATAATTTTTTCAGTAATTCTTTTAGCAAAGCTTTTTGAAGTTTTTGCTTAAATGTGAGGTGCCACGCCCTCTTGTCGTAATACGTTTACTTTTTTCTCCAGAGCTTGTATAAGTTGTGTATAAATATTTATGGGAAATTTGGTTGCACTACTTTAACTTTCTCAATATAGCGTTTGAAATGTGTTATTTGTATGGGCGGTACACTGAGAAAACGATTTGCTTGAACACAACAAATGTTTATTTGATATAGAGCAATCAAATATTTATTTGTGTCAAACGGTATGTATTTGGGTCAAATAGTAGTGTATGTTGGTTGATGCATATTATGTTTGACTCAATCAAATATTTAATTGCTCTATCTATATAAATAAAATGATAGCCGTTTTCGATGTGCGCGCATCACGCACAATCTACTGGATCAATTTTGATTAAATTTGATTAGTTTTATTTCTTAGACGCTTGTTCTCAATCTCCAATTAAAAGTATCACGATATTCATGTTGATTATCAAAAAAATTAAAAACATGCTACGCGTACAAAGTTGACGGGCATCAGCTAGTATTAAATATAATTTCGTATATTCAAACAAATCTTTTTCTCAGTGTAGTAATGTTGGCGGACTTTTGATAAGTAAGGGTGGCGGCACTTTCCATATATCATAAGCAAAAGACTTGAAACCTGCCTGATTATTTCAATTAAAACACTTTTTGTGGATGTTAACAGTTTTTAACTCTCGTTTTGATGTACAATTTAAGTAAGAGAAGCATTACTAGAGAAAAAGTGTGGCTTTTAAAAAAAATTCAGTTTTGTGTAATAAAATTTCTTCTCCCACAGAAAAAAAAGATCTCTGTATATGTGAAAATTTTACACCGATTTTCATGCAAATCGATTTAGTGCCTCTCGAGATATCTTTCTCAGCGCGAAAAATACATTCAACGATAATATCTCCATTTCTAAATTTGTATTTTTATGAAAAGATAACCCAATTTTTTGATTCATATCATTAAACATAATTTTGTTTCACCAAAAAGTTCACATTATATTCAGGACGTAATTTCGTATGCACTTTCTAAATTAACACCTGCGATATTTTCTTGTGCAATTTGCTAAATTGATGCCAGCGTTTATTGACAGCTGATTACTCGTTCGTATTCTATGTATAATATTCGTATAAAAAATAGATAAAATTTCACTCATTTTTTTTTTTGCCATCATTTTAATCTAAATATAATGTCTTACTTGCGTAACATTGATATAATTTTTAACGGGGATTTTTACTATAATTTTAGGGTTCAAATTATAGTGCTTTTATTAAAAATAATTCAAGGGGAAATCGATGTTTTTTGGCTATAATAACAATATGCAACAATCACTTGCAGCTATTTTATTAACTTAAAAATTTAGTTTTAGTCTCGTCATTTTTATTAATTTTTTTTTTTTATTAAAATAATATCCCACTAACCATTGATTAACATGTCATGTTACTTTTTTTTTGTATTTCTAGATAAAACATCCAGCCGGGCGTAACGCCACTTCTAGGGTAATTCTACTAACCAATGTAATTTTTATAGCTGTTCTTTCTTGTCATTGCATTGTGTAGTTGTCGGATTTCCTTTTCTGTTTGTTTTTAAATTTTAAATAAATTTAAAAAAAAAAAAAATTGTAAATTGATAGCTATTGTATCTACATATACATATAAAGTATTATGCATCAACCCTTACGTTTTACACTTGTACATAAAAGTATACTTTGTGTTTAAAAAAAATAACAAACTTTTTAACTACTTCCTTTGGACTCTTTTGTATTTATTCCTTTATTTTCTTTTCATCGTTGAATGTCGTTTTTTTTTATAGTGTAACACTTTGTCTTGTGACCTTGTTTTAAATCCTTTGCATTATGTCATTTTCTTCGCATGTCCTTGTAGATTTTTTTTCTTTTCAGCTTTTATGTTAATCTCGCATGCTTTGAAGCTATAAATTGAAAATTGATTTTATCTACCTAGTCCTTAAATTCAATATGAAAAATCAATGTACTCATAAGCATATGTATTAAAACTATAGATAATGCATTGAAAAAATACTTTTAATTAAGCGGGGTTTCCCCTTTTTTATTTAAATTTTTGAAGTTCTTTACTATCATAAACATATTGCCATATAACCAGTGTAGTTTTTAAATTGTATTTATTACAAACTCGATTGACGTGTTTCAATCAAAAACACAGTTTTTATTTTCTACAAAATAACTACCTACTTTATTTATTGTTCAATATTATATGTAAAAAATAATATTCTCAATATAACACAATTTTTTTTGATTATAAATACAGACGCTTTCCACAGCATTTCCCATAACCTTACGTAATATTTCAGCTGCTAAACGTTGGATTTCGGCTCGAATTTCTGCTTGAGTTCTGGAATAGTTCGTGGTTTTACGTAAACCCCTTCTTTGCGGAGGCCAGGCTTGCCAAGAGGCCGGTTTTGACCCGGTCAAGCCCGGAATTGCAGGTTAAAGCCGTGGGCCCTATAGGAATTAAAAAATTACTAAAAAAGCCGGGAATTGGATCATTTTTGTTCTTACGGGCTTATGTCTCCCATATGCTATAAAAAACAAGGCTGTTTTAATTATTTTTTTTAAAGGACATTTGAGATTAAAGATATACAAATAACATAACATTGGATTAAGCAACTCTTGAAGAAAAGAAAAAAATTTTTTATTATTATTTTTTTTACAAAATGGCGGCTGTGCAGTGATTACCGTGAACCGCTTTTTCAAAAAGGTCTTCCGCGGCGGGCAGTAGAAGTCTCGTCCAACTCCACCTATAAAAAAAAAGAGATCAAGATTTTCCCGCACAAAAATATTTAAATTTAGAATATTGCGGCCTAAAAAAAAAAGATAAAAAAAAATGTTGTTTTTCATCATTTTAAGGAAAAATAATTTCATTTCGAGGAGGCTCTGGCGGTGGTCAAATAAATTCGGTAATTTTTAAATTATGCGCTCACCGAAAATCTCAGGCAGAAGATATCTATGAAATATGGTTGGAGCCGACGTCTGAGAGCAAAAATTTTCAAGTTTAGTTCTATACTGATTCTTTCGAGCTGACTTTTCTGATTTTCAAAAAAATAAGTTCCGATAACACTTTCAATCATATATCACACCAAACCCATGAACTTCCCTGGGAATCTTAGTGGCCCAAAATCTGCAATTTGTTGTTCCATGGGTTTCTGAGTCAGTGACGTACCGTGCACATTTGGCGCCTCGGACGAAGATCCAATTTGCCGCCCCATACCTTTGCGCCGTAGCAAAATGACATATATTTCACATTACCAAACCTCATGGGGACCCTGCACATTGCAATTTATTATTTCTATTTTCATTGACCAAAAGAAGAAAAAAGATCCACAAAATTAATTAAATATGCTAATAACCAAGATCCATTCGACCCACCCCCACAAGTCATTGCGTCCCCACAAGTCATTATATCCCCCTAAGTAAGCTAATGTGCTGAGTATGTTGATAACCATTTGAACCATGTATGAAAAGATTTCTTCGATAAAATAGTTTCAAGTACACTCTGCTTTACAGCTTCTGCCACTGCGTCAGTGCGCCTAGCATCTGTTCCCACGACTCGTCGATCGACTTCTTTCAAACCGAGAAATTTGGTTCCATATTATGTTATCGCTAGAAGATACTCAGAAATTAAAATGTTGCCGGTATTATTTCTAAGTGTGAATGAAATAAAAATAAGTTTTTCACATAGCAATATTAATCTCTAAGCATTGGCATATGACCTACAAAAATCCAAAGTAAAAAAGATTAATAACGAATAACTTTTGATTTTTCAAACCCTTCAGTGTTTTTTTTAGTGGCGCATAAAGTCAATCTAATTTAAAAACAATTTTTGAAAGTATCCCATATTTAAAATTAAAATTTTATCTAACCACAATCATACACATTAAAAATGTGCGTACTAAAAGCTTACATCATAGGTGATCAACTTCATAATCATCATCATCAAAGAAACAGCCCCGGTTTAAGAAATTACTACTGATACGTGCATGCGAATAAACGTAATCTAATGGAATTGAATTGCGAAAAGCAGATGGTTTTAAATAGAGTAGAATAAAAACCATAAAAAAATTTAAATAAAATAAATAAAATTTAAGTGGTACGCATCATAACAACAGCAGCAACAACAACAACAACAACAACAATTACATACGATTGCTTACATTAAAACCATAAAGCAAAACAGACATGCAGCAGCAATATTGCTTTCTATTGAAATGACCAACTTCCCTCGTTTTGTTTAGCAATTAACAGATTTATTTCCGCGTAAATTTTCATTCAACAATTTAATTTTTAAATTTTAAACTACATTTTTTCTTTTTAATTAAGAAACATGAAAATTACTGCTTACTTTTGTTCAAAAAAAATTAAAAACTATTACCAATTACTTACACTCCTTTAAATAAAAGAAAATAATTTTGCTCGGATAAGATGAAGATTGTGCCTTAATTGCTCTCAGCTCAATAGGATACCAAAAAATGTAATCATTATTTTTCCAACTATGCTGGAAATCAGGCAAAATTTTCAATCAAAAAATTTGACATTTAAAAGATTTTCATTATGACTAGGCAATTTTTCATTTATAATTATGATGAGTGGCACCTCATATTAAATTAAACATTGAAACCTGTTTTATAGCTAAAAGAGTGTTTTTCTTATAAGATAAACATAAAGTGTAAACATTAGTTAGATATGCGACATTATCATTGATTTTAATTGCATGACTGGAACTTTTCATGCCAAGAAAAATATAAAAATGTATTAAAATTATAATTTCATTGCAAGATTGACAAGGAAAATCTTATTAAAAATACCAAAGTGGTTTTGACGTGGGAATTAATAAACAACTGAAGATTTTCTAATGGCAACTCTATCCTAAATAGAACATTTCACACTGCGGCAATAAATACACACTAAAAATTTATAAAAAGATTGTTTTAAAAAACAACAGAAAAAGCACTAAAAAAATACGCTTAAACACAAACTGTATAAATGTGACTTTTGTCAGTGTTGTCCGCTGGGCTGATAGCATTAAGTTATTCACTGGGCAGTGAATTTCAACCGAAAATCCTTGAATACTTCTACAGAAAAGAGGTCAGTGAAAAAAATAAAGAATCAAGAAGTTGAACTCCCTCTTCCCAATTTCAACTTAACCTATTCCAGACTGGTACCAGAAGGGCCCGTACAATTTTGATAAAATTTGGTGTGAGAGGTCAGGGGATCAATAGAAGTTGCTGATGAAAAAATGAAATTTTTCCCTATCGGCACACCGAAGATATGGCATGGGTAAATTTTTACCCAAAAGCCCTCTATGAGACAAAAAAAAAAAACAAAAAAACAAAAAATTTACCGCCCAACTTTTCATTCAATCAAATCTGTTTTATTATAGCACCCCATATAGGATCTTTCAATTTGTTTCGAGCTTTTTTCTTTAAATCTTCAAATTTGCCTGGATCGATTTTCCACCAAAAATTTGGAAATTTTATGCTACCTGCATTCCACCTCACAAAAATACAGGTTCATCAAAGAAGTTCGGAAAAACAAAAATATTCATTTCAGACCAATCCTTCCTCTACCCAAAAAAGCTTTAAAAACCACAACACCTCTAACCTGTCGCTTGGTAAAATACCCAATAGTCTGGAATGAGTTAACTGAGGATTCTGAGAGAACAAATGAAAAGGGGTATCCATGAACCATGCACCTTTTTTAGGGCTCCCTGAGCTAGGTAGAGTCTTTGGTTTGTATATTTTTCCACCAACCTCTAAACTAATGAAAATGCTTAAAATTTTGTGCTGCGTGTCGTGTGCATTGCAAATTTTTTATCCAACTGTCTGACAACCAAAATATGCCACAATTTATCGTTCAACTTGGTCAAAAAAACAAACCACCAAGTATCGGGCACAAAGGGTTAAAGAAAAAGCAACATCATTACGTAGGTAAGGAAGGAAAGAGTAGAAGAGGTTAAATTTGAATCACATATTATGTATATTATTAATTTTTAATTGTTACATTTATTATAAGTTCGGCTACTGCAACCAAAAACACATTTTTAATGTTTAAAAATAATTGCTTTATTTATTGTTCACAATTATTCACAATTAAACTGTTTACACATATTGAATTCATTACAAAGTAGTACTACTTCTCTCCTATAGCTCTATAGGATCTGGACAAAAATTCAATAGCTGGCTCGTTTTATGCTGTGCCAATGCGTTTCAATTTTTGAGCTAGTTTTCACTTTTTATCATTCGGCGTTACAATGTTTTCTTCTGCACCTGCGATCTTGCGGGTTCCATCAAAGCGCTGATCTACAAGTTTCTCTAGCGAAATATATAATACATAATAGTATTTGCACACGCTATCTAGATACTTTTTTGGTTACATTGAACAAAAATTATTTATAGTTTCAAAGCTGTAAGAGATGAATCACTTAGAGTCTTCAGCAATAGTGTTGGTGCTGGTGAGATCCATGAATCGGTAATTGAAATACAAGGAACTTCAAAGTGATCTTTAATCCTTAGAGAATAAAATGATGGTCAGAATTCACTGCTCAATTAATTTAATCACCGCTCAAAATGTTATAAAATGTAGTCAAAGTTGAATCAGAATTTTAACCGCCTTTTTATTGGTTAGACTCAAAGAGTTCGCACTTAGAGAATATGTTCAGAGAGAGCACGTTTTCAAAGATTACATACGCAAATAATGCGTACCCTAAGAGTATGTGCCCGAAGAGTACACACTTGAAGATCAAGCACTCAAAGAGTACGCACTTAAAGAGTACGCACTTAAAGAGTAGGAATTTAAAGAGTACGCACTTAAAGAGTACGCACACAAAGAGTACGCACTTGAAGAGTACGCACACAAAAAGTACGCACATGAAGAGTACGCACTCAAAAAGCGTATATCCAAAGCGATCGATAAAAGAACTCACATAAAGCGTTCACATCGAAAATCGAAATATATTTCGTTGAAGCGGTATAAAATTTTCAATTTCTGTATCAATTACAATACGTTCCACCCTTTTAAAATTCAAACCCTTCATTAAAACTCATTTTGTAGTTTCTTTACGACCTCTTCCGCATTTATAAAAAGCGAAAGTGTATTAAAAGTTTTAACAAAATACGGTATTTGAATTAGCAATTTTATTTTCATTCATTACATATTTCCATTCATTCATACCAACGTCGCGTCGTTCAGTGTTAAAAACTTATTGGCGCTATTAACTTAATTCTGTTTTAATATTTCCGCCGGAGGCCATACTTTCAGTTCAATCTCCAAGAGTAAAATTAAATGTTTTATTTTCACTACCTATAAGGCAAATAATATTACGCAATAATTTGCATAAATACTTGGGTGTTTTTTTATTATATGTCACCTATGTACATATATTCTGTTGTTGAAACCAACGTGATATTTTCTCATGTCCATATTTATCTCAATTGAATTGACATTGATATGATTTTTAAGAATAACGAATAACAACTGAAAGTGTAGCGCTTATTTATTTTATTTGTTAAAGGTGACGACTGTGAATTCATTTATTCGTTAAGGCGTCTTTGACTGTGGCAAACTGCTGTTTGTTGTATACCAAACCGGTCGAACACATAAATGTTGCAGCAACATTTACCGTTTTGCTGCGCGGTTTACGTTACGGTATAAAATGTCAGCTGAAAAGGAGTGTCGTCATTTCAAGTTGCCGAATTTTTTCATTGAATGAACCTCACTCACATTTTGTTAAACTTTGGCATTAACGTGTTAATTATACGTAGACAGATATGTGATACTTGTAATTGGAGTTATAAAATACAAAACATAATTATTTAATTAGCATCTTAATAGCTTACTTTCTACGCGTATACTTGCGCTTCACATTAAAGTTTGCTCATTAACACCATTCGTTGCAATTAAGTGGTTGCGAGCGAATCGTTAGCTATAACTAAAACACTTTTACGTTTAAGAATGAATACTATAAATGATTAAAGTAGCTTATCAGGTTTTTTAATTCCTTCTCAAGACAGATTGATTTAAACTCACTGCTGACAGCTACTGTAAAATGTGGTAATTTTTTTTACTCACATCACCGTTAAGTTGCGTGCCTTATGTGATTACGATTTTGTATCATACGACGATGCGTTAAAGTGTCACATTAGAGCGTTTAAACTGAGGTAATTTGAGTTCGAAATAAAATTTTTTGTATCAGATTTTCTGGTAAAAAGCGGAAAAACTTGGCGCTTTGAAAATGAAATATTATAAACTATGTTTTATGGGAATTTAAATGCCTCATAAATAATGCATCATTTCATATGTGTATGAACAATGTTAAATCAGACAAAAAAATAATTTATTTGATTAGAATATATTCTGTATTCTGATATTCTCAGTTATACATTCCCATAGAAAAGATCCGGAAGTTTTCAATAAAATGAAACACAGTTCAGAAAGTGAATCTATTGTTGAGTATTTTTTTGAGCAAATTTATTCGCATTTTCATTGTCAATGAAGTACTTATCTCCGGGAACCGATTATACAGTTAGATTTCAGTAAGGTTGCGTCTACTGCCACGCGTTTTTTGTAGCGCTACACGACAGCTTGTCGCTCCTGTCGTTCAAATACATGCGTGCATATAAAAGTGTTCAAAGCGAGGCGTTTTTGCGTAGTGCGACAGAAGCGTCGGCAAACTACAAAGCGCCGTTGCTTGCTACCAAAATCTGCAACCAAATCATTTTGAACTTTTGGAGCGACGGCGAGCGACGAAATAAAAATAGTAAATGAAAATCAATGTTGGATTTTAAACGATGCGGAAAAGTCTTAAATGGATTTTTGACATAACTAAGGACCATCCAGGACACCCAAGAGACCATTTATTACCAATTTCCGAAAGAGATCTTATTATACCAATCGATAAGGAAAAGTCGAAAATTATTTCTTAATATAATTTAGGACAGACCTCGGGAGAAACAGTTCTGAACCTATTTCCGCAGAAACATTTCTGCACTAATCAATAGAAAGGTGAAAAATGTATTTTTTAACATAATTTGTTACGGCCCCGGAAGAAACGGTTTTGAATCAATTTTCGAAAAAAAATTTTCCATCACTCGTTGCGAAAATGTTCTTATTTTCTGTGACATACTGATATTCAAAGTCGAAGGTAACAAAAAAAAGTTTTTCGCTATTATCTCGCTTTCTATTAACAAGACACAAATTAAGTCTGTGCAAAAGTTATAGATCACCAGAATCAGAAAATTGATGAAGGGGGACGTCCATAAATTACGTGAGGTGTTTTTTTTTGAAAATTTGGACCCCCCCCCCCTTACCCTTGGTGAGATTTGGTGAGTTCCGGCGGGACTCCCCCCCCTCACTTTCGTGAGACTTTCCTTATAATTTTAAGATGTAATCTGCTATAATAATGTGTACTCTGCATTAAAAAGTGGACGTGAGATTTTCGCTGACGCCCCCTCCCCATTGGTAAGATTTGGTGAGATTTTGCCGGACCCCTATTTCGACCCACGTTATTTATGGACGGCCCCTAGCGAAAAACTTTGATGACTTTTTCTTCTTCTGTGCAAACAAATTTCTTTGCATTTCTTAGTCAAAAACCCCTCCAGGTAAGAGCCGCACCACAAGTTCAGTCTAGGGGCGCTTACAGATCTTAGACATGGCCCTGTGTTTTCCTCTGAACTTGTTGCTGCCTCGAAAACTTAGCAGGCTGAGTGCATCTTCGATTGAAAAATATTTGTTTGCAACAAAGTTAGCTCACTCCTCGAAAACTTTCGAGGCAAATTTAATGCCTTGAGAAAACTATATAGTTGCAGCCTGAAGTTTCCGCAAGCAAGGTAATTGAAAAGTCTCTTGTTTAAGCTATTTTTTTTTTTTGTAATCTGTTTGAATTTTTTTTTTTATATTTGCGAAAATTTAAATTCTCACACATTTTTTTTTCAAATTTCTTGCTTGCAAAGCTGATCTTCAACAACTTTCTAACAAGAATAAAAGAATTGCAAAATTTGTTTCGTACGACAAGCCGAACATGGTCTAAAAAAATATATAACTAAATAAAAAAGTGGAAATATAAAAAAAAATAATTATAATTGTCGCGTAGTCTTTGCTAAGTTAAAGACCGACAGATTGACGTATAGACGGACCTGCGTTACAACAATATTTGATTCTCGCATTTATATTCATTACTGGATCAGGTTGTTTAGTACGAATATGTTTGCAGCACATGTTTGTGTTTTATGTGCTTCTGCTTCTGCAGTCATTCCATGGATGTAGACGTCGTAATTGTTTTAAATGCCATCACAATTGTTGACTTAATTGTTTGTTTCTTGGTTCACTTATATTGCTTGCTTTGTGTAAATAAACGAGCGTTTTATCGTATTTTATATTTGTAAACAAAACCAACCTTGCAGAGATTGCACTCATCTCAATTCCCCTGTAATCTACTTTTTGTGTTTTAGGCGAATTTTCAATTACCACCATGTGATACATCTCGAAAACAGGTATTTTCGGCAGTCGAATTCAGCACTTAAGGGCTAGTGATTTCGCCTATTATTTGCATTATAGCATTGTCTTTGGTTCAACTGAAAATAGCTGGAACAGACACTTAACCCATCCCAACTAGATAATTTTGTGGCAATCTCTACAGGGAGAGTTATATTGCATTTGTACGATCTTAATACGAGCATTTAGCAGATGGCACATTACATATGAACTGGTTGCTTAAAGCAGTTTTGTCTGTTTACACTTAAGGTGTTTGCAATAATGCAATCTATACCTTAATGCCAGTGTAAACACTTGTACGATTTTTTGTAATATCACCGTGAGAATAAAATGTGGTTTAAGCTGAAGTAAACAATTGAATGAGTAACATAAATTGTCTAAACATTAGGTCATATGTATATGGCGGGTGTATACAAAAATAGAGAATTTCAAACGTAAAGTACTTCAGTTTACATCTCAATCAGTTTACATCTCTAAACGAAAAAACTTGCGAAACGATGCAAAACTTGATAGGTTTCGAGCGAGTGTTTACGAGACTACCCCTATATTTGCGAACGAATTTCAAGCGAAATCGGAATGAACCGTCGCAGCCTAAAACGGTGAGCCAGTAGTCGAAATATGTTGTTATGGATTTTTAGTTCAGTCCTTACACTCCTAATAAAGTTACAGCATATTAGTAGATGAGTAGTAAAAGTTTCGAAACACTAAATCGGATTCCAGCATGAATTTTGACTCATCATGTCAGTATGATTATTATATATGAAAGTTTTCGTACCTGGTTTTTTTTTTTTTTTGGAAATAAATTTCTTATAGTTAAGCAACATGCCTCTTATTAGTAACATCTTTTCGTATTACCACCAAAGCATATGCAACTTTTTGTTGATATTTTTATATATTTTTATATATTTTTAAACTGCTCTTTTGTAGTTTTGTTTCGAAACTATAATTTTTTTTTAAATTCTAAGATCTATAATCGGTCTGTGCGTGCTCAACGCACAACTTAGATGGCTTACTGTCAAAACCCATTCAATTCATCTTCGCACATTTCCGTGTCACTCACTATGCTCCACAATACATTACTTGCATTATTTGTGCTGTAAGACTCGCTTTTACATAATGCTGTTCAGTGCATTTGATGAACTCTGCTTTAAACATATTTTAGCTTCCTTTTTCCTTTAACTCATAACAATGTCACTCGTAACATTTGTGCATGCAAATAATGCAGCTTTACATTTTTCGACTAAAAGAATATTCTTAAAAGGTGCATTGTGTTGCAAATATACAAAAAAAGAAAAAGTACGAAAACTACTCATAAAACATTGATGTCATTCACATTTTACTATAACATTGTGCTGTACAAACTTTTTCCGACACTTTCTGCGTTGTCACTGAATAAAAAATGTAGTGATTTCAGTTTAATAATATAACATACTACTAGTTGACATACATATGCATGTTAAGTTGAGAAATAACAGCGTTTATTAAACTCGGCAAAACATTCAGTGCAGGCATGCCCACGGTAGCTGATTAAAAGAGCTAATGTTCGACTTGGAACTAATTAAGGGAGGAGATACATGTATAAGAGAGAATTCCGCTCGATTTTCGTGATTTTTTTTAAATGAATGATTCATTATGTATTTTTAAAAATAGGCATATAGTTTATTCAAACTTTAAAATTATAAAAAAAAAATTTTTTTATTTAAATTACTCAAAGTAGCCGGTGTACACTACGTTCTTCGGACAAGGTCGCAGCGAGACTTCTTGATCGGCTAGCTTTGTAGCCTTGCTTTTATTGATTTGAAAATAAAAAAAAATTAAAAAAAAAAAAATAAAAAAAAAATAAAAAAAAAAATAAAAAAAAATTAAAAAAAAAATAAAAAAAAAAAATATTAAAAAAAAAATTAAAAAAACAAATTAAAAAAAAAAATATTAAAAAAAAATATTTAAAAAAAACTTACGAAACATAACAGTTGTATAAAATAAGTAGTTTAAATTTTCGACCGAATTTTTCGATTATTTTTGCTTCGAAAAAATTATTATTTCAACAAATTTATAAAAATCATGTAGGTTCACATAAAAAGTAATATCATTAAAAAGATGTGTGCAAAATTTCAGAAATATCAATCAATCGAGTTATCGTGTTCGTAAATTTGAAAAATATGGTTTTTTGAGGCCGTCATCACGCTATAATATGAAAAATACTTGAAATTATGTTCTAAGAATTCTTAAAGAATATCTACTAACATTTTAAAAAAAAAAAAAAAAATTTTTTTTAAATTTTACATGTAACTCCCCCCTTAAATGAACCAATGTGACAGTGACAAAAAATTGAGAAAAACTAAAAATGAAATGAAATTATATTTACAAGCCAAAAAAAGAGAAACCAATATAAAAAGATTCAATGACAGCGAGCGACCTAACTAAATTCAGCATAACATAGCATTATGTTAAACAAAAATTCATCATAAAACAACAACCCGATTTTGAAAATACGGCCCAATTACTCCACCAGCGCGAAACCCCTAACTCCCTCATATAACATTCCACATTGATACGCTAATAGAAAAAATTCAAATCCGGCGCTCCTAATCAAAACTGCATTAAATTCCACAAACAAATCGATAGTAGCCCGAAAATGTAAATTTTTAGTTTTGCTCATCTTAAAAATTATGTCCGGGAAAATCAGTTCTTTCTTACCATAGGCGGTTCGCACTCTTTTTTATATTTTCCCATTGGCTCTCTTAGCAATGATACAAACATTTAATAATATCAATAATTTTTTTTTTTCATTAATTTCAATTGTTTTGTCTATAAAGTGGCAATTTAATGTAAAGAAATGCATTTTAATTTACTTCAAGTCCCGCACGACTTCATTTAAGTTCGTCGATTCATCAGAATTGAAGTTGATTAAACGCAATTTAATTTAACAAAAGATGAAGCTGGACTGGGCTGGACTGAATTGCATAGGATAGAAAACAGACATTTGCGTTATTGTTGCTGTGGTATGTTGCGGATTTCTGGTATTTTGCAAAAATACATGGCATTCCTTCCACATGGTGAGTAACTTAAATATCATGGCGAAAAACACCCTTTCTCGTAATGGAGGTTGTGGTTTTGTTTTTCATTTTCTCGATTCGATTTTCTTATCGTTTAATGATTCCTTTGCGTATGTTTTTTTCGTTATTGAGGCATATTTTTTATTGTTGTTTGCAAAAATTTATGTTTGTAATTTTTATTGCGTTTAAGGTTTTTTTTTTTTTTTTTTTTTAAATTCACCAGAAGCTGTATCCGGTTGCTTTTCCCTTTATAAGTATATCTTTCTACGTTAAAAACTTTTGCCGATAAGAAATTCTCTGATTGCAAATGTCAATCAATTGTAATACTTTTATCGTAATGTTTATGTATCTCTGAATGTTTTTAGTATATTGACCGCTTTCTCAAGTACTTTACAAATATTTTTTATTTGTATGTTAGCCAATGTGGATAACTTCATATAATGACTGTTTACAGTCCAAGAAACTTATTTCAGAAATTTGTCGATTTTGTCCTTTAAGCATACGCAATTTTGAAGTTTCTTTGATTTGTCTTGCAATTTTACATGGCAACCTATTAATTTCCGTTAATATTGAAATAATAACAAATAAAGACGAAAAATGAAAAATCGAATTTCTCATTTGAAAAGAATTTTCCCGCACTATTGCGCTGTTTGCAGTCAGATCTAAGAAAAATCGATTGATGCCAACTGAGAGTTATTTTGTGGTCACTAAGCTCGAATCTACCATTATATTTTAACCTACACGTTAGCGTTTCGAGGTAACGGTAAATTAACTGGTAATTGACACGGTTACAAACGTTCTTCTATAACTTTTTATTTCAAGTCTAAGGTAAAGTTCCTCATGATAGCACACATTTTTTATGTCTATATACACTACCGCTCGGGCTTCACTCCTTAACCCTCCGACGGAGCATTTAAATGAACTTTTTTGAAAAAACTAGTTATTGGCAAGGTATCGAAAAACATCGTAAATTTTTGGAAAATATCGTCGAAAATAATATTTGCGTCAGCAAATCAGTCAACTCCGTTATATTTTTTTTTTATATCAAAAATTCTGGGTACTTTATAGAGTAATGAGTTTGTATGAATATTATTTATATTCCTGCTCAAAGTCATGCTCAAGTAGAGTTAATCACTTTGTCTTTTAAATATTTTACATGCATTAGCAAACAGCCTGATGTGTTATGTTTCATAGTACATATTTTTTTTGTGCAAATAAAAGTTCAACGTACGTTTAAAGTGTTATGTTCCAAAATCAATAAAGTCGTATCGGATTTTTGGCAAGTGGTAGGTTAAGAAAATTTTTTTGCAATTATATTTAAAATTAAAAATTTTTGCATATTTTCTTTAACTTTCCTACATAATACATTTCACATTCTTTAACAATCGCGTTGCATTTGCAATCCAATGACACTGTGCAATCGCATGGCTTTCAGTACATTCAACATTGCACATTTTCATTGCCTTTTCTGTGATAAAAATTTTAAATTAATTTTTTATCGCCTTATTATGTGCAATGTAGAGTTCTTACATCACGTATGCTTTAAATTCCAACCCATAATATTGAAAGCATTTGCATGATTCACAGTAGATTTTTCTATAAAATATCTTTGATATAGAAAAAATTAAATTTTCATTTTGTTCATTTCATGGAAATGTTTTGCTAAAACCTGAAGAGTAAAATTAACTTTTTCTCAATTTGCCAAATTGACTTTTTGTCAGAGTTCTATCTTATGAAAATGACTTCACCGAAACTTTACCAAAAAGGAGTTCACCTACATCTCCTTTTACTAAAATTTTATATTGCGTTATCGAGGTACTTGAGCTTAACGGTTGCATTAAGTAGCCCAAATAGTTGACGTTTCAGATTACATATTGTTATTCTAAGCAAGCTGATGCCTCCTGTTTTCTATTTGGATATTTAACAGGAATATCGTCATAATTTTACTTGGAGATTAAGACTAAGCGTCTAAGGAATAAAACTAAACGAATTTGATCAAAATTGGTTCAGTAATTTTTGCGTGATGCGCGAACATCGGAAACGGCTATAATTTTGCTTATATAGATTTGTTTCATTTTCGTGCCTCCTCCAATTTTTTTTTTTTTTATATTTTTATTAAGCCACTTAACAGAATTGGTGTTACATCTGAAATGACCTTCCTGTATCGATTGTTGTAGCAGAGGACCCAAAAATTTGATTGAAGGTTATCAAACGCCAAGTTCCATTTTCAATATATTCTCAACGATTAATGCAATAATTTTTTATTTTCCTCTCTAAAAATTGATCCAGAACGAATAGGTCGAGAGCGATCCAATGATGCACGTAATTGGTACCTTAAAAAAGTTTTCGAAAAAAGTGCACCAAATACCATTTCAGGCGGAATATGTTGATATAAAGGTCGAAAGCTCTGAAAAACTTTTCATAAAATTTAAGTCTTTTTTGACGCTATTTTAATAAGTTTTATGAAACTTTTAAAGTTAAAGTTATTTCTTCATAGATTACTTTTTTGCATATATTTTTTATGTTTTCATATCATTTTAATGCACTTAACATAAGCGACTTCATGTCTGTATGTAAATTTAAAGCTTATGTTGCATTGAAATTTAATGCATATTGCAGTCGTAAGCTGATTTCCAACTTAAGTGACAATTCAGTGGACAAATTTTTGTTTGTCTACTTCGTCATGGATGTTATTTCTAAAGAGGAGTGACTTTGAAGAGAAAAATGCAGAGATTTGCATTTTCTTTATCGCAAACCAAAAAAAAATAACGCAGACAATACTCTTTATGTCTTGACAATATCAAGAACCCTATGTTCATTGACACTTTGCATGAATTGCGCCATTTAAGTAGCTTTGCCACTTAATGAATTCTTTTTAAATTAATCAATGATGTAGACTGCAACGGATTAAAAGAAATTTGATATATTACACATTTTGAAACTGTCTCGATTGATGTAAAAAAGAAAAAAATATGTGATAATTTATAGGATGGGTTTTTGCTCTACGCTTAGTCTTAATGTTATGTCACTTTCATTTAATTTCATTTTTGCCATAAAACAATTTATACCATAAGTTTCTGAATGCAGAGCAATATTATATTTAGTTTTTTCCCCCTTAATTTCATATTCAAAGCTATGGCTGTTCCAATTTAAATCAGCGCCTAAAAATATGCAATTTGAAAGAACTACTATTTTGCTTAGCAACTGTTGTTTAAATTTTGAAAATTCATGTTGCATATTTATAGGCGCACAGACAAAACTTGCATGCCCATTCTGTAATTCTATTACAACATAAATTGTTACCTGTTGATTTTTTTTATTGGTTTTTATATCATAAAAACTTATTGAAAAATATTTTTTTTCTGTTGGATTAAATAAAATGTCAATTATTGCTAGTATTTTCCCACATTGAAATTAATTAATTAATGACGTCCTCTCTACATAATTCAACTTAACGTCTTGCTATCGATTTTAATGCAATTTAGTGAAAGTGTTTGCTGGGGCGTTAGTATAAACTGGAGAATTTTCAGTATTTTGAGGACAAAAAAAAAATTAAAGTAATTTGAGAAAAAAATATTTTGAAGTGATACTTTTTAAGTGCACTTTGTATAAAATGTTCGTTCATTTTGCCCATTTTTTCCGTTATTGTTAATTATCTACTTCCCCGCAATTTTAACTATTTTTACTGACTGATTTTCTTTTTCGTTTGGACACCGTTGTATTTTTGATCGCGCGTTTTAATCGTAACTTTGCGCTATTTTTCATGTTTTCGTGCAGTTTCATATTTTTAGCGAACTTTCGTGCAACTTTTTAATTTCGTGCATATTCTAGCGTTTTGCCGATTTTTTCACATTAAGTATTTGTGTGTCGTTTTGACATTTTTAAGCTATCTATACCATTTATACTAAATTGCTTGTATGGAAAAGGTTTGTATCGCTTTGACGCAAAATGTACTGAACCGATTTTAATAATTTGTTTTTTAAAGCAACATATTTATGCTAAAGGAGGTTATTGCATGCTTATTTTTTTTAATATTTTTAACGTTATTGTTTTAGACTTAAGTTTTTGCAAAACTCACACAAAAATTGTCCCTTGATTTTTCGTTGCTTTTGCTGCTTCTTGAATTCTGTGTTGTTATATTTGTTATTATTTTTCTCCTCATTTGTACCGTTTGTATTTGGCTTCGAAGTTCAAAGAACAAACTCTCTTTCTTATTTTTTTTTTGTTCTTTTGAAGAGAAAATATATAATGAGAGAGTAATTTCATTATAAAATAAACGGGACGAAGCTGTGAGTACCACTAGTAAACAATAAAAAAATATTTTATGGATACTCATGCTAATCTAAAGCAGCGTTGGGAGCGTAGTCTCAAATGAAGCCAACATTTTTGCCTAACTTTTCTATCATTCCATGGACTTTTTCATGGTCGACCAAAGTGAGCGTTGTGTTAAAAATTTTTAGATTGCAAACGACTTAAATCAGCTTTGTACATTATTAAATATGCACAAGAGCTATCGATAAAAATACAAAGTGATTTCCCCCTCAACTCAATATAAAGAGTTTTCACGCTTAGTTCGATTAAGTTCTGCAAAATTCAAAAAATTATTCACTGTTATCGCACACTGTCAGAAACTCATCCTCCCATGGTGTACAACTATGTGAAAATCATTTATACAAGAAACTGAAATGAACGCTTAAGCAGACAGTCTGGCTGGCTATCTGACGCCGCAAACTCGATTATGATTTGCCATAAAACTGCGTTTGCAATATAAAACTGCGTTTGCAATATAAAACTGCGTTCGCAATTTGACAGCACATATAGTTACCTACTTGTCCAAACTGATTGCTTTTATACCGATAGGCGCTAATGGCCAACAATGTGAGACATCACCAAATAAAACAATCGCTTGTTATGCTAACGACAACAAGTTGCTTTGCGACCAACGAACAGCGTCTTTAATCACTTTAACCCATTAAGTGCCACACTATAAAGAAAAATTTAAAAAAATGGTCTAGACAGCTTTTTTCTAAGGAAGTGCAATTTCAAAGTAAATATATTGTTTCGAGTATATAATTAACCTCAAACAAGATAATACATTACTTTAAGCAACGTAAGGTTCAAATTCCAGTAAAACTTTTTGCAACAGCTTGTGATTTATTTTTAAACTTTTTTTACGTTTTTTTTTAAGGATACAAAAGAGGTTAAATATTAATATCAATTACCTTTGAAAGAAAATGCATTTGCTTTTATTTAACTTTTCCTATTACTTTTTATTAATGAAAATAGAAACGTAACGACAGTAGCGAAAGACAGACGACTGGCTACATAGTAGAAATCGAAACGTTTCATATTTTTCACGCATCACAAATTCATGGTCTAGTTCAATGTAATGATATATTGTGGTTGTATTGCTGCATGAGTTAGTGCGCTGTGCTCAAATTACCAAAGTCTGGCATTGCATGCCTTCAGGTTGTGATGTTCATCATCATCTGCTTCAACGTTCATACATTTGGCGTGATGCAAAATCGATTATTTTGCAATGGAATTTTTTAAATATCAACCACACAAAACTTTGTGATGTTGCTTCTTTTTCTTTTGTTTTTGTTGCACGAACCAGCAACCAACAACAACATGTTTGCATACAGTAAAAATTTACGATTTAAGGTGGGCTTAAGTGCGTGATTCACTTGTTGCCTGACAAGTTTTCAATTTGGTATTCATTTTTAATTGCAATGTTGTACTTCAGCAATTAGTTATATTTAAATATTGAAAATGTTAGCCAGTTGTGCTGTGTGTAAATGCATATTTTTGGCATTTAAATATTTGCATACATTGATTTTATGCTGAAATTCCTCTTAAGCTGAACATTTTTCCATAAATCAGTAGTTTACTTTCTCTTAAGTTTTAGTGGCGAAAACTAAGTTTTTTAATATCTACACTTTTCTAAATCACTTTCAATGACCATTGCCAAATCTGCCTTCACTTGATGTATATTTTTTAAAATTATTTTCATTTAACCATTAATCTGTTCAACTACTACACAATTTTCCAACAATTCTCTTCGGCGAATTCTGGAAATTTTATGGCTTAGAATAATGCCAAATTGCTAACCAGATGCTGTCAATTTCAAATTAAATCACTCAGCGAAAATGGACATACGAAATGAAGCCTTACCGGTAAGCATTGCAGGGTAGCAGAAAACGCAACCGTGCTAAATTATTATTATAAGAAATCCGTGAATCGGGAAATGTTGGAGAGTATTAACACACCATTACTAACGTGGGCATAATCCACCCATACTTTAAAATATCATATTTCTAAAATTTTTTCCTTAAATCATAAAATATTATTGTTATAAGTAAATACACTAAATTTACTAAAAATATATTATTTAATATTTTTTTTTTGCCTGGTAGCAACCCTAGGAGTGTCTATTTTTATATTTTTTTAAATGGGTGTTCCCGAAAAATTATAGAACATGACATTTATTTAACATGTCTAATGTACACACATATGTAGAGGATGATCCAATAAGAGCTTCCTACTTTGTTTTCCAAATAAAATACATAAAAATCAATGTATTGATGCAAATCTTTATTTGGAATGATAGTTCGGTTCCTACAACTCAATGTTTAAAAATTATTTCGTTCGACTAGTTCTTAAATGGTCCATTCTGTGGGTTCAATATTCGACCACTCTTTCGAGCATATCGGCCGGTATTCCTTAAATAACACGAGCTATGTTGGTTTCCAAAGCGTCAACAGTTTCAACATATCCTCAACGAAAGTAATCCAATAGCTTTAAGTCACATGATCTTGATGGCCAATTAACAGGACCATTTCTTAAGATGATGTTTTCATCGAACGTTTCCCATAATAAAGTGATTGTTTCTCCAGGTGTATGGTATGTTGCGCCATCCTGTTGAAACCAGAGGTCGGCTACACCAATATCCTGAATTTTTGACAACAAAAATTCATTGATCATTGCTCTGTAGCGAGCACCATTGACCGTAACACGGACTCCATCCGCATTTTTGAAGAAATACGGTCCGGTGATGCCTCCTGCCCATAAACCACAACAAACAGTACATTTATCGGCCAAATACGGCAATTTTGCTTGTTAACGTAGCCGTTTAACTAGAAATGAGCTTCGTCGCTAAACACAATTTTTCTATAAAATAATGGATCAATTTGAAGTTGTTGTAAGGCCCTTAAACTGAAATTAAAACGTACACCAATATCAGCCGGCTTCAATTCTTATACGAGCTGTATTTTATAGGCCTTCAGACCAAGATCACGCCTCAAGATACGCCACAATGATCCATAAGAGATGCCCAAAGCCTGAGATCGACGACACTGCTACTGCAGAAATATTCTCAAAATTACGGGTTGTATGCACTCTGGTTGAATGATGAATGTCCAATAGTGTATCCAATAGTGGTTCGAAATTTCTTGATGGTGTTACGAATAGTGCGCTCAGTTGGACGCTCATAACGACCAAAATGATGTTGAAGAACTCTATAACATTCTCTAACTGATGACACAATGTAAACGCTGTTTAGGAGTAAGTCTATTCATGATTGTGTCATATTGAGTACTGAACACAAACGTCATACGGACAAGCCATTTGACACAACAGCTGTCAAAACAACCCAGTTGGGAAAAGGGCCTCGTACTGGATCACCCTTTTTTTGAGGTAATACAACCCAACACAAGAAATAGTTTGGAAAAGCACTGGGAAAAGCTAGGAGAAATCCGGCGTTACACATTTCATGCAAGCAAAAAATTCAATTGGAAATTATGTGATCGAAAAAATTTAAAAATTATGCAATTATTGAAATTATTTGATAAGAAGTGAAATCAACCTTGAATATCGGTAGGTCAGAGAAAATTTGAACTTATTTTTTTTTTTGGAAGTGGCTCCAAAGCGGTCTCTTCCGGGGTTCGGGTAATCCTGAATTATGTTAGAAATTAATTTTCGACCTTCCCTCATCGATTGGTGCAAAAATTGTATCCTTAGTTTTTACCCACCAGAATTTGCTGGATGAACTAGCTTACTTACAAGTCATAAGAAGTTATCTGCAGTGCCTGCTATTCTCAAGCTAAGTGCTTGTTTCAGACTTTTAGCAGAAAGTGCATATCAAAAAGCAGCGGCAAGGGATACGGCAAAAATACAAAACATATTCCCTGTTAAAAAAATTCGAGAATAAGTTTGCACAACAACAAATGTCAAAATATTCCCTCCCCTCTCTGTCCCCCTCCAGAGAACGAAAAGGCGCTTAGAGAGCGTAAAAAAGCGATAGTTAAAGAGCGTTCACGTATACAGAATTATCAAACATGCTTATCGTTGCTTGGGGTAGTGGGCACCACTGATGATAAGGCTTAATGTAAAAAAAAAAGAATAATTTAAAGTTGACGGCTATGATGTTATTCAAATGATAAACATCACAAAATTAAGTTATCATCATAAAATTTTTGAAAATAACCCTATTGATGAACTATTCCATAAAAAAGCCATATATTTTTGATAAGTTGTATTCACTTTTCTTTAAAAATCTATTAAGTGCAGCAGACACAATACATTCCAAAGCAGCATCATTTACAAAAACTTCATGTTATTTTTGTTTAACGCAATGTGCGCATTGCGTAAATATACTCGTAAAGTAAATAATTTATAGCACGCAGAAAAGAAACATAAATTTTCAAAACAAAAGAACATCTTTCGAACACAATCAACAAACTCATATTTTACTATATGTAAGGCAAGGCGTCAATAAAAGTGCATTATCTTCTGTTACGATTATGGATGTCGTATTTTCAGCTGTTTTACATGCATTTATGTTGTTCCTTTTTACCAATGCTTGAAAGATTAATGGAATTTAAAATTAGATGATGCTTATGAATTTAATTTCTAGTTTACTGTACACAAGTTTAATACACAAGAGAATGAAAAATATTTCCACTAAGTGTCAAATGCGCCCTTTTCAATCTTTCGAATATAAACTTGTAAGATACAAAATATATCACTGCGGCGGTGGCTGTTTCTGTTTCTGTTGAATAACCTTGACCGATATTATTGAAATCCGACTGCCTGTTTGACTGACTGACTGGTATCTGTTTTAGAAATGATTTTGTTTTGTTTTTGTTCTATTGTTCCTTAGGTTGCGTAGTGAAAACGTCTGTTAATCAGATGATGATGCATTGGAATTGTTGCTTTTGAGTGTTGTTATTTTTGGGCAAAACATATCTTAGTTTGCTTAATAAAATATCAATGATTCTTTAATTAATTACAAAAATGTTCACTAATTTCAAATGTCAATATAGAAATTAAATTTCACACCTTTTGAATTGACTTTACCTCTAAAGGTAAAAAAGTTTAATGGTATCTTTCGCTCGTGATTCCTTTTTCTGTCGTTTTAACCATTCTTTGTCTTCCCCCCTACACATTTGATAAATGACATTAATGAAAAGACAAACATTTTGCAATGGGTAGTTTTTATATGAACTTTGCAAGAACTGAAAACTAAAATAAATTATGTCGTCAGCCTTACTTTACTATTGCAAAAAGAATATAATTAAAAATTATACATAATGTAAATAGCACCTCTGATTTTACATATATACATTAGGGTGATTCGAAGTTTTTTAAATGTTTGTTTTTATGGTGCCGTTTGAGGAAAATTAAGTTTATGACTTGAAGAAAAGTGTCACGCGAACACAGCTCTGAATCTCAATTTTAGAAGGCGGCGCCGAAGCCTGTTAGTTTTTACATGTAAATTGTATTGAAAAATTATATTTTTTTAAAAACATATGTGAAAGAATAGGCGATGAACGTTGTTGGGCACTGAGAATCGGTTTTCGAAGTAATTTTTTGCGTTGAATTTGAATCTGGCCTCAGATTAGACCCGTCATATCAGAATTCTGAAATATTTAAAGTTAAGCATCTAAAAAATGGTGTTCTTTGTTTACTTTCGAGGTCATGTATAGGTTTCAAAAAAATTTGTTTAGCTTATCTATATAAATAAAATGATAACCGTTTTCGATGTTCGCGCATCTCGCAAAATCTACTAGACCAATTTTGATTTAATTTACTTAGTTTTATTCCTTAGACGCTTGGTCTTAATCTCCAATGAAAATTATCACGATATTCCAGTTAAATTTCAAAATAGTCTTAAAATTGCTTAAAAAATTAATTTTACACATACGTAGAAACAAGCATGTAACCATAACAAATCGTCTGATGGGATGTTAATGTGTTTGTGTGAGTATTGTTTTTGTCTTTCCCATGGCAATACCATTGAATATTTATAAAAGAGAAACAATGGGATATTCAAATTTTACTCTCGCTCTCATTCTAAATTTGTCAATTTATATTGCAAACAGCATCTACGCGGGATTTGTGAAGAATGATCAAAAATTACAGTAGGTTTACTAAAAACTTTTGAAACTTCTGCCTTCGCATAAAAAATTTAAATTTAATGAGATAAATATTGTTGTGACTTAAAGCTTAGCTTGCATTTTCATGTTCATTTCTCCTTAGAGAAATCTTTTTTAAAAATTAATCTTACCCAAGAAAGTTTTAATGTTTTTGGTTAATTCTATTTCCTAGTTTTTCTACTGAAAATAAAAAATCCGCAACAAAAAACTTACATGTTTGTTGATTAGAGCCAAATTTAGCTCCATTTGTAATGGCGCCCCCATCACTGATAGAAAAGTGTGTTGAAAAACCTTTAATATTTCTGAAAATCTTAAAAACACGTGGGTAACATTTGGCGTTAAAATGTACAACAATGTTTTTGGGATACCTTAATAACCTCACAACCCCGCTGCGTGCGTGTCAACTGACCAACCAACTGTAAGGGAATCGATACAAATCGTAAACAATCTATAAATTTAAATAAAAATCAGCCATAATGTCAAAATACACTTAATCAAAAATAAATATTTATCTTTATCATTTTCTTTTCAGAATAAACCCCTAGTAGTGGAACCAATCGACTTTGAAAGTTTTATAGCCAAAAATAAAATCCTAATACAAAATGATCCACAACGAGAGTTGCTTATATACCCAAATGATGATGTTTCGGTAAATTTTAAAATTTGGTGTCATTCATCACACATTTAACTTTTTTTTAAATTTCAGGAGATCATTATGCCACGAAAAGTACGCACAAATAATAAATCCATTACAGATCGTTTCGATCCGCCAAATGAAGCCATTGTTTGCCCGTTGCATGGTAGCAGCAATGGCCATTCATCGTCGTCGTCGTCTTCCTCATCGTCATCTACTGCGACAGCAACTGCTAATAACAGCAGTCGACATAGCAGTCGACACACTAGTCCAAAATCAGCACAACGCCAGCTTAGTAATCAATCCATCACTAGTCAACAGAAATCCACTCAATCACGTAAAAATTCACAAGCATCATCCGCTACCAGCATTAATGGGAATCAAAAGAATACTACGGTCTTATCGCCTACAACATCTCATGATTCCTATGAATCAGCATTATCTTCCACCGGCTCGACTGGACATATAACGTCTTCTTCATCGTCTTCAACTTCTACACTTAAATCACACAGTATTACCGCACAACAGGATGGTGGTGGTGGTGGTGTTGATGAATTTGATGGTGGCAGTGGTGCAACATTAACTACACGCGCCGAGTGCACACGGTTTACACGGCAAGCTTTATATACGTATCGTGCTAAGAATCATTTAATACACTACAAGTACAGCGCATATGGTGGCACATGTCATGATTTACCAAAGTAACGTATATACATACAAACAATATATAGGAATCGGATTACTAATTGTAAATTTTGTTTTATGCTTTCTAGGATATCGCCACCGGAAGTCCTTAAAGAGGAGGTTTATGAAATCGATGCTGATCAGGATCGTATCGATGAGTTGATGACGCGTTCGCAAGCTGCTAGCATAGCAAAACAAGGATATTTATTGAAGGGTCCTGATTCCGGTTCAGATCGTATGTTTGCCAATATTGGAAATAAGTCTTTCAAAAGGAGGTTTGTTCTTTTTTTTTCATTGTTTTAATGTTCTGAATTAAAACGTATGTAAATATACTAGGTATTGCTATTTGCGTCAGGAAGTCGATGGCACTTACATTCTTGAATTGCATAAAGATGAAAAGCAGGGTGAAGCCAAAGCTACAATTGTGATGGATTTTTGTACCGAAGTTGTGCAGGTAATTCGTTAATTTATTGATTTTTGAATTATATTATAATTACGTTGAAACTTAAAATACTGTTTGCTTTCTTCAAGAATCCCAAACGTGGACGCTTCTGTTTTGAGCTACGTATGACAGCTGGCCACAAATCATTTACATTGGCTGCAGAAAATGATGAGGAACTTAAAGACTGGCTAACTAAGCTTTTATCTGTCTTACAGCAGAATAAAATACAAGAGGATAAACGTGTCGCTTCCTTGGAACGTGTACCACCACCAAGTCCGAGTACAATTATGTTTGGAACTCTAAAAGGACTTGATCAGTCCATGAATCCTCAGCTGATAAAATATGGACGTGAAACGGATATCTCAATAGCACAAGCACGACGTGAAAATCGACGTAGAATATTTGCATGCTATCAATCACCACTTAGATCGACTATTGCTGCCGACAATGTAGATCAATATCGTGAACAATTTGGAAAACGTATTTTTATCGCTTGCAAAAGCTTAAAATTTCGTTTGCAGTGTCCTACTGCTGCAGATAATGTAAGTAACGCTGCTGATGGCGAACACTTTTGTCAAGTGGAACCTTATTTAACCAGCTTAGCATTGTACGATGCCAAAGCTGGACGAAAATTAACTGAATCGTTTTATTTCAATGTGAATGATGATTACGTGCAAGATATGTTGGCAACAAGTCCAGTACCCACTTCGGTAGCAACATGTTGTATACCACGCACACAGGAACGTGATGAACGTACACGCTTGAGTGCAGCACGTGCACAAAACTCGTTATTTGATAATTTATCACTTGAATTGCTGCGCTGTTCCAAAGAACATTTTACACGCTTGCGGCAAGGTATATTTTCAGTGACAGCACCACATGCAGACATTTTTCTCGTGCTCAAAGTGGAGAAAATCCTACAGGGCAACATAGTGCAAGCGGCAGAGCCATATATGAAAGCAACACGTGATCCTAGAATAGCATTAAAATTGCACAAAACAATGCGTAACCATGCGCAGCATATTGGACACTATCGCCAACCCTTTGCATGGGCAGCGAAACCGTTGTTTCGTCTTTACAGCACTGAATTGGATACGGAACATGATGAGTTTGAATTTTCGATTATTTACCGCCAAGAGCCAAATAAACTTAAGGATGAAGAGCTATTGAAATTGCTTGCAGAATATAGAAAACCAGATAAATTTAGCAAGATGACCATAATACCAGGTTTCTTTAAGTTGAATATTGAAGAAATCGAAAGAGTTCAAGGTTTGTTTGCGTTGCGCTTTTGTAGACAGTGCCAATGTAAAATATATGTTTTCTTATTTAAAGGATCCTTTACTAAGTCATTGGTGCCTTTGGCCAACTTAAGTTTCCCCCCCAAGTCACCGACGCTCGAGTTGACAGAATTTCAAAGTAATTGCGAACGTGATACACATCCGTACATAACATTTTGTAATCATTTGTTTGTCTACCCCTTGAGTTTACAATTTGATAGTCAGAAGTTATTTTCGCGTGCACGCAATATTACTGTTGTTGTTGAGTTGCGTGATTCTGATGCCGAGGACACTAAAGCTCTCAAGGTTGTCACTTTAAAATTATGTACTTTATTTGTAATGCAATCTTAACATGATTTTTCACTTTTTAATTTCAGTGCATTTATGGGCGTGCAGGACATGAATTTCTCGTTTCACAGATTGCCTGTCCCGTAATACATCATAATACCGCACCCAGTTGGTATGAAGAAATTAAATTGCGTTTGCCACTTGGTTTGTTCCCTGAGCATCATTTGCTTTTCTCGTTCTACCATGTTTCATGTAATTTGGGCAAAAAACGTGATACTAATGCTGCATTTGAGACGCCTATCGGGTACGCTTGGTTACCGTTGCTACAAAAAGGTAGAATCAATTTGGAGGAACAAATTATACCAGTAGCTGCATTCCTACCTGTGGGTTATTTATCCATACAGCCACTAGGATTAGGAAAAGGGGTAAGAAAGAGTTGAAAAATGTGAAGCAGCGCGTTTAAGTTTTGAAAGTAAAAAAAAAATTAAATTTTAATTTTTGACCCCGACGTGATTTGAACACGCAACCTTCTGATCTGGAGTCAGACGCGCTACCGTTGCGCCACGGAGTCATATACTACTTCTGTGTTCTAAATAACACATCAAGTAATTTTGTTTGGCTGTTAGTAACAGTTTCGTTATCGCACTTTATGCAGCTTTATGATTAACATTGTTCACTGTTAAGTAACAGTGACTGTTGAACGAATTTGTTGTTATGCTGTTAATTTAATTCTGCTACACGTCTTCTTCTCAACGAGGTTAAATATCAATTGAAATGACAACAAAATCAAAAATTTTCGGCGAGCCGTTAGATCGTAACTGATGGTTTTTTCGAAAGAAAAAATGGTTGAAAAGTTAAAAAATTATCCAAATCAAAAGTTTAAGCATTGGCAGAGGAAAACATACATATATTCCATATGAAAAGTTTTTACTAGTACATACATACAGTGGAAAACCGCTGTTGCGAACTTCAGTAAAAAAGTTAATTTCCTTAAGAGTTTTTTTGAACAAAGAACTTTCTCTATAACGAAATTTCTTATTGTTCGTTTCATATTCGCTGTAAGAAAATTTGGCTGTACTTAATTTGTATTCATTGTCAGTATATACATATGTATGTATGTATGTACATTAGGGTGATTAAAATTTTTTTTTTACGTTTTTTTTAAGGTGCTGTTGCTTAAAAAGTAAGTTTATGATATGAAGAAAAAGTTCACGAAAATTCAGTTCTGTAACTCAATTTTATAAGGTGGCGCCGGAGCCTGTTAGTTTTACATGTAAATTGTATGGAAAAATAATTTTTTACAAAAAAGGTATCTAAATGAATAAGTGATTAGTGTTGTTGAGCTGAAAAGGGTCGTTTTTCGACGTATTTTCTTACGCTGAATCCGAATCTGGCCTCAGAATTGACCCATCATGTCGGAATCCTGAAATATTTTAGGTTAATTACATGAAACATGATGTTTTTTGTCTACTTTCGAAGCCATGTATAGGATTCAAAGAACGTTGATCAGCTTATTTTTAACAAAAGCGTCATTTAGTACCATCCTTGCCCTTTAAAATGAGCTTTCAAGTGGTTATCTGTGATGTTTCTTTGCAAAGTTACAGCCATTTTAAGGTGACATGAATTTGAAACCCGTTGGTTAATATTGTTTGGTTGCAACCCTTTGTAGGGGATCCAACTCATGTCACTTTAAAATGGCTATAACTTTGCAAGAAAACATCACAGATCACCACTTGAAAGCTCATTTTAAAGGGCAAGGATGGTACTAAATGATGCTTTTGTTAAAAATAAGCTGATCAACGTTCTTTGAATCCTATACATGGCCTCGAAAGTAGACAAAAAACATCATGTTTCAGGTAATTAACCTTAAATATTTCAGGATTCCGACATGATGGGTCAATTCTGAGGCCAGATTCGGATTCAGCGTAAGAAATTACGTCAAAAAACGACCTTTTTCAGCTCAACAACACTAATCACTTATTCATTTAGATACCTTTTCTGTAAAAATTATTTTTCCATACAATTTACATGTAAAACTAACAGGCTCCGGCGCCACCTTATAAAATTGAGTTACAGAGCTGAATTTTCGTGAACTTTTTCTTCATTTCATAAACTTACTTTTTAAGCAACAGCACCTTAAAAAAAAACAAAAAAAATAAATTTGAATCACCCTAATGTACATATATGAGAGGTCCCACAATTAAAAATAAGTTTCTGTATTACATATAGAAACTACTATAGAAAAATCTAACTATATTTTCGATAAAGGCTTATTTCCACTTATGATTTTGATCAAACCTAAGAATGCTATCTCCGTTTTTATGCTAAAATGTATACGCTAGTTGAAAAGCTATTACAAAGAAGACATATTTCCAAAGAAAACTCATAATTAGAAATCGCAGTTTCATACAAAACGATACATTTCCATTTAATTTTTGTTCGTACAAAAAGTACAAACGTATTTGCTATAGTGTGGTGACATCACATGAAAATTTCAATCTATTTCACTTTTGAAAAGGGTAAACGTTTCCGAAATACTGATCCAGTTACCTATAAACAAACAGTTGACTATAAACAAAAAGAAAGATGTAGAAATCTTATTAAAAAAAGCAGTTTGGTGATGACTGGATGAATTTAAAAGAGTTTTCATGGTACAAGAGTGTAATTGATGATCAAAATATAGGAATGGAATAGTAGTCGCCTAGTGATGATTACGATTGTAAAGATTGTGGTATAGTAATAAAATTTTACATCAAAGGGGCACATTTCCAAATAACACCAGAGACATTAAAAAAAAAGTTACTGTAAACAGCTCTTAAAGGTTTTTTTTCTCATTTCGGAAATTTTGTTTAACATGGAAATAAGCCCCTTTGAAAAATCACATCTTTAACTTCATTGACTCAGTCTGAACAATGGCGTTTTATGAAACGAATTTTTTCTTTTGAATCGTTAAATGATTCAGTCTGAATGTGAACAATATTCAAAATTGTAGAAATTTATTTTTAAATTACTTATAGTCCAGTAACTTTAGGCTTAAATTGAGAAAACTCGAAAGGGTAACTATTCTATTTAAAACTTTAATTTTAATATTTTTAAAAAGTTGAACAAATTTTTTGTTTTTAATTGGTCGGAAAAATGGTAATAAATAGATATAACAAATTTCTCAGTTTCGAATGCTTATCTCAAATTTGAACTCAAAGTTACTACACTAATAAATTTATATACTTTAATATCTTTTATCTTTATATAGCTATTTAGTATATAAAATGTAGTATACAATTTGAACTAACCTATAATTTATGGCCTTTACACTTTTTACACTCTAAAACATACATTTTTAAACATAACTCGCTATAACTTTAACTATTTTTTGTTCTCTTAATTTTTCATGATTTGTGTACTTTCATCGATATTAATGTTTTGATATATCATTTACACACACAATACATCATACCTTCTACATACAACTTTAACAACAACTAAATGAACATCATATCTTCACTTCTACGTCACTATTATCTTCTTTTATTTCGAACTCTATCTATTCTTGGCTACAAAACAAAACCCTATTTTTAGCAGAATTGTGGACCGGATATTCAATGGATTGACAATCAACGCCAGCTATTCGCAGTGGCGCTGCGACTGGACTCGACGGTTTTAACTGCTGATCAGCATCTGCATAATTTCTTTGCGCACTGTGAGCGTCTTTTGGAAGGTGGAAAAACTACTGCCTTACCAGCGGAAACGGAAACCTGTAAAATACTTAAAGCAGCGCATGCCATTGATATCTCTGCATTGATCACCTTCTTACCTACGTTACTTAACGAATTATTTACACTACTGGTACACACGCAATCGGAGGAAATCGGTGTAAATGTAATAAGGCTTCTTATCAATATCATACATATGATTATTGAGGATGCTAATCGCAAGGAGTTACTTACCGCTTATGTGAAGTATGTATTCCATGCACCTTACTACAGTCAGAAGACGGCACGCACAGTGCATGGTGAGCTCTGCAAGCATTTGCCAATAATTTTGCATCCACAAAATACGGATTTTCTGATTGTGCACAAATTTATGCGTTATTCGGGTATATTTTTTGATTTGATTATCAAAAGCATGGCACAGCATTTACTTGCAACTGGTCGCATACGCATGATGCGTAATGAACGTTTTCCCAAAGAGTACCAAGTCAAATTGGAGAGTCTCATACAAGTACTCATACCTTATCTGATGTCGCGCTATAAGGATCTACCAGTAGAGACACAACAACTGAATAGATCTTTGTCACATTTTGTGCGGCGCTGCCTCACTTTTATGGATCGCGGTTTTGTCTTTAAGCTTATACGCTACTATATGGAACAATTTACACCCGGCGATGCACGCACACTGCAAGAATTCAAATTTAATTTCCTTCAGGAAATTTGTCAGCACGAACATTATGTACCATTAAATTTACCATTTGTATTGAATCCGAAAAACCGTCCGCCTGAGATGATGCAACATTTCATGTTATCGGAGGATTTTTGTCGTCAACACTTTTTATCCGGGCTATTATTATTAGAACTTAAGAGTAGCCTCAATGAAGTCAGTAATGTGCGTCGTCATGCTTTGAATATTTTTAAGAATTTATTGGCAAAGCATGAACTTGACGATCGTTATCAGCATCGATATCAAATTTCACGCATTGCGCTGCTGTATGTGCCCTGGTTGGGTATTGTTATGGAGAATTTGCAGCGTATTGATGATATGTCGGAGAATACTCCCTTAAATGGTCACAACAATCATGTTTACGCTGATTCCGCTTCATATACACAACGTTTGTCCTGTGCTAGCAGCTATGTTTTTGCGAAAGAACCATCTGCCTTGGCATCGACAACATCTACGCCACGCATTAAAAATCGCATGACCTTGCATATTGAACATCCAAGTCCTATGCTTGGTTCTGTGCAAATTAAAGAAAGTAATTATTTAGCAGCAATTGCTGGACAAGCCATAACCAATGGTAATTCGGATACATCGTTGAATTCTTTGACATCCGATTCTCAGGTAGGTTTTGTGAGACTGGATCACAGATTGGGTTGGGTTGTAGTCATTGCCTTAGGAATCAGATTCCTCTTGGAATTGAAATATTTTGAATTCCACTCCAATCACTACTATCCAGCTCAGGCTTTCGTGCTTGGTCAACTTTGACAACTGTCATAACTCATGTATATCATTATTTATAGGCTTCCCAGGAAACTACTACAATGGGTGGCGGCGGCGCCGGCGGTGCTATTACAAATGGAAACCATGAAACAGAAGTTGCATTGCGAAATGGTCACAATCGTTCTGTAAGCGTTACTCATGTTACACATATGCCACGTTGTGATAAATTCACTCCCGCCGAAACGAAGGACTTACTGTTGGGTTTTCTTTTTGTTGTAAAATATTTGTCTCAGGAGCAAATGATTGGTTGGTGGCAAAATTGCAATGAAAGTGAAACTTTAGCATTCCTTACGATACTCGAGCTTAGCCTTGTACATTTTCGCTATGTTGGAAAGAAAAACTTAAACCTTTATGATGATTCCAAAGATGCTAAGCAGGTGCGTGCTGCTAAAGCAAGTACATTGCCCGCACGTATGGTACCGCCAAATTTGGAAAACGGCAATGCACATGAGACTGGTACGTTAACGCTAACGCAAAATCGTGAAAATCTTATTGACGAAACGGCACGTAACCAACTTGCGCTCTACGAATCCAACTTGGCTACAGAAGTTGGTATTATAATATTGGATTGTTTAGGCTTATATGCAATACAGTTTCGGGAAAAGCTCAACGATAGCATGATACTGCCAAAACTAGCGCGTGTCTATTTGCGCTTCTTGCAGTTAGGTCAATCGGAAAATCTCTCTCAGCATGTTTTCGCCGCATTGCGTGCTTTTATTAACAACTTTTCACCAGCTCTCTTTAAAGGCACCGCCATGTTATGTGGTCAAATGGTGTACGAACTACTGAAGGCTTGCGATAGTCGTCTGGTTGTAATACGTCATGAAGCTTGTGCTGTGCTTTATTTGCTTATGCGCAGTAATTTTGAATTCAGTGGACGTAAGGGTCTCACGCGTGTGCATCTGCAGGTCATTATTTCGGTGTCACAAATGATTGGTAATGTGATTGGTCTGAATAATGCACGCTTTCAGGAAAGTCTTTCGCTTATCAATAGCTACGCCAATAGTGATAAGGCTATGAAGGGTACAGGCTTTCCTATGGAAGTAAAAGATCTAACGCGTCGTGTGCGCACCGTTCTTATGGCAACGGCACAAATGCAGGCACATCACATGGATCCCGAACGTTTACTTGAGTTGCAATATTCGCTGGCAAATTCGTATGCCTCAACACCGGAATTGCGTCACACATGGCTTGTCACGATGGCACGTAATCATGAGCAGAACGGCAATTTATCTGAATCAGCATGTTGTTATCTACACATTGCTGCCCTTATGTCGGAGTATTTACGTTTGCGTGGTGGTTGTACCATTGATTGGGGCTCATCAGCATTTACTAAAATTTCACGAAATATACCACGTGATGAGAAGGGTCTTAAGTTGGATTCCGGTGCACAAGATTCACAGTACACAGAGCAGATGCTACTGGATCAATTAAAAGAATGTGCAGATTTTCTAGACCGTGCTGAACGCTTCGAGTGTTTGGGTGAGCTATATAAGTTGATTTTACCTATTTACGAACGTAGTCGTAATTACATTGCGCTGGCGCAATCCTATGAGCATCTTACGCAGGCTTACAATAAGATAATTGAAGTAAATCGTACAGGAAAGCGTATGCTAGGACGTTTTTATCGTGTGGTGTTTTACGGTATGGTAAGTGCAATTGATTGAATTAATGAGTGCTTCTGTGAGATATTATTACAATTTGCATATTTTTTTCACAGATGTATTTCGAGGAAGATCATGCTATTGAATATGTTTATAAGGAACCTAAACTCACGTCGTTGAGTGAAATTTCCGAGCGACTTTCCAAACAGTACAAGGAAAAGTTTGGCGAAGAAAATGTAAAGCTAATAATGGATTCATCTCCAGTGAGTATAAAAATAATAATCACTTTATATAATATCGACCATTTTCACCAATTTTTTATAGACTTCAAATTAGAAATTATAATAAAATTTCAATGATCGTAGCCGAAATAAGGTTACTAAAGTACGAGCAATCTTTTATTACAGTAAATAAAACCCTGATTCTTAAGGTGCTTAGTAATTAGTTCTGTTTGTCCACAGTTGTAAGCATATTTTCATATCTGTGGCAAAAAAGGAAAATTGGTTATAAAAAGTATCAATGTGACAATGAAACACAGACATAACGTACGGGAATAGAAACTTTGAAATGCTATCGGAAACGACATTGTGTCCATTTTGAACAGACGGATATGTATTTATCAATACTATTCTTCGAATCGAATCGATTTTTTCAATTTTCGATTCATTCATTATCATGTCTATGACTTTTAAGCTGCTCGAAACTTTATTTTCCAATCCTCATCAAAGTTTTAGTATTCATTACATTTTTGTGAACACAATAAAACAGCTATATCTGGGATTTGGAAATTTTCTTGCAGTTCCCTGCTTATAACCCCCAAACGGTTAAGAAATCAGTACAAGCTATCTTCAAAAACAACTCTTTTGAACATATTTCAGGGATAATAACGCATTGTCTATCATTTCCTCATAGACTGATTTTGTGAGTTGTACATGAGACGCCTCAGAAGTTAAAATATGCCCCATGTTACCTAAAACCCATAACTCTTAATAAATGCAAGATCAACATTTCAGAAGTACCAACGTATTATAGGTTGGTTATATATCGTTTGAAAGGTTACTTAAATTTTTATTATGCATATATTCATTAACTTTTTACGGATTAATTTTTGATCAAGAGCAAACGTGAGTAAATAGAATTGTACTCACTCAACTGAGATGCCCATTATAAAAGCTAACTATTACATGGATCCATGTTAAAGATTTTTTCTACAATTTTTTGTACTGGTCTCACCAGTACAAGCTTTAAATTTTGTGCTTTCCTTATGAATGAATTAAAAGATCTCTTTCGATTTTAACGTGCAAACTGGCTCAAAAATCTTCGCACTGATGTTTCCTATTAGGCTTTTCATCCCCTATTTACTGTTTAAATATAAGAAACTTATTATTGACGTACATAATGTTATATACATAAAAACTATATTTGCGTTTTCCTATTGGCAGGATCACGTTTGAAATATTTTTGAGCTGTTTTAACTTAGAAAATAGCTAAACAAGATTCAGCAAAAAAATTGTAGTCTGCCGGTCTTATTAAAAAGGTGTTACAACACGGGTCATATGAACTTGTGAATTACTTCACTTTCTTAACAAATTTTACTAGTGTTGCTTCCCAACGGGAGACGGAAGCGCGTACAAAGAGCTTCGGATGTGCTTCAAAGGAAGCAGGAAGCTGCTTCTAATGCACTTTTCACTGCTTATCTTTTTTTTTTTAACATAGGATGTCATTGCGGGGATACACATCTAGTATATAACATGTGCTTCCTTAAATGCTAAGTAGAAGCATGTTTTTAGAAGCCCAGTTTCAAATCGCAGTGGATTCGGAATAAATTTTTTTTTTAATTAAAAAAAGTTTTCGAATGAAATGCTTTCGAAGAAGCACGTCTGATGTGCTCCCCTTGGAAGCTGCTTTCAGATTTCTCCTTTGGATGTTTCGATTACAACTTTTGGGCATATGTATTAAAAATATTGCTTAAAACTCAAATGCATTGCATTGTTTTAGTATCAAAAAAATTTATTGAAAACATTTCTTTTGTCTAACAACATTTGTGAGAAAACAATTACAATTTACATAATTTTGATTTAAATTACTCAAATGAAAAATTTTATAAATATAAACTACTTCTTTAAATTTGAATTATTTAAACAAAAATTGTGAAAGTTCAATATTAGTTTCGGAATCATCATAAGGAAATAAATTTCGACGCTTTATGTAAATTGTGGAAATTTAAAGTCACACACGCGCACATATGGTCATAAGTTAATTTTTAAAAAAATATATAAAATTGAATATATAAGAAAAGAACAAAAAAATAAGAAAAATTTAAGAATTTTGAAAATTATACTGGAAAGAAGTTCAGCTTACTTTTTGCGCTTCAGTTTGTCGAAGTGATGATGCAACGGTACCACGTGGTAGTTTCTGTGAAGAATCTTTGGAGTTTTTAGAGGATGCTGATGACTTGGAATCTGATGATTTTGTGCTAGTGGTTGATATTTTATTATGCAAAGTCTTGCTGCTACTACTATGTGTTGATGGAGTAAAAGATGATCTGTTTTTTTTTTCAAAAAAAAAAAAAGAAATATTTTAATTTTTAATTTAATTGAAAAAAATTTTAAATATTACTTAGATGTAATGCTTTTCTCTGTTGAACTTGTCGATCTAAGCGATATCGCGTCTTTCGCTGCTGCTGCTGTCACTGTCACTTTTGGGGCAGTCTCCTTTTTAAGTCCATTTGTGTCTGATGTTTTGTTTAATAAAGTACGCGAACGTACAGCACTTTTTTGTATTGTTGTTGTACTGCGTTGCGCTGTTTTTGTGCTGTTAGCCTCGGCAGTTTTAATATCTGTCTTTGATTTGAAAGTACTCGACAGGTTATGTAAACTCTCCGAAATGCGTTTGGTACGTGACATATTACTAGACGTTGTGGTTTTTGCTGTTGATTTTTCACCCGAAACACCGCTGGCATTGTTGGAATTGGTAGATGTTGTTGAATGTGAACTAGTGCTGCTTGAGGTCTTCTTAATTGAACTAAGCGCAATTTTGGAAATTTTTCTAAGGCCACCTTCTTTTTTAATCGGTAACGTTTTATTTATTTGTTCCTTTTCAACAATTTTGCTGTGTGCTTTTTCTTTAACGTTCGCTTCCACAGATGTTGTTGCTGGTGCTGTAACCTTTGTTTTTGCTGCAACTTCCAATGTGTTTGCAACTTTAGCAATTTCCGTTGTTTTTGCTATCTCTACAGTTTTTGCAATTTCCATAGCTTTTGCTGTCTCTAAAGTCTTAACTGTTTCTACAGTCTTCACTGTCCCAACAGTTTTAGCTGTGCCTAAGGTTTGCGAAACACCGATTGTTTCTATCTTAGCTGTAGCTTTTGTCATATCTGCTGTATTTGACAAAGGCTCACCTGCATCTAATTCTTTCGTCTTTGGTGAACTTTTGTTTTCATCTGCATTAATTTCTTCTTCTATTTTTTTGATAATTGCAGCCATATCATCATCGTCCTCTGTCTGCTGTGCTGTTTTATTTTGTGAGAGTTGATTTGTCTCGCAAACTGCTTCAATTTCAAGTTCTCGCTTTTCTTCTTTTTTCTCTTCGCTAACCGTAAGACAATCACCGCAAACTTTATCATTTACAATTTCATCTACATTTCTTTTGATTTTCTGCATATCCTTGTAATTGATATCTTTGTCTTTTAACAATTCTCTCTTCTGCACAATTTCCTCTTTATTCACCGCTGATTTTTCATTCTTGAAAACCAACCTTTCATTATCAACTATTGCAGTTTTGTTCATCAAAAACTTTATGTCTGCATTTAACTTGCTGTCAATATTTTTAGCCTCTTCGCTGTCATGCTGCTCTACTTTAACAACACTTTCACTCTCTATTTGCTGTGTAGCAATCTTTTTTGGTTCTACCGTTTCACTAAAATTTAATAAACCACATTCTCTTACCCTACCACTGGCAGACTCTGTAAAATCATTTTGCATTCTCTCTAAAATTTCTTCCGAGGATTTTGTTTCCTTAATAATTTCTTGAAACATTTGATTTCGTCGAGTTACATGTGAGGGATAAAACTCTTTGGCCGCTGGATTTAGTTTAGACTGAATTATTAAACCACTCGAAATGACAACACTTTGCAGTTGTCTTTCCTCTTGTTGCATTACTGGCTGTTCGGTGTGCTTTTTCTCTTCCATTGTTTTGAATTCGTAATTCTTGTAAAATGAAAAATTTCAATTTTTTTATTGTTTTTGAAAATAGATTTGTATTAAAAAAATTGAAGTAAAAAACGTAGCAATTTTAATTTTTGTTATTCCTTTCCAACTTCTCAAAATGATATACGCAAATAATTTTGGTCTAAATGTTTCAACTTTGAATTTAATTCTTTTAAAAATGTTGCAAATGAACAAAAAACTTGAAACATAATTAAAAGTAAAGTTGTTTTTGAAGTTTGAAATTTGGAAAATATTTGAACAAGTAACTTTAAATAAGTATAATTGATGTCTGGCAAATATGACTAGATTTGTTTTAATAAAGTGGACTTAAATACAATATTACAATTGGTCCGAAGCAGTTGATTACTTTTAAATTTTCGAATAA
Organism: Tricholauxania praeusta; assembly: GCA_949775025.1. Classification (NCBI taxonomy): domain Eukaryota; kingdom Metazoa; phylum Arthropoda; class Insecta; order Diptera; family Lauxaniidae; genus Tricholauxania; species Tricholauxania praeusta. The sequence goes on from OX459030.1 coordinate 16,184,792, forward strand.
AACAAGTTAAGGATACAGTGACTGAGTTGTACTTAGACGGATGCTCAGAGTGTAAAAGAAAATATGTTTGCACCAGAAATAACATATCCAAAGTTTTTGTTATAATCCTTTATTATACTGAAAACCTAAAAATTTTTCAAGCGACATTTTGCATTTCTTTATCAAATAATAAAATTAGAAACTTTGAGTTTTTACCACTACAGAAAAATAGCAAACGGTCATATTTACATATATCAAGTTTTGAAAATTTTGTTAATAAAGAAATCATCTAAATCAGACGACCCTGAGTTAATTGCAAAAATCCCGTCTGGACACATCAAAAGGTTACATTTTTCACCAAAAATTGGCAGTTTTCTTTTTGACATTTTACAAATTACCTTTTGAGTGTAGTATACTACAAAAAATACAAAATAAAGCAAATTTCTTTAATTTAAGGAAACCTTCTTCGTTGAAATAAGTAAAATATTCCTCAAATGAAGCAAATATAGTCACTCAGTTTTGTGACCTTGTCCTCATATTGAGTAAACTTTTCTCTATTTTAAAGCAGCAACATTTACTTGTACTGAGGAAACCGACTTACTTATTTTGAGGAACCCATAGCCTTAGCTTGTATTGAAGAACATTTTGTCCTTACACTTAGGCATTTATCCTTAAATGCAGTACATTGTTTTTCGATGTATAGGATATAATATAAAAGTTTTAAATGACTTCCCCGAAAAATATATTTTTATCAGAAAAACAATTTGTGTATCCTTTTGGTGTGGATCTCCTCAATTTTAGTAAGCATTTCAAAGAAAAAAGTGATGCGTTTTTTTAAAACTGTTTGCCTGTTCGCTGTTAAAAATGAGATAGCCGAAAATGCCTGCAATTTCGATCGCTCAAAAATTGAAAAATATTACAGCATAAAAATTTCTCAAGAATTAAAGCCGAAAAATAAACAGAAAAGGTTAAAAATTATAATTTTCAAGAGTCCTTAAACCTTAAATTTGTTAAAGTCTCAAAGTATCAGCATACGGTAAATTACGTATTTTATCTAATATGTTTGTATTTATGTTTTGAAATATATTTATTTCTTGTTAATATTGCGCGTTATCACTAATCAAACTTGTGCCATATGGAAACAATCTTAAATTTTCTTCTTAAAATTTAATTTTTTTTGCTTTAAAATATTTTCTGTTTTAAAAACCTTAAAATGTTGTACTGAAGACTGCGAAATAGTAAAGAGACCTAGCTATCATAATCGGCTGGAAAATCTATTTGGCGGAATAATTGTAGCTCGCTTCTCCTACAAAAATATAATATAATTAGCGTTGCAAATTGTAAATGCACGCCACACAGTGTAAGATTTTAATAAAAATTTTGTACATAAATAATAAAAATGAAATTTGACAAAACAGCATAAATAAATTTGACGAACGAACGGTGTGTTCTTCAATGTAATCGCATAATAATAGACAGAATATAATTTTTTATATATATATTTATATACTCTTTTTTTTGTCGAAAAAAATGGTAATCAATTTTTTTAATTGCACGAAACCCTTGACTTCAATGCGTCCAAGAACAATTTTGCCCCCTTGAAACTGTCCGACAAGGTTACCACTTGATTTTAAATATTTTTTACATTGGACTCTGCCGAAATTGGCTCTTAGGTCATAAATTTTTTGATTTTATAAAGTTGGCATAGTGGGCGTGTCGGACACGCTAAACCACCCAACATTTTGTTTGAGCAGTATGGTCATGAATAAATTTTTTACTCCTGGGCCCAAGGACTCTAACCCTAATTCCTTTTGCGATGGAAAATAAACATATTGGATTTCTTCCTAAATGTGTCAAAACTTTGCTCAAAATATCCGACATTTTGGATTTTAATATTTTTCTATCACAAGCCATACTTTTCTCGATATATTTTGACTTTTTTGTAAACATAAGAATGCATTTGATGTTTTTTCGATAACATTAAAAAAAAAATCGGAATAGCCTATAAGTACCGAAAAACACGATAAAAGTCGAAAAGCGAGTAACTTTTCTATGGAAAAGGTCGATAACATCCGAAACTTTTCAAAAAATCATCAAGTTAACTTATCGAAAATAATCGATTCATGTCCGAACATATCAAAAAGCTTCGGAAAAATCGATAATTATCGAATAAGTAAAAAATGTCGATTGTATTATAAAACATTAAAAAGTATGTGTGTGAAAAGACAATGGAAAGTCGAAGAGTATCGCACTGTTTCTTAGAAAATCGTATAAGGAAAAGCAGTGCATAGTGAGTCCCAAAAAAATTCGTTAGCGAGCTTCATAGATTGGTTCAAATATTCAAATAAAATCGCAAATTACGGTATTTATTTGATCTGAAAATATTAAAATCCATAATTAGGATTGTTCTATATCGAAAAAAATAAAAATCCAAGTATATGGTTTTTTTTTAATTAGAAAAAATAAAAATCAAAAAATAACGATTATATTTGATTTTTAAAATTAAAATCAAAAAATAACGATTATATTTGATTTTTAAAATAAAAATCAAAAAATAACGATTATATTTGATTTTTAAAATAAAAATCACAAAATAAGCTTCGCGTCAAAAGAAACTCTTCTGTATACTTAAACACAAATTTCGTCATTTCCTTCTATGAAACTAAGGCACTTTCCATACTCACTTCCTTTCAGCTCATGGGTCAACTATGAAAAGTTGCATTGTGCGCTCCAACATCCGAGTGCTAGAAAACTGAATGAAAATGTTATAAGTTTTCAATGCTGTTGATTTACATGCAAGCCTGTTGATTACATAAAAGCATTTTAGTTACATACAAATCTGTTAGTGAAATACAAATCTGTTAGTTACATAAAAACCTGTTAGTGACATACAAATCTGTTAGTTACATATTTACAATTTTGTTACATATTTACATTATTGTGTAAAAATAGCTGATGTTAAAGTATAAATTTAACAGACAATGTACTCATCGCCTCCGTGGCGCAATTGGCTAGCGCGTTCGGCTGTTAACCGAAAGGTTGGTGGTTCGAGCCCACCCGGGGGCGTTATACTTTTTTTTTTTTCGTTTCGTAAAACTAATTTTTAAAACTCGTGTTGTTTTTGCTATACTACATGCTGTTTTATTATTTCATCAAAATAGGTCGATGTGAATGCACTTGATCCGAAGATGGCGTACATTCAAGTAACACATGTGACGCCCTACTTCAAAAAAATGGAACTGGAGCAACGTGTCAATGAGTTTGAACAGAATCATGATGTCGAAACTTTTATGTATGAAACACCGTTTACAAAATCAGGAGCAGCTAGAGGCAACGTAGAGGATCAATGGAAACGTAAAACAATTATAAAAAGTGAGCATTGATTTTATTATATACACATCATATATTCTAAATTGCATTATTTCTGCCATTCTATAGGTACTTACTCATTTCCCTATGTGCTCAAACGTATACCAGTAAGGTCACGTGAAATTATCGAATTAAGTCCAATTGAAGTTGCCATCGATGAAATGCAAACTAAAGTATCCGAGTTGGAAGAAGTCATTATGACACCGGCTGATGTGAAAAAGCTACAACTACGCTTGCAAGGTAGTGTAGCCGTAACTGTGAATGCTGGTCCATTAGCGTATGCGCAAGCGTTTCTTGATCCTAAAGTATCGGATAAGTTTGCAGTTGGTCGTGTTGAGGATTTAAAAGACGTCTTTCGGTTGGTTTTTTTCTTTTTGTTGAGAAATGAAGCTAAGTAGTGTGTAATTTGTTTTTGTTTTAATTTTTTTACAGAGATTTCATTGGTGTTTGTCACACTGCGCTGCAGCTGAATGCTCGTCTTATCAGCAGCGATCAAAAAGAATATCATTCCGCTCTCAAAGATAACTATCAAAAATTGTGCCAAGCGCTTAGTGAGTTGCTCGACGAACCTTTTACGCCGCTCGATGATAGCGCTGCAAATACGCATCGAAACAGCATGGCTTTGTTTAATGCAATCAGTGGCGCTTCGAATAACTCAAGTACAGCCTAAATTTAAAATAAATAAAAAAACAAAACTAGCAAATTAAATTCAATTTTATATTTTATAATTAAACTTATTGTGGTGTCCAGTGGTTAATTGACTAGCTAACAAGTTCATGATATCTTTAGATGTGTTAACTAATCAAAAAATTTGAAAATTTTATTTTTTTGCTTAAATTAATTACACAAGTAAACAATTAATAAAATTACTAACTTATTGAATAACTGGTGAATAATAATTAGCTATAGTGAAATGCATTTAATGTTTTAATCTAACCGCATACATTTGCATGACAGTTAACTGGGCGCACAAAAATTGTTTGTTCAAATGAAACAGCGTAGTTTAGGTTTATAAAAAATACATACATATTTGTTTTTATTTATTACATGAATTTGACTCTAGTCAGCAGGTTATTTTTGAAATCGAACTTTTGTAAATATTTCTTTTTTTTTACATTAACAAAAAAACAAATACTATTAAAACATTTAATTGTTTTTTTTTTTTTTTGGGTATTGAGGATCACGCTATTTGAAAGATTTTTTTCGAAAGGTGACAAAATGCCATCATTTATCTGAAATTTTTAAATTCTTTTCAATAAATGTTATAAAATTTTTAACTGGATGGGCTGCAAACATAACATAATAACATATTTGTATTAACCTTGGTTTTTTTTTAAATTTCGGTTTGTCAACAAATCATCAATTTTAGTATACCACAATCCTTAGTTGAGAACTTTTTAGATCTTAATATCAACTCAACTTTGAGTGGTTTAGTTGTATTTTTAATCGGGTTTGTAGTTGTTTTCCCCATGTGTTATGTCTGTGTTTGATTTCAACATTTTAAATATATTTCCCATGATTTTCAATCAAAACGTGATATGTCGATAATTGAGAGATAAGTTAAAACAGCAATAATTTCTTTACTTATAGATTAATGAACATAAATTAAATTTTTTTAATAACCACCTTTAAATAAGCGATTTTTTCGTTGTCACATCTGATCTGCAATTCACTTGTTAAATATCAACTTCTCAAAGCTAGCGTCTAGTGTAAAAATTTTGGCAATTGGAAAATTTTTTAAAAAATTAAAAAATATTTTGAAAATTTCTTATACATATTAGTATTTCCAAAAAAATTTTTTAAGCAGAGTGCGTTATGGTTTCAATAAGTAATTTAAAAAGTATGTCGGTATTTTATCACCAAATAATTAAAAAGAAAAAAAATTAAAGAATAAAGAGGACTCTTTAATTTCACATTTAACGTCTTTGACAGTTTGTATAATTGGCCATATTATTGATTTCGCGCGGAATGGAAGATTTGTCAATCGAACATTTTTTTCAATTCATAGATTTAGCAACGAAAAATTTAATTCAAAATCTGTTGACAATATGGAACTAATAATACGCCCATTCAGAATAATAAATTTACTTACAGTATCGAAGGAAGGTAGTTAGTTTTTCATTTAGAAACAAAATAGCAAAATATTTTACATAAAAATATTAAAAAAAAATTGAAAACTGTCTCGGAATGAAATTGATAATATTAACCATTAATGTTTGAATTGACATTTTTAAATGGAAGCATATACTTTGAATAACTCTCAACAGCTTTTATCGGAATAAGTTTTAATTTTTAAAAATTTTAAAGTCGAGGAGGATTTTTGTTTTTGCTCGAACAATTTTTGAATTATATAGTACTAATAAAAAAAAAAAAAATAAAAAAAGCGATTTGGAAAATGCTTTTACATTCAAACTTTTGTTTCCAACAATGCAATGCAAGGAGGCTACAGTATTTACATTTCATAAGTTAAAAATAAAAATATTGTTTATTGCATAGTTTCAGGCAGTCAGTTCAGATTTTTAAAATCTCCAGTTCAAAAAGTGGAGGAGAATGAATTCTACAAAAAAAAATTATGATTTCTAAAAGATTAAGGTGTATGAAATGTATACAATTGCGCATGACTATAAAGCAATTAACTTAACTTAAGTTGAACTTGTTTCTTAATATAATGCTCTATTTATTTAACATTCAATATACAAATTTTATTTTAACTGAATATTCACCATACACACATATGTATATTGTTTTTATGTCTTATCTCTTTGTATGCTTTACGCTTAAAATTAATGTATGTATAAACTAATATTCACCCATAAATAAACTTTATTTTTTAGGTTTTGGTTTTGCAGTTTATTAATATGTTACATACATATACATACGTACATAAAAAATGTATTAACTTAACAAACAAAAACCAACTGAGGCTCTAAACTCTGCTTTAAATCAAATTGCTCGAAAATTTTTTCAAAAAAAAAAACACCAATCCAGATTTAAGCGAACACTTCGGCACACATTTTATTAATTCTATAGTAACTATAAGTTGTGTAGTTTAACAATTATTTTTCTTAACAATTTAACAATTATTTTCTTCATAACGATTAACTATATTTTATTGTATTTAAAAAATTTATTATATTTCAAAAATTTTATTGTTAAAAAAAAAACTTTTTTTGTCATTACATGCCACACAAAAGAGAAAATGCAATAAGAGCCATCCATATAAGTAATTTATTTTGATAGTGATGTAGCTTTTAGCTGGAGCGTTTTTATGTTTATTGAATTATTTTTATTTTTCTAATAACGCTTTCAAAATGTTTACTTTTACAAAACGTTTTGAAATATCAAATCATCTAAATTTAAAAAAAACTGCAAATTTTCATGATCGAATTCTGTGAAACTTTGACGTTTCAATATTTTAACCAGCCTATACTTTGAACACTTACTTATTGTAAAACTAAATTTAAATATTCTTTTATCCCTTAGTGCTTATGGCCATATGTGTGGGTCATTCTCTAAACTATTAAAATAAGGCTTATATTGTAGCCCAATTCATGAAATGTTTTTTAACGAGACTCTTTGAAAAAAAGCGGTCCAAAGAAAACAATCACAAAATACAAAATTTTCCTTTACAAATAATGATTTTTTTTCATATGCGCTATTGGATATATTGAATTAAATTTATTTTCATGATATTATAACATAGTTAAAAATGTGGCGTTTAAAAGAGTTACAAACCCTGCCTACAGCGTGTTTTAAAAATCGAAAACCTAAAATTTATAGCTGATTATTTTTTGTAGTTTTACATACATACATATCCACTCGGCATGAAACATTTTGGAAGCCTTTCAGAAATCTTTCACATGGAACCTTACATAGTACATAGTCATTACAATATAAATTCTAAATACTTTTAATTATTATCTCAAAGAATTTTCCTGATTTTTTAATTTGTCATTATTTTGACGAAAGCGATGGTTGGAATGTCACAGAACTGCTAAGCCAAAAAGCTATCAAAAGGTGTACAAAATTCAAGTATATGTATCTAGGGTGCTTCATTTAGAGGTACTTTTTTCATTAAGGACTTTATACCAAACAAATCAAGCTTTATCGTGAAAACTTCTTATGGCACGTTGTGCGGCTGAGGAAAAAAGTATAAACTCGCGACACCGACCGTCATCGGGATTTTCCGTCATGAATGCGATAGTAATTTATAAATTTTTTTTAAAATTATAAATATTCCAAGTGGAAGACAAAAAGCAAAGCAGACACACTAACTGACACATTCCATTCTCATTCAACGATTGTTATGCTTACATGTTTGTTTCTTTCAAATTCCGCGTTGTTGCGTTGACAAATTGAGAATGAGAGCGAGAGTAAAATTTGAATACATATTCCGTTTTTGTCTTGCATTGCATTGCCATATAAAAAGAAAACGCACACATACCAACTAACACACTAACTTGCCATTAAACGATTTGTTTTCACTTCTGTCGGCACTCCCGGAGTGCAACCCGCCGTTTTTTTTTTAGTGTCACTATAAAAAAATTAAAATTTTTGTGTCGGAATATTAAAAAAAAAAACTAATTTAATCGGCTTAATTAAATTTTTTTGTCTGGAAGAAAAAACTTGGTGACCTTTGTTGTTATTTTGCTCGTTAAAAAAATTATTGCGTGTAACAAAAATCTTAATTAACTGCTTTTTTCGAAAATGGTCAAAACGACCATTTGGCAACCCTGTTTGTGATCAAGTCGACGTGCGTCGGGACGGTTTGCTGCAAAGCGGGTCATTTTTGCATTCTCTAGGAGTTTGTGAAGACAGTGGGAATACTTTTTAAAATAAAAAGTAGGACGTCTGGTCACCTTATACAGATATAATTATTTCACATAGAAAACAAAAGTTATTCAACTGCTACCGTGCATAGAGCTCACACGGGTAGTGATTTAAGAAAAGCTAAAACTTTTATAAAAATAATGACAAAGTTCTTAGAAGGTTTGAAGAAAGTAAAAGAAGGTGGATGGATAAATTGTGGTAGCTTAGTAGCAAAGCTATAAATAAGAAACTGGCTTAAACTTTTTGATTTTTGTATTACACTGTATGCATAACTCGAACATTTTTTTAACGCCACATTTTTCATCATATCATAATCACACAAAAGAAGATAAAAAGTTATTATCAAAAGAGTCATATTTTTTTCAAAAGACTTACTCCAGTTCGGAATATCCGTACTGCTAAATTGGTTACACCCGAAGAATTTGGTTGCAAATTTTAAAAATTTTGAAATTCCAGCATTAATCTAATTTTTTTCTTAAATTTTAACCTTGGCTACTTTCAAAATAAACGGCTCATATTTTCCGAAAAAAACCCTGTGACGAATTAAGTTATTGTCAACAATGTTCTTAGTTGTAAGTTATTTATTTTCATTTTATTTTCGCTTCATCAAGCAGATTTCAATAGAGTATAGATTGCTTGATTTCTATTCTTTATGTTATGTTATTTTCTTTGACTATAACATTTTTATTTATAAAAAATAAAGAAACAAATTTATTCAAAAAAAAAAAAAAAACTTAGGAATAGCAACGTAGTAAATTTTTATACCATACATAACAATTAAAATGAAAAAAAAAAAAAAAAAATAATAAAAATAGTAAATTTGAATAAATTGTCATAACTCACAAATATTACAGCAGTCTAGCGCAATTTTATTACAATATTAAATCAAAAAAACAAATAAACATTAAAAATAAAAAAATAGCAATGCACAAGTGTTAAATGTCAGTTAAGTCGTATATCTTTTATTCTACTTTTTTGTATTTATTTTTCGTATACATAAATTATAAATAAACACAAAAAAAAAAAAAGAAAAATTGTATTAATATTTTTTTAACAGATTTTATTATAAACTATATTTTAAGTTTTCTAAATGTTGTACCTATTTTTTAACTTACTTTTATGTAAATTTTTTTACTTCAGAAATATTACCAGAGATGTATGTATATTTTGTCTAAATATTTTTAATAGTGTTTTTAAAACATTTACGTTTTAAATTTACAAATTACCAAAGTTAATACTTTCACTCAATTAATTAAACGGCTCTTTGTAGAGAAAGTACTATATAAACGTAATAAATGTTCTTTTGTAAAAAAAAAAATAAAAATGTTTTTTAATTTTTACTTACCCATTTAGGATAGGCATCAGAGAACGTCAGTGAGACATTCATCATTTATTCCATTCACGAATCTGTTGAATCTTTCAGCAGATTCACCACTTATAAAAAATTTAGTGAATCCTAGCAACCATTGCGTCTCAGGGCGAAGTCTGTGAATCTGAGTGTGTTTCAGAAACATTTCCAGTGAATCCTGATTCATTTCGTATGAGTATATGAATATTTCGTGAGCTACTCGTGAATCAAAGGCACAAATTGTATCAAAAAAGTTTGTGATACTCGCGTGGAACATTTTGGGAAGTTTGTTAAAAAATGGGGAAAGGTTGAAAATTGTTTTTTTTTCACATAATTTAGAGTAGCTGCATATCCTGGAAAGGACCGTTTTTGACCCATTTTCGGACATTTTTTTTTGCTAAAATCGATAGAAAGTGGTCGAAAATGGATTTTTGACATCACTAAGGGTGGCTTTTTTTATTATTTTAAGTTAATTTTTTTTTTCTAATAATTTGGTAGTTGAATAATAGTTTTACAAACGAAACGAAAACTATTGATTTTGTTAAAAAAGTTCCATATGACTTAAACTAAAAATAAAAATGCATTCCATTTTACCAATTGTAAATTAAATTTTATTACAATTTTTATTTTATTTCTTGAACAATACAGAAGGGCAATCAAAATGATGAAGTTAAAAATAGAGCACAATTCCTAATGTTATCAAAACTTTAAATTATACAAAAGAGAAACAATTAAATTGATACAAATTCTAACCAAATTAGTAAAAAATTAAATAACAATTTTAATGATTGTGACATTTTTATAAAAAAAATCTTAATTTTATTTGCAAATTTTTATGCCGATGCACAGCAATTTCTTTATATTTCTTATAGTTGCGCTTTTGTTAAGATTCATTCATAATTTTTTTTTATAATATTTCTTCCTAATGCAATATTTTTACTAAAATTTTTATATATAATATAAAAGATTTATTTTATTTTTTTTTATCTAATTGCACACAAACAAAAAAATTTTTTAATACGATGGGTTAAAGTGTACATGGTCACACCAAATGGTTTTTCATAATTTTTATTATTTTTTTTGAATTTTATTTTATAAATACATTTTTTGTCTCCTTAATATTATATTAAATTTTAAAATTTTATTTCATATATTTTTTTTCCATCCTACTTTAATTCGCTTTAAAATTATTTAAAATTACAACAAAACAAAGAAATCTTAGAGACGAACTCCTTGATTGCGTGAACGTACGAAATTCAATAATTCATCGGAATCTTCGCAGACAAACGGTTTCAGATGATGGCAGGCCACATCATGCCATTTCAGACCATCGTTATAGAAATTGTTCAATATGGAAAGGCAGGATTCATCATTGCCCTGGGCCGCTTCACGATTGTCGGGCTGTGCTTGGTTGTAGCCGCCGGTAGATGACCAATCGCCAGTGTTACGCTGTGAAGTTGGTCCAATTTTTGCACCAGATCCAGACCAGAACCAACCGTTTTCATTTGGTGGCTGCAAATCGGGACGATCACAGCCGGCAAAGTTGCATTTACGTCCTGATGTCCAGATGTAGCGCACATTGCCGCGTGCAATGCGTTGCTTAACGAATTCATTCTCCTGTGGTGTCTCCAAGGAGACAGCGTCCATGCAATGCCGACGACAAATGTTACGTGCATCCAACCAATCAACTTCGAGACTGCGTGTGGGTGCATGTTCCCAGCTAAAGAAGTAGGAGTGAGCAACACCACGTGCGTCACGATAGGTAGCATGGCGAACACCTAAGTGAGTTGAGAGCGGGCGAGAGAGAGAGAGATGAAATGAAAAAAAGTTAATTAATTGAAGTGTGAGATATCAAAAATTCTTGCTCCCTGTGAAACTTGATGGGAAAAACAAAAAATATTGGCTTGGTTTTTATGATATCTAGCTCCTTGATGTGCGATTTTCAACTATAAAAGGACAAGAGAGTTTTTTGTCGGGGGAGCCAATTTTTAGTAGCTGTTTCTTTTGGAACTTGATGAAGAAGTTGAACATTTTTTTTAATTAAATGAGGTCAAAACACACCCTCAGATGGGTCGGGCGCTCTTAGATAGTTATGTCCAAACATTTTTTTCCACTTTTCTATATCGAGTGGTGCCATAACAAACTTTTTCTTAGATAGGGTTGAAACACCCCCGAATATGTCCCTAAACTTTTGTTGGCATTTACCTCATTGATTAGTAAAATGAATTTTTTTTACGTACATACATACATATATGGATGGTGTCGGGGGGTGCCCCCCCGGAAAGACGGTGAAATGAGGAGAAAAATAAGACAACAATAACAACACAGAGTTCAACAAGCAGCATAAGCATCAGGAACGAAAAATCAAAGGACAATAATTTTGTGAAGTTTTGCAAAAACTTCATTCTAAAAAAAGGATATTTAACTTTTAAAAATTAAAAAAATAAGTATGCAATAACCTTTTTTAGCACAATTATGTTGATTTAGAAAAGGAATTATTAAAATCGGTGCTGTATGTTCTGCGCCAAAGCGTTACAAACCATTTTCATATATGCAATTTTATGTAAATAATATAGATATATTTATAAAATCATTTTTATCACTTCGAAAACTTTGATGTGTTACTTTCAAACTACTATCACTCAGTGCATACAAGTATTGGTAGAAAATCGCTTAGAAGATATCAATAGGTAGAGGTTGTAACTTTTATAATTCGAAACACGAAAGTATGAGTGATACATATATATATATACCATATAAAAAGAAATCTGCGATTAGAATTTTTTTTAAGTACTTGAACTGTGCTGTATTTGAGAAACCAGAGGCATAAATTTGTCTTAGGTAAAAAATTAATGAGGTTCTTAATTAAGTGAGCTCCTTACTTAAAAATGAAACAGTACTTCACAGCCCGACTTTAAACTTAGTAACTTAAATCACTTTCATACCAGAATTTTGAGCTCCTAAGACCGTATGCTCCTATTTCGCTTATCCAAATTATAAAACTTACGATTTGCACAGCTACGTGGATCCGGTAACGCTAAACGTCGTTGAGCCAAAGTCACAGTGGCACTTAGGGCCAGTAACACCAGAGTACGCAGCACCGACATCTTTTTATCTTTTTTGCTTTTTGTTCACTAATTGATTTCCGTATTCCGTATATTCCAATCCTCTACTGCAAAGAGATCAAATAAAAGACACAAGTTAAACGTTTGAAATTTTCAAATTAAATGATTTACTGGAAAAATGAAATTGATAGATTTTATGATAAAATTTCGTTTAAAAAGGGTAAAAACGTAGCGAAAGCGCTGATGAAAATTGGAAACTGTTGATTCAATTTCAGCAAGCAATGAACAGGTGGGTGGGTGCGCATGTACACTCCGCAAAACAATGATTGGCTTCGCTTGAATGATTGCGGTTTATTTTTTGTATTTTTTTCAGCTTTTTAAGGAGAGTTTATTGCGGAGTACCCCTATTTAATTTGATTTTTTTTTTTCTTTCTGCTATTTTTATGTGAAATTTGTACGAATATATAAAAACGCAATGATTGGAAATCATTTTTACCCCATACGATTTTTGATTGAATTTGATTGAAAATTGATTTGATTGTCATGCATCAATTGTAGATTGATAAACTGAAATTAACCTCAATGTTTTTGTTGTAATTGTTGTTTGTACCGCCAGTCGTTGTTAACGGGGGCTTTTGTCTAATAGCGGTAATTAAAGTTACTCATCTAATGCTAATGAAGTGCTTTATTTCCTCTATGAACGAATGGCCTAAACAGCATTGAAATTAAATGTAACGTGAGAATATTAGGCATTTGACATGACCTTAGTCTGATCTCAAGTGAGGCTTGCTCAGCATGACAATGACATTTTTGTATTTTTTTGCTTTGATTTTGTTTTGCTATTAAAGTTGATGCCTTACAGATTTTTTTAAATATAAAGGGTGATTTTTTTTTTTTTGCTAGGGCGATCTATTAATGTTCTAACTTTGAATTGAAATAAAATTAAATTGGAAACATTTTTTTTTGTTTTATATAAAAGATTATTTTATAACATTTATTAATAAATTTTTAAGAAATATATTTACTCTACTCAATGCAACAACAATAAATTGACGTAGAGGTGTGCATTCGAAAGTTTTGATTATTGGATTATTTTCCATGTTTGTTTTTCTGAGAAGCTCGCTATATTAATGGTTTTGCTAAAAATATGAATATTTTTCATTGGAAAGTATAATTTCCCAGTATAATTTCTCAGCTGAAAATTATTCTTAAATTGGATTAAAACATAATTTTTATGTTTTTGTATCAATTAAAAGTTCTATAACTGTGAAAAAATCACCCATTATGTTTGCATATTAAGTGAAAAAAACTTTATTTTTGCTATAATGTGAGAAAAGTTGACCATATATGCACATGCCTACCTATGTACTTTTTTTAATAAAAAGTGTTCAGTTTCATACAGCGATAAGATTTGACCGCGTAAAAATCGTTTTTAATTTTGAAATTTTTTGCAAAAATCACCTCAGTTTTTTTTTTTTGATTCACTCAGAAAATATGCCTTAAATCAAAAAATATGTATCAATCAAAGTTGCCAAGCTTAATAGAAGGAATTTCCGGCCTTCCCAAAATAAAATAGCTTTTCCATTAAATTGGTAAAAAGTAAAAAATTATTGTGGGAAAAAGTAAAATTTTTTTTTGGGAAAAAGTTTATCCTTTTTCTTAAACTGACCAAATATAGACTTGCTACATTGAAAAATAATGTTTCGTTCATAAATAAATAAAGTTTCTCAAAAGAAATTAAGTGACTCCAAAACACTTATTAAAAGGGTCTGGAACCATCCCCCCTCAATATATTTTCGAACATTTCCTATCGATCGATTAGTGCAGTAGTTTTTTCATAATTGGACATCTGGAGTTTTCCAAAATATTTTTTTTTTTTTAATTTTTATTATTTTTGACACAAAATCCTTAAGCTACAAAGCACAAAGATGTTTTAAATTTTTTTTTAAAAAAAGAGTTGGAGTGAATCTGATGAATGGATTTATGGGTCGTCACCATATTCGAGCAAAGACTCGGGACCCAAGACTCGGATTTATATCGTCGCATACATTCAGAAAATTAAGCAATAATATTTATACTGAAAATGAAAGGTTATTGCTGCTACCTCAGTTTCGAGAAGCAATCGCGGCTGGACTTGTTGCATACACAGGTAGGCGTCATGTTGGCCGACAAGCGAGTACACCGTCTCAAGAAAGTTCTTCACACGGCAAGATATCTAAGCATCTAATTGATGACGTTTGTTACGACAACTATAATGTAAAGCATCGCAAACGCAATGTTTTTGCGGTGCCGTGACATAATCCCCACGGATATAATCCCCATTTCGTAAATGGGGATTATGTTCGAAAATTTTCCGACATAGTCTCCATTTTTATGACCACAAAATATTCGGACATAATCCCCATAAAAAAGCGGACATAATACCCAAAGCTATGGGGATTATGTCCGCATCAGTTTCGGTCATAACCACCATAACAATAATTTTGTTATAGGCTATTTTTAAGTTTAAGAATCGGCTATTTTGACAAATCATCCGTTAATAATAATTTGTTAATAATTTTTGAACTAATTAAGTTCAAAGTAAATGGATAATTGCCAGCTTTTTTCATCCTTAATTAAGTTTTTTGAATAAAGCCATTATTGGAATTATGTCCGTATGTTCAACACCGGCTTCGCTAGCCACAGTAATTCCACATAAAAGTTAAGGAAAGTGGGAGGCTTTCGGCCGCAGCTCAGAATTTAAAACTCCCAAAAATCCTACACCGGCTTCGCGGTGGCCTACGGCTGCGGATCAGTCTATAAAATATCCAACACCTAGTTTGCTAGCCACAGTTATTCTACATAAAAGTTAAGGTAAGTGGGATTTAAGCTCAGGATTTAAGACTCCCAAAAATCCAACACCGGCTTCGCGGCGGCCTTCGGCCTCGGATCCGTCTATAAAATATCCAACACCTAGTTTGCTAGCTACAAAAAGTCCACAGAAAAGTTAAGGTAAGTGGGCGACCATCAGCGGCCTTTTGTGATCCCACTTACGGTCGGCCGCAGATCAGTCTATAAAATATCCAACACCTAGTTTACTAGCTACAGTAATTCCACATAACAGTTAAGGTAAGTGGGATCACAAAAGGCCGCCGAAGGCTAGCAAACTAGGTGTTTGATATTTTATAGACTGATCCGAGGCCGAAGGCCGCCGTGAAGCCGGTGTTGCCCCTTTACTGACAATACGATGTATAACTACGAATGTATATGAGGGCATATAGCTTTTTAGCTAAAGAACAGGTAAATAAGAAATTTTTTTAACTTGATTTAAGGGTTTCAGTTAAATAGCTAAGAACGCTAATAGCTGTAGCAGCTAAACTCTAAAGAATTTTTTTTTTCTTCAACTCTCCAATACTTGTGCTATTTATTTTGAATTTATAATTATAAAAATGATTAACTTTTATGCCATTTCCCTTTTATTTACAAATAAGGCTATAATAGAATTATTTTATTACATTATTTATTATTATTATTTCTTATTTGAATAATCGGATTACCCAAATATTCCGTATCTTAAGCAAATTTGTATCGAATCGTAATTGATACTATACCAAATATAATGCATATCTATTGAAACTTTATCGTCAAAGTTAATTAAATTCATTTTAAAAAAATATGATTGCCTCATATACTTAATTGCAATATTCACATGCTCATATGTCAACAGGTTAATGTGATGATTTGTTATAAGTAACATAACACATTTTCAATAATCACATTATTATTGATAAATATAACCGTAAGGTATATTGATATCATCACATAAACTTTTTTTTTATTAATATAAAAGCTATGCTTGAAAATTAATAGTAATTAAGTTAATGAAACCTTTTATTTTGTAAGTCAATTATTTAATATTTCAACACCTCATTTTCATTTAGTATGATGAAGGCATATGGCGGAAATGCTGCATAATTTTCTGCAACATTTGCCAATAGACAGTTTGCATACAGTAAAATGTTGATTGTAACGCATGCAAATGCTATAATGCATATTTCATGATGCATTTTCCATGTCTTCGACTTAACGTTTTCGTATTGTTTTTTTGTGAAATCAACCATTTAATGCTTCAGTGAGCTTAGTTTACAAAATGCTTTGCAGAATAGAAGACAAAAAAAAAACCAAAAAAATTGGAAAACATTTTCGATACGAATTGAATTTGCGCAAAATTTCCTGTATATTTTGCATGAATATTAATGAAGAGATGAGACCATGCAGAAAAAAAAAATTGGTATTACCATTTTTTGTTTAAGCCTTAAAAACTACTTTTATATGCAATTTTGTGTGAGCAATGTCAGTGGTGATTTAAGGGCTTGTGGCTAACACACGTTCTATACAATTTCTCACAATCAGGTTTAAAAAGACCTTTATTTCCTATTACAATACTCATTGATTCTTAATTTAGAGTGAAAAATTCTCTGAAATGAATTTCACATTTCTTTCTATCGACAATTTTTTGAAAATTTCAAACAAATTTCATAAATTCAGTGGTAGATTCTACAATATAAGTAATTCACACTGGCATCAAAATCAACCTAATTTTCACTTATCTCGATTTGGAGTAAAAGTTAAAATGAAATCAGTTCTTTTTCCATACGAACAGGGTTGCCAAGTTGAAAACAAAAATAATTTCTGTTTTTTTTTGGTCAGTAATATTAAGAAATTAATTCATAAAATGATGAAGACTTAAAATTTAGAAAATATAGAAAACAAAATTTTTTTTTTGAATTCAACTATGATAAAAATAAATAAAAATGAAAACTATTTTTCGAAGTTCGACCACCATTTGCTTTCATTTTAAAAAAAAAGTTGTTAATTTTCGACAAAATTTGCATCATTTAGCATTTTTTGAACCCAAAAATATTTGAAAAAAAGTTTTGTTTAAGTCTATAATTTAAAATAATAAAAACCGAACATTTTGTTTCCAAGTTCGAAGTACGCTGATTTTTTGGCATTTAAATTAGGCCTCATTAAAAAAAAAACTATTTTAAGTTCCGGCCAAATTTTCAGTCTCTAGCAATTTTCGAACTAAAAATATTCAAAAAAAAAGATTTTTTCTAGCCTTTTCCTAATTCTGTACATATTTTGTTTTCCAAATTCGGGCTCCAAGGATTTGTTGGAATTTTAATAAGCTTCAATTAAAAGAAAAAATTGTTAATTTTTAATAAGATTTGCGCTTTCTAGTCATTTCTAAGCCGAATAAAATTACAAAAAACAAAAATTTTCAGAATTTAACTTAAAATATAAAAAAAGGTAAATTTATTATCCAGATTTGTGCTCTGAAGACTTATTGGCATTTGAGTTAGCTTTTACATAAAAAAAAAATTCTTCAAAAAAAATATAACCAAAAAAAAAAAACGATCTGGGACCACTGTGCAGGCCACCGACTTTAACATAAAATTCTGGGCTTGTCCGGATCAATCCAGTTTACTTGGCAACCCTACATATGAATCTTACGTGAAACTAAATCCTCTCGCATGTCGATTTCATTTGATTTTTGTTTTCATATGAATTGCAATAGGAAACAAAATGCTTACACCGTTCACAAGTTTGATTCAGGAATCTAAAATTTTTGGAGAATTTTCTTCAAACCCGATTTAATAATATAGGCTATAGGGCCGAAAAAAAGCCCCTTTGGATGAATATTGTTTGCATTTTCAGTCACACGAAAAATGTGGGCTAGGTTTGACAACAGAGAGTGGCATCTCCCATATAACTAAAATATCTAAAATATAATATAACTAAAATATCTGTCTTGGCACTACGTTTTAGTATGTCGGATTTTTCCCAAAATTTTAACAAAATCGAACGCATAAACACTGTCCGTGAAGGGTTTGAGCCATGAAGCTAAAATTTTGTGAGAATTATTTTTAAGGGTAGACAAAAAGAGTCTACAAAATTTTTAAGATAAACACCCTAATCAATGTACTGTATGATTGATGTTTTAAAATATGTATATAGCACCTCTACTGCGCCTCTTCTCACAAAATTAAGGAAGTAGAACCCTCATAATAAATATTTTAGACTGCACTTTAACTATCAAATATAGTAAAACATTCTTAATAGTTTTTTTTTTGCATATCACACTGGACATTGCGGCATCAAAGGGATATTCAGAAAGGTTTCGTGACATTAAAATCGATAACCTATGTTTTGACTCATCATATTGAATATGGCGGGCACAAAAAAGCCCACAATCCAGCGTTGCCTAATTTTAAAAGTTTTAATGAATACAAAAGTTTAAGTTTTTCAATTTGAATAATGAACCGAAAAATTGTTGTTTTGCACTTTATTTTTATTCAAAAAAAAAAATAAAAATAAAAAATCGACATTTAGCACAAAAATATCTTTAATATCATTTAAGATTTATTATACAAGATTTCAATAAATTTTGAAATATTGCATAAATTTTCGCAAAATTGATCGTAAAATAATTAATAAGAAAATTAGCAAGTAATTGAAAAAAAAAAAATTATTCGTAAAAACTTCAGCTCTTTTAAGATGTACAATTCAACTGCATACTGCTATGCCACATTAGGATGCAATAATCAACAGTGTTACTTGCAATAAAATGCGTAATAAACAACATTCATTTTATACTGCATTAAAGTTGCACGTATGTAGCTGCCACTACATATAATCCCAATTAAATACGCATTAAAACAAGTCACTTAAAAATTCCGGCAAAAATGTGCTCTTATGCATTGAAATTAATACCTGCCGGTTAATATCTTCATTTCTGTCAAAAAATAAAAAAAAAAAACTAGCATTACTTAATATGCAGCTGTAGCTAGAGCTTTTAACCCATTAAGACTTATCGCATAATTAGTAAATATAGTCATCTCCTAGTGGCAATATGGCTTAGGACATAAACGCTCGCTCTGAATAAAGTGGCACAATCGGCGATCTCACGGGAAGTGATTCTAGGTGCGCTATTAGCACTGACGCAGCTGTGAAAGTGGCAAAGTATTATTAAAAGGATACAGCTATCTATATGCTATTTTCAACTAGACATCGCCAGAACATAGCCTTAAAAGATACTAAATTTAAAAATGCTGCTATGGTTCAAGTTTTATAACTCCGCAGCTTCATTTTCTTTTTATAAAAAAAAAATGATGCAATGAAAATAATCTCCACTTAAGATATTAAATGAATCTACGCGGTAATGTAGGGCTGTCTTGTGTAACAAAAATAAAATTGAGTTATATAAATATATAAATGCAATTAAATTTTTTCCACCATATGACAAAGGAAAAACAAAATGATTTTAAAAAATTAGAGGAAACTCAAGTGCAATTAAATAAAGTAACATTGTTGCATGACTACCACAAGGCAACAGCAGCAGCAGCAGCAGCAGCGGCAGTGGGCAAATACTCGTAAAATTACAGACTACGGTGTCTGCAGCAGCCAACAGTTGTAGCCAAAATAAAAGGTTGCACGTTCACTCGCTAGCGCACTGCAAATTACCAGAAATGTTTGCGCGAATGCCGTTGCTACAAAAAACTTGTAAGAGGCAGAAAAATTACACTCTGCTGTAGATATAAAAAAAAATACAATTTAATAATATTACTTAAATACCAAAAATTCAATTTTGCTGTAAAATATTTACAGCTACGTTTAAAGGTTACAACGAATTTGTAATTATTTTGTATTAAAACTACAAGGCAATGCAGTTTTGACAGTGAGCAGTACAATGGCATTAAAGTTCATCATAAAAATCTCATGTTCGAAATTTTTCGGGAACGTTTAAGATTTGTAATTATTTATTATTAAAACTACAAGGCAATGCAGTTTTAACAGTGAGCAGTATATTGGTGTGCAGACATCATAAAAATCTCATGTTTGGAATATTTCGGGAACGCTTAAGTTTCGAAAAGTTACATTTAAATATTTTTGTTACTCGAACCAAAACTATGGTTTTCTTATAGAATTTAGATCACTGAACTTGAATCCGCTATCAGTTTGTTCTTGTGATCCAGTATTTTTGCAATATATAGTAATATGTAATTAGCAAAGACAATATTTTTTGCATTAATTTTTTACGTGTAGGGTCAAGCAAAATTTAAAAATAAATTTTTTAAAATGAGAAAATATATCAATTTTTGAAACACAATTCTCAATTTTTCTTTTACAGCGACATTTAACTGTAGGTGTAAGTTATTAATCTTATGCGTTCCCGAAGAATTCAAGAACATGAGGATTCTATTTTTTTTGTTGATGAGTTCTATGAAAGAAAATCTACACTTGAGCAAATCGGTTGAGAAGAATTATGTCATGCTAAATGATACGAGACGACAAGCCACTGTTACCTTTTTAAGAATTTGATAAACTTTTTCGATATTTTTGACTTCTATCGACGTTCTCTTGATATTTTTGAACAGTTTTCGATTTTTTGAAAATTTTCGAAATTTTTTGACTTCTTCAATAATTTTTGATTTAATCAAATCGACTTTTCAGCATTGCTTCGACTTTTTCAAAAATTTTCTTGGTCAACATTTTTCGGATTTTTCAAAATTTTTGAATTTTTTTGTCTCACAATTTTTTTTTTTTTTTATTTTTTGACTCAATCAACATTTCACGATTTTTTTCTGAAACGTTTTTATGATCATCTATATTTTTTTGACTTTTCCAAAATTTTACAACTTCTTCAAATTTTTTCGAACCACTCAACATCTGCGAAGTATTTTTCCACATTATCAACATTATTTTTTTTCGATTTTTCAGCCTTTTATGTTTTTGAATTTT
This sequence comes from Tricholauxania praeusta, assembly GCA_949775025.1. Taxonomy (NCBI): domain Eukaryota; kingdom Metazoa; phylum Arthropoda; class Insecta; order Diptera; family Lauxaniidae; genus Tricholauxania; species Tricholauxania praeusta. Next base: position 16,206,167 of record OX459030.1, read on the forward strand.
CAACATTTTTTTAATATATAAAAATTTTTCACTTTCAAACTATTTCGGCGTTTTTAAAGTTTGTCAACTTTTCCAAAAATCTTTAACTTTTCAGTATTTTTATTTTTTTAGAAAACTTTTCTTAAAGTTTTTTGATTTTGAAACTATCAACTTATCAGTAACTTTTTTTTTAGTTTTCCTAAAGTTTTTTGAATTTTGTCAACTTTTTTTTTATTTTTCAACAAACTTCATCATTTACTTACAATGTTTTTCGCTTTTTGCAAAGTTTTTCCGACTTTTTCAACATTTTTTGACTTTATTCGACATTTATCGATAATTATCAGCTTTTTTGACATTATTCGCTACTATTAAACCTCTTCGACTTTGGCGCCATATTTCAGTTCTCTTCGATAATTTTTGACACTACAGTGAAATTCCCCATTACGGACAGCCCCCATAACCGGACAGCTCCCATAACCAGACATATTTCAGCATATTTCAGCGACACTCACTAACTTTTCCATAGAAAATACATTCCGATAGCCGGACGCTCCAATAACCGGACAAAAAATACTGCGACGGTGGGTGTCCGGTTATGGGGAATTTCACTGTATATGATACTAATACACTGACGCCAAAACTGTTTTTTATTTAACTATATGTCTTAAAAAAAAAAACAACAACAAAGCATTATTATGTAATATTGTATAAATATTAACAACAAACATATGGTATACATGAAGTATAAATAAAATTGTGTTAACTTTGCTACATTGCATCATAAGAAGAGGAGTCAAGGCATCTATGCATGTATGGTTATTTGCTCACTTGTGCATCGTATAAGACGAGCTAATGAGAAAAAAAAATTATTTAATAAAAAAAAAACTTTATTCCAATTTAAGTTTCTAAGCAACAACAGCAGATGTTTACCTTAATTTACAACAAATTTTTGCGGTTGCAGTGTTGCATGTGATATATCACCTGTGGCTTTTGTAAAGATTGCAATTGTTGTTGATACCCACAATTGCAATATTCTATGTTTTATGAGACTATCCATCAATTTGTTTGGTGTGCTTGAAAATATATCTTTATTAATTGCTATTGCAAAGTTGGTACAATAACTGTTATAGTGGTATTATTTTGTTATTTATTTTGTGTTTTTTTCGAAGTTAAGCGGAGTTTTGTGTTGTCATACTTTGCGTAACCCCTGAAAATTAAGCATCTATTTTGAAATTATAATAAATGCATGTGGTCAAAAATAAATGAATTTATGTGATAGAAAGAGAAATAACCCAATAAACAGGCTTTGGTGATTTAAGCACTTGATTTCAGCGTGGTTTTTCAATGAAGCTCAAGTTCAAAACTACGCTTTTATCTAAGGCTGTAGATTAAAAAGAATAAAATTAAAAACTAAAAACTCATTAGCAAAGATCGATATTCATGTAAATTTACAATAGAGGATTGACTAGATGAATTGATCAATTACCTGTCAATTGTATGTTAGCGCTAAACTAAAAAAATTCGTTTTTAATTTAATTTTATTTCAAATTTTTATTTGTAAAATGATTTGAGTACAATTTGAACCTGTTTCGTTTATAGAATAGTTTGAATGCGATCACCTTAACTAGCTTGGCTTCATCATGTTGATGTTTTATTAGATATGCAGAGTTCAAATGAAATTTAATGTAAGCAAAACCGAATCGTTGAAACTCGCCATACAAATAAGTGAATTTTTATTGAAGAATTTTCGTAGTTATTTGCTTATTTGCCGCTGGGTTATTAATCACTCATTTTTAAATTAATTTTCCACTCCTTTGCAAAACAGCTGACCATGACAAACAAAATGTTAACGCCAGCAAAAACGCTATAATGTTACTATGAAAGCTAGTTTTAAAAACGCGGTATAAAAACAATTTAAATGAGAAATGTGCTGATGCCAATGTGAAAGCCTTATCAATGAAATTTTCTACATTATTGATTAAATTTGCCACCTGTTTTTTGTTACACAAAGGTTTATTTTTATAAACATCGATATCATGCCACACATGAAAAAGCTATAGTGACGACATCTGTTAAGCTTAAATCGACTTAACTTTTAGTTACATCGTCGCATTGCGTTATGGAAAATATCAAATTGTATCGAAAAATAAAAACGTTTTTCCGGCAGCAAAGCAAATCAAATCAAAAGCTTATTACCTAAAGAAGAAGCTTCATTAAAACGCACCCAAAGCAATTGCCCAAATGCCAATCAGACGCAATAAGGCAACGATTAGGTTACCAAGCGCAAAAGCGATCGATCAATTTAACGCAACATTTATTTGTATTTGTATTTATTTGTATTTTATTTAATATTTGAACTTAGTGCTAATAAGATACAATCTTTTGGAATAAGCACTAATAACATACAGTTTCTATTTTATGATAAAAAAGAACAAAAGTGCTATGAGCAATTTAATTACATAAAAAATAAGTTTGAAAAAATTAAATTCTAATTATGAGTAAGAAACAAACAAACAAAAATAAGAACATGAAAATTAATATTAAGAAATAAAAATTAAAAAATAAAATAAAAAAGCAGGAGAGTTTATTGCATTAAAGAAAAATAATTGGACAAAGTTTTTTTGAAATGATAAGCGTTGCTAGTTTTTTGGATATTTTGAGGTAGCAAGTTCCAAATTCGAATTGCATGTATAAAAAAGTGACGTTCAGAAGTAAGGCATGAGTGTCTTATTTGGATTAAGTTTTTGCCCCTATTCGATCTGGAGAAAGTAATTTTGTTAAACAAATACATGGGTTCCCTTGTGTATACAATTTTATGCAGCAATATAAGCGACCTAAATTTTAGCAAACTGGTAAAAGTCATGTTGTAAATTTTATAAGAATAATTCGAAACGTGATCAAAACGACGAAGGTTAAAAACGTAACGTGCTATGTTATTGAATAAGACATTTAATTTTTGTTTGTGAACATAGTCACAATTAGCGTATATTTCACATCCATATAATAATCTAGGGACAAGATACGTTTTTGCTAACAACATGCGAATTTTCTGAGGAGTAAAGCTCTGTGTACTCCACAAACAGCGCATCATACCATATACATTTCCTATTGTAGCATTAACATGACTGGACCAAGTTAGCGTTTGATTAAACATTATGCCAAGGTTTTTAACATGTTGTACAATCTCAATTTGAGAGTTTCCAAGAGTAATATTAATGCCACTTGGGATTATACTTGGTTTTTTGTGTATAATTATACATTTTGACTTTCTTGGGTTCAGACGCAAACCATTACTAGACGCCCATTCGTTTATTTTTCCGAGATTCATGTTCAGATTAAAGACACATTCATTAAGCTGATTTATATCACATCCAGTATAAACTTGAACGTCATCAGCGTACATTTGCATTTCACAGCCCGTAATAACTTTAGGTAAATCATTAACATAAATGGAAAAAAGTAAAGGACCAAGGATAGAACCTTGGGGTACCCCCCTTGGGACTAAAATAAAATCAGAAAATTTATTGTTAACAAATACTGCCTGCGACCTCCCTCTCAAATAAGAATACAGTAGGCTGACTGCAGTACTTGAAAAATTAAATGCACCTAAGAGTTTTATACATAGTTTTTTATGGTCAACGGTATCAAAAGCTTTGGAATGATCCAGAAGCACCAAAAAAGAAACCTTGTTGGAATCCAAGTTCGCTCTCAACTTCTCCGATACATCCAGTAAAGCAGTTATGCAACTGTGTTTAGGTCTAAAACCTGACTGTCTATTCGAAAGGAGCGAGTATTGAGTTAAATACTCCGTGATTTGCTTATGCAAAATACTTTCAAAAACCTTTGATAAATAAGACAGAATTGCAATCGGACGAAACTCATTATCAGATTTAGGGATTGGAATGATTTTTGCCTTCTTCCACTTAGCTGGAAATGACGAATTTGTCAAAATTGTATTAAACAAGAAAGTGAAATATGGCAGCAGCTTTGGCAGTAACGCCTTTAAGAAAGTAGGGTCCATTTCATCAATACCGATCGCATTTGATTTTATTGATAAAAAAGTTATCAGTACAATTTCTTGACTAACACAAGAAAAACTAAAGCCATCACCATTAGTAGACGCTACATTAAAAGCTTCCATCTCCCCAAAATTTGCGTTCGCTGATGGTGCGCAGGATGCTACAAACTTTTTATTAATGTCATTAACGTCACCTACATCAGTTGTATGTGTGTTGTTATTTACAACCCCAATTTTTTTGATTAGGTTCCATGTTTGCTTAGACCCAAGAGCGTTACTAAACTTGTTTTCGTAGTAAGCTAATTTAGAAGCACGTAGTTTATTAACAACGTCATTTCTCAATTTTTTAAAAATGAGATACATCTCAGGTAATTTATATCTTTTCCAGCGATTATAGGCTCTGTTTCGCTGATCTATTAAATTTTTAATGTCCTCGTTAAACCATGGCAATGTCTTGTTCCTAATCAATTTTGTTTTAATTGGGACATGTTTGTTGAATAAAAAAGTTATATTTTGTTCTAAGAAAGAAAGTTGTTCATCCGAAGATGCCACACTATAAATCTGATTCCAGTTAATGCTATTTAAATCGTTATTTAGTGAACCATAATTAATATTTTTAAAATCACGATATCTTATTGTTTTCTCATTGATTGTCAACTGAAAATTGTAAACTAAAAAAATCAAATCATGCTTTGAAAACATGGGTGCAGAAATTTGGTCATACAGTAGAGTATTTTTCTTGTTACTAACAAAAAACAAGTCCAGTAAAGTGTTCGTAGTTTGCGTAAAGTGCGTTGGTAATTTAGTATTAACTGCTGAAAGCCCTAAAGAATTCATTTCATTTAAGAGAGTTTTATTTGCCAGCACATTACTATTGAAGTCGCCTGTGATTATAATATCCTCATAAGGTAATGTTACGGATTCAATTTTTGTAAATAAGTACGTAAATTCAATATTGCAATTTGGCCTATAAACAGTACCAATAAGCAACTTTTTTGGTCCAAACAGGACATCTACGAAAATATACTCAATGGGATCGTCGGCACTGGACTTGCAGTTGAGCTTACATGAAATTTCTTCTCTAATATAAATGGCAACACCACCAGCATGGGTTGCTCTGTCAGCCCTAAAGACTTTATAACCATTGACTTTGCACGTATTGTTATACACAAAAGAATGAAACCAGGTTTCTGATATACAAATGACGTCTATCATGGAGCTTTCAAAAACAAATCGAAATTCATCAATTTTGTTGTTGAGACTCTGCGCATTAATATGGCAAATTCTAATACCATCACTTTGCTTACCTAGAATTCTAATCATGCTCCGAACGTTGTTTATGGAACTGCCCTGAGGACTACAAGAATCGCTCATAATTTATAAGTTTTAAAAATATTGAACGCAACGCAATCATTTGAAAAAAAAGAACTATTAAATTTAAGTTTAAAACTCCTGCGATATTATTATTAAATAAGAAATCACCTATAAATAAATAATTAAAACATTTTTCAAAAAAAGAAAGAATAAAAATTGAATTCTCCAAAATAAGGTCAACTGGTATTGTTTTTTTATGTCTCAGCACGAAATAAACAATTGTCGATTTCCACAGTCAGCTGCTCGATGCTGTCGATTCTCGTTGCTGTATCATTTTCTCCGCGTTTGATGAAGACACGACCTCGTAACGAAAACACCGAATGTAATTGTTTTTGTTTTTTATATTTTATTGCAGTATAAAAAATATTCATATTTGTTTTTGTCAAGTTTTCGTTTATGTAGAAAGGAACAGCAGAGTTCAGTCCAATATGACGCAGTAGTAAAGGAGATTTCTTAAGACGTTTAAATTTTGCGATTGACATTAAAACGAAATTCCTTTCGTAAGAAGAGGACAATTTTACTAATATCGTCGAGTAATCTTGAGTATGCGGTTGCTTAGATTTCTTAACACGAAATATGTAACCGGCAGAAAATTCAAAATCAAAACAAAATTTAACGTTTGTTGAATTAAAGATTTTCCGTCAAGCGTTAAAAAATATAATTCACAACACACCATTCATTGACAAAAAACACAAAGTCTTAAATGGTGCGCATGCGCAACCAAGTCTGCGTTTTTTTCCTGCTTTTTTCTTTGTATTGCTGGCTTGTTGCAGCAGCAGCAAACTGAGACGGAAAACGGAAATTCAAATTAAATTTAAAAAAAAAAGAGTTGCAGGCAACATCGTCATCAACAGGAAAAAAATAATCAACACCAACGTCAATCAGTCTGTCAGTAATTTTTGTTTTGTACATATTATACCAAATAAGTTATTGCATTGTTAGGTACTCGTAGTACTTCTTCGTCATTTCTACGTTTCAATTTGGTTTTCTTCACTTAACAAATCGATTTGAGGCTTTGGCTTAAAACCCTAAAATAAAATAAAAAAAAAAGAAACTTTCTCTATTAGGCATTCGTCAAGTTTTGGTAGCAACATTCACACACCTCCTCGTAACCACCGCATTGGCATTTGACAGTGGGCGGTACGTGCAGACCTTCCCAAAGTCAAAACTCACAAATATTTGCGGTTTTTTCGTCTGCACGCTGATTGAATCTCTAATGAAATGTAAACAGCAAAAAATACGTAATTATTTTTTAACTCTTAATGAGTAGAAATTTAAGGTTTGCTTACCAAAAATGTTATTGACTTAGGTCAGGCATATGCAGGTAATTTGGCGGAAGCTATTAATATGTTATGAGATTTCTTCTTCTTTTAAGGTTAAACTTTAAATAAAGTTTACTTTAAAACAATGTAAAGAGAAGATTGCCGGTATAGTATTTTAATGCAAAAAATATCAACCCAGTAAGTATTTTTTGCAGCCTAGCATTATTCATATGTTTGATATGCAGCTTGATTTCAATATAACTCATATTGGTTTCTAATGAATGTTGGATTAAAACAAATACTGCTGAATTATTTTTCTGATAGTAAAGTTTTTTTTTTGTTTGTATGTACTTAAGAAATTATGTTGTTGCTGCTGCACATCAAGGAACTTACTTATAAATTTGGTAGTGAACTTAGTAAGATAGGTAGCAAATTTGCACGTAAAACTCTATTACTTATCTCCCTTTTTTTTATGTTCTGAGAAAAATTTCGGCAGAGAACAAAATAATTTCGCTGAAAGCACAAAAAAAAAAAAATAGAAAAAATTTCATACAAATTTTGGCCGTGCCTTTAATGAGGTATGTCCCAATGAAATGTTTTTCCAATGAAAGCTTTTAATTTTGGGACTTAAGAATAAAGTTTTGATTTTTCATGAGGAAATAAAACCTGAAGGCTGCTACTTTCTTAAAAAAATTTACTTGGCGACTTTTCCTACATATTTCCGTTTTAGGGTATTTTTTTTAGTGCCAAAATCGTTTAATACTTTTTTTTCGATTATGGCTTTTGAGTGGGTTTTGGGTAATGAAAGAGTTTTCATAAATTAAAAGGAAAGATCACAGCAAAAAACAAAAAAGAAAAAATTGTGATAGAGCAAAACTAAATTTTGGCACTTTTTGTTATAAATAAATTAAGCCCGAATATTGAAAATTTTATTTCGTTTGTAGGTTTTGAGTTCCATTAGTTTCGTGAAATTTGTTTTGGCAACATATTTTTTTTTCTATCGAAATCCAAGCAAAACCATCTGACCATCTGATAAACTTGAAATTAGTAGCCCACAAGCACCAGTAGAAAAAAAAATCCACGTAAAAATACTTGGGAGGTAAAAATAGTATTTTTTTTTTTAAGGTGATAAAATAATTGGATAGTTTCAAATTTTAGAACCTATTTATTACAATATTAAATTGTAAGAAAACATTAATTTTTTTAACAAAATGGCGGCTCTGCAGAGTATCTCTTCAGTACATCTTTTCAGAGGCATCGAAAATTACTGCAGATGTTAAAATTTTTCTATTAATCTAAAAAAAAAAGTTTTCTTTTTTCGATTACTGATGTCTTGAAGAGAAAGAAAAATCTATAAAATTATAAAAAACTTTAAAATTAAAAATTATATCGGCTGTAAAAGTCCAGATTTTTGACTATTTTTCCAACAGTTTTGACCCAAAAAAAAAAACCTGTTAATCTACGCGATATTTTTAAACTTTTACGTATATCCTTCTGATACTACTATAAGAAAAAACCTCTCCACATTTCAGTCTGATCGGTTAATAAAGTTTTGAGCTATAGTGCGATCATTTTTTGCAAATACAGTTTCGAGATAATCGCATTTAAAGTTTCAATACGATATTATACGACGGTATGCGGACTCTGACGTTCTTGGCAATAACTCTATAAGTATCCAATTTTTCGCTTTGTGCTTTTTACAGTATATTCTTAACGTATTATTCATTCAAATTATCAAAAAATTTCTTGAAAATTCTGTAGGTATCACCCTCCTTAAGAGCGTCAGTTCAGGCAAATGGTAGTATTGGTAGTATCGAATATTTTAAAAGAGTTAAACATAAAAAAGTTGGGCCTACACACAATGAAATAGTTCAGTTTCTAATCTGTAGCTTAAGCTGAAAGAATATACTTAAAGCGTGTGAACAATTTTGTAAACACTTGTGAATTATTTTGAGAAGTGAATAAAAATTTTATTTCTAACCAGCAAAAAGTGTGTTTTTGATTGCAATGATTGAATTCATGATAAATAAAGGTCGTCGTAATTTTATTAAATAACTATAACTGAAAAGAATTAATTTTTGAAAAGTATTCAATGAATAATAAGACTTACGTGGTTTTCATTTCAATAAAAATTTCTTCACTAGAGAAGTTTTTTATTTTATCATATATAACAAGCAAATGCAATTTCTCAAAGAAACAACAATAACTACTCGTATACGAACCATAAATCATAATTTATTTCTTTTTAAATCGTAAATCAAATAATTTCAGTGAAATTAAGTGTTTGTTCTAAATATTTGCAGCACGAAGGAAGCAAGAAAAAATGCGCTAAAATAATTGCGTTTTAAGAAACTGCACGAAAGCTTTCTTGACGTCTTGCGGCATTCGGTATTCTATTTGTAAATACGCAGAATTGTGTCTGCATACTTGAGACGAGGCGTCTAAGCAGTCAATATCACAACTGATGATTATCACCAAGAAGCAAAGCGGATTTCTCACCTGATTAAAAGCTGCTAAAGTAGGTTTGCTACTATGGCATCTCATGACAAACATTGTAAACACTTACAATTAGTGTGTTAATTAGAAAAGTTCTGCAATTGCAATTAACTCCGGCAACATTGAAGCAGCAACTTGTGTGGTTTCTTGTGCGCATATGTTGCTAATATCTCTTGTCTGCAAAAGTGCAACAAGTTATTGTTGCTGCTGCTGCTGCGAGAAAATGTTTAGAAATGCTTTCACGCAATGCATTAACAAAACGGGATTTGCCAGTGCTGCACTTTTCTATTTTGGTCAAATGATAATAGCCGTCTTCTTACAAGGTTAAAGCCAGACAGATTTCACTCATATAATTTGCCATTTTAGTAGAACTGGCTGTTGCTGTTGTTGTTGTTGTCGGCTATTTTTCAGTTGTTGCTTATGTGATATGACTAATTGTAAGTAATTTTTATTTATTTTTCTAGTTATTTTTAGCTGAACAAAAGTAAAATTTATGTTTTTTTTATATGATTTCAAAAATTTAGTATTCAAAGAGCTGCTTGGGAGAATTTAATACTTTAACAAGAGCTGAGTTAAAATATTAGCTGAACAACTTGGATGATTCAATTTAAGTTTCATATGTTGACAGTTCTTTAAATCAAGCAGCTTTCAGGAACCATACGCATTTAAAATGTCAAAATTTCTTTAGTTCAAACGGAATTTATTGCAAAAAATGTAAGGTCACCTTTCCTGAAAATCGCAAAATAAAAATCAACAGTCGATATCTCGAAAACCTAACCACAGAAAATTCTTAAAAGTTGATTTTTCATATCAGGGGACTATACCACATAACAATTTCATAGGAGGGCCCGGGTCATTTTCTGACTGTAAACTAGTGTAATTACGAATATTATCATACACGTTATCTACTCTTATGCCAATGATTTTTTTGCTTCAAATTAATGCCTACTGATGATGCCTAACTCAATAAAAATCGACAATTTCCGGTAGGTATTAATATCCACTAATTGAAGTCTTGTTTACAGGGGAAAACATGATATTTGTTGAAACAGATCGAAGAGATTTAGTTGAATGAAATATACATATGTATGTATACCAAGTAATCCTTGATGTCACTTTATAATAATATTAATTTTATAATGTCAAGTCCAGTTGTTCAGTTTCTAATCTCTAGCTTAAGCTGAAAAAAGTGTTTAAAGAGTGTGAACAGTTTTCAAATACTTGTGAATTAACTTGAGAAGTGAATAAAAACGTTATTTATAAGAAATAAAAATTGCGTTTTGTGGTTGGATGAGATATAAATTAAGTAATTCTTTTCTTATACTTATGATTTCACTGCATAATATGTAATATCAATATTAGGTTTTTAATTTGGAAAATACGAAATTTTTTATCAAAATACGAAATGTGTCATGCCGCTCAAAGTTCCATTGCTTGCAGAACTAGATAACAGAATTAAAAACCTTTTCTGTTTCGACCTCTTTGGGGCCAATATACAATTTCTGTTCATAATGCCTGAGCAAAAATTGTTTTGCAAAAAAATTACGTAGATCGTTTTATTATATATCGGCCATAGCACTCCATTGAGTAAATTTTTCGTAAAAATTACTTAAAACACCTGCAGCCTTCGTTTTGTTTTCTATATAAAAAGTGAATATTTGTTTCCACTTCCTTTTTTCTACCTTTTCTCGAAAACAGTGGCACATATAAAAATGAAATTCTTAGCAAAATTTTAGCTACAGCATCTCTTCATCACAACCAAAAAATAAGAAAAAACTCAGTCACGCAGGCATTCCAACGAAGAAATCACAAGTTGCACGACAACAACAGCAATTGCAGTTGCTGCTGCTCCTAAAATTGGCAACAACATTTGCACACAAAATTTACACGCTTGATTGCGCGAAAGTCATAGCTTAAGAAAAAAAAAATAACACTGTCCAACAGCAATTTTGGGCCAAGAATATTTCCTGTGAGACCTGGTTATCAAAATTGTGTTTATAGATTTCTTTTTTTTTATATCGGGTTACATTTTGAAGAAAAATATATTTTTTCAGATTATTTTTTGCATTTTTGGTGCACTTTTTTATTTGAGAATTCATTCAGCTTTGTGTCAGCAGCTGCTTTTAATGACATTTTGCAGATCTTTTTTGAGCATCTGAATTTCCAAAATTGGTTACTGCATTGTTATAAGAAATTAAGAAAGAAAATTCGCGCTCAAACTTCAAAAGTGCAACAAATTAACTTAAGCTAAATAGCTAAGTGGACTAATGGCTGTAGTAGCTAAGCTTTAAGGGTATTACTCTAAGCGTATTACGCCTTCGCGCGTCAAAAAATATTTGTGTAGAACAAAGTTTGCTCTCACCTCGAAAGTTTTAGAGGCAAAAAACACACAGTCTTGAAAAGTTGTATATTGAATCAGTGTTGCCGTTTTTCGAAAAAAATTGCTGCCAATTTGAAATTTCTTTTGAAATTTGAATAACTTAAAGATCATACTTTTTCCCATTTAGGTATAATATCATTGAAAACTATTCTCCGCTTATAATAAAGGCCTTATTGTAGTACAATTTGATGTCCAATTTTCGCGTTTTGCGTAATTTCTCAAAAATTTCTGGGACCTGTGTGCCAACAACATAACTAATTAATGTAGCTCTTTCTTACCAAAATCGAGCTTAATGCTTTTATTTATCCCTAGAGCTATGCAATTTTTTAAATCACCTACTTGAGCCAAAGAAAAAATTCAATTTTGTTGGAGTGTGTAATCAAAAGTCAAGTGAAGACAAACCAAAAATAAAAACAAGTGAAAAAGGCCTATTCGATACAACAAGAAAACAAAAAATTAAGTATTTTGGATAAACTTTGGCAGTAGCAGCACCAGCACAATGAAGCAATTGTTGTAGCAACATAAAAGCGGATACAGAAAGTTGAGTGCTGTTAGAGATGCTGCTTGCTGTTGCCAGTTGAACCTGTTATGGTTTAAAAAAAAAAGTAAACACAATTCCTGGTAACAATTTTTCACACAATGGCAAAGTTGCAAAAAAACAAAAAGCAACAACACTACAAATACAACAGCACCACTTGCTACAAACAAGCGTAAGAGCGATGATATGTTAAGTGCTTAGCAAAATGTATGACAACAAAACCCAAATATGTTGCTGCAACACAAATGTTGCTTGCTGTTATTGCTGCTGCTGATGATGATGGTGTTGGGTTGCTTGTATTGCTGGAAGCTATTCCTGCTGATATTATTCAGTCATGTTATCTGTCACTTAGTTAGTCAACGCGTCAATCAGTCGATTTCTCTTTATGATGATAGCAATTTTCAAAGTTTGCTCAGCTGCGCGTCTGCGCACACGACAAATGAAAACAAAACGAAAAAAACGATTTTGTGTATGATGTGCAACATTTTTCACTTTTTAAAAATTTATGCGTAAGCAACATATATTGTTGCTGTGAAAGAATTTAAAATAAATTATATTCATAAATTGATGCTGATATGCGCTTAACATTTTTGAGCCTATTTTTTTTTTTCAAAGTAAGGTACGGAAATTGTGGTTTCGCTTTCATGCAAAATTGCCAGAAACATTGGGCCAACGTGGATATGAAAATTCGCGTAGTAACTAATGAGACTTTCAGCAATTTCTAAAAAATTAAAAATATTCAAATTTGGGTTTAATTTCAACTTAAAATGTTTTGCTAAATTTTTGTCAATATTTCATGGTCATGGTCCAAATCGCCTAAATCGTGACCAAAAAATAAGAATTCTCAAAAAAAAAACTGCCTACAAATTTGGGCATTTATTAAAGCTTTTCTAGGTCATGACCCGAAATTTGGGGCTATAATATTATCGATATAAAGTATAATAAAAAATGGGACAACATTCAAAACCAATTTCCAATTTCGAAAAATTTCAAAATATGGCTTTTGGGGCGGCAGATTTTAGGGGGCAGCAGTTTCATTAAGATTAAGGTAATTTTTCTATTTTTGATTGGCAAAAAAGGTTCAAAAAGCCGCTGCACAGCATCGCATTAAGATTTGTAGTAGAGCTATAATAATTTTAATATTAATGACTGAAAAAAAGATCCCCAAAATATTAATAAAAAATTATTCAAAAAATTATGACTTTTTAAGGAGCATGAAGCTATAATAAAGTGGTTGCTGTAGTGGCGCCCAAAAAACGTAATGCGGCCCTGGATATTACTAGAGCACATGGTGGCGAATTAATTACGTGAGGTGTTTTTTTGAAATCTCGGACCCCCTACCCTCTCCTTGGTGAGATTTGGTGAATTCTGGCGGGAGCTCCCTCCATCTCCCTTCTTTCCGTGAGACTATACAGTGGTGTGCCATATTATTAGGCCCATTGCGGATAATTCCATACAACATTTATATTGCTATAAATTTTAATATAGTCATGTAAGTGGTATTCAACACTTTTATTATAAATTACAGAATTATGACGTTTAAAATTAAAAACATTTACTTGATCTAAAGTATTTCATTATATTAAAAAAAAAAAATAGTTAAAAAATAGTCTATAATTTACGAAAAATCGATATTTTGTGTTGTGTCCTTTTCCTGCAATGAGAGCTGCTATTCTTTATGATATGCTAACTGCGCAACCACTTACCACTTCCTGAAGGTGTGCACTACGATAGCCGACGTTAATCAGCTTCTCCATGATATACTGTTTTCTTGTTATTGCCGTTTTACTGATCTTGCTCTTCCATACTTCTTCTAATGGGCACATTTCTGACAAATCACCAGACCAGTCCAACACAGTGATGTTTTTATCAGTTAAAAAATTGTTGACTGTTTTGCTCTATGACACGGAGCTCCATCGTGCATAAAAATTGGTTCCTCACCATCACCAAACCATCCAGAGAGCTGGGGAAAGGGTCGCTCTTATAAGATTTTTTGAACTGGTCTTGGGAGAAAATATATAGCAACCCCACGAACAGATATAAAAATGAGTGATGAAATCGAAAAATCCTGATGCACATGTTAGTCAAACATATCTATGACGGAAGTATTCAAGTTCCACAGCGTACCTTATAGCGACGACTTGCAGAGTTTGGTTTGCTGGCAAGAACAGCACAATGCAAACCGAAGCTTTCTCAGGCTATGATCAAAAAACGGTTGGAATGGGCTCGGAAGTACAAAAACTTTTCAGCAAATGATTGAAAATGGGTATATATGAATTGTGTAAATTATTTTTCTCTATCAATGCTAAAAAAATTCAAGTCTTAAGGGATATTTTTCGTTTTCCGCAAGTTTGCTTTTTAGACGTGTCCGTTCTCCAAATTATGATTGATAAGTTCCACTTTTCAGGAAGAAGGCCTGGTGAAGAAACTCATCCTGACTATATTGTTTCAACGATTAAGCATCCCACATCTATCATGATATCGTCTGTGATACATTTAAGAGTTACTGGTCGTCTACAAATTGTGAAAGATTGTATGAAACAAGAGCAGTACAAGAAAATCTTTAAAGAGCGACTCTTGCCTCAGCTCTGTAAATGGTGTGGTGATGGAGAGGAACCAATTTTTATGCACGATATAGGTTCTTACCATAGAGAAAAACCGTCTGGAAGTTTTTAGCTGATAAAAACAACACTGTGTTGGACTGGCTTGGCGGACCTAAGCCCAATATGGGAGCTCATGAAACGCGAGATCAGTAAAACAGGAATATCAAGAAAACAACATCCCATAGAGAAGCTGATGGACATCTGGATCGTAGGACACACCTTTCGGAAGTGGTAAAAAATTGCTCAGATAGCATATCATAGAAGGGCCTTACTACGACTATTGTAAGAGCTGCTATATGTCAAGGTAACTTCGGTGATTAGAAAATGCAGCATTAAGTAAAATGCCAGATTCATTTGAAGCTTTGTGTGTTTTCGATTATACCAGGAAAAAATGCGATAAAGGTACAAGGTCAGACTTTCGAGCATCACAATGTATATTTCAGCCCACAGGGTACTCTTGCTACTTAGCATTGTACGATATTTTTCAGTTAATTTTTATAACTTTTTCTTGGACTACATTGCCTTTACTTCAAATTGTTTCTTTGTAAGCCTATGTTATTTATGCTGTTTTGATGCTCTATAGATTCTTCAGACTTTCAGCAATTTTTGAATTTGTTCCACAGTACGGTTCCTTTATGATTCGCTTACAATTAAACACGTGACAGTTGTCCAACGGATTCATTGAAAAAAGCCAATAGGTTTTTTTGATTTGATTTTTTTTGTGTTTCTCAAAGAAAAAGTTTTCACTATCAATTGTGCGCACATGTTGTTGTTGTTGTTTTTGTTGTTGTTTGCGAAATTGTTAACTTTATTGATTACAATTAAAGCCGGTTTACTTGGCTTGTTCAATAAAATGAAAGAAAATGGCTTAAATGTTGCAAAAGGAAAATGAAAATAAAAAAAAAAGTAGTCAAGTTTTGCTGCAGACACACAGCGATACAAAACCGGTAAAAATAAAATGCAAGCACTGGGTCTCTCGGTTATTGGGGCATTTTTACTTTTTTTTTCTTCTTCAAGCATTCAGTCAGTTGTTTCTCTTCCTAAATGCATTCCATTTAATTGTTGATTGTTGATGTTGAAACACAAAAAAAAAAAATCAACAGACTTTGAACAAAGTTGCACAAGTATGCTGTGCATCCTGCAGATAACGTCGTCAGTTAGTCATTCAATTCATGTATTAATTTCACTGAGTTGTAATTAAAAAACAATGCCATTGAAACGTGACTGAAATAGTAATTGAATATATGGAAAATATTACTTACATCTGCAATTAATTATAAAATCAAATATCGAAGTTATGCATTTAATTTGTGTTTTAAATTTTGTACCGATCAAACTCAGAGATATTCATGTTCTGCAGTAATTTGTAATGCATTAAATAAATTAATTGCAAAATTATGATAAAATTAAAATTTTTATCAGCATCATTGTCAATCATATGAATTGTTATTGCTTTGTTTGATTTAAATTTATAATTTCAAAATTATAGATAATTTAAAAGAAAAGTCTTGAGTTTAATTAACCTCACATACCATTAACATAAATGCATCTGCGAGGACCAGCATCTGAAATCGGTCAAGTCATTTCTGCTGTAATTTTTGATGCAGAATCCGAATCAGTGCTCAAAAATTTTCAATATTGAATTGAGGATATCAATAAATCATAGCTTTGCAAAAAGCAAAAAAGCTACATATCGTCGTCTGAATTCTCTTTTACTCCAAACGCATGATAAAACGTACTATGTTTATGGAGCAAAAAAAAATTCAGGTGACGATATATTGAGGCATATTTAAATGCAATGACCAGATGCGAATACTGAGGTCAAAATAGCCCGGTTATTAACAGACTATGGACATTGCCGTAACTAGAGATTTCTTTTGGAGAGGGCTTAACCCCATGCATTGGCTTTCCAGTATATCACATGAGAACGGTGTAACTCTACATCATAGGTGGGCAAAATTTTGGAAGTAAGAGCTATTTAAAACAACAATTACAACAACAGAAAAAAACCACACCGTAAATTCGATCTCGATATCGATCGAATCTGCAATAAACCCAAAAGCCAATTCCATGTGTCAAGCAATAAAACATTAGTGTAGAAATAAAAGTACACTGATCAAAGGAAACGACAGAAGCTGTCCTCAGTGTGTGCATTGTTGTTTCCTTGTTCTCGCTCACACAACGATAAAAATGTTGTTGTTGTTTATTTATTTTTTTTTTTTTAAGAAAAACGTCGTGTTTGTTGTAAAGAGCTAAAATTGGCTCAATTTTCCTACTTTGTCCAACTATGCGAAAATTCAACGCACATTGCATTTGATTTACGGAAATCAGCTATTCAACTAAGCCTGTTAATATGAATTTTTGACACCTCTGGCTCAATCTTAACTCAGGCTATAGTTGGGAGCAAAAATTTAGCTCAAGAGCTTCACATAAAAGTAATTTGAATTGAGCTTTGGAAACCAAGTCGATTGTAAACATTTCCATATTTCTTCAATTTTCACATAGTTTGGATACTTCTCTTCACATGCTATTTAGTATTGCATATTGAGATGGGAAATTTTTGTCAAAACGAAAGTAAGCAGTTGAACCTTGAGGTCTCCGATTTTGGAATTTTTTTTTTTTGTAGTTAGTATTCGACTAGTTGATGATTTATAATAATTAATATCATTTACTTATAAAAAATGTAAGCTTTTTGTATGCCATGATATATTTTATGATACTTTGAGTTAAACTATTAAATTGGCCAAAACTGTATTTCGATGTTATCAATTTTTTAAATTTAGATTTTGTTTTTGAAATTTACATAGTAAACAGTACAAAATGATATCGAAAATAGGATTGAAATAACTTTTACTTTTCTCTGAGTTTTTCGAATAATTTTATTTTTGCTGAAAGCTTATCAATAATTCAGAAAAATGCTGTCGAATTCGACTTTCTGTTTTAATATATTCTTTCCTTTTTTGTGCAAATCTTAAATATAAAACAGAGAAAAGTAATAAAAAACCGATTTACTAAAATATTAAAAATACCATAAAATTGGGTCTTGGGTCATTTTTAAACTTAGCTCAATATGTGTATGGTTTGCTTTATCTATTTAAATAAAATGATAACCTTTTTCGATGTTCGCGTATCACGCAAAAACTACTGGACGAATTTTGATCAAATTTAATTAGTCTTATTCCTAAGACGCTTGATCTCAATCTCCTACAAAAATTAACACGATATTTCTTTTGAAAATCAATTTATAAAAGGCTTAAAATTGCTTAATAAAATTAATCGCCCATAAGCAAGCGAGCATGTAAGCATAAAAAACCGCTCAGTAACAATTTAACGTGTTTGAGTGTATGCGTTTTGTTATTGTCTTCTCAATGGTGTTATATTAGGAGATGAAGTCATTAGGGAGAGAAATTTGAGAACGTGAGAGTAAATCGTTAAAAAAAATGAATAGGTACAGAAGAGAGTCATTGCTGTACAAAACTAAATATTATTGCAAATGTGTAATATGAATTTGGGATTTTAAATTTAAACATATGGACCTTTCTTTGAAACAGTCTACGTATACAAAGTCGCGGGAAACAGCTAGTAGAAAATAAAAAAAATCATGGGTGAGACGAAAATGATTTATTAAAATGATAAATGCTGACGGGATCTAGTATACCTATAGCATTAATATATCAAATTAAAGTACTCATTGAGCAGACTCCCCGAAAACTATCAGCTTCGAGATCGGTTAAGCAAAAGTTGAGATATAAGCGTGGAAAGATTTCCTATTTTTTCAAGTATTGGACTGATTAACTATCAAAAGCTTGCCATAGCGAGGAGAAAAAAATCTATTACTCTCACTCATTGCACATGTTACTGTTTCCCAATTAAGCGTTGCGTTTATTAAAATATCAATTAACCTCTTTTTTTTTGTCACAATGTTAATATACATCGCAAAAGCCTACTCGCACCACTTTGACACCGCTGAACAAAAATATTTTACGAATGATCGTCTTTTTTTATCACCAATGTAATTTTTTTTATCACAAAAAGGGACACGTTGCCCGTTTTTAAAGAGATCAGAAGAATTCAGCGAAGGCAATAATTGCTGGTGTATGCCTGTAAATCTTTCTTATAGGGGCTAACATATATGTATATGAATACATTATTTTTTTTTTAAGTAAATTTTATTGTGTAGTTTCTAATTTCGAGATATATCTAAAACAAAATATCAATAGAAATAACATTTATCACATATATGTTATAACAAACAATTTCAGTTCAGCTACTACTGTGGTTTTGCATGTCAATTCACAATTTAAGAAAAAAAAATGTAATAAATAAATTGGTTAAAAATTTATTTTAATATCCAACGAACACTATAACATAAATATTATACAAGCGTAACGTATGCGATCTACTTAACGTCAACGACACACAAATGCGTAACGCAAAACGTGAATTTCGTATGCATCGAAAGCCTAAAATATGTGGGTAAATAAACAAAATAATAAAAGTTTTTTTAAAAAAATATAAGTATAAAATAAATTAAAAAAATGTGGACAGAATTAGGTACGTCTAGCTATGCTCAGAGTATTTAACAAGATGACGGTAAAAGAAACGAATTGTGCTGTTGAGTGAATTACGAGTTTGCGTTAACAATTAGCGCGCGTTACTAAGTCAACCACATTTCATTGCTGGTAACTATGTATGTTGTACATACATATATACACATACGAGATATATGTATATGAATACATGTTAAAAGTCAATGTGAGTAAAAAATTTATTGTTTTTATGTTCATTAGGATGAAGCTTTCATTAAACTTTGTTGCTAATCCTTGAGCTTCACAAAACTGAGTTAAGTGTTTGACCTATTTGTGACATTTCCGCAAGCTTGCAGTAAGCTGACAATTATATTGTTGAGTTTCATAAATTCCGAATTAAGATTAATAGAAGAGAAAAAAAAAAACAACAATAGTAACACAGTGTTCAAGAAGCAGCATAAGCAACGAAAAATCAAACGACAATTTTTATGTGAGTTTTTGCAAAAACTTAATCCAAAAAAAAAGATATTCAACTTTAGGAAATAATAAGTATGCAATAACATTCTTTAGCACAAATATGTTGTTTTTAAAAAGAAATTATTAAAATCGGTTCAGTTTATTTTGCGCCAAAGCGTTACAAACCATTTGCATCTAAGTATTTTTTTTATAAATAGTATGCATTAATAGTTTTTACTTTCATAGCGCTAACATCATTTGTCAGAATTTCTAATAGCTAATAATGTTTCAAAGTGCTATCTAACTATGTGTAATGTTCCATGTTGTTGCATTCACTTTGTCTCGTTTTGCATTCTGTTAAAATTTGCATTACAAATGCAAGACACGATTACACAAAAGTACTTTAATTGATGTTGGTTGCTGTGACTGATGTTGTCATCGGTGATAATGATGTTGATGACAGCCGTGGTGATGATGACGATGACGATGATGATACCAGAATATGTTGAAAAGAGCAATGTCGTTTATTTTATTCTACAATTGGTACTACCAGTATAATCATATGCGTCGTACCACTCTGCGAATCTCACACACTTTAGTTTCAATGAACTATTGTGCTGAATTTTTACAAAAAAAAAATGAGTAAAAAAACAAAAAAAAAAAATTAAAATTATTCTTTTCTTTGCCACACTGGTGGCATAAAAGATGGTAAAGCAGGTTGCAATTTATCAAGCGTGTGGTAAAACATAAAACGTGAGCTGCATTTGAGGCTTCAAATTTTTTTTAATGTTTTATTTCATTTTGGGAATTAGGAAATTTATTTTCAAATATCTATAGTGTAGTCTTTTTATTTGTGATTCTTCAAAAGATAATTTTCGATGACTAGTTCTCGAAAGAATTCTTAAAATACTATACCAAATCGAGCTGGAAAGTAGGTAATTGATCGATAAATACTGTAGCAAAAATCAGAACACAAACAGTGTAGTGGAGAAGTAAAAACACACCAATATTTTGTATGGGGTGTTTTTTTAGAGAATGAGTTTCGAATTGAATTAAAAAACCAAAAAATTTTGCAAGTGACATTGGTTTTTGGCAGATAATTTATGCCATTCAGCATTTGAATATTATTTCAGTTACATGAGCGCCTTGATTGACCCAAGTATAGCAAAATTTGTAGGTTCAATTCTAGATAATTTTTTTCGTGCATCGCGGCAAACGTTCGCACCAAAATGATCTAACGTCGTTGATTTATTCGCATAGGCTTAAGAAATGAGGAATCTCCAAAGAAAATAGTCGTTTTATAACTTTTGATACTGATTATAACGTGCTGACCAGCCTCATTATGGAAAAGTAGATACAGCCCAAAAATCGCTAAGGGAGGTGAATATGAAGTTCAATTGAATTAGAGCCAAAAATATTGAAAATGGATTGCCCAAAATATAGAATTATATTTGGGCAATTGTGCATTTGGGTTGCTGTTGAAAATAAACCATTGCAATAATAAAGAACTGGAACAAAATGAGATATTAATTTTGGGTCTTTATTTATTAGGTGTTATTGACTTAAATTATAGGGCTTTTGAGCATATTTTTCATTTTGTGATTTATGTTCAGGCGATTACACAAGGCGACAAAGTTTGTTCAAATCTCTAGCTCTGATGCGCTGAGTTCGAATCCAATATCAGAGCTTCTCTGATATTCTGGTTTTCGAGATATTCTGACCTATAAGTGGAAAAATCACTTTTTTTCGAGATATTTGAGACTATGTTACATTGAAAGGTAATTTGTTATTGTAAGGCCATTAACAGGGTTTGACAGAACAACTCTATTCTCTA
Source organism: Tricholauxania praeusta (assembly GCA_949775025.1). NCBI lineage: Eukaryota > Metazoa > Arthropoda > Insecta > Diptera > Lauxaniidae > Tricholauxania > Tricholauxania praeusta. The sequence continues at coordinate 16,227,636 of OX459030.1, forward strand.
CAAAATCCTTTTTAAATTTTATTGATATCATTTTTATTTCTCTGAAATATCGTAAATTTAAGTTTATTACAAATTTGCATCACTAAAACTTATGAAGATTTGTATGGAGAAATGCACAATAAATTTCAATTGACGATATTTCGAAGAAAAACAAAGATATCGATATAGCTCAAAATATGCCTTAAAAGAGAAAGAGTAGTTCTTCAGGACCTCATTAATGGTTTTGTTAGAAATTGTTACCTTTTCATGTAACTTTGCCTCAAATATGTTAAAAAACCATGATTTTCGCTTTTTTTGGGCGTTCTGGTTCCTACAAAAGCAAACTTCAGCTAATAAAACTATTTTTTCTTTTATTAGTTTTGTGAAAGAAATCAAAATATGACTACTAGAACCCAAGGATAAAATTCGTGTTGACCAGTGTTATGGGTACAGCTAAGAAATTGCACTCAAAACATTAATAAGTGAAATTGCAAAGTGCTCAGAAAATAAAGCCTAAAGCAAATGACAAATGGATCTTGTAGGCATTGTTCCATCATTGGTTTTTCATTAAATTCAGTTTCAGACCTTATGACCTTTTTGGGACTTATGCCATTGTGTATTATCACTCTAGTCTTGAGAAAACCTTGCTAATATCTATTCCAGCTATGGTTCCATTTTGTACTTTAGTAAGAAAAACCTAATGAAATTGCTGAAATTTTTCAATGCATTACCACCCTCATTGGAAAGATGAAAGAATAATAAAATGCATAATAGATGTGTGTGGTAACTATTACTTCAGGTATAAAATTCCTCACGAATTCAAGTTCCTTGGTGACTCGATTACAGGAATTCATAATTATAAAGGAAAATTCAAGTCCATTCAAAGAAATTGTATTTTGAATTCACTATTTCTGTTCCATGGTTAAAAGATATTGATTCTTTTGCCGATTTCATCCAAAAAATCTTAATTCTGTCGAAGAATTCCTAAAAAAAAGGAACACTTATTCAATTTTAATTGTCAATTTCTTTGTCCAAAAGAAATGATTGCAGAATTTAATGGGATTTTATTTAAAACATCACTAGTGGTGGTTTTACAACAATCAATGAGGAAAGATGAAAATCAGTTTTGAACATCACCATTGGTTATCGTATATCGTATGCGCCAAAAACGGGCTCTCTGCGTGATACTGGAGCCACCTAAAATGATGTACAATATCCATTTTCAAACTTTCGACATCGATTGGTACAAACATTTTTCTACCGAAAATCGGTCGGAATATCCCCGGTGCTGCCACTGGAAGTGTACAAAATTCAAAGAGCACATTTTTCAAAGATTCATAAAGTTTATTGTTTCGACAAAAGTTTCTTATAGGATTTTTTTTTTCAAATTTTTCATTGTAACTCTTTGGATGTAATTAGTTAAATTCTTTAGTCGACACGATTCCTTTTACCACGGATTAGAAATTCTGGATTCTAAATTCCAATTCCAATGAGTAGACTTGAACTTTAATTTCCAATTTTTGATTCCTGGAATGGAATGGAAACGACAGAGCATTGGAATTTGTGAGGAATTTTATTCCACATTTATTTATTTAATTTATGCCATGTAGTTAAAAAAGTCGATTTCAAATTTAAATTTTTTCGTATAGAATTCAAATTTGATGCTTCTAAATTTTAATGTCTGGAGTGAAATTGATAAAAGAACCAATTTTTTTTTTGCATTGAATTGAGATACTCGATTCTGAACTCCTTGTAATGGAATTGATAATTTTTCACTTTCGAACTTTGTTTCCTGAAATTGAATCGTCAAAGGAATCAGTTCTATTTTCCATGGAATTGAGAAATTTGGTTTCAAATTCTGATTTCTGATTCTCATGGAATCTAAATTTTTCAATTTTAAAATGTTGCTTCTGTAATGAAAGCAACAAAGCAATGAATTTCCTTTTTTATGGAATTGATTGAGTCGATTCCAAATTTTGATATACTGTTATTGGAATCTAAAAGTGGTCATTGCTGAACTGGCGCATACCACGCAAGTGTTGCGTTGCTTTGTATCGTTAACAAAGTAAAAAACATAAGCCAAGAGTACAAGGGATTCCCCTTTTCTAATTCGTTAGGCAAATTTTTGCATAAAAAAATATAAAAAAAAATATGTCAATAATGACAGGAAACATAGATAAAAAAAATCGTTTCTCAAACGTAAAAGCGTTAAGTACCATGTCAATAGAAAGCTGATCGACGCTTTAAGTAAAAATGTTAATTTGCATGAAGCAAGTCCATTTTTTCATGGAATTTCTACCCGAATGTTAATAGCAGTTTGGAAAAGTACTCCTCACTTTTGACAGCACAATAAAGGTAAGTGTAAGTCTACAATGCTCATTTAGACTGCACGTGGAATTACATGGTTTTGGAAATTCTTTTATGTTCACTGCTTAGTGGGCAGTTTTAAGTCCTTATAAATTCAAATTCATGTTGATAAAGTTACATTACAAATATTTTTCATTTTAAACGATATATCCTTTATTGGCTCTTCACAAAAATGGCACTTTCTTTATTAAATAAATTAAATTTCACTTAATTTCTCTCACAAAAAAACTCACCTTCAAATTTAAAAAGAAGTTTTGCGTAATTTTTGCGGCATATAAATCCTTATTGGTGGCACACAAAAACACTAAAAGTACAATAAAAATTAAAAATTTATTTTGTTTGCAATCAGTTCATTTAATTGACTTTTTTTTCAGTTTTTTTTTGTCATTTATCGATTTCATAAATAGATTTCACTGCAAGGATCATTACCTTTTTCACTTTTAGTTTATTTTTTTGTTTTTTTTTTTAAATTCAGAACAATTGCACAAACACGCTTATTTTGTCACAACCAAACGGAACGATTTACTTTTACCTACTGATCGCAATGACGATCTTACCATGGTTTATAGCTGTGCCAAAAAAACAAAAAAAAAGCAATATACTGCACAGCAAAAAGCAATTCACGCAAAGCGTTTGGTTGCCGCGCAAGCGCATCATACCGCCGCGCAACAAACGAGATAGCTACATAAATAAACAACAAAGTGTATGACAAAAAAGAAACAAAATAAAAAAACTACAACAAATAAAAAGATAACTCCCAGCCATAACAACAAGTGCCAACCACAAGTACAACAGGGGGAATCGGCAACAATACTTTAACTTGAATTACATTATTTTCCACTTCTTTCCATACTCATTGCGTTGCACTTTGTTGCTGCTTCATTTCAGTCAGTTGTTGCCTTTTCTTGCCATTTGTTATGTTCATGAATTCTGAATTCCATTACCGTTGTTTACTGCATCAAACATGTTGGTGTTGACGCAGTATTCTGTGCTTAACTGGGCCATGTTTGTGTTGCATGTTGTTGGTTGTTTGGTAGCTTCTTCAGCAAGTTGCAATGCAACATGTTGTAAGGAGCTGGCAATAATGCCTAGCACATATACACATGCATTCATACATGCATACGAATATTTTTGTTTTGGTTAATTTTATGTGTTAACGACGCAATTAAAATTAAATTCGGGTTCGTTTTCTAAGTCTTTTGTTTTCATACAATAAGAAAGAGTGCATGTATGCAGATGTTTTTTTTCACATTTATATAAAGTTTAGAGAAGAATATAAAGAGCTGTATGTATATAATACTTGATGGCTAACTAATTAGCTAGAACACCGCTTAGGCATCGGCTAACTTTTCTGCTTAGTTATTAAAGTTACCATGTAATAAGTTGATGTTTACTGCATAAATGTGGAAAATATGTGGAAATACCACACGAATTTTATTTGTATTGTCTGTAATTTCAACCAATCTTTTACAGTTCTTTGTGTTTTTTTAATTGAGACAAGTAAATGAATACAGCTGTTGACAACTAATTGGAAACTAAACCATACGATGTGTTATTAGCAGGGACGTGAACCGGTTCTGAACCGGAAAACCGCTTTTTTTACTAATTAACTGAACCATTAACCGAACCGAAACTTTCCACACTTGTTTGATCCGAACCGAAAACCGAACCACTTTTTATAAAGGTTTGAGGGTTCATTCTGATCAATTTTCAATAGACAAATTATGCCCACTTTTATATTTTTTCTTTTCTTAAATATGAAAATTGATGAAATTTTCAAAGGAATAGGGAAACATGAGACAGAGTTAATAAAAAAATCATTAATAGATAAAATCAAATGGTTTGATAATACAAAGCGGCTTTCAAATAATGTTGATGTTTTGAACTTTTGGAATAACTACCCTAACAAAGAATTATCTGAATTAGCTCAAATTTTTTTTGGCATTCCAGAAAGCCAGGTTTGGGTAGAGATGGCATTTTTCAGCCTAAAATTTATTCTCGGAGACCTGCCGGGAAATATTGACGAGGACTTGTTAGAAGATATTCTTCTCAACTGATTATTGTAAATCAAATTTTTTTTCAAATAAGAATTTTTTACTACGTTCTTATAGCGTATGACATAAATTATGTCTACATATGTATATATTTCTACATTCTTTTGGATTGTTATATTGAATATAAATAACACAAATGTGCATGGTTTTTTTTTAATTCCCAAACCGTTGAACCGAACCGAAAGTTAGAAAAAAAAAAACGTTTTGACGAACCAATCCAAAGGTGCATAAACGGTTCGAACCGCTGAACCGAACCGACCAAATTTTTCACCCGTTTCACGTCCCTGGTTATTAGTAGTTTTTCTCATTTATGTGTACCAGAAAATTTATACATTATATAAATGTGGGAAATATAAGCTTAATAAAAAGAACATAATTGAATTTAAATTCATAGTATAAAAAAGTTTTATGGGAGATTTTCTGCTCTAACCTCAAATTTGACTTAGTCAACTAATTGGAAACAAAAAAATAATTTGCAGAAAATAAAAGAAAAACTTTTTCCCTAAATTTCCTTAACCATGGGTGGCCAAAAGTTATACACCGGCCATGCGTAAGTCAATTGTTGAGCTTCGAAAGACGGCCATGAGATATCAGGCGATGGCAACATAGCTAAATTGCTCCAGAAAGATGGTATACAGAGCACTTGATTATTTCGATAAGTATGACACAGCAAAAAATGTTTCTAGCAAAAAGGGACCTCGTTAGACTTCTGGCTACAAGGATCGCCAGATTGTGCGCAAGGAAAAATTGGATCCTCATAAGACTGCTGCAGACATCCAACGCGAAATCATTTATCAATACGATGCACAAATATGCAAACGAACTGTCACATGCCAATTGGTTGAGGCTTGAATTCATGGACGAATTTCACGCAAGGATCCATTAGTGACAGTTAAGCAGAGGAAAAGCCGCATACAATTACTAAGGCGCATGCCGGTTGGCCGCTCATTGCCTGATATCTCATGGCTGTCTTTCGAAGCTCAGCAATTGACTTAAGCATGGCCGGTGTACGACTTTTACCACCAACTATGATTAAGGATATGCTAATAAGCAAATTCGGTCAAAAACAGTTCTTACAAGCAATAACAATATCAGAATATCGTTTCAGGAATCTTTTATCAAGATTTTCTTTTATTTATTGCAAATCATTTTTATGTTTCCAATTAGTTGCCTCAGTCAAATCTGGGGTTTGAGCAGAAAATCACTCAATTATGTTCCTTTTTTTTAAGCTTATATACACACACACATTTATACTATAGCCGTGTTTTATTCGATTTGGTTAAACCAAAATCTCCTACAAATATGTGAACCAGCTCAATTTCTAGTTCAATTGATTCAACTTCTTTTGTCTTTGCTAAAGTTTAAAGCATCATAGACATAAACCTAAAATAATCAAATATATATGGCAACTTTGCTGGAATTTTGAAGAAGCGTGATTAAGTCACGCGAGGCCTTGGTCACCCAGTCAGTGCTAGGCCCAAATATTAAAACAGAAACACATAATAACAACAAAAAAACCCATGAATATCAAATCGACACTCACCATCTCTTCGTCGATTATAAAGCTGCGTTCGATAGCCCAGTGCGGGATTGCCTATACGCAACAATGTCTGAGTTCGGTATACCTGCAAAGTTGATAAGGCTCTGCAGGATGACGTTGAGCAATACGTTTAGCTCCGTCAAGGTAGGGAATGACCTCTCCGGAACTTTTAATACCGAGCGAGGTTTCAGACAAGGCGACCCGCTCTCGTGCGATCTCTTCAATTTCATTATGGAGGGGATCGTACGAAAAGCCGGTGTGCATCAGAATGGCACCATTTTCTTCAAAGGTGTTCAGCTCCTTGCGTACGCTGATGATATTGATATTATCGGTCGGAGTAAGAGAGATGTAACTGCTGCTTTCACTGCTATTGAAAAGGAATCAGCCAAAGTGGGTTTGACGGTAAACGAGGGCAAGACGAAATACATGATGTCTACTAACAACAACAAGAGAGCACGGGATCTAGACTCTCATGTTACAGCGGGCAACTGTAAATTAGAAGTTGTCAAGGAATTCATCTACCTTGGCACTGCCGTAACCAGCAACAATGATGTCAGTCTGGAGATTAAGCGGAGTATAACAATTGCTAATAGGTTCTACTACGGTCTCAGTAAGCAATTACGTTGCAGAGCTCTCTCTCGATAGACAAAGCTAACACTCTACAAGACGCTCATTCTATCTGTGCTTCTTTATGGCGCTGAGGCTTGGGTGGTTTCGACAACAGACGCAGCCGCTGTTGGGGTGTTCGAGAGGAAAGTTCTCCGCAAAATCTTTGGTCCTGTTCGAGTTGGCGACGACTATCGCATTCATATGAACCACGAGCTGTATGAGCTCTACGCCGACATTGACATAGTTAAGCATATAACAATACAGCGACTACGCTGGCTGGGTCATGTCCATCGTATGGATAAAGAAGCTCCAGCGAAAAAGGTATTCGAAGGGAAGGTCCCCGGTCAACGACGAAGAGGGAGACCATGCCTCCGGTGGATAGACCAAGCTGAGGAAGCCGTAACCGCGCTTGGCATTAACGATTGGAGAAGGCGCGCGCAAAACAGAGGCGCCTGGCGAGAGCTAATGAGGTCGGCCGTAACCTGACAACGGGTTGTTATGGCCATCTAAGTAAGTAAGTAAGTAAAAACAACAAAAACAGTGATGAAACAAAAGAAAACGAAAAGAAAACTTTGGTATTAGGGTCTGCGACACTACAGAAACAGTTTGAAATCATTTGATAGCAACAATTTGAAAAAAAAAAATTATGTTCTGATACGTGAGGCCCCTTACCGTGCGAGGCCCCGTTCAACTACACGACCAAAAAGCCGGCTCTGATTTTAAAATAGAATTTCTGTCAAACACTGTCATGCCACCTATTGGTCAAATGCAGAATTATAAAAAGTTGAACTTATGCGATTTATTCACTTTGAGGCTTAATCAAAGCGAATAAAACACGGCTTATGTATTAATTTTCTGATACACATAGAAAAATAAATGAGAAAAACTACCAATATCACAACGAATGATTTCGTTTCCAATTAGTTGTCAACAGCTGTATAACCCTGCCAAAGCTGATTTTGAATTCATTTTAGATAAAGTTTTTAAATATTTAAGTAGCATTTAGTTTTAGTTGTTGACAATCCTGGGAAAAGTGCACAATTTGAAAGAAAATTTACAAACAAATTGGAAAAACTAAATATTAGTAGAGTAAAATGGCACATTTATGAAATTTGAGTATAAAAGAATAACAATAAATCTTTCCGTTAATCATCAGAAAAAAAAATCGATTTTTGATGCACCTCATACTTATTTAACATACAATCTCAAAAATTTTATGGACGATAAATTCATTTAATTTTTAATTTATTACAATTTTTCTTTTGGGCGTTACATATTGTTTACACCCAAATTTATAAGAAAAAAAAAATCAATTGGGTGGTTTCATAGATTTGTATTTTATTTCTTAACAATTTTGCCAACAGCTGAAAACAGCAGCACTGTAAGCATTATTCACTTACATGGCTGCATTTCGTAATGAGGGTCAGACAATCGTTTTTTTTTTTGACTGAATTAGATGATGAAGTAGCGCGAATGCGCATGCGTAACATGATGCTCAATGATGCATTTCAAGTTCAACACGCAGCACATCTTCATTTTCACGGTCAGTGTGTTAATGCAATTTTTGTGTTTAATTGATTAGTTTTTGTTGTTGTTTTACAAGTACATACATTTAAAATTTGATTTATGAAGTTATGCGTTGCATTCCAGTGCAAGTTGCAAGTTTCGTAATACAGAGATGCACAGCGCAGTCATTAAAATCAAAGTCAAGCGAAAGATATGAACTTGAAATTTCATTAAATTAATTGTACTAAAACTTAATTAAATTGTGATCAATTTAAAATTCGTATTCGTAATTCATTGACTATAAATGCAATTTATGAATATCAAACCTACGCACTTGTGAATTTCTAGCACTTACACTTGACCTTTGGTGCAATGGCAACGTAGTGTAGTAGTAATTATTATTTTTTTTAATTTGATTTTTTTTTTCGATTTTATAAAACTCTTATTTATTTTTTTTTTTTTTTCGACAAATCAACTCAAATATTTATGTATCGCTCAAGTACTTTCAATTGTATCTGCAAAAATGTTTGATTGCAACACTTGGTATCTGTGAAAATAACTGCCGGCTAAACGTGATTTTCAAATTTTTGTCTTTTCGTAGTAATTGCTGCATTGTCAGTGCGTACTGTTGTTATATTGTATTGTTGTTGCCGACGACCGTGAATTGTTTATGCTTATTTTTATGATTTCCAACAAATAAACTGTTATTATTAGCAATTATTATTTTTCTTGCAGATACGCGCTTTGTTGTTGTGCTTTGTAATGGATACCCCGTGTTGATGTTGTTGTTGATGATGCACGGTGGTGCAGAACTAAATTAATTTAAAAGTTCTGCCCGCTTAAAGTTTTATTGCTGCATCATGTTAAAAAATTAAATTTGTGAACAAAAAAAAAAAAACAGTCGTCTTAAGGCCGTTTTTCATGCAGTAATACAGGGTGGGTCGCGTGATTGTGCTACAAAAAGCACAACAACGGCAAATTCTCTTTATGCTCCACCAGCTCACTGCAACAGAAATTCTCTCTCGTATGCACAATCAGTGCTGTCACTTTGTTACCATCGTAGTATGGTTGCTACACTCAAAGAAAAAGTTAATTTTTGCAGCTCTCATCAAATACAGCAATTCTGCTACACTGTAAGATATCTGTTTATCAACATATTTTGGTGGGTGGAGCTGTTTTGAGTAGGCTCATAAATGTGATTATTTTATGAGTATTAAGCTACGAAATTTTCTTTTTTTGATTTTCTTATGGTGGTCAAAAACAGATGTATTTTGCACAAATTGCAAATATGAGTAATTTGTACATTGCTGAGTAAATAAACGGTTAGAAATTCTTAACTCAATTTAAATACAAGCTGCCTGACATACATACTACATACATATGTATATCGCACCGTCAAAATAAAAGGATGATTTTTCTAGATCTATACTATTTATGAAAATGGTTTGTAACGCTTTGGTGCAAAATATTCTGAACCGATTTTAATAATTTCTTTTTTAAAAGAACATATTTGTGCTAATTAAGCTTATTGCATACTTAGTTTTCTAATTTTTTTAAGTCAAATATGCTTTTTTAGTATAAACTTCAATTGTTTTTTTTTTTTTTAATATTACAGAGAGAATATAGAATGAGATGTGAAGATAGTAATTTCATTATGATAAAAACCACGGGAAGTGCGCTTGCGAAGCCGCTGGTACTACCAGTACTACTCACAGCTCATTAAGTGTTCTTAATTTTAGTCTGGTCACCACATTTCTAGCACAATTAATAACTTCTTAAATTAGTTTTTAGATAAATGATATTTTGTTCTGTATTTTTTTAACATAACAATACCGTTTTATTTCAAAATAATATTTTGATGCTGCATCAGCCTACTTCTCAATTGAGTACGAATGTGCAACACAGTGTTTTTTCCTGTGCTGTGCTGCCTGCGCGGCATGTGGGACACAGCCTCAATGTGCGCCTTAGCTCACAGTTGGATGGATGTTTATTTGACAACAAGCCGCTACCGTGTTTTGAAGGAAATTATTCTCTAATTTATTACATTTTAATTCAAAAACGACCAAGTTTAGAAAATGCAATGGCGTACTGAAAGTTCTTGTCCTTTTTTGAAAAAAAGAAATTCCGTTGAAATTTTGTGTCCAAGCGGATGATGTCTTACACTGCCTCATCGAGGTAAAAGGTTAAACGACGTGAAAAGTTTGTTTACATGCAAAAAACTTCTTCTTTTTTGGTGTCATAAGCCTAAGTTTTCAGCTTCCTAGATCATATCGAAAAAACCGAAAATGTAGAAAAACGAATGGCAGATTTTTTCTAAGTTTTTGTAGAAACGCCGTGTTTTCCATATCAATGTACATAATAGGAAACAAACAGTCTGCGCCGTTCATAGGTTTGATCTAGGAAGCTGAAAGTTTGGGAAAGTTTTCTTCAAGCCCGTTTTTATAATAGGCCGATGAATCCGCAAAAAAACCTCTTCTGATGTATTTTGTCCGCATTTTCAGTCACACGAAATAAGTGGGCGTGGTTGCAGTCACACGAGGTTGCATGCCTCGTGTGACTCTTCATACTGTACATAGTAAAATGCTTATGAAAATATGAGGTGGCATGTCTTTCAAGTGACTTTTATGTCCAGAACAGTGGTGGGCACGTAGTGTCCCTATCCGCCCTCATCGCCCGAACTTTTAAATGACGCACAAGCAAGTGAAAAAAAAATCGCAGTATTTCAACGCTATCGATGCACAGCGTTGACTTGAGTTCAAATGAAAACAAAAACAATACACAAAGGCATAAGCGACGGCGCCGCATTTTGTCTTGACGAATGTAGCAATTGTTTTTGTTTGTAGTGCAATTTGGTTTTATTTTTGTGATCTTGGCGAATTTGGAAATGACAGCAAAAAACTTTAAAATTTCGTTTGTTGTTGCTTGATGTTGTTGTTTCGCCCTTTTGTAAGATTTTCATGCCCACTACTGATCTAGAGCAGCAAAAGAAACTTTAAAATTTTGTTGTTTGTTGCCTGATGTTGTTGTTTAGCTCTTTTGTTAGATTTCTATGACCACCACTGGTTTAGAGTATAGTATAAGGGCACAAACTAGATATGCCACCTAATGTCTTTATAAGTAATTTACTATGTACAGTATAAACACACACACGAGACATGATACCGAATGTCTTTTTAGTCAGGCTATTATAAGCTTTAAAAGTGCATATTAAAAACATTTGCTCTCGTAAGATATTATAAGACCAAAATTTCGCGACCATATCAAAGTATCTTTTTAATTACGTTACCAACCTATTTTAAAGACATCATTGCTTTGTAAGAGGATTTTTGTATTGATAACTTCCTTTTATGGTACTAGGGTGGTGCGGTGAGTTTAATATGGCTATAGTCTTTATTTTTTATATATGTACCAAGTACCATCCTTTGGTTTTGGGGGGCGTGTAATCGTCCCTTTTTCTAAATCACAAATATTTATGAGAACGAAGAGAATAAAACAAAACTTTTTGGTACGACAAAGTCTCTCGCCAACGAAGTCGTGTGTTAACTGAAACTTGAGGTACTAAGCAAGAAAATAATTGCCAGCAAGTGGACCTTTCATAATAAGTTGGTGCAGCGCCACCGTGGTAGCTGTATGTATCTTTTGGTTTAGCTAAAACAACGACATAAAAACTAAATTGTTTATTTGACTTTGAAATGATGAAGTAAAAGAAAAGAAAAACAAAAAAAAAAACAGTAAAACGGACCCATGTTATATCTCAGCAACCGACGAGTGCAAAAAGGTGGTGACAATTTTGAGCTTTAATATCATTTGCGTGAGAAACTTAAGCGGCTGTAAACTTATCTCATAAATATGTGCGCATTTTACGCAAGTAGTTACTTTTACCCACTATAATTTCACTTAATTTATTGCCTGTGATTAGTTTTTCTTTCTTTCTCGCTGTCTTCTGCTGGCTGCATTTTTAATATTTCGCTAAAATTTATGTTCATTTTATTTTCTTTGCCGCGGATACTTCACTTGTCGTGTGCATCATCTGTTGAATGACTGCCGTTGTGCGAGTATCTTAAGTTTTGATGTCTTTTGCTGTTGCCACCCACTACTGCTGTTACTGCTGCTGCTGTTTGCTTTCATTGTTTATTTCGATTTTTTTTTAATTTGTGTTAATCTTGCATTTGACATCTCAATTGTCATTAAAACAATTATAATGTTGGCAAAACAAAAGTCATTTCTTACCACTTTAAAACAACAACAAAAATTATTTTTTGCGTTTTTAAGTTGCAAATGTTTAATTGGAAAATAAAACAATTGAAAATGATGACTTACGTAATCAATTGTTTTCAATTGTTGAAGTTGATATTAAAAGTGAAATTAATTACTTTCACTCAAACCGCTTGTCTCTAACCCAAATTATGGCAGAATGACTAATTCTCTGTGTTCGAAGTTAATATCTGCAAAGTAGGAATTTCAATCTATGACAAATTTTTGTTTCATAGGCTTGTTAATAATTAAATGATGTAATTAACTTATGAAATTAATTCCCCCCAAATTTCAACAAAAGACTACATAGCTTGATATTGATTTCCACAATGTGTGTCCAATCTATTTCCACTTTTGTCATTTGATTTGAATTGAAATCGGATACTGCCGGAATCTAATTGACAAAAACTAAAACTGCCAGGCATTAGGGGGCGTCCATAAATTACGTGAGGTTTTTTTCGAAAATTCGGACCCCCCCCCCTCCCCTTGGTGAGATTTGGTGAGTTCTGGCAGGACTCCCTTCAGTGACACTTTCCTTATAATTTTTAGATGTAGTCTGCTATAATAATGTATACTCTCTGCATTAAAAAGTCGACGTGAGATTTTCGTTGATCCCCCTCCCCATTGGTGAGATTTTGCCGGACCCCTTCCCCCTCTATTTTGACTCACGTAATTTATGGACGGCCCCTTATGAAACTGAGCGAAGGTTCCGTTTATGTTGTTGATTTTAGCATAGGTGATGATGGGTGACGTGGGTGATTTTGTAAGCGTTTGGTTTTTGAAAATGAAAAAAAAAAAAAAAAATTTGCAAAAATGCATGAAATATTTACTTGAAGCGATACATCAATTCCTGCCATTTATTTTTTAAAGATAATTTCATGTAACTGTTGCCCGCGGCTACGTCTGAGGTGATCCATCTGTAAGCTCTAATTTCGGCATACTTTTTACAGCATTTCGGCCGGTATCTCATTAATGGCAGCTGTATTGTTGTCTCCCAAGACTGCAATTGTGGCTGGCTTGTATCTGTACATAAGAGATTTCACGTAACACCACAAAAAATAGTGGGTTCAAATCGCATAGTCTTGGCGGCCAATGGACTGCTACAAAACATGAGAATAATTGCTCACAAAATTCGCCTCTCAATAGGTCAATGGTATCGCGTGCCGTGTGGCATGTGGAACCGTCTTGTTGAAACCACATGTCAATCAAGTCCAATTCTTTCATTTTGGGTAAGAAAAAGTCGGTAGTCATCGCACGGTACCTTCCTCCATTGACTGTAACGTTGCGATTTTAATTTTTTTTTTTTGAAAAAGTACGGTCCAATGATACCGCCGGTCCACAAACCGCACCAAAGAGTGTATTTTTCAGGGTGCATTGGCAGCTCTTTAACTTCCCCTGTCTGCTATTCAGACCAAATTCAGTAATTCTGTTTGTTGACATACACATTGAGCCAAAAATGTGCTTCGTCGCTGAAGAAATTTTTTTCTCATTTTCACATTTCTCACGAGTTTTGATAATAAAATTCAATGATTTCCAAGCACTGTTCGTTTGTTAGTCTATTTATGATAAAATGGCAAATCTTACTAAAAATTTTTTGCGTTGACACATATTAGGAATCACGCGTGAGATGTCAAAAAGCTTACACTGAAAAAACAAATAGCAAACAAATCACCCGTTATAAATATTAAAAGTAACTTACATTGTAAAGCCGATATAGAGCTACGTTGATTTTCTAAGTAAACCACTTTAATTTTTTGATGAACAACAGCATTTAAGGCTATAGTCTGATAGACCATCAAGGCTATCAAAAAATTTCTTGCAAAATGCTCTAGATCAGCGATGGGCAAAATAGAAAAAATGCGCCAATTTAAGCTCCTTACAAAATAAAAAAAATAACAACAAACACAAAATAACCGAAGAAAGCGAGCAAGCAAACAACAATGCGCACATTGAAGACAGCTGCTCGCGTTTCGTTTGATGAGTGTACTTTTATTTCTACACTTATGTTGTTCTGGCTTGATACCTGGAATTGGCTTTATTATTGAATTTTTTTGTTTTGTTCTCGAGTTCAAGTTTATGGTGGGTCTTTTTTCTGTTGTTGTTTTTGTTTATTAGTAGCTCCTGCTTTAAAAATTTTGCCCATCTATGCTCTAGAGCCTATATATTTGGCAGCGCAGTGTATTCACTCTGATTCTTCCAAGTCAGGATCTTTAATTCTAAGGCAAATATCCCCAATTGTTAAAGAACGCAGCATTATTGTGCATTTGCCAATGAGGCAGTGATCAGATACTGCTAGCTGTGATTTCCTGGCATTATATAAAGGTTAAATATCTTTTCTTAGCTAAGTGAAGACAATGGACGTATGGGAAAATATTTGATTTTATAGTAACATTTAATACCTAAGAAGTTGCGACTTTTTACCTTTTTATCTATTCTTAAATTATAAAGCACTAATAAAACAAACACTATAATAAAACAAGTCATAAATGACCTTTGGCCTTTGGTACAATCAAAAGTTTTTCGAGCATATGTATTGAAAATTTAATATTAAATAATAACTAGTGCTCACCAGAAAATTAATATTAATATAAGTATATTACAAAATTGTTATCTTACCATCCGCGAAAAGCTGTTTGGGCGAAACAAACAATTCCAAAATTATGCGAGAATTAAGTTCATTAAAATTGCATTGTTCTTCACAATGAAAGAAAAAAGATTCAAGTGATATACAAAGAAGAACAGTAACAAGAAGGCCGTTTGCTGTTTAACACCAACTGCGCTTGGATCTGTCGCTTTCGGTTTCAACTGAAGTATCCATTACTCGCATTCAAAGGTTCAGCCTTAATTTTTAGTTGAGAAACTTCGTTTGTCTTCAACTTGTTGCGAGTAGTTTTTTATTGCGTAATAAAAAAATAATTATAAAAGATATATCAGAAACTTTAAGCTGAAGTATATGGACAATTATGCACACCCCATATAATGTATTAGACGGTGGGTACGATAATTGCATAAAATAGTAGTTATAGGTGGCCATTTTTGATTCACTTTAATGTCATCATGTGCCAGCATGATTTGTTTCCAATTTTATAGATCTTGTCCATAAATCAAAAAAAAAAAAAAAACACTAACTATCCAACGTTAAGCTAAATAAAACATTAGATTACGACAACGTTAAAGTGGAAATATTAAGAGGCAACCCAACACTGTGTTCTGCTTTGACAAGAGAAAAATCTGCAGAGAATTAGTCGATGGGGGCTTTTGACACTTTATTTCTAATGGTGTACCCAAGGTTTCCACCAAAATTTAACTCTGCCGGAATTTTTGTAATTTGACCACTATTTTTATGACTAATTTAACCGGACTACTAGGCGAACAACCAATTTTGAAAAACATATTCAACCTCTTAGGGAAGATATAATGGGTGTTTTTTTACCAGCTGGTACTAACTTCAGACAATGTCAAACTAATAGTCAGATTGCAAACTGTGAGTGTAATTTTTATTTAATAGTCTTTACAATTTTAACGTAATGACATACACACTACAACAACGTTACGAAATTTTAAAAATTTCATTCCAAAATTATGGTTTTGAGCCGCATTACACCCGACATAATCGAACATCTGAGACCGCTATTCGCCGTATTGTTGCTGCAACATTTTCTTTTTAAAATGCAGTGGCACCAAGATGCATCGGAAGCTTGCGTCCTGCAGAGAATATTGCATCTGGTCAAGAGAGTATTGAAGAAGATTCAAATGTATCGACTCGACGTCGATCATAGCAGCTTGGTCTTTGTCCGCCCACTTTATGGGAAATTTTACACAAGGAAGGTTTGAAGGTTTACAAGATCCAGCTCATGCAATAATTGAAGCCAAATGACCATCGTTTGCGTCGAAGTTTCTGTCAATGGGCATAAAATCAACTGGCATTGGATCCGCTGTTTTATCGAAACATTTTTGGCTGAATGGGTGTGTCAATAAACAAAATTGTCGCATTTGGAGCGAAGACAATCTACATGTGATTATCGAAAAGCCATTATATCACGAAAAAATCCACAGTTTGTCAATGCTTGAAAAAAAGGTCGGAAAATTTGTTTCACTGATGACATTCATCAGATCCAGCCGTGGTAAGACTTTGCCCGAAGTTGTGTATTAAAACTAATTGCAGCATTTATCCGCTCTATTTAATGAAATTTCATAAGTTTTGTTCAAAATCCCAGTTAGTGTTGGCTTAAAAAAACACACTAAACATAAATCTCATTCAATCAAATAGCTTGGCATAGTTTTGTACAAAGTGTGTAAACAGTTTAATCAAAACTTTTGAATTATTGCTAAGAATAAATAAAGCAGTTATTTTTTGATATTATAAAGTGTGTTTCATGTTTGTATTAGAGGTCCGCAGAGTGCGCTTTCTGTTTCAATAGATTATTGTACTCGCTGTCGAGTAAAATGATTCTATTGACAGTCATCAATAGACTCGCACAAAACAGAACGATTAAACGACATGGCTTGACTTCCAATAAGCTATGAGTGCTTGAAATCGTAGAACATTTTATTTGCGAGTGCAGCACTCACCTCTCTTGCTTGGTGTCTCGTTTTGTTTTGATTTGATGTGTGGTTTTCGTGCACGAGAGCTTGATGGACTCGCATTCGTGGCGAGTGACTCGATGGTCGTTTCAAATGCACTCGCGACCACTAATTTGTGTACAAATAAATGCTCAAACTTAATGCGATTATTGATATTTATTCAAAAACTAAAAAATATATCGGCATAAAAGGAATTATTATATTATGTTGTATTATGAATAATGGCAATAACCATTTTATAAAATGGTACATATTCCTCAAAAAAAAAAAAAAAAAATCTTTTTTATATTGAAAATGTTTCTTTCACGGTTAATATTTTGCATTATATTTAACCACTTCATGTGTTAATCAATGTCGGCATATTTCTTCGAGTTCCTCCATTATGCGGCATTTGCACACCTTCATCCATAATCATCGCCGTTTATCATTACAGTAAATCACCAGACAGTTAATGCAGAGATGACCTTAACAATTACGGGTGTTATTATCATTATTTCGCTTTGTTGTTATTATTGCGGCGATTTTTTTTTTTAGCTGTTTGGTTTGTTAATTTATTTTCTTTTTAATTTGTGTTATCCATTATGTACTTGAACTACCAGGCAGTTGCAGCTGGAGGCTCTTAGCCAGATCGCACATTAAAAATCAATTTTTTATATGCGAATCGCAAGAATATAAATAGCATTTTTACTTTAACGTAACAAAACTATCTAGCCACATGCAAATAAGTTGAAGATGATTCGAAGAACCGCTGAATCCAACGGTTGCAGCTTGATTAATTTCTATGCTTAAATTTTTCTACAGATATTTGCAGAAAAACCGGCTTTTTTATTGCACGTATATTAATTTGAAATTAATTTAATTTCAGCAGGTATTTAAAAATGTTGCAATACAGAAGCAGCGCACTGCATCTTAAGAAACACTGAAACTATAAGGCTGTCTGGTTAAGGTGACCAGACTTAATGAGATAATAATAATACACACAACAAAGATGAGCGTCATTTAATGTCCATCTACTAGCTATATCACTTAGTTAGTTAAAAGTGACACACACTTGCTGGACGAAAAATAGGCGGTATTATAGAAGTGGGCACGGTACACAAACTATAATAACGACAAGTGCCTCATATATCAAAATATGGTAAATAGACCTCAAATTAAATATACACGTATTGAAAGCAAGTAGATACGCTGAATTTGAAACCTTTCAGAAACACTTCTGAATGATTACATGTGAAAGATTTCATTTGTAACGTGTCAGAAAGTTTTTATTTGAAATGTTCAAGAAACGTTGCATCTAAAACATTTCAGAAACACTTCAGAACGATTGCAGGTGAAACATTACATACATTTGATATATAACAGAAAGATTTCAGTAGCGTTCCATTTGCAACGTTACGAAATGTTTCTGAAACGTTACATGCCGAATGGGTTAAATGATACAAGCAAGCATTGGATGCAAGTGGACTTAGAGGTAGCAACTTTCATAGCAGCATTGAACATAAAGTAAGCGGTGCCTTGGAGGTGAGCGTAGTAGATAACGGAAAAAGTTATTTCATCGAATCGATTGACGGAGGCTCAGGGGTCAACCCGACGAGTTTTTATGAAGATCCATTTTTTTATCGAAAATTTTTTTTCAGCGACGAAGCGCATTTTTGGCTCAATGGGTACGTCAACAAACAGAATTGCCGTATTTGGTCTGAAGAGCAGACAGAGGCAGTTCAAATGCTGCTAATGCACCGTGAAAAAGGAACTGTTTGATGCAGTTTGTGGGATCATTACTTCAGTGGACCGAACTTTTTCAAAAATAATGAAAATCGCAACGTTACAGTCAATGGAGCCTTACCATTGACCTTACCGTGCGATGATTACCGACTTTTTTTCTCCCAAAATGATAGAATTGGACTTGGTTGACATGTGGTTTCAACAAGACGGTGCCACATGTTACGCGGCACGCGATACCATGGACCTATTGAGAGCCTAGTTTGATGAGCAATTAATCTCACGCTCTGGAGTAGTCCGTTGGCCGCCAAAATCATGCGATTTGACCCCACTAGACTATTTTTATGGGGCTACGTAAAGTCTATCGTATACAGTGACAAGCTAGCTACAATTGCAGTCCTGGAAGACAACATTACAGCTGCCATTGATGAGATACTGGCCGAAATGCTGAAAAAAGGTATGCCAAAATTGAAGCTTACGGATGGACCACCTCTGGCGTAACCACAGGTAACATTTACATGTATTAATCTTTAAAAAGTAAATGGCAGAAGTTTTTTGCAAATTTTCTGTTCTTTTTTTAATTATTAAAAACCAAACGCTTAAAAAATCACCCATTACATATAACGAAACATCATTAAGTTCACACATCACAATGCGAGGTCTTTTTGTTTCTATGGAAGGTACGAAGTCCTCACTTTCCGTTTCCCACAAAACACGTTTGGGTACGGAACAATACTCACCCCTAGCTTAGACCTACGCGTACTTTTCCACGTACCACGCGTACTTTTCAAACCCTCTTATTTTATGACTGAAAAAAAAAATTTTTTGGGGTTCTGACGCGCTCTTTTTTGTTTCCGCTTATATTTGACAACTTAATGCTACCTCCTTTAACAACTAAAAGTATGCAATGCAATTTTTGTTCTCTTCATACCTTTGTTCACTTATTTCGTTCATTATACATTTTATGTAATAGCTAGAAAAAAAACCTAATAGCACTCATCAATGATGTTTATTCAAAAATTAAACGAAATTTAAAAATGCCCACTGACACAAATCAAAACATTTCGATAATACCATTCGACGGTAGTTATGTTTTCTGTCAAAGATTTTCACAAGTTTTTTGATTAATATGATATTTGCCCTCAATTAAGAGGCACAAAATTTGTAAACTTGGTTTTTGAGTTCGAAATCATGGGAATTTATTTATTTTTTTTTTTTTTTCATCAAGGGTGGAGTAGGCGCTCAAAACACAATAATCGTTCATAATGAAACGTAACAAATTTTTAACAATTTTTTTGCTTTTGTTGACTGTCATCGTAATTTTTCTGATTTCCGATCTTTCGATGCGAATGTTGCGTTTAATGAAAGCAACCAGTTAACAAGCGCAATTAAAAATTTTCAAATAGCAAAAAACAAAAAACAAAAAACAAAAACTCATCAAAATTTCAAACTCAAGTTCCAATCAAATGAATGTTGTTTAGCTACGTTTTGACTTGTGTTCGAATTGCAAAATAACAAAAATTACAAACTTAATGAATATGTGAGCTTACAACACTTAATATTGGGTATTTTTACGCTTGTTATAGAAATAATTTTTAATATATATTTCCTAAAACGAAACAGTTAGGTATGATATGTGAATAACTTCGGAGTATATTTGGTACAAAAGCTGAACGTTAAACGGTTATATTGCGAATTGTAAGCCTGCGGCAACATGACAATTTGTTTTTTGTTTTTTACGTGAAATATCAAATGTTCATTCAGCTTGTTATCATTTTTCAAATTTTTCAAATTTTGTTTTATAAAAATGCAGATCGTCATCATAAAAAAAAAACATTCAATGCAACATTTTTTATAAGCATTTAAATTAATTGGATATATCTCGCGTGTTTTGGAATCCGTGAACTTTCATTTACTTTTAATTTTGAGAACTTATTGAAGTGTTTTTAATTTCAAAGTAGGCCGAATATTTTTGTTATACTTTTTTAAGCTGCTATTTGAAGATTAAGAAAAACCACTTGTGTTTTTGGGCAATTTCAATTAAAAGAAGGAATACGAAAAGGCGTTTTTTAGGTGAGAATTTGCATTTTTTCAATTCTAAAATTTTAATTCTTCTTAACAGGCACAACATTTAAATACATCAATCGCCCGATAGGCAACATAGATCTGTGTTGAGATTTTTCCACATATTCAAGATTCAAATTATCGCTTATTTCGTATATTAATCGTACTACGACGTTAGGGTCCTTTTCGACCAAATTTTTTTTGTTTTCATTTTAAATATCTCGACAACTATAAGCTGTGTATAGCTGTGCTTACGTAACTTTATCAGAACGTATGTTCCGTATGTCGATGGTTGTCCCTAAGTCTATTTCGACACTGGGACTTTTTTTGTCATTTGGGTCGTTTTTAACCCACACGTATGTTGCTATGTATAGGTATGTTTACGTATATTCTGTCGACGTAAATAAATAACCGCGAATCAGTGTTTACGTTGCATTCGTTATTTACTTGTGACTGTAGAAAATCCCCTCTTTCGGCACTGATTTATTACTTTATCAGTGAAAAATTCCATCAAAAGAGAGCCGCACAGTTGCGGCCACCTCGAACTTCGGGATCCTCTGACACATTTTACTGGAAATGTTCTAGAAAATTATCATATGTATGATTCTAATTGCTCTGCTAATCCCTGACCGAAACAAGAATCTTTTATTTGGAACTTACTCAGAGCCCAAACATATTGAGCTGCACGAGAATGAAATCAAGTGAAAGCGAGTTGTTTTCGATTTAATTAACAGGCTCAATTCGAGTCAGAAGTTGCTACACAAAAATTTGTCTATGATTGACACATCGCGGAAAAATAAGCGTAGTATTTTGCCTAAACTTCTAATCGAGAAAAGCAGCTGGTATTCCAATGAACATTAACCTTCGCTGAAAATACCACATTGCATGAGTCGACTGTCATCGGACCAGCACTAAACGAACCGAGATAGTTTCATGCTATAATAAAACAAAAGGCGGGGATAACAATATCAAAAAAAGGCTTTGAATTATAAATGGGCGTGGCGATTTCTAACTAATTTTCATATACTTTATATATTATTATTGCAGCTAATTCGGCTCAACCGTTTATAATTTAAAGCGAAACTACTTAGCAATGAGAAGAAAGTCTTGGGGTAGCCTTAGATTTTTAAGGGCTGGTGTGCGTGTCAATCTATCAATCTTATACATTTTCAATGTCAACGATTCATCGTATAGCATATTTCATTCTATTATCTCACTTGTGTGAATTAACCCGAAGTTATAGTACTGTTCAACCCACTGTGCGTCATGAATTTGTATCCTGTCTACATCAAAAACGGCATTCGATACACAAGCATTTCTATCAAGAATGGAAGTGGGGAAATTGCCTCTGATATCATGCGTAGAAGTTATATAGTCAGTATCAGCTAAAGGACCGTGTTGACTGTATTATACCAGGACAGACGATGCATATCCTGAAATGTTATGTTTCAACCTGGTTGGGTTCTTTTAATCACAGAACCTTCAGACGGATAGCCTAAAGTGTTGCATTTCAACAGTATATAATTTTTTTTGTAGAAATATTCCAACTCACTTTAGATAATCATTTCCATGAGAGACCCTCTTCGAATTTCGATAGCTAAAAGGTGGAAAAAACAATACAATAGCTCCGATATGATAATTCCAATAAAAATACATAAGAGTATGATGACAATCACTTTGTTTAAGCGAATGTAAACACAAACATTCGTAAGAGTTCACTTAAGCTGCCCAGTAGAAAAATTTTCAAGGTTTTACATTCGAACTGCTATTGTTTTTAAAAACAAAGATTTCATTTAGTTATTTTTTACAAACAATTTTCATTAAAAAGTGCTCACAGAGTGGGCCAAAAAGAGAATAGTAAAGTAAAAAAATATTGCATTGAAATCATTTTGATTTTTTTTTTTTTTTTTTTTGAATAATGCTTATTGATCGATAACAATTATTTGTTAGATAAATAATATCGGCCAAATGCTTATCATGGCTTCGGCGGCATAGTTTAAATTTAGATCCATTAATTACGTTAGGTATTTTTTTGAAAATTCGGACCTTCCTCCCCTTAGTGAAATTCGGTGAGTTCTGACGGGACCCCCTCTGTCCCTTCCGTGAGACTTGCCTTATAATTTTTACATGTAATGTCAGTGCCGGCTCGAGGGATGTTCGAGCCGTTTGACCAAAAAGGACGTCTTTCTGTGGGGGGCGCCAGCTACCAAGTCGAATTCCGCTCTTTTTTGCATGTGAAGAAACC
This sequence comes from Tricholauxania praeusta, assembly GCA_949775025.1. Classification (NCBI taxonomy): domain Eukaryota; kingdom Metazoa; phylum Arthropoda; class Insecta; order Diptera; family Lauxaniidae; genus Tricholauxania; species Tricholauxania praeusta. Next base: position 16,250,557 of record OX459030.1, read on the forward strand.
ACACGTCTAAGCTATCCAACATTTAATATATGATTATATGATTATTATAATGTTACCAAATGCACTTTTGGTAAAGAAACATAGAGGTTTTTTCCTTCGGATTTTTCCTTCGGATTATAATGTTACCAAATGCACTTTTGGTAAAGAAACATAGAGGTTTTTTCCTTCGGATTTTTCCTTCGGATTTTTTTCCTAATTCAGAGACGTTTTGTATATATAAAAACTGTTCTTTACAGGGGGGCAGCGGAAATTCCCCCCCACCCCCCGAAATCCGGGTCAATGGGGAAATCCAAGTTTGATCACTGACCTAACATGAACCTTACTATCTTATTTGCTATCCCAAATTTCAAAATCTTGGTATTTGAAAATCTATTCTTTTCCACGATGAAATTTCCGAACAAGACGCCAATTACCCTTGAGCCGGCACTGTGCTATAATAGTGTATACTCCTCCTCCCCATTGCTGAGATTTTGCCAGATCCCCTACCAAACTTATTTTGACTTACGTAATCAATTGATGGCCCCTTTCTCTCGTTCTTTAGGAAAGAGCCACGCCCCCCATATTGTAAAAAATTTGAATTCATCATATCTGAACAACTACTTGATGCATTCATTATCGTCGTCATCATTTATTATAAATGTGTTTCAGTAAATTTTTCAAAATCAATATAGGTGCTGGCATAAAACTTAAGACAAAGTATAAAAACCTTAAAAGTTGACGCATTTTTTGTAAGTTTCTTTTGAAATTTTTTCAACCGCCATTAATAAGTTTCCTAGCAGGATAATGTTGTTCCTATGTAATACAAAACTCTACATATTATCAATGAGAAACTAGCAATGTAAGTAAATGAAAACATTTGAATAGGAAACAAATTAAGGACTAAACATAAACGCAGTTTGTTATCAGCTGCAAAGCTAGTCGGACACATATCAATTGAAAGCGCATCGCATTTAACTTTAATTCAATTTAAAAGAACAATGTCTAATACATTTGAGCCCGTAAAATTACGAGTACCACTCCATCGTAGGGTATTCAATATGCTCTTTGTTTCGAACAACATTTACAAGAGCTTTCAGCCAATACTTTTCATAACTTTTATGACTGGGATGACGCCATTTCGTGTAGTTACCGATTCACTTGGCAATAAATCAATCAAGTCAACATGGTGGGGTTACATAAATCCCATGATTCACATGTTGTTGCTGGCATATTCTTACTATTATATACTCTATCACCGCGAATCGGTCAGTGGCTATTTTTTACATAATGAAATTTCGAATTTTGGCAATCTATTACACATTTTGTGTTGTTTAATTGGTGCCGGTCTTTGCTACATATGCGCCTTGATGCGTTCGAAAAACTTACGAAAAGTAATCATTATTTTTTTAAAAACTGATCTTCAATTTTTGAAAATCACCGAAAACTGCAACGTGCATACCAACATAATGCGTTACTTTTTACTTAACTTAAGTGTTGCCATGGTGTTATGCATTGGCCTTACAACAATTTGGTTATATACTTTATATCAAATAGATGTGTGTCCTTCAATATATTTGATTTTTGTATTCAATGCCGAATTATTTGGAATTTCATTTTCGACGGTTTTAATTTGTTTGATTATGCATTCGGTACAAAGGAGATATTTTCTACTAAATAAGGTAAGTGCATTAGTGTATAGAGTATACTAGAGAGTGAAGTGCCTGAAAATACTGCTGACGCATCACGTTACTGTTACATTTTAAGCTTTTCAGCATTCTTCGACTCGTCGACCTTCCACAATTTTCAAGTTTTTTAACATTCTTCGACTTTATTGGGGTCTTTAACATTTTCGAATGTATCAACATTTGATGATTTTTTCAACATTTTTCTATCGACATTTTCCGACTTTTCAACATTTTCGAAATTTTTTTAAACAAATCTCGACTTTGACAGTGATTTTAATAGAACTTGCAGTTATAAGAAAAGACCGATATTTCTGTAAATTTACAAGACGATCTATGCGATCATCGGATTTTTAACTCTTAGACTTTTTTCAACTCTGTACATTTTTCGAAATTTATTTTGGATTTCTCGACATTATTCAACATTTATCGACTTTTTTCATACTTTTAGAAAACACTCGAAAGTGTTTAGCGCGTCGAGACTATTTTCCATATTTTTTCGATTTCATCAACTTTTTCGATACCTCCTTGACTTCTTAAACTATGACACAGCTAAATTTTTTTCTCTACGATCATAACGAAACATTGTTAAGCCGCGAGTGCTTATATTCATCTCAAGGAATCAAGGAAACAACAATACGCTCATTGAGGACAGCTGCTCTAGTTTCGTTTGTTCAGTGTAGTTTTATTTCTACACTCATATTGTTTTTGCTTGATTCTTGGAATTGGCTTTTGGTTTATGACGGAATTTTTTTTTTGCTATCGAATCAAATTTATTTTGGGGTTTTTTTCTGTTGTTGTAATTGTTTTTTTCATTGCATTGCTCAGTATAGAATGTCATCAAATTTTATGGAAATGGTGTGGGGAAAAGTGTATCATGGGTATCTTGTTTTCTCAGCCAAATTATAAGAAATATTTATTTTTAGTTTCGCTTTTTATTTGACACATACATACATAGGTACAATGTACCTACCACTCACAATACTTAAGAAGCCCATACATTTTTTGAGACTATACTATAATTATTTCAACTAAATACATAAGAGATGACAATCGCTTTATTCAAGCGACAAAAAGCAAACGGAAATAAATTATGCTTTAGTTCCGCTTTGGCTTGTCAGTAGAAAAAAAATTGTGTAGTTTTACGAGCTGATAAGGTTGCCATATCTAGGATTATGATAATATATATTATAATTGGTTTTGGAATATGGGAGAAAAGTTTCAGATTATATTATCTCGGGGCAAATTTCAATTGGTGTAAGCCAAAATATTGATGAAGCCGTTACGCCATTCAAAGGATATAGAAACCAAATACTTCTAAATTAATTTTTTTTAATAAAGCTGATTTTTTATGTATAAAAATATATGTACATACATATAGTGGGATACCTTTTAATTTTCCCAGTTTTAGGCAAAAAATTTAAGGTTTCTAAGTGGTGAAATAACAATGACTTTTCCTTTGAAACCAATTTCCAAAGTCAATTCGAAGTCAAATTAAAAAATTTAAGTCAAATTGCTTATGCAAAACATATTTTTTTTGTTTTCAATAGAATACAAATCTGCAATAAAAATTATGTCTCGTTATAAAAAATCACAGTAGAACTCGAATTGACCTTGAAAATCGATTTCAAGGTTAAAGACAAGGTCACTGTTATTTGACCCCTTAAAAGGCTTACATTTTTTGCCTAGCACGTTTATAGATATCTTACTCAATACTCGAGATATCCCGTTACATGAGAGATAATCTCTTATTTATACCTGACACACGTGGTGTATTAAGTTTGTCACTCCGTTTGTAACGCATGGAAGGACACGTGGTAAGTGTAGATAAGTACATGTATTTTTTTGTCGGTCTGTCTGTATTTACGATTATAGGAACACGACATGGGATAACTTAAATCTTAACTGTTATTTTTAATTTTCTCTTTTAATAAAAGTATAGAATTTTCAATAACTAAAGAACGGTGTACCTCTTTAGTAAATTTAATCAAAGAATGACGCACAATTTTAAGCTATTGTACAATCAAATACTTTTCTCAGTGTAAGTTGCGTCACAGGCGAATGGAATTCTATTTCATTTCATAACTTTAGATGTTATCTAAGAATATTGAATTCTGTTTAATTTTAGCGATTACTAAAATAGTTGACCAACAAGAACGAACGCAGTTTCGTTATAAACCGCAAAGCAGTTGAACGCATAATATTTTAAAACTTAATATTTTATTAAAAGAAAAACCGCGTATAAGCTTTTGAAAGAACAATGATTAGAACTTTAAGGCCTATTAAGCTACCGCTATATCGTCGTATACATAATAAGCTTTTTGTTTCGAACAATATATACAAGACATTTGAGCTGATATTGTTCTTAACCTATATGAGCGGCATAACACCATTTCGTGTAGTATCCGATCGCCACGGTAATAAGTCAATCAAGTCAACAAGATGGGGCTATCTGAGTGCAATATTCCGCATGCCGATTCTGATCTATGCTTACTACTATGTCCTCTATCACGGTGAATCGATCATACGTTATTTTTTGAGAAATGAACTTTCGCAATTAGGCAGCACATTACACATTTTGTTTTATTCAATCGGTGTCGGTGTTTGTTACATAGCCTCCATATTGCGTTCGAGTAGTTTATTCAAATTTATAAATACATCATTTGAGATTGACTCGAAATTTGATAAGATCATCGATAGTTGCAACCTACATACGAACATAATGCGCCACTTTTTATTTGACTTAAGTGTTTCCATGATGTTCAATATCGGTCTTACATCAATTTGTGTATATTCTCTGTATCAAATGGATGTGCGTCCTTCGATATTTTTGATTTTTTTATTTATCGCCGAACTATATGGATTTTCAATTGGGATTATTTTAATTCGTTTGCTCCTGCGCTCGGTACAAAGCAGATTTTATCTACTCAATAAGGTGAGTAAATAAGTATTTAGTGCAAATTTAATTATCTTAAAATTATGAAATCACCTATAGATGGATTTTTCCCCCAAAGCGTTTGCTTTTCTTAATTTATATGTGTATGCTAATGTCATAGCTAATATGAATAGTAAAAATATTAGTCCTAAGCGTTATATTCCTAAGTACCGAAATATTCTTAAGGAGCATCTAAAAACCTACATGCCCAATTGGTAAAAACATTTTTTTACTAGGCTCTGAAACATAAAAGTTTACTCTGGGTCAAAAAATCTCCAGCCTCATTGGCAGTCGAAAAAGTAATATTTGTTTGGTTTCAGTTCAGCTATTAAATGTTATGGATCTTTTAGCTATCGAATGATGGTGATGGTGCCACAACCCGTTTTTCAATATTGTCCTAATAACGCCCATATTTCAAATTTTTCTATTGTGCCAATATACATACATACTTTTAAATTTTGTTTTCTTGCCATATTCTGTTTTTTTTTTTTAAGTATAACATAGGTCAACAAAATTTGATCAAATCTTTGTTGCCTTAACTCTAATATACTTTTCCGAAGGTTTTTGACGCGCTAAGCTCAGAATTTCTAGAATGGCTCTGTTTTCGAAATATTTTAACCTAAAAGTGCGAAAATCACGGATTTCCGAGATATTTGAGGCAAATATACATTGAAATACGATTTTTTTCGAAAGAACTGCTCTTCCTCTTCAAAATACATTTGAAATCATTTCGATATATTTTTTTTAAATTTTTCATAAAATTTATATACAAAAGTTTCTATGGAGACCTATATAATAATTTTCAATTTACTATACTTCGAAAAGCAAAAGAGATATCGATATAATTCTAAGTTAGTTTTAAAGAAAAAGAGTAGTTCTTTCGATCCTCAGTAATGGTTTCATAAAAAAAATTATATATTTATATAAATTTGCCTTAAATTTCTTAAAAAATCGTGATTTTCGCACTTTTAGGTTAGAATATCTCGAAAACCGGAGCCATTTGAGAAATTCTAAGTAGCCCTGTGTAATAAGTATCCTATATATTAACTCAGAATAAATTGTTAAATTCATTGTTGCCCTGTGTAATAAGTAGCATATATATTAATTCAGAACAAAAACCGGCGTACACACAGAGGTTAACCCATCCCAGAACACCCACGAACACGAATTCGTTAATGCATACTTTTGGTTATCTCTGTATCTTGGAAGCGGCATATGGGCGTGGCCTGTAATACTAACTTACAAAAAAAAACTTTGCACTTTTCATGGAGCCGTTGTATAGTAATAAGAGTTTAAAATTAATGAGAAGATGTAAGGTGTCACTTGTAATCAAGAAAAATATATGTTCACTAAGAAAACGATTTGTTTGAATATAACAAATGTATATTTCATATAGAGCAATCAAATATATATTTGAATCAAACATATTGTATTTGTTTCAAATGTTGGTACATGTTGGCACCAAGTATTATATGTTTGACTCAATCAAATATATAATTGCTCTGTACCAGATATAATTTGTTATATTCACACAAATTGTTTTCTCATTGTAGGTGTCCCTCGGAGGCTTAATCAAAATTTGTTCAGCCATTAAGGCGTGATTGAATAAAAAACATCTAAGCTTTCACATTTCTAATATTTATAAGATATGGATTGAGATTTATGCGCCCCGGGCCCCAAAAGATATTGGAAAACAAAAGCTTTTCGCTAGAATACTTTTGGAACTAAATAAAGATCTTGGGACAAATATTAAATACTTCATCGTATGCCAGTATGTGTTGAAATTTATTTGGCAGGAGTCAAATTAAATCAATTGAAAGGATTTTATAAATAAAATATTCATGGAAAAGGGATAACAAATCAAAATAATTTCGAATTCAATATCATTTGTATTATTCTCTGACATATTTTTTTAAAGGCTAAAATACCAAGCCAAATGCGTAAGCTTTACAGCAATGTATGCAACAATATAGTGAAAAGCTTACAACAAAAACAAATAACACCTGTAATAACCCAGCGGGATACCATGTAATTGATGACTACGATAACTTTTATTAGATGTAGAGCAATGGTCGATAAAACAGAACAAAATCTTTTCCACACAATAACTCGAAAAGGATTGAATTCATTCTTAAGAATTATTTTCAACTGTTTTGCATCCCCATCCCTTCGTCACCCTGTTCAATTAGTGATATCTTTTACATAAAACAAAAATTCTGTAAGCGTTTCTATCAAAATAACTTTTGGTATACTCATGACACTCAATAGAAAATCTCTACATGGATGTTATTTGCAATACTATGACATATCAAGTTACAGCACACAAATAATGCACCTTTTAATTTGAAGAAGGGCATAAATAACACACACAGAGACTCGAGGGTTAGAATTCAACAATTTCAATTAAATTTATGAATGATGATAATCGCAACAAAAGCACACTCAAACAATAATTCTACTACTGATTAGCACCCTAGTATGAAAATTCTTCATGTTATTGTTATTAAGTTAAGTTTTTTGTAGAAAAGTTAATAAAAAAAGTATTGGACTGCGAATTCTGGCAATTAGCTGTGTGTCCCATATTTTTATCACTAATGTACCATGCTCATTCCGTTGAAAAGTATCGAAAATTTCATAGAAGACAAAAAGTATCGATCTATTATGAAAATCATTACAGTCGAATCATATAATAGCGAAAATTTTCAAGCCGGTTGAAAAAAAATCGAAAATTATATTAAAGTCGAGCAATTGCCCGATTTCAGTCACAGATCTCTTCAAGTTGTAGTTTCAAATTTTTGGCAGGGAAGCCTATCTTCTATCTTATCAATATGGGAAAGTATCGAAAAGCCCTATAAAAGCGTTGAAAAAAATGTTAGGAGTTATGTTGTATCGAAAAGTATTCAAAAAGTTGAATAGTATCGAGTAGAAACGAAGGGTACTCAAAAATAATGTTAAGACGAGAAGTATGAAAGTTCATCAAATAGTATCAAAGAGCTTTGAAAAGTATCAAAAGGCTTTGAAAAGTATCAAAAATTATTGGAAATTTGATATAAATGGTATACACACCGATCTAGTTAATTTGTTTGTCGTTATTCGTTCATTTTTCAAGCGATTTGTTACTGTAAAACTATTGAACTAACGAGTAACAAAGTAACTAGTTGGCATGCCTGATAGGTTTTTGTTAGTTGGGGTAACATAGCGAGCAGCTGTTTGTTCCATAACGTTTGCAGTCAACTGTTGAATTATTTCAGGTTTTCCAACACTTTTCAGAATAAAAACACTAAAACAGCTGTTACTTCCAGGTTAATGAAACAGCACAAGAATAGAGTCTTCACAGTTAAAAACTTTACCGAATTACCAACTAACAAATTATGAAACTAACGTGGCGATTGTGAACACTACTTTTGTATATCGACGATTTCAAAATTTGGAAAGTGTCATGAAGTGTCGAGGAACATGATCTTTCTGAATGGGATTCTTAGTAATTTGGTTTTCATATTGTGCTAATTTCCAATAAGGCCTATGAATATTGACATTTGCTTATAATTTATGTGTATTATTATAGAGAAATCAATCTTACTTAATTAAACAACAATTGAAAGGACATTATTGCAGTTGAAATTCATTTAGTATCAACGCAGTTCGCATAATAAACTAACGTAATTGTGCGCATTATAACATAACAATTAACTAAAATTAACCATCAACGGAATAAGGAAACGAAAAAATGTCCGCAAAAGCAGCATCAGTAAAAGTTTCATTATGTCGCAAAATATTCGAAACACTTTTTGTCTCGAAAAGTTTTTACAAAACCGCACAGCCAATGCTTTTCGTTACTTTGATAATTGGCATGACACCGTTCTGTGTGGTTACCGATCGTTTAGGTTACAAGACAATCAAGACCGTTTGGTGGGGCTTTTTCTTTACAATTATGCATTTTTCATTGGTGACATACTCCTATTATTATGTCCATTCTCACAACGAATCAATCATTGGTTATTTTCTACAAAACGAAATTTCTTATTATCTCAACAAAGTACACGTGATGTCCACATTGTTTGGTGCTGCCGTTTCCTATATTTCCTCAATAATACGTTATAAGAAGCTGCTACGTACGATACAATTCCTTTTGAGAGTTGATCTTCATTTTGCAAATCTCGCTGAGACCATTTGTTACACCAGCATTTTGCGTTTTATTTTGCTAGATCTGAGTCTTATTATTATGTTGGACAGTGTTTTGCTAACAATTTGTTTGTATTTTTTTAAACAATTAAATGTCCATCCTTCACCGTATTTATTGGTGCTATTCATTGGTGAGACATTTGGTGTTTCAATCGCAATAATGTTGTTTTGCTTTATTACGCGATCAGTGCAGCGCAGATGTCGTCGGCTGAATAAGGTAAGTTGGAAAAAATTATTGTAATATTTTAGGTTTTTTCTATATAATTGTAATATTCTCAAATGATAAAATAGCTCACCTCATGTATTGGTATTGGTATCCTCGTATCGCGAGGATTTTGGTGATTGATGATTTAATCCTACAAATTCGAATTTTTTTTTTTTTTTTGACTTCAGTGCTGATTTATTGTGTCTTGGGATACCCTGAAACCGAATTCGGGCTCAAAATTGATCTATAGCGCAAGGTTTTTGAGATATTCTAACCTATAAGTGCAGAAAACACTGTTTTTTGACATATTTGAGGTTATGTAGCACCGTAAATTTAAGGTATCCATTCTGTGAAGAAATAAAGTTACGCGTAAAAACACGTTTTTTTTAGCCAAAAACGACCTGCAGGAGAATCAAAAGTGCTCCATTGGTTTTTCTCGGAACGAAAACAAAAATGACGCAGATATCGTTTTTAAGGGTCGTTCTAACTTTTGAGTCGGTGTCTGGCTGACTTTATTTTGCTTCATACAAATCGACCTGGTCTAATGTATATTCCTCTAATAAGCAGTAGTTTTATAAACTCTTTTTAATTCAAAGATAAGCTTGAAAGAATGCAAAAATAGCTTAAGTTAGTTCTTTGATGACTTCTTTACAAAACCGCTGACGTCAAACAAAAAGAAGTTAGCAAAAACGCAATAGCGCCAGTGTGAAAGCCATTTTTAAAACGAGTTACAAAAATGCGATAAGTTAAAAACGTGGTCTTTTTACGTCAGTGTCAAAGCTTTAATATTCAAATTGCTCAATGCATTTATTTAAATGACAGTATTGTGGCAAAAAAATGCATAGGGTGGCACAAGCGATGGAAGAAATGTAAATAAATTGATATTTTTCAAATAACTCTTAATGTTTGTGCTTGCAGTCGACAATTATGTCACTATTTATTTTCTTTTGAATAAATGAGAGTATTAGAGTTCGTCAAAAAATCGCATGTTCTTGAATTCTGCGGAAATGCCCAACGGCAAATCGATGAAGTAATCTGATTTTTCATGTATGAAAAGCTATAGTCTTTGTGTTGTATGTTTCACAAATGAAATTGTTAGTGTTGCTTGCTGGCTGCCTGCTTTGTATATGAAGCTGTAGGCAGTCTGCTTGCTGGCTGCTTGCTTTGTATATGGAGATGTAAGGGGTCTTGCCTGTTGGCTGCATGCATTGTGTGTGGGGATGTAGGCAACTCGCTAAACTTTACAGGCACTTAGTAAGCGATGTTTTAGGGCAATCTACCTTTCGTTTATTATACATTGTATATAGAGATGTAGGCAAGCTGCCTACAAAGCGGCCATCCCTTTGTTAAAAGAATTTACAGTTGTAGCTGGAGTTGTAAGCATTACTGCCTACAATGAATATAACTATTCATCGATGACTTTTTAAATTTTTAGCATTACCGAAGAATTCAGGAATATGAGCATTTTTTTTTTTTTTTTTTTGACAAACTCTAATTTGTAATCCTTTGTTATATCACACCATCAGCGAGACAGGCAAAGAGGAAAATTCAAATGCGCTCTAATTAAATGGGAAGAACATCAACATGATACGAGCGTAGCATTCGACAAAAGGATTAGCTGCTTAGTTTATATTGAACAGCAAAGTCAGCGGACGTGCACAATTCGATTTGATACGATAATACAAAGAAATAATAAAATCGAAATGGCGAAGAGAGCCGTATCGACAAGATTAACATTTGGTCGCAAAATATTTAATACATTCTTTGTAGCAGACAATTTTTATAAGACCTTGCAACCGATATTATTCCTAATTTTTATTTATGGGATGTCACCATTTCTCATAGTCACCGATCGCGCTGGCTCCAAGTCCATTAAAAAACTTGTATGGGGCTATATAAATACCTTTTTTAATGTACTCATTATAGTATATTTATACACTTATGTACTTTACCATAACGAATCAGTCATTGAGTATTTCCTACGCAATCAAGTCTCATATTTTGGCAGCAAATTACTTGTGCTGTGCTGTATAAGTGGTACTGCAATTTTCTATTCTATTGCGCTCTTTTGCTATAAGGACCTGCTACTTACAATTGAAATTTTTCAAAAAATTGATCTTCAATTGACAAATATTCCTGTGATTCTTAATTATAGCATCATATTACGTTACGTTTTAATAAAATTAAGCGCCATAACCATAATGGACTTTGGTATGATGATAATTTGCTTGCATTGTTTATGGCAAATGGACGTACATCCTTCAGGACATTTAATGTTTGTAATCATTGGTGAAATATACGGTATATCAATTTGGATAATGTTGTTTTGTCTGATAACACATTTAGTGGAGTTACGATACTATGTACTAAATATGGTGAGTAAAATTTGTACTAAAAAAAAGAAGATTTTTGTGCTTCATAAATCTTTTTCAAAACACGACGGAAATTGTGCGTTTACTCGGAGGAATTACAAATTAAATTAACAAATTTTGCGCCAAATGATCAGATACGTAGTGGCAATATTAAGAAAAAGCTTCATAATACAACAAATATATTACAAGTTTCAGTAATGCAGTCCGTCTTATATTCATACATACTCAGGAGCGGATTTACAACTTTAACGTCCCCTGCCTTGGGGACAGAATAAAAGGTCATTGCTCACAAATTTCAATATCATATAAGCTACTGAATACAATTTTTTAATTTAACATTACGACAACCATTTTGCCGCCCACAAGCCTTTGCGCCCTAGGTTGCAGCCTACTCAGCGCCCATGCGTAAGCCTGCCACTGTACATACCACATACTAAGGAGCTACTATACGATTTTGTTTTAACTTTGGAATGAGTTAGGTTCGAGGAGAAAAGTTTCAGAGATATAACGTTCGGATGTCGCTGATGTACTACATGCTTCAAAAAGTCCCGGGAAAAATGATGAGAACACTAACTATTTGATAAAATTCGATTCTTCAACATAGTTCCCTTCGAGGGAGATACACTTCATCCAACGATCCTTCAACATTTTGATACCTTTTTTATAGTAGTCGACGTCGAGACTCTCAAAATAGACATCAGTTTCGAACTCGACCTCCTCATTTGAGTAAAATCTCTTTTCCTGGAGCCATCTTTTCAAGTTTGGCAACAGATAATAGTCGCTGGGAGCCAAGTCTGGAGAATACGGTGAGTGGGGCAGCAATTCGTATCGCAATTCGTTCAATTTTGCCATTGGTTTGAGCGATGAATGAGGCGGTGCATTTTCGTGGTGAATCAGCACTTTTTTTTTTGCCACATGCGGCCGTTTTTCCTTCATTTCATTGTTCAAACGGTCCAATAACGCTACGTAATAGTCGCCCGTGTTTTCTGAAGTGGTAGCCTCATTTGGCCGGCCCGAATGTGGTGATGGTACGACTCATTTTAAATTCAGCAAACCCTCTGTCAGCAGTTGTTTTTGAAGAAGCAGATTTGCTGTGTTTTTGAATCCATTCCAATGCTTGCTTCTCTTTTTTTCCGATCACAAAGCAATGTTTTATCGAAATGCAAAATTCCGTTTTTTTCCAGTGCTTACGAAATACCAAAAATAGCGTCACTCATACAGCGAAAACTTCAAAACTTCTAAATGAAATGTCATCAAAATTTGACATTCCTCTTTAAAAAGTTGCCTCTTCCGAAAAACTATATCGATTTGAGAGTGGTGGTGCCATCCCACCAAAATTCCCGTGACTTTTTGAACTATGTAGTAGCTTTTCCTAATGTAGTGGTTACTCCTAAATTGATATGATAGAAATGTTTATTTCTTTTGATCCTTTGAACGGATTTTTTGAACTTACCGAATGACATACATTTTTTTAAATAATTTTTGAATTCTTGCAAAAAATAATTTTTTACTAATAAAAAAAATATTTAATTTTAACTTTTAAGTACTATTGTAGATCGGTGGGACCACATTAAAATATTTTCGCGGCAACAGAGCTGTTTTTCTGAGTAGCTGTTTTTCAGTCGCTGTTGTGTGAACGTCGATCGGTCTGTAATCCTTTATAACGGCTGATTTTTTTGCTATTTGTTTTTTCAGTGTAAATTTTTTGAGACCTCAAGCGCGATTCGTAACATGTGTTAACACCAAAAATGCTCAGTATGATTTGTCATTTTACCGTAAATAGACTAACAAATGAACAGTGCTTGCAAATTATTGAATTTTATTATCAAAATTCGTGCTCTGTGAGGAATGTGTTTTTTTTTTCAAAATTTAAAAATTTTCTTCAGCGGCGAAGCTCATTTTTGGCTCAATGGCCATGTCAACAAACATGATTACCGAATTTGGTCTGAAGAACAGCCAGATGCAGTTCAAGTGCTGCCAATACACCCTGAAAAATGCACTATTTGTCGGCCGGCGGCATCATTGGACCGTACTTTTTCAAAACTAATAAAAATCGAAACGTTACAGTCAATGCAGCAAGGTACCGTGCGATGTATACCGACTTTTTTTTTGCCCAAAACGGAAGAATTGGACTTGGTTGACATGTGGTTTTAACAAGACGGTGCAACATGCCACGCGGCCCCGATACCATGGATCTATTTAGAGGCGAGTTTGGTGAGCAATTAAGCTCACGTTTTGGAGTAGTCCATTGGCCACCAAAATCATGCGATTTGACCCCACTAGACTATTTTTTATTGGGCTACGTGAAGACTCTCGTGTACAAAGACAAGCCAGCCACAACTGCAGTCCTGGAAGGTAACATTATAGCTGCCATTGGTGAGATACCAACCGAAATGCTGGAAAAAGTATGCAAAAAATTGTAGCATATGGAGAGACCACATCAGGCGTAGCCGCGGGCAATATTTACATTAAATAATCTTTAAAAAAAAAATGGCAGAAATTGATGTATTGCTGTAATTAAATATTTTATTCACTATTGCAAATTTTCTGTTTTGTTTTCAATTTTTAAAAACCAAACGCTTAAGAAATCACCCTTTATTGATAAATGGTGTGATTCCAACATCTGACATGCAGTTAGCAACGAAACCTTAAGGTTTTTGGATGATATAGTAATACACTGCATGTCAGATGTCGGAATCACACCAAGTATCAATAAAGGGTGATTTATTAAGAGTGTGATTTTTGAGTCTAGATGGAACTAAACGCTTTATTAATGATATTCAAGAAAATTCGACTGCAAACGCAATATCGAGATCAAAAACATTTTGTTTCAATAGCACAAAAAAAAAGTCAAACAGATTGTCTGCACGTGCATTTTCTTCAAATGTGTGCAAGAAGAGTTTAAGGTGTAAGGTAATGCCGTAACAAAATCCCACTGTCATTAGTGTCACTTCCGTGATGGATGTCTTTGTCTTAGACTGTTGTAACCAAATATACAGCCATTAAAAATGTAAAGTCATCCGAAGATGTAAAGAAAAGTTATATCAAAGACAAACAAAATGTAGCACCGGACACATAGCCTGCTCATCGTCATTGCAGCCAACATCCAACTGTTGAGTTCCGTCTGTTGTTTGCAGTTCACAGTGAGAAATTCAACAAGTCACCGCATACTCGCAAAGTGGTCCTGTCATTGCAATGGCACCAAAATTGGAGCGTGTACGTCAATACTTTATATCGCGACAAGTGTTCGAAGCCTTACGGCCGCTATTTTTCCTCACTTTCCTATATGGCCTAACACCCTTTCGTGTGGTGCGAAATAAAAATGGTGACCATTGCGTGAAAATCTCCTTTTTCGGCTATTTAAATGCATCGATATATTTCACACTTTATTGCATTTGCTATATACTCGAGCTGCTGCAGAATGAATCGGTTGTCGGATATTTTATACGCACAAATATCTCAAATTTTGGCAATACGATGCAACTTTGCAATGGACTTGTTACCATGGCCGTAATTTATATATCGGCGGTGACACAAAAAAGTAAACTCTTGCACACCATCGATATTTTGCATAGTTTGGATGAGAATTTCGTGCAAATCGGTATCAGAGTGAAATATTCGCGTATATTTCGTTTTTCGTTGGTAATGATTGCATTTAAAATCTTAATAATCGGTACATACTTTATGGGTGTTCTGCAGCTGCTGAAGTCACTGAATGTGTCGCCTTCTTTTTGCGTTTGTGTGACGTTTGTCCTGCAACATTCTGTGCTTTCGATAGCGATTTGTTTATTTTGTATCGTGGCACGAAGTTTTCGGAGACGTTTAGCTATGCTGAATAAGGTATGTTGTCTTCGAGAAAAAACTTTGCAGTATGGCTTATTATGTATATGTATATCGTGCCCTAATCGCCCTGTTCGCGTAAGTTTTCAAAATTGTGATTTTTTGGCAATCGATGGCCAACTAACTCTCAATACGAGAAGACCGACCATAGTTTGGTTTTTAGTTTTGAGGTTGAAAAAGTCGAAAAAATATGCAAAATGTTGAAAAAAGTTGAATGGACTTAAATAAGACGAAAATAAAAAATAATATGTTGAAAAACGTCGAAAGAGGCTACAAAGGTCAAAAAGTATGGAAAATGTTGAAAAGGGTTTAAAAAGCCAAAAAATAATGGAAAAATCGGTTGAAAAAAGTTGAAAACTGTTGAAACAACTGAGAGAAGTAGAAAAACTCGAAAAAAGTTGAACAAATTTGAAAAAGTAAAAAAAAAAATATAGAACATGTGGCAAAAAATTGAAACAGGTTGAATAATTGAAAAGTCAATAAAATATGAAAAATGTGGAAAAAGTTGAATTTGGTTGAGGAAGTCGAAAAAATATGGCCCCAGTTCTATTTGATATCAAAGCTTATAAAAGGTGATTTTTTAAGCGCTTGACTTTTAAAAATTAAAATAAGAACAAAAACTTTGCAAAAGTGAATAAAATATTTATTTGCAACGATACATCAATTCCTGCCATTTATATTTTGAGGATTATTTTACATAAATATTGCCCACGGCTACACCTGAGATGGTCCATCCAGAAGCTCTAATTTTGGCATACTTTTTCCAGCATTTCGGTCGGTATCTCAGCAATGGCAGCTATAATGTTGCCTTCCAGGAGTGCAATTGTGGCAATTAGTGAAGTCTAATCACATGATATTGGCGGCCAATGGACTGCACCAAAACGTGACATCAATTGCTCATCAAACACGCCTCTCAATAGGCCCATGGTGTCGCGTGCCGTGTGGCATGTGGCACTGTCTTGTTGATATCACATGTCAACCAAGTCCAATTCTTCCGTTGGGGGCAAAAAAACGTCGGTAATCATCGCACGGTACCTTGCTTCATTGATTGTAACTTTTCGATTTCTATTATTTTTGAAAAAGTACGGTCCAATGATACCGCTGGCCGAAAAACCGCTCCAAACAGTGCATTCTTCAGGGTGTATTGGCAGCTATTGAACTGCCTCTGGCTGCTGTTTAGACCAAATTTGGAAATTCTGTTTGTTGACGTACCCATTGAGCCAAAAATGATCTTCGTCGCTGAAGAAAATTTTTCGATATTAATTCGATTTTTTACATTTCTCACACAGAGCACGAATTTTGATAATAAAATTTAATTATTTGCAAAAGCTGTTTATTTATGGTAAAATGGCAAACTATATTGAGTATTTTTAACGTTGACTCATGTGACGAATCACGCGTGTAATCTTAAAAAATTTACACTGAAAAAACAAATATCAAATAAATCACCAGTTAGTAGACAAAAAGCTCATACATGGTTCAAAAACTATCCTTCTAAACTGTTTCCAAGTGCCGTGTCGTTCATCAGAGTTCGCTGCCGAAAATCCGGCTCAACTTGAACCTCTCGAACGACGATGTTCATGTATGTCAGCGACCGGTCTCTGTTTACAATAATCGATGAGTCAACTGCAGTTTGTATGGGAACATTTGAAGATCTTGCTACAATATGTCAAAACTACTTATATTCAATATTTCCAGTGACCAGATTGAAATGGCACACTCTTTACAAAGTTGGAAGGGGCTACGTGAAACACGTACAAAAAAGACTGTCAATCAGCTTTTTTATAGGAAATTTTTCCAAGGAACGAGAAATATTTAAATAACCTTTTCGTTAACCCTTAAGTGCATGGTGTCAGCCCCCAATATGGAGACCAAACTCCTATTATGTAAAATCAGACGCTGACCACGAAATGCGCATGCATTTTCCTGGGAAATGCACCGTTTTCCCGGAAAAGCTCAAAAAGTGTGATTTGTGCAGTGTACCAAATATGATACACGATGCATGGAGAGCTGAAGAGGCATTTATGTGAAAGCTGGTAATGCAAGCAAAACTTAACGCGATGCAGGTTGTTTAGGTAGACTTGGCTATGATTTTAGGCACGTACCATATATGGTACGCTATGCATTCAAGGCTTAAGTGTATGACTTAGGAAAAATTGGTGGAAGCCAATGGGCCACTTTCCTCGAACATATTGGTATGATTCTGACCTTTCTCATTGATGACAATTTAAGTGCTTGTTAGCGAGATATAAATAAGCTGAGGAGTGATTTTTCAAAATGGCATATTTCCATGTTAAATAAAATTTCTATAATGAGAAATAACCTTTAAGAGCTGTGTGCAGTTTTTTTAATATCCTTAGTGCTATAGTGTGTTGATCTAATATTATAATCCGCTTAAAGTTTTTATTCTAATATATTTGTAATTACTGAAATAAATAAAAAGCATTTAGAAATATGCCCTTTTGGTGCACAAATTATACTCTTAAGTCACCACCGTCAAAATCGTTACAATCGTAATCATCGCTAGGTGACTCCTCTTCCTTTCCCTATTATTTATATAGTCTGGGGCATATCAACAATAATAAAGATTTCTTCAGCGACTATGGGAAATACGTCGTTTTGTACAAACAAAAAATAAATGGAAATATGTCGTTTTGTATGAAACTGCGATTTTTAATTACGAATTTCTCTTGAAAATATATCTTCTTTGTAATAGATTTTCAACTAGCATGATAATGGCGATAGCATTTTTAGGTTTGTTCAAGCTCATAAGTGGAAATTAGCACTTTTGGAAAATCACTTCTTTACTACTTATTTCTAAAACAAAATATTTGTCTAGACATATTGCTTTTTTTTCATAATTGCTTACGATTTGTTGCTTGGCCTATAAATTTGACGACTATTGTTTGTTCACTCTTAATTAGCCAAATAATTAATGATATTTGTGAAACTAATTTAGAGAAAATAAAATAAACAAATGTCACACAGTAATTGTTGAGCAATTTTTCATCATAATGACTGGCACTATAAAAATATTTGTCCGCCTTGAAGCCAATATCCATTTGTCAGTCAGTGTATACATAGCATAATTCAATTTATTTTACAACTTTCTTAAAAGCAACTTAATAAAACACACCATACCAAAAATCAACCTTTTCGAAACATACCATTCAAATCCTGTCAATATCCATAGCGGACACACCTGACAGCGTCAACTGAGCAGCAATAATTTTATGCGTACAATGCAAATTCATGTCGCTAAGCTGGTCAGTTGTAACAGAAACATCACAGCGTATGGATGAGGAAAAAAGTGTTCGTATTAAGGCAACGCTAAGGACGCGCGTGCGACGTCTTTTCTCTGCGAAACAGCTCTACGAATGTCTACAACCGTTGTATTATCTCACATTTTGGCATGGCCTGACACCATTTTTTATCAAAACCGATAAACAGGGTCAAAAGAAATTGCACTATTCCGTGTTTGGTTATTTAAATGTTGTGCTGCATGTTGTCATCTATGCGATTTTCTATGTGATAACTCTACGCAATAATTGCGAATCGGTTGCACGATATTTTTTTCGTTCGCGCATTACATATTTTGGTGACCTGCTGCAAATCATGAGTGGTTTCATTGGTGTAAATGTTATTTACTTGGCAGCTATTTTGCCAAAACATCATTTGCAAAAGTGTCTACAAACAGTGCAATTTATGGATGATCAATTGAAGGAAGTTGGCATTAAAATTTTATACAGCAAAATATTACGCTTTAGTTATATCCTGCTGGCTGCAATGATAATTGTAAATACGCTATATATGTTGGGCTGTTTTATGCTATTGGCTGAAGCTGGACCTTCGGTGGCATTACATATCACATTTGTGCTGCAACATACTGTGATTTCTCTGGTGATTGCTTTATTCACCTGCATGACTAAGACTCTGCAGATGCGTTTAGCTATGATGCATGAGGTATGATGTATTTTTTTTTAAAAATTTAAGTGGGCTACTTAAAATGCAATTAAATGTGGAAAACAATTGTGTGATATTTTTACAAAATCGCTAATTAGCTGTTTCATAATTTTCGAGATTATTTTTTAAAATTTGATGAATCTTTGCAAAATTTTTAACAAATGAGAAGAAAATAAAACAACAATAACATTACAGACTTCAAGAACGAAAACGACAGTTTTTGTGTGAAATTTTACAAAATCTTAATCCTACTAAAATTATACTTGACTTTTAAAAACATAAAAAAATAGGTATGCAATATCCTTTCTTAGCACAAATATGTTGTCTTAAAAAATAAATTATTAAAATCGGTTCAGTATATTTTGTGCCAAAGCGTTACAAATCATTTTCATGTAAGCAATTTTATATAAATAGTATATATTACTCTGCTGGACAGAAAAAAAATGACGTCAGAGGAAAGAAAATTTGTTACTATAAAAACAAAAAAAAATTCTGAAAACTTTCACCAATTTTAACTTTCTACTTCTCAGTGCGATTTTTATTTAAAATTTAACCAAAACCCTAAACGCAAAAACTAAAAAGAAAAATTCTTAAAATCCAAAAATATTCTAAGTCATCAGATCTTATTATCTAAGAAACTGCAGCGGACGGAAGGGGTGG
This sequence comes from Tricholauxania praeusta, assembly GCA_949775025.1. NCBI lineage: Eukaryota > Metazoa > Arthropoda > Insecta > Diptera > Lauxaniidae > Tricholauxania > Tricholauxania praeusta. Next base: position 16,270,375 of record OX459030.1, read on the forward strand.
TCCACTTGGCAAAGATTGAATCGTATAACTTAGGAACTGGAACTGGTTGTACGACGGGTAGTACGAGGGAAAAGCCACTGGTCCAGCAAGCTTTAAATATATGTAGAGGTAAACGAGAAAAATCGGCGATAACGAGACGAGGTTGATATAGATCAAAAATTTCTCGTACGGGGACGAGTTTATTGAGACAATGGGCTTGGCGCCACTACGAGCACGATATGATAACTTTTGAATTATCGTATCGTTCTCGTTTCAGTGAGCACTACTTCATGTACATATTCTTGATCAGCCTCACCAACTGACTCGATTTAGCCAAGTCCATCTTTCCAAATATCTCACACACACACTCCGAACAAAACAGTTGGCGAATTTCGATAAAAAGGCGTGTCACCTACATACAAGCAAAACTCTAAAACAACTAACCGGAAAAAAGTTTATTAACTTTCATAATTTTAACGAAATATGTACTAGAAGCGAAATATATTATAAAATGTATATATAATAATAACGCCCCTTAACACAAAAACTCAGAAAATCACTAAATACGCCATGTTTAGTTAATCCACCTAAAAAGGAAAATATTCACCCACTCTTTTGTAATTTAAAGCCGATTATTTTGCTGCATTTGCTGGACTATTTCCTTTAATTGAAATTAAGTCCTTAGACGATTCAAATAAGTTACTCGTACATACTCGTAAAGTTAAGGACTACGCAGAATTCCCGCATTTAATAGGTAGCAATTATTGTTTTATTATTTTCCATTTTTTTTTTTTTCATATTAAAAGGATAGTAAATTATAGCGCAATAATTTTTTCAATTTGTTAATTAATTTTACTGTAAGCAACCAGACACTAAACTATCGTTTAACCATACAAACAGCAAAATAAACAAGTTTGTCATTTATATTGACATTAAACGATAATGACAACCGAAGGACGAAAAAACGGAAGTGCAAGTAACAAAGGATACCAGTGACAACGATAGAATGTGTGAAAGCAGTCAATTGATAAAAGCTGTGAAAAATGACTGCTTTAATATTTAATAACAATGTTTCACAGACCAGTACAAAACTGCACGCATTTGGAAAAATAAAATGCACTGAAAAAAATAAACAAAACTTTAGAGTTCTAAGCTCGCCAGCTGTAGAAACTGAATTTTTTTATTTTCGGTTTAAAAATTTTTTTTTTAAATTATTTTTGATTCATGAAAAAATTACAAAAGTCAAACATGTCAAAAAAAAAAAAATAAATTATTGTGCCCGAATGCAAAAAGCTCTGATATTAAGTAAAAATTTCAAGTATTTTAATATTCAAAGTGTCATTAAAATGTAGTTGAAACCATTACATAGTTTCAGAAAGCATAAGTTTTCATTTCAGAAAGCTTTCTCTTTCAATGTAAGCTTTTTTCTTTCGTTTAAAACGTTTCTGAAGCATTACAGAAACATTTCCGTAACGTTACATACTGTTTATGAAACTTTCTGAAGCGTTACATGCCAAGTGGGTATCTATTTAGAATCGAACAAATTTTATCTTGGCTAAACTGATCGCTCAAAAGCGACGCTTCCAAATGACCTTTTAAGACAATTACTTATCTGAAAAAATTATTTCAAATGATAAAAAATAGAAATGTTTGATTATTGTGTTAGCATGTGAAATCAGGTTAGATTGCTGCTGCACCCGGCCGAAAAATATTATTGATTCGACGAAAAACCAAGGAACGAAATTGTGAACTTCTCCCGGAAAATCGAAGCTGAACAAGTTCAAGGTGATGGTTACCGTTTTTTTTTTTTTTTTTGAATGCTAATAAGACTACTTGCATTGATTACTTTGAAAAAGGTATATTTTTAGCGCTGAATTCAATTAAAAAACGATCGCATTTAGTAAAAGAATAATTGCTCTTTCATAAGCACAAAGTATCGTCACCGAAACTACGCACAAATGATATCAATTTCGCTACGAATTGGTTCCTCATCCAACATCTTCTCAAGATTTGGTTTCCTGGTACTGTTATCTGTTTCCAAACTCGAAGAAGTAGCTCGGTGGAAAGAGGTTTGGGTCGAATGAGCAGGGCATCGTTGAAACGGAGGCCCAGAAAACCTTAATAAATCATATTAACTGAAAATGGAACTAAATGGAAACTATGATCCATTCTGGTGGGCTGCCTCACTGGGCTTCCGAACTACTTGCGGAGAAGTTTCAAAAAACGAAATAACAAATCTCGAAAAAATTTTAAGTTTTCAATTTTATGCGAAATTCACTTTAGTAGATTTACCGCCATACACGCCCTGACAAAACAATCAAAAACTGCAAAGACACTTTGACCCATAAACTTTTTTAATATTTTATTAAATTACAAACAATTAAGTGCAATTTCTCAATCAACTATTGACATAAAGTTCAACAAAGTCAAAGAATTCCTAACTATAAAAGTCGCCGGTCTAAGGCATTTCGATAAAGAAGTTAAAGTGATTGAATACTACAAATTAAAAGTCGCTCATACGACCCGTATTGTTGAAAGTTACCAAATGTCTATTGGCTGCAAGAAATTCTTTAGTCCCAGTGATGATTTCAGCGCAGAGCGTACACTTTTCCATATCACTTTCTTGCTCGGCATAACACCTTTTCGCGTTGGTGGCCAAATAGGAAATCGCATCTGGCGCATAAGTCGCATTGGATATTTTAACACTATCGTACAAGTGATTTTCTTTATGTATTGCTTCATTTATTCATTCGCCTTGGAAGAATCAATCGTTGGATTCTTTTTTCAATCGGAAATCTCCAGGGTTGGTGACACTTTACAAAAATTCATTGGCATGATGGGCATGTTAACCCTGTTCGGTATCAGTTTGTACAAATGTGATGATATGATTTTTCTCTGCAAAGCTATACAGTGTATTGATGAACGTTTTGTGAATCTTGGTGTTATTTTCAATTATTGCTTTGTTATGAAATTTACACTGGTTAAACTGTTCTTAGTGCTTGGCATTAATGTCGCCTATATGAGCAGTAGTTTGTGGCTGCTATTTCGCAATGAAATTTGGCCATCATTTCAAGCGATAGTGTCTTTCTTTTTGCCACATTTATTTTTGCTGACAGTTGTGGTGCTTTTTTCAGCTTTAGTTATGCGTTTGCAGCAACATTTCACATTGCTTAATAAGGTAAGCAGTTGGAGTGAAGTAATATTTATATGTTATGTAGTTAGTTTTTCCAATTGGGTAAAGATTCTTGTACGAAAGCTTAAGCAATTAGTGATTAAGCTTCTTTGCATGAGTGTGCAATTCCAATCTGTATAGCATACGACATAGTACTTGGAAACCAGTAACTGTTCGGTGATATGATTTTAATAAGTAAACTTAATAGCACAGCACTAGGCAAATATCATGCAGTATCAAAAAATATCAAATTGTATTGAAAAAAGTAAAAATATATCACCTAGTCTCAAAACGACGAAGAAGTCGATAAAAGCCAAAATATGTTGAATAAAGTCAAAAAATTTCGGAAAGTCGAAAAATGTTGATCGAAGAATGTCGACAAAGTCAATAAATGTTGAAAAAACTGGATGGTATAAAATTTCGATTTACTTATATTGAGTTTATATGTGGGAATTAGGTGCTCAAAGCAGAGGCTGTAAATAATCGTTATTTCCAATGATTGAGGTCAAAAAAGTGACAATGAAGGAAAAGACGAAATGTGAGTTTGAATATACAGAGGAGTTTCTTTTAACGTGACACGTAGATATATGATATGATTTTTAATTCTGTGAATTTTATTTTAAAACTCAAATAAAATTGCAATTTTGAATTTTTATTTTTTTCGCTCAAAAACAATCGTTATTTTGGGTTTTTATTTTTTTCGATCAAAAATAAACATAATTATGGATTTTTATATTTATAGATCAAAAATAATTGTTATATTGAATTTTTTATATCATATATATTCGTCATTTTCACCCATATCTCCAATTTCCGTCCTCTAATTCAATAGCACTCCACGGCTTCTTCTTCCTAAATGACCCATTGACCAATTCCTGCAATAATTCTTTTCTTTATGACATAATCAATAACCTATACCCTTAAAATAGAGTTTTTTATTTTTCTGCGCATCAGTCATATCGAGCTACTGAGGGCAATATAAAAGTCTCCACTTTGAAAATTTTGTGACTACTAAAGGATATTTTGACAAACATTTTGAGACCAAATGATTGAAATTTTGGGGCTCACGATATGAAAACTAAAAAAAAACAAATCTAATTGAAGAAAAAATCATACTGCGCATGCGCAAAAATTTTTCTACCCGCGAGGAAAATATTTTTCAAGAAACAACAAACACGTTTTCTTTTATTCATTATGTGATGAAAATGCACCCATTTCGAGTTATTCACGCTTGAAAATCATGTAAAAAAGGAGAAAATTGGTCTAAACAATAATCTACTCAGGGTATATCTCGGGTTTGGCGCAAGCGATTGGCGTGAAAATTTAGGTGGGTCATCACAAGCTGTTGAAGAACAAATTCCAGGCGTAAAAAACAATTTTTAATTATCCTTCGAAAATTTCACATGGAATGCCCCATACATATGTATATCAGCGGTGGCACTTTGAGCATACTTATAGTTTTTTCCAACTGATTTATGAAACTTGCAATTTTGTTTGGTATTATCTCTCTCTGCACTGCTTCTTGGCTTATGCGAAGTCCAACGACACTATGCGAAGCAGAGATGTGCACGAATGCATTCATACGCAGTTGTGAAACACTCACAAAAAACGAATTGTGAATCAACACTATGCATCAAACGTGTGAAACGAATGCAAAACACTGCTCACTCAAAGCGAATGCGAATGCTGATGTGCAGTACTTTTTTATCGCATTGCCATTGCTTGCTTTCGTTTTCTTTGTAGGCAACGAACCAACTACAGAAGACAAGCACTATTCACTTAAAGCTCATTCATTCGTTTCTATTTTTATGCATCGAATTCTATGGCTATGCAACAAATGCTACGGCTATGCAATGAATGTCATTACGCAGCATTAACTTTTTTTACTATATTTTCCTTGACTTGTGTATTTTCCATGCTTTAAAATAAGAAATTATTTTGTCTTTTAGAAGAAACTCAAAAATTACTAACAATGGCAAGCAAAGTACTACTCTACAATAGCATGAGCTCAAATCGTATGAGGTATTCGATGCTGTGCAATAGCATTCGTTGCATAGCCATAGCATTCGTTGCATAGCCATATAATTCGTTGCATAAAAATAGAAACGAAGGTATGAGCTTTAAGTGAATAGTGCTTGTCTTTCGAGTATGTTCAAAGAAAGCAGAGGCAGGCAATGCCAATGAAATTAAAAGGCAATGCACTGCAGTACTCGTTTCATATGATGTCGAATAAAAGCACGTAATAGCGATGAATAAGCGAATGTTAAATAAAAACGAGCCACTCATTGCACATCTCTGATGCGCAGCTCTTCGACTTTTACATTGCTTTTTGACACTTTTCGATGTTCTTCAATACAATTCGATATTTTTGGAGTATCGAAGCATCTCCATATGCCTTAACTTTCGACTATTACTGATTTTTTTTTTAATTCTTTTTGATAAGTGCTGATATGAATTGATTCTTTCCGATGATTTTCGATAAGTTTCGACTTACTTGTTATCGTTTTTTCTTTATATTATTCCAAGTTCCTACTTACTCTTTTTGTGAAAAAAAAGAAACATTTTATTTTAAAACATTATATATTTTTACTTAGTTTAGCCTGCAGCCGAGCAATTACATAATGTTGTTTTCGTATTTATTTTATTACTCGAAAACTAGTACACTTACAAAAAGTTTTTTTAAAAGTCGGAAAATGCAGAAAAAGTGGAAATATGTAATGTAATGTCATAAAATTTTGAAAAGTCGAAGCATGCCGATATATGTATGTCGAAGAGGTCAAAAACATTGAAAGAGTCGATGCCGACATGTTAAAAAAGTTGAAACATATCGAAAAACATCGAAAAAGACTGTGAATGTTGAAGTTTATCGAAAAACATCATTGATAAACTAAACTTGTCGTAAATCAATAGTTGTCGATAACCAGCGAATAAATCGAAAACTATCGAACATAGTCGGAAACTATCGAACATAGTTGAAAACTATCGAAAAAATTTAAACTTATCAAAAGTCGATATATTTATCGGAAAACATCGAAACCATTGATGTTAATAATTGTCGGCAACTACTTATCGAAACTTTCCAAAAAAATCGAATCTTATGAGTTATTCGATAAGATCTGTTATTTGATAAGATTCAATGATAAAATCGAAAATATTCAAATACTATCGAAAAGCACCGAAAAAGTCAAAACTATGAAAAATATTCATAAAAGCTGAAACTTATCTAAAAATTCTAATGTTAGCAAATTATCGAAAGAATTCACAAAAAAAAAACCATAACTTTCGAAAAACATCGATAAAATTCAAAAGTTATCAAACAAACAATATCGGATAAGTAGCTTGTGATAAAAAAAAAACTGTAAGTTCAAAATGTCGGTTAATACGATATTATTTTTGATTTAAAAAAAATAAAAATCCATAATAACAATTATTTTCGATCGAAATAAATAAAAATAAAAAAAAACGATTATTTCGCTGTTGGAATTTAAAATGTTAGGAATTATTTTTTTTTATCACTCATTCTATAGGAGATAAAAGCTTGAAAAAATGCTCCATATATGTATGTTTATATGCATTTAAAATTTTAGCTCGTTTAAGCAGAAAAAAATATAAAATTAAAGTTCGTATTTAAATCGCTTACATCTTTTTAATAAGTGCTTGAGTGCTCTTATCAGTGCCATTGATTGGTTTCCATGAAAAAGCAATAGTATCACTAATTAATTAAATAACTATGATAAAATCAAAATTGACCTTAATTGACAGGATAATAAAAAGGATATACCACTTAAGTAATTTTGCAATATTTTCAGTCTTTGACTTTAGTTTGCTCGAAATGGTGAAACGCTTGAAAGTTAACGAACAAAAAAAGGGCTGCCTGGCATGGCTTAAGGTGCTCATCGCTGATGTGCGTGACCCAAAAGATTTTTACGCTTCCTTACGTTTTCTCATTATATTCGGATTCATTTTCGGCTTCATTCCAATACAAATTTTTAGTCACGAGCGTCGGGTAAAAGTTGACGGTTTCGGTTACTTAAACGTTTGTGTGCGTTTTATCTTCTATTGCCTATGCTTTATTTATGCCAAAATAATGGATCAATCTATCTTGAACTATTTCCTCTCATCAGAAATTACACGCATCACTGAACAAATACAAGATATTAATGCCATGTTTTGCATTTTATTAATTTTAATATTTAGCATGCATGGAATTCGTTATTTCTTAAAGTTCATTCATTTTTGTGAGGAAATCGAGCGAGTATTTGCCCGTGTGGGCATTGATTTCATACATAAAGTATCCGGTCGTTGGATAAATCGGTACATTATACGCACATGGTTAAGTAATATTGGATTTATCGTAGTCAGCCGTTACGGTATATTGCATAGGATCGGATCGAGCCCTTCGCTTGTGTCAATTGTGTGTTTTTACTCACCACATATTGTTGTTTGCGGCGTAGTCGCTATGTATAACACTGCAACTTTTAAGATCACCGAATATTTGCGTGCTACAAATAAGGTAAAAATCGGGTATTTCATGTTATATTGCATGGTATATGAATTTACTGTTGTTGGTATTGATATGGAATGTAGCTCACATCCAAGCGAATTAGAGAAACAAAGAGTTAAGTGAAGTGAATTTTAATGAATTTTGAAGTTGCAAAAAAAAAATATATATTTTATCGCGTCTGCCTCTGATATATTGTGTTAAGAGCATAGTATAAATAACGAAAACATAAAAGGCAGAAGTCTGCCGCATTTTAAATAGCAACAAATGTTCATATGTAAAAAAACGAAGACTCTATTAAATAATTTTATAGTTTTCTTACAGAATTTTGTTGTCTCTTCAGCATTGCTTTTTGAAGCTGAGAACATAAGAGACAGACGTAAGGGGCATATTATTTTAGGGACACCAGATTTTTCCGAATATTTTTAATTTTATAGTTGAAAAGCTAAACCTCTTCACTTCAAAACCCACTTTCAGTGCAAACGAAAATCAGAGTTGCAAAAGCAAAATGGTGTCCGGTTTGGCGTGGAATGCTTCATCTACACAGCCAGAACAATAAAAAATAATAATATGCATAAATGACCGAAAAAATAGAATAGTAAGTTCTGGATAGCAAAATTTACATGGTATTAGTTATATATATCCTTAATAATATGCACCTTAAGTGCTCAAAAACGTCTGCTTTCGAAAGAAAACAGCGCTAGAAACGTCTGCCTTATCAATACTATGTTTTTCATTAGTAAAGGAACCAGTCAGGTAAGTGGCAGACGCGATAAAATTATATAGCACTCCATTTTTTTACATGTTTGTTATATTGCAATTTTTAAATGTGGCAGCGAATGTTTCTCTCGTTCCTTATGACATAATCTTTATAATAATCGTAATCTGTCCGAAAAAATGTAATTGCACTTAAACGCGGCAACAAAAACGTCTGCCTCTTGCATTTATCTGCTTTGAGTGTAGACACTTTTTTTAGTATAAAAGGCAGACGCTATAAAATTGTTTATGGTACCTTTTTTAACAGTTTGAAAAGTTTCTCAATTAATTATAATTACAGGCAACGCTATGGCAGATATTGTTCGCATTATTTATATTACTTAGAAAACTTCATGATTTTTAACCTCTGCCGGTTGACAAAAAGCTGGTTAAAAACTTCTAGAGCGACATTATACCGGGTACTCCCTAGGCCAATATTTCGAGAACTAAGCAAGATAGTGATTAATGCTTGAAACGTTTCTAGGTTGTCAAATAACAGTGACTTTTCATTTAACCTTGATACTAACTTTCAAGGTCAATTCGAGGTCAACTTTGATTTTTTATATACAAACCCATATTTTTTATTGCTGATTTGTATTCTATGAGCAAAATAGATATGTTTTGTAAAAAAAAATTTTATCAAGGACTTATATTTATTATTAATAATGTTCATTTCAAAAATTACTATCGACCTTGAAATTGTTTTCAAAGTCAAAGGCAAGCTCATTATTTTTTTTACCCCTTAGAAATCGCAAGATTTTTGGGACAAAATTTCATTCTTATGGATATATTTATTAAATAATTCTTCGTATTTTTATTTTGTTATTCTAAGTTCCATTTTACCTACATACATCCTTGTAAAGGATAAAGCACACCATTACTATCAATAATGCAAACATAACGCAAAAACGCATTACGAGTAAAAATTAAGAATTACAATCACTTAATTAGTTTGATTGCATTTGTTATTGCGTTCCCGCGTCGTAATTTGTATTGGTCTAATATTTAATTACATTGAGTATTTGCTGCATGCAGTTATGACTTCATAAATAAAAAGCAAAACCTTTAGTTCAATCGCGTTAACATTAATACACGGTGTACTGCATAATGTGGCTACGTAAATTCATTAAAGATGCACAAAATCCAAAAGATTTTTATACATCCTATCGTTTTTTATTTCTATTTGGCATTATCTTTGGCCTGATACCAATGAATATACCGATTTTTGAACAGCACAAGCAAACGAATTTCCTGTGTTCCACCAATTTTGGTTATCTCAATGTAATCGTACGCATGTTAATCTACGCTTTTGGTTATATACATTCATTGTATTTCAATCAATCGGTGCTGGAATATTTCTTCCATTCCTATGTATCACATATTACTGAATCATTCCTCAAATTTAATGGTATGCTCGGTGTGTTCCTGGTTCTGCTATTGTGTCTCTGTAAAAGACAACATTTCGTTGATTTGCTGCAAATTTACCAAGGAATTGAAGTGCTTTACGCCAATGTGGGCGTTAATTTTAAGCATGCTGCATCTGCTCGTTGGATTAATAACTGCATTATGCTGGGACTTTGCTATACATCGAGCATGTGCATCATTTGCCATTTTGGAATTCTATTACGGAATGGCATCCGTCCGTCAGTAACTGCAAATATATCTTTTTATTCGCCAATTGTTATTATATGCGGTATGGCTGTCTTACATAGAACTGCGCTATATAAAATTACGGAGTATATCAGTGCGTTAAATAAGGTAAAAATTGTGTAAGTCCGAAAGGAGCTTAATGCCTCAAGGAGGCGACTGTTGAAAGTGAAAAGTGGCGTGTTGAAACGGTTGAAATTTTGAGGAACATTTGTATTACTTAAAGACAGTCTCTACCGTGCTAAGCGACAAAAAGTGTTAAGCAGACCAATTATTGATGGTTTTTGAAACCAAAATATTAAAGTTTATATTTTTTCGAAGAAGTATCAAAAAAGTCGATGAAATATCAAAAATATCAAAGTATCGAAAAGTATCAAATTGTTTTATAAAAGTTCAAAAGTCGATCAGTATCAAAAATTACAAACAACTCGAAGATGTATGTATATTACTCAGATTTCGTTTTTAAGGGTCCTTCTAACTTTTGAGTCGGTGTCTGGCTGACTTTATTTTGCTTCATACAAATCGACCCGGTCTAATCTATATATTAGTATCGAAAGGTTTTGATAAAGTACCAAAATATATCAAAAAAGTAAATGAAACTCGAAAAGTGTATATTGAAAAAAGTCAAAAAATCGATAAAAGATATTGTCGAAAAGCATCTAAAAGTATCATAGAGTATGGAAAAACTCGACACAAGCTAAAAACTCTCGAAAAATACATAGATAAGAAACAAAAAGTATCGAAAAGTAATAAAAAAGCCTAACAAAATCTAAAAGCATCGAATGCAAATTATAGAATAGTCGATGGAGGACTAAAAGTATCGAAAAAGCTAAATAAATCCAATAATATCGAAAAAGTCGATTTAAGCTTAAAGTATTGCACCGTATCGGAAAATACGATAGGAATTGAAAATTCTCGAAAAATCTAAGATATCGAATAGTTTAAAAAATAACTAAAAGTATCGAACAATAAATATGGAATGGTATCGAAAAAAATATTCTAATTGCATATAGCGCAAAAGATATGTGTAAGATATCAACACTTTCCGTTTTTTATCGACTTTCCAATATTATTTAATTTATTTTTACTTCTCGTTACTTAAGGGGGGTAGAGTCTGAAAATTTTTTTCCATTTTTTTTTTTTTTTTTTTTTTGATAGTATTTTTCCAAGAGTATTCTGTTACAATTTGAGGTCGATTGGACCAAAACTGACGGAGATACTTTGTGGCCCCGGAATCGATGATTTTGTGTAATGATGAGTTATAATGTCCACCTCAAACTACCTTTTTTTTTGAGGCGTCCGCTGAAATTTACTGTCAATGGCTTACTTTGCAATATTTTTTCAGCAAATGTTCACAGAATATTGTACTTTTATATAATCTTAAAAAAAATTAAATTATTATTACTATATCACTAAAAAACATTCTTAAACTTATGCTTAAAATGTAGCACTCAGACCCTACCCCCTCCTTAAGGGGGGCGATTCCTTTAGACAGGGTAGAATTAGTAATTTTTCATTAATTTTCTTCAAGATGATAAAATAATTGGATAATTTTTAAATTTAAATATCTTTTTATTACATTTTCAAAGTGTAAGAAAACATACAATTTTTTTATACCAAAATGGCGGGTCTACAGCGTATCTGTAAAAATTTTTTTATTTTTCTAGAAAAAAAAAAATTTGCTTTGTTCGATTACTGTTATGTATAAAAAACTTAAAAATTAAAGTTTATATCGGCTGTTTAGACTATTTTTTTAACAATTTTGACCCCAAAAAAATTATTTATCTAACGCGATATCTATAAATTTTTGAGTGTATTCTTTCGATAATACTATAGCAAGAAACCTCTTCAAATTTCAGACTTATCGCTCAATAACTTTTTGTGCTACTGCACGAGCAATTTTTGCAAACACCGTTTCGAGATAATCGCGTTTTAAAGTTTTAATGATACGACGGTATGCGGACTCTGACGTTCTTCACAATAACTCCATAAATATTCAATTTTTCGCTTTGTTTTTTTATATTATACATACATATATACATTCGAATAAAAAAAAAAATTCTATTTCCCAAAAATTCTTAAGGCTATTCTATACTATTTAATACTTTTTAACTTATCTTTAACATTTTGGCTTTTATTTACCTATATTTATAGGGTTTTTAATTCATTTTGGTACTTTTTGGGTTTTGATTTGTATCGATATTACGTTGCATTTCGGCATTTTCTAACTTTTGAATAATCAACATACCATTAATTTCACATATTACGCTGCGACTGCTTACACTGTCTATTTTATTTCCTACGCCAGAGTTATTGGTTTGAATAAAGAATTAAATTTAAATAAGCGTTTAGCGTAACGGAGTGGAGCGCAAAAAAAATATTTACTTAAGATTTGAGAAAATATATAAAACGAAAAACTATATTTTCCCAAAGCTATTTGATGTATCTCCTAGTAGCTATGCATAAAATCTAATAAATATGAAAATTAATCCGAATACAAAAAGTTTTTATTTCAATTTTAATTATAGATGTATTTAAAACATGAACAAAGTTTTTTAAATAAAAAAAAAATTATAATTGGAGTTATTGAAGCATTGAACCGGTTAACAGTTAATTTTAACAATTTTGCCTCTAGGCAGATGCAAAAATTTGATGAGCAAAAAAAACAAAAAAAGGTCGAAAAACACTACCAAAATGAAAACAATATTTGAAATACACTTCAACATTCTCCATACCATAAGTTTGGTACGAAAAGTTTTTCAATCAATACAAATTTTTCAAAGTTTCCGCCAATATTTGCCGCCCTAGGCACGTGCCTACTCTGCCTGTAAGGTTAATCCAGGCCTAGGTTTAGGTATATTTTGTCTAAGAGGCTATTCATATATTACGCAACACGATATTTTTTACCACACTCCCCTATGTTATAAAGACCCGAATCAAGTTTTCGCAGGGCTTTCAGTATGGGGATTTTTTTTCGCAATTTTGGGGAAAAAAATTTAGTTAAGGTTAACATTATGAATGTACTAAAATATTGGTCAAAAAACTGTAATTATGTACTATGAAAATTTTTTTGGGCAAAATTTTTAAAAATAGCTCCATTTTGGGAAAAATAAATTTTTCTTAGAGAATTTTCAATTTTTTCATCTGGGAACCCTGAATTGACCCAAACTGTCACATTTTCCAAGTATTCCAATATGCCAAAATTTTAATTTTTGAGCCTTCGTATCTCTTGAACTCAGGCTGATATGAGAAAACTTTTATACTTTTTCCAGGTTTTGCCCTTTTGCTCCGTTTGTTGTTATTGCTATATTGTTTATTATATTATATTGGTTATTGCATTTTAAAATACGCTTTGATTATACAGAGTAACTAACCCGTTTTTAATATGAACGAAAAAAAAAATTTCGATTTCAATTTAACTTTAATTTCAACTTAACGTTTTTCATGAAGGATATATAGAAATAGAAATAATAAAAAGTTTTTTTCGCTCCACTCAATAGGTGTAGGAAAATTTGTGCTAAATAAATTATTATGCAATAAAAATTCAAATTTTCAACCAGAAAGTCTAAATACCGTACTAAAGTGCATCAAATTTTACACGGTGTTTGGTAAATTATAGTATGTATAGTTAGCGACCTGTTGACCTCGAGGCGGCAACACTTTACGGGGCCGCCCAAAATAAATAAAAATTTTTCTTGCACGCCAAATCAATTGTTTTGTTTTTCGCTCGTTAAACTCTACTTCCAACGTCTATACCATATATAGTTTTTGCTGCTCACACTAAACAGCTAACTATTTAACAACTCTTTGTTTGGGAGCCCCCCTAAGATTCTGGGCCTAGAACTTCAAAACCTCGCCTGTTAAGTCAGCGTTTATAATATGCCATAAAGTTTTCCTATACAAGTCTAACATTATGATGTTGTAACTAAACTTAAATGTACTAGATGATGTCATTACAAATGTGAAAGTTCTACAATACAGTTTGATATTTTTTTTTTGTATTTTTACAAAATGAAGTTATGGTTTAAAAATGTAATTAAAGATATACGTAATCCAAAAGATATCTACGGCTCAATGCGTTGTTTGTTTATTTTTGCAACAATATCCGGTTTGATTACGTTTGAGGTTAGAAACGGTGAAGTACGTAAGCTGCAATCTACCAAGCTAGGATATGTGAACGTTGCAGGACGCACTTTATTTTATGTTTTTTGCTGCATTTACAACCTCGCTATACAAGAATCCGTATTATCCTATATGATGGAATCACGTATATCACAAGTGACCGATTTAATGCGGCAATTATCTGGAATGGTGGCGATAGTAGTGATGATGATATTGAGCCTATGTAAAATACGTTATATGATAGGATACCTTTATGCGTCTGAAGAAATTGAAAAACTATTGCCACCCCTAGGTGTAGAATTTGTACATAAATCCAACGCTCGTTGGATCAATTACATTATTGGCATCACTTGGTTTAGTAATTTGGGGCTAATTTTGGTACTACATTATATCACTTTAGAAAGGAATGGAATATCACCGCCATTCACGGCCTGTGTCAATTTCTATTCACCATACTTTGTCATATGCGGCATTACAATTTTGTTCCTAACGACAGTTTACAAAATCCGGCAATATTCGAGGGCAGTAAACAGGGTAATAATAATAAGTGTAACTGAGATCTTGATCTACGTATATTCGTATTCGTGTGTGTAGTGGTGAAAGTTTGGCACCACAGTGTGTCTGGACAGCATTTAACCTTGACATTATACGTGGGTGTAATTTATCCCATAGAGGTGAAAACTTAAGAAGGATTTTTTACAAATAAATTGGAAGTACTTAGCACTAAACAAAAAATATTTACGAATATATGAATGAGCTATGAACAAATGATGAAATAGTGAAATGAATAAATAAATAATGGAATAAGTGAAGAAATTCATAAATATACTAATGAATAAATGGGTTAGTGAAAAATTTAATAAATCAATTAGTGAATAAATGATTAAACGAATAAGAGTATAAATAGAGAAATTGTAAAATGAATTAATGCATCAATAAATAAATGAATCAATAAATAAATGAGTCAATGAAAATTTGAATGAACAAATTAGTGATTAAATGAATAAATGGAGTAACGAGTACATGCGATAGTGAATTAAGGAATAAACAAACTAATGAGTTATGAAAATATGGATGCACAAATGTATGAATTAATGAATAAATGGGTAATAGAATATACGTAGAGAAATAGTGAAATGAATAAATAAATTCATGAGCTAATGAATAATTAAATGAATGGATAATCGAATAAATGGAGAAACGAGTACTTGTATAAATGAATTAATGTATAAATGAATAAACGAACTAATGAATAAATGATATAATAAAAATATGAATGCATAAATGAGTGAATTAATGAATAAATGGGTAAATGAATAAACGAATAAAGGAATAAATAGAGGAATAGTGAAATTAATTAATGCATCAATAAATAAATTAATAAAGGAGTTAACGAATAGTTAAATAAATAAATGAGTGAATAAATGATTAAAGGAATAAATGAAGAAATAAATGAGTGCATGCATAAATGAATTAATGAACAAATGGAAAAATGAATAAACGAACTAATGAATAAATGAATGACTAAATAAATCAATGAATTCATGAAATATATGAATTATTAAAGAAATGAATAAATCTATTAAAGAATCAATGAAATTTTGTCCCGAGATAGATTTAACCATAGGAAAGGTTGTTAAAAACTTAAGACCCTTTAGGGAGGCTTGGCACCGCCCTTAATGGGAAAAACACGCTGTCACTATTGAGCCGCTACACCAATTTTGATTAAATTTGGTATGGATATAGGTTGAATTCTGAGCAAAAATATTTGTTTCGAGTGGGTGATACTACGCCCCTAAAAGGAAAAAACACATTAATTGCTGAACTAATGAATTGATTTTATTGAAATTTGGTACAGAAATAGATTGAACTCTAAGAAAAAAAAATTTGTTGTGAAATGCACGGTGCCACGCCCCTAATAGGAAAATATTTTTTCTCATCTAAACTAATAGACCGATTTTGGTGAAATTTTGTATGGAGATAGATTGAACCTTGAGAAAAGGTATTTACTTTTAAGTAGGTAGTGCCACGCCCCTAACACAAAACTAGTTAACAATAAATGAATAACTGAAGGAATGAATGATTGAACAAAGTTTGTATAAAAGTATAAATATATAAAGGACAGTAGATATTATATCAGTACAAAGCCATCGTGATACTAAAAAATGTCTCTTCGTTCTCAAATCAATCGAGACTAAGAAACTCAACACTAAATTATCTTTTTTTCTAAAACTAATACATTTATTAGTTTCCAACATACCCCAAAAATATTATGGCATTTTAAAAGGTTGCTGCTGTTAATGCGCGGTATACAAAAATCAATACCATTTTTATTTACAATTTTTTGTAAATTTCCAAAAATAATTTCTTATTAATACAATCTCCAACAATATTTTTTTCTTATCAGGTATTGAAAAATCTTTCACATCAATGGGATAATCGCTGCATCAAGACCATTACTAGCAAACAACGTTCACTGCAATGCCTTGATTCGTTTTCCATGTACACAATTGTTACGAAAAATCCCAGCGAAATCATACAAGAATCAATGGAAATACATCATCTGATCTGTGAGGCAGCATCGACGGCTAACAAATATTTCACCTATCAACTTTTGACTATCATTTCGATTGCATTTCTGATAATTGTCTTTGATGCATACTATGTACTGGAAACGCTATTGGGCAAATCAAAACGAGAGAGTAAATTCAAAACTGTTGAATTCGTAACATTTTTCTCGTGTCAAATGATATTATACTTGATAGCGATAATATCAATTGTGGAGGGTAGTAATCGTGCTATCAAAAAGGTGATTGGTATTGGATTTATCAAAAATTACACTTTAAGCAAATTTCATTTATTTATATTAGAGCGAAAAAACTGGCAGCATTGTGCACGCATTACTAAATAAGGCGAAAAATCCTGAGGTCAAGGAAAAATTACAACAATTTTCGCTGCAATTGACACACATGAAGATCAATTTTACTGCTGCTGGACTTTTTAATATCGATCGTACGCTTTATTTTACAGTAAGTAATTGCTTTTGCCATATGAGTTTACGAGTTTAAAAAGGAAAACATTTATCTTTTGAATATTTCAGATAAGTGGTGCCTTAACAACTTATTTAATTATTCTACTACAATTTACTTCAAATACTCCGTATCCAACAATTTGCGCTGGAGCCAATGAATCTGCAGCAATTCCCAATCTTTAGGCATGAATATTAAAAAAAAATTAAAATAAATGAAAAGAATGTTTTGTTTTGTTAATGGGGATAGAATAGTATGATTTCTCTTAAGCAAACATACATATTTTCTATAACCCAAATGTATATGATAGAATTTGAATTTCTATGGATATCATAACACTAAGTATGATAGATATAGATATTATGTCGATTAATTGATCTCACACTTTTAGCTTTAAGAACATTCTTTAGAGAATATGATTTCCGTTTAAATGGCAGATTCTGTGCAATAGGGCCGCTCATATATTACTTTCAAAATAGGTTTATGAACAGTTATATTCAACGCTCTTTATATTCTACAGCAGTTTCTCTTGTGTTCTCGACCTTCTCACGGAGAATAGTGCCTCCACTTAGCTTTTGCAACCTACGCGATCAGTAGTAAGTGCCTTCAATTTCTCCAACATTTCCCCGATTTACGTATTTCCCCGCTGTACAGCAGCTTGAGGCCTTCATAAAACTTTTCCTCAGATATTTCCTGCTCAAGCGATCATTTGTACGATGCTATACGACGGTCACTCCAATGCTAGACTGTCGAATCGAGATGTTGTTCCATTTTAGACGGAGATCGGATTTTGATTACATATTGTTACGTGACTTCTCACTTGTCCTCAACGACAAAAACCTAACTTTACAGGACAGTGAATTTAAGCTTTTTACCACGGACTTGCTGGATTTTTTGCGGATTTCGAAAAAGTCATATATTATTTTAAAATTTGGAACATTTTCTATATACAATATTAAATAATAAAATGTTACAGATAAAAAAATGTATGTTTTATAATTTATAAATTGTCCTACAACATACAAATACAAAACTTTTTATAGGACATACTATAATAAGTTTATGTTTCGAAATTTTAATTCATAAGCAAAGGTAATTTTACAAGAAAAAAAGTAATAAATTCTTTAAAGAAATATATATACATATAATGTGAAACACGTGAAATAATGCACGTTTTAATAAAGTTTTAGCTGAATTTATTTTATTTTGGTTTTACATGAAACAATAAAGAAAATAGTTTTACATCAATCCTAATGATACAGACTTTTTGTGTTAAGTTTTGCAAAAACTTAAGCCTAAAAAAATGTTATTTAACTTCAAAGATAAGAAAATAAGTATACAATAACGTTCTTTAGTACAAATAAATTGTTTTAAAAAAAATTATTACAATGGGTTCAGTATATTTTGCGCCAAAACGTTACAAACTATTTGCATATAAGCAAACTTATGTAAATAGTGCAAATCAATCAGATACAATTTCAAAAAAAATACCCTACAATTCGAAAGGAGCTTTGATGCATATGAAAAAAGTTTGGAAATGACTGATTGGCGGCTTTTAATAAAATAGAAACTCAAAAGTAGTTCTTCAAAAAAATTTCGAGACATACAGAAATATTTTACTCATACTAAAACTTTTGCAAAGGATTTAAAGTCATTATAGTCCGGAATGGGAGGCGTTACATTTTTCATATGAAATATGAGTCAGTCGTCATAGGTGGGCCTGGTTGTGTGAGGCCGACGAAAAACAAATTCCGCACAAGTAGAAAAATATGTTAAGACAAATGTTTTAGAGGAGTGCTTTTAGTCCACCGATTTCAACCACTCCAAGCAAACGGTAACTCTTTGAGGATGCATCGGTTTCTCGACAATCTCTCTTGAGTTTTCATCGGTCCAAATGCAACAATTTTTCTAAATAACGTATCCGGTGAGCTGAAAACGGACCTCGTCCTTGAAGACGATTTTCTTTGAAAAATCGTCCTCACTTTAAATGATCTGGAGGCTTCAATTTGTGCGTTAACTGAATTTTTTAAGCGTGCAAACTCAAATCTTTTGTTAAAATTTGACGTATTGCGGTTTCTGAGAGGTTTAATTCTTGCGCACAATGACGAGTGGATGTGCTTGGGCACATTAACGGCAGCAATGTTTCCGGCTGTACGGTCTTTCCGAATACGCACTGATGATATCATATTTGCTACTGACCCAGTTTCTTGGAAGTTGAGCATCATATTCAAAATTGTTGGTTGATTTTTCACAGCAAAAATGCTCGTTATGGTCATTTTAAAATAGTTTTAAATAGCTTTAACACGTTGTAACATCAAGTTCTATCCATGACTAAAATTTTAATGACAGTAGATGGCAAATGTTTATATGAAATATTCTTTTATCTTTTATTCTACGACTCAGAAGATGACGCTAACTAAGAATATATTTATGTCTGTATATCTATTTTCTATGCCTCATTCAATGCGTTACAAACGGACTGACTACACGAATACACACGTGTGTAGGATATAAGAACTTAATTGAATTGTAATAAAATAAATTTACTTTTTCAACTATATCGGAATCAGTTACATTAGACGAGTATGATATAGGAAAAACAAGAAATTTGATATTTTCTTTATTTATTTACCTTTCAATTTTGTGCGTAAATGTCAAAAATGTAGTAAAAAACAGAAATTACTCTTTAGTTTTTAGGAAGCTCAACAAATTGTGCGTACAATATTTGATGCACGTGCTGGTGATTATGGCATGTGTGCAGCTACCCATTTAGAAACGTTTGCTCAGAATGTCATATTATTACTTTGAAATTCAAGGAAAATTTTCATAAGAGTAACTAATTAGCGCCTAAAATTATGCAATATACGACGGTTGATCAATAAGTGCCCGAGTTTGAAATAAAGACGTAATATTTTTCATAAATTTTTTTTAATTTTCAAAGTAGTCTCCTTTTAGCTCTATACACTTTTCCCCAACGTTGGTGACATTTGTTTAACCCCTCCAAAAAATAAGATTTTTCACACTCTCTAAAACACGCTTATGTCTCGGCGATAACCTCTTCGTTTGAGCTCAATTTTTTTTCTGCGAGCCATGTTTTCAAGTTAGGGAACAGAAGAAGTGGGCCAAGGTAATAGGTCTGGCGAGTTAGCAGGTTGCGGAAGCAGCTCGTGCAATTTGGCCGCGACAATTAAAGCTGAATGTGCTGGTGCGTTATCGTGATGGAAGGGCATTGTTTTCTTAGTGTAACTAGGCCGTGTTTCCCTTAATTTCTTATCGAATCTCCAATAACTCACTGCAGTACTGCCTTGTGATTGTTTTTTTTTTCTGCAGAAAGTTCATGTAGATTATTCCTTTGGAATCCCATAAAATCGTGGTCATAACCTTTGCGGCTGATCGAACCGTTTTTGCCTTCTTCAGAACAGATTCACCCGGAAAAAATCCATTGTTTTGGCTGTCTCTTGGACTCTGGTGTGTAATAATGTATCCAGGTTTCATCAACAATGACGACTCTACGGTAAAATGTCCCACGGTCCAAGCACCATTTTGTCATTATTCGTACTCGCTCTTAGTTCACCGTGAGCAACCGTGGCACCCATCGAACCGATACTTTTTCCACACCTAAGTTATTATTTAAAATCTTGATTGGCGTTCCGTACGAGACACCGACGGCCTCAACTACTTTGCACACTTTCGTTCGACGATCAGCGAGAATCATGTCATGGAAATTTTGGACGATTTCCTTGGAAACCACATCTGGCCGTTCTTCTTGGCACATATAATGCTGAACAGTAAGCTCAGTAAGGCGACGTCCATAAATTACTTGAGGTGTTTTTTTGAAAATTCGAACCCCCTTCCTTCTCTTGTTCAGATTTGGGGAGTTTTGGTGAGACCCCCCCCCCCTCTCCCTTGCCTCATCATTTTTAGATGTAATCTGCTATAATAATGTATACTCTCTGCATTAAAAAGTTGACGTGAGATTTTGCCGGACCCCTTCCCCCCCCCCCCCCCTTTATTTTGACTCACGTAATTTATGGACGGCCCCTAAAATATCTATATACTATTATCTGTTCTGATACATCAGGAAGAAATAAACAATCGTTGTTTTGCCACCATCTAATTAACCTAACATTTTATGTTGCATAGTTCTAGGCACTTGAAAATTAGGAATTTTCAACAGGGAAACAAAACATGTACTTTTATATACCTAAACCATTAACCAATTACATACTTTTATATGATGGTGAAGAAAATTTTACAATGTGAAGAGGGAATAAAGGCAAAGTTGCAGAATTTTAACAATGAAATTGATTATGTATAAAAAATGTTCATGGTTTTTCTTCAAGTGTATCATCAGCACAGTAACAATACGTTGAGTAAAGAACAAATAATTTATGGCTTTTGACATTGATGCGCAATAAATTGTATGTTGTTGTAAAACTTTTACAATAAAAAATTTGCTCTGTCAATAATTCCAAGAAGCATTTGTTTGCTCCTTGCTTTTTTTATTGTGTAAAACATTTGATATTGATATTGGTTGGCAAGCTTGGTGTTTAGTTTAAGCTGTAGATAAGAATATTATTGATATAAAAATGTACGATTCTTATAGCATTGCTGAACTTAATCTAAACTATGGGAGAAATTGTAATTATATCTAAGACTGGGAATTGGAGTGTCAGTGAAACGGTTAGCTAGTTAGTTGAGCTATTTTTTAATAATCCGCTAACCGTTTAATACAACTCTATTGACCAGTTTTTCGAAAAAGATTTTTTATGCGTGTTAAAACTAGGTGGCCGCATTCAAAATTCAAGACGCAAGTGATAATTTGAACTCAGCTTTATGTTTCAAGTTGCCATAGAAGCATCTATACTATTTATATTAAATTGCTTACATGAAAAGGGTTTGTAACGCTTTGGTGCAAAATATACTGTACCGATTTTAATAGTTTTTTTTTAAAACAACATGTTTATACTAAAAAAGATTATTGCATACTTTTTTGCCTGTAAAGATACTTTTTTTTTTTTTGAATTTAGTTTTTGCAAAACCTCACACAAAAATTTTGCGTCGCTGATGCTTTTCCATAAGAATTCAGTGCTATTCTGGCAACTAGTTCAGAATTTTCAAAATTCCATCAGTTTCATTCTCTCTTAGGAACTCCCTTAGGTTAGTACAGGATTAGTATACTTTTGCATTACACGCTAACTGAATGCCAGACGACGGAGCTGTTGCACTTTTATTATGTAGTTTATTTTCTTGAAATATTTTTGCGTATAAAATGAACCACTTTTTTTTTCAGTGTACCATAATTCATAATAAGTAAGCAAACTTCTCAATTAGATAATTGTGTCAATTGGTTTTTTTTTTCTTACTTCACCTCGTATATACATATACATTCCAGTATATGCAGGTATATATAATAAACAAGTACATGTCCATTTTCTAATGCTGTTTACCTTAAAAGTAAAAGTGTGAATGCTTATATATCCTTGACAAGGATAACAATGTACGTCAGTCAAGTACTCATTCATATAATCAACAATGTGCGCAAATATTCTTCAACCGAATTTCAGTATTCAACAAGTTGGCGAAGGTTACGGTTGCAATTAAATTACATGCACACATAATAAATCGGTTACACACACACACACTCACAAAAGTTATCAATTACAATAAACCATTACTATTTTAAAATACTTCAACACATTTAAAAATGGGTTTCAAAATTTGGGAACGCCTAACACATTCCGATAATATTTTTCAATCGTTACGCCCCCTAACGTATATTTCGCTTATCGGTTTGGCTCCATTTCGCATGACGTCACAAAAGGAAGTGCGCACTTCCGCTATATCCTTTGTCGTTGGCATCGTGCATTTTCTATTTTTTGTTTTGTGTTTTATTCTATCGATACAAGAAGGCGACTCCATTATCGGTTACTTCTTTCAAACAACCATCACTGAATTGGGCGATGCAACGCTCTCACTAACAGGCATCATAGCCATGTTGACCATATTTGGCTTTGCGATATTTAAACGAAAGACACTCATCCATATCATACAGAATAATTTGGTTGTCGACGAGATATTTATACGTTTGGGCATGAAATTGGATTATCGCCGTATCCTGCTGTATTCATTTGTGACATCGCTTGGAATGCTGCTCTTCAATGTCATCTATTTGTGCGTCAGCTATATGCTGCTGCGTTCAGCTGAAATTTGGCCATCATTTGTGGTGTTTACAACATTTGCATTGCCACATATTAATATCAGCATAATGGTATTTAAGTTTATGTGCACCACACATTTGGCCAAAAGCCGCTTCAGTATGTTGAATGAGGTAAGTGAAAAAAGTTGGGTAATTTGACAAAGGTAACTCAGGAGAATCAAAAGGGCTCCATTGGTTTTTCTCCGAACGAAAAAAAAAAAATGACGCAGATATCGTTTTTAAGGGTCCCTCTAACTTTTGAGACGGTATCTGGCTGTATCTAAATTTCGACCCGGTCTAATGAACATAGTTCAAAAGGTGAAGATTCGTCGATTAGATTGAGTCGGATATATCAATCGACTTGATGGTAAGCTAAGAAAATCTTTAATTCACAGCATCTAGGTTCAAGAAAAAAAAAAAGAAATGACGAACTGTAGTTTCAAAGGCCAGGTTGTCATCAACGAACTTGAAAGAACTTATCCAGAATCGAGGATAATGAGTTCAATTGCGGAATCCTTCTGTAGGCAAGAAAATCAAATTCTGAGTCGGTGTCTGGCTGACTTTATTTTGCTTCATACAAATCGACCAGTTCTAATGTTCAATCAAGTGCCCAGAGATTTCTCGTTTAAATGGTCCTTTCCATACACCGTCTTGAGCTCAGCAGTCTTGTTAGTTTAAACCAGTGATGGGCACATAGTGGCTCTATTTGCTCTCATTGCTCTCACCGTTATTCGACGCACAAGCAAGCGAAAAAAAATTCGCAGAATTTCAACGCTATCGAGGCACAGCGTTGACTTGAATTCAAATGAAAACAAAAACAAAACACAAAGGAATAAGCGACGGCGCCGCATTGTGTCTTGACGAATGTAGCAATTGTTTTTGTCTGTAGTGCAATTTGGTTTTTTTTTTGTGCTAATGGCAAATTTGGAAATGAAAGTAAAAAAAAAAATTTTGAATTTCGTTTGTTGTTGCTTGATGTTGTTGTTTTGCTCTTTTGTTAGATTTCTATGCCCACCGCTGGTTTAAACGGTTCCCTTAAGATACCTTTCATCAGATCTTCACTACTCCAAGATGTAGTTTAACTCCATGACCACCTCGGAGCTAGCAATTGACTTATAGTTATTTGGTATAACTCGAGCAACATGTCTGCAAGGTCTACGTCTTTCATGAATTTATTGTAATGAGAAATAATTGCTAAACGAAGAATTTGTATAATATGAAGTATCCACTAGTAGTTCTGTGCATAAACATTTTTAAGAAACTTGCCAAATTGAAGTTGCTCTTCATTTCATAATCAAACGATTTCTTTCGTCTTGAATTGAGCATCTGTCGTCAGCATAAAACTCCTGCATCTGTTGCTTTCTATTGTTTATATACACAATTTTTCTTTTTGGACAATCACAAGATCCAACGATGAAAATTAGTTATCAGAAGTTTAGGTAGCGTGGTACAGCTTTTGCTAAATGCAGAAATATATCCGATGAAAATCCCATACGAAATTCTTCGCATGTACCATTTCCAATATAAATTACATATGTCGTGAAAAATCGTTGTCAGTATATTCGGATAGTTTTTAGTATATTCGCCGCATTTTCAGTACATTTTCAATAGATTTTGATTGTTTTGTAAGAATTATTTTTTTTATCAGTTCCTCAACATCATCTAGGGCATTGCAGTGTACATAAGAAAATGAGGCCAAATCTTTGCAAATTATAGGGCCTCCCAGTACAGCTGAAAAAAAATCCAATTAAGACACCAAAACCGTAAATATAGCGTTTTTTAAGTCTTTAAACGAAAAAAAAAAAGGAAAATTTATAGTCCCTTTTATGAAAAAAAAAATCGATAAAAAAATTTTTTTAACTCACTAATAGTACCTTAAATTTTGAGAACCTACACATTGAACATTTCGGCAATACTTTTTGCACCGGTTTTGCTTAACATTTTTCAATTATGAGTAGCTTCTAATTATACCTCAGTTAAATAGATTTAATGATTAACATTTTTGTAAAATGATTGATAATAAATTTCTTTAAATATTTCACTAGGTATTACAAGATATTCTCGATTACCACATTGAGGAACGCAATACAATCGAATTGTCACCAATGCATTCGATTGTACGCATCAGTCGCATGCATTCACGTCGTCGTTCCATAGCGGTACCAACACCTGCACAACGCTACAGTGTTACCTCGATAATACGTCAAAATCCAGAACTAGCGCTAAAGCAAGTGACAAACGTGCACAATATACTCTGCGATATTTGCATCACTATTGAAGAATACTTTACATATCCGCTGCTGGCAATTATCTCTATATCGTTTCTATTCATACTCTTTGATGATTTCTATATACTGGAAGTGATGTTGAATCCGAATCGTGTTGAAAAGTTTGAAGCCGATGAATTCTTTGCGTTCTTCTTTGCACAAATGTTATGGTATGTGATCATTATTGTGCTGATCGTCGAAGGTAGCAGCAATACCATTAAGGAGGTTTGTACGCGTTCAAATTTGGTTTTACAGGGATTTCTAAGAAACATTTTTTTTCTTAAAATTTTTAGAGTGGAAAAAGTGCCGCCATAGTACATAAAGTACTCAATATTACCGATGATCTGGAAATTCGCGATCGGCTTTTACGTTTCTCCTTGCAGTTATCACATCGTCGTGTTCGCTTTACTGCTGCTGGACTATTTAATCTGGATCGTACATTGATCTTTACGGTTTGTATTAGCGTATTATAGATGGAAGAGTGCGGTATTTGAATTTTTTTTTTTATTTTTTAGATAACTGGCGCTGCTACTTGCTATCTGATAATTTTGATACAATTTCGTTCAACACCATATCATGAAATTTCCAATGGCATTGCTTTTAATGTCTCACAAAATGCTACATGTTCCTAAATACTGAGTTCCATATTTGTCTAAATAAGTATAAAATGTATAGGGAGTTTTAATGCTCTCAACCGGAAGTGCCACTTAATTAAATAAATTAATATGAAATGAAATTCTATTTTTTTTTGGATTTCCATATTGCAACAAAAAAAAATTCATAAAAAAAAGTTATAAAAAAAGGCAGCTGAAACTTTGAATTTTGATTAAACACACTATTCCACAAAATATATAAAAAAAATTTCGTAATCCGGGGATATATACTTTTTTTCTGTTAAAACTTCTCATTTGTGCTTTTTAAGCCCTAATTTTAAAAAAATCAGCATAATTCACATATAGAATACAAAACCTTGAGCAAAAATTTTTTGAAAAGTTTAATTTATGTACTTTTTTGCCAATATGCGATTATAGGGTCAACATCAGCACCTACAGATGAAAACAAGAAACGGAAAACTGAAATCTTGGGCCAAATCCTGTGAGGATATAGAGAGCACCAGTAAAGCTACGAAGTTACAACTTAAAAGTTACTTATGCCCTATAATAGTAAGGGGCCATCCATTAATTACGTGAGTCAAAATAGGGGGTTGGGATCCAGCAAAATCTCACCAAGGGGAAGAGGGGGTCAATAAAAATCTCACGTTTAAAAATTACAAGACAAGTCTCACGGAAGGCAGGGGAGGGTCCCAATTTTCAAAAAAAAACAACAACTCACGTAATTAATGGACGATTTCTAACTACATTTTTATGCTGTGAAAGGCACAATAGCGCTCTTGCTAATGTTGATTTTTAGGGGATGCTTGCTGCATAGTGTGTGTCCTTACAAACGGAAGGCAAAAGGAAAAGTTTAATTTTGTACTTTATACCGCCAAAGTGCTATTGGCCGGTTAATTTAACACCATTTATTTTAAAAGCTCTAAAGAGACTAAACTATATGTTAAGAGCATACTTAATATTGAAAACACAATACAGCGTCATGTTGCCACATTTGAGGCTCTTCTATCCCTTCCTTGTCTTCTCCCCAAGTAACCAAACGTGACTTTTCCCTAACGCCTAATGTTTCACAGTTTATTTTGAGTCAAATTAATAAATCTTGGGCTTGTAATTTATGCACTTCCATGGACTACACGAAAATGTTTATATCTGGGGCTTAGATGCCAAGAGGTTCAAGTGACAATTTTGTGCATTGGAGAAATGCCAATTTAGAGTTTAAGTTTCACTTACAAGAACATAGCACTTACCAGTAATACACCTGTGTTCCTTCCTTACAGCAATTTGATATACCTAAGCCACTCATTTTTGTACTTAAATCGGTTGCATTGAAATTTCACTTGAACTTTTCACTTAAAAAATAATTAATCAAACGCGGATGTACTGAATTCTGATTGTCTAAACTGTAATTGTACTTTTTCTTCACGAGTACAGTACGCAAAAAAAAAAAACTTTATATGACCATTCTATCACGGACAAACACCACATTGCACGCTATACAACAACAATGAACGTTGTTAAGGAAACCAACCTCAGAATTTCGGTCAGCTGATTTTGACAGTTCATAGAAAACACGAAATGTCAAACTACATTTGACGCTAATTCTGCCATTTGCAAATATGCAAAAAATACAATGGAGGAGCAACCAAACAATAGAAGGTAAATTTCAATATAACAAAAAATATTCAGATAAATAACTGATATAACTTAAATCAGACGATGGCGTGCAATGGTGAAAAAACTGCGACGCAAAAAAATGCGCAAAAAAGCAGCACAGGAACATGAGCGCATTTTGCAAGAGGGTGCGTTATCAATTTTTTATAAAAACCATCGTATTTAATAGCCATTTCATTTTTTAGAAGAAAATGCCCGTTTAAAAGACTCCAACTACCTCTACTGGTTGGAACAACAATCTACCTTAGAAGAATTTCAGCAACAAGTAGAGGAGCGCGAGCGGCAAGCCGCGGAAGAGCAATGGCTGCGCCGAGAACTAATTGCACAGCAACAATTCCGTTTGGATCGCCAACGACAGCAAGCGGACGAAGCACAGCTGGAAGCAGAAAGCTTAAAGCAAGAAAAAGAACTAGAAGAGCAAGAAGAAAAAAAGCGCAAGAAACGTGAAGAAAAACAGCGTCTAGCAAACGAAGCTGCAGCCGAATTTGAACGCATGCTTGAGCGTATGGATGAATTTTTAGCAGATACTGAAATGGAAGTACCAGCGGAGCTGTCTCGTTGCGTTGAGTCTCATCCGGAACGTGAGATGTGCCATTTTTATCAACGTACCAATTGCTGTCGCTTTGGATGGCCATGCGTTTTCAATCATCGACGCCCTTTGTTATCGCGTATTCTGCTGGTGCGTCACTTTTTCTCACATCCTCAGTTGGAACAGGCAGAACACCATGAATATGGCACAGATGTGATGCTTGAATTTAGTGAAAGTGATATGCGAACGGCTTACAAAGAATTTTTCGATGATGTTGTGCCGGAATTGGAAAGTTTCGGAGAAATTATTAATTTTCGTACAGTTAGCAATTCTCAAGCACATCTTCGAGGTCATGTCTTTATTGAATACACAAATAAAAGGTAATTTTTTTATTCATAATTGGAGTGCGTACGAACAATAAAATGCTTCTGTTGCTAAAAACGTGGTCAGAAATCATGACTCTGTAACCACTGATTCGATTTTAAAAAATGATGTGTGATTCATTATGTTCATTATGTATTTCTTTGAGGATTAATATTGGGACCTTTAAGTTTAGAAAATTTGTCGATATAATTATTCTTCCACCAATATCTTCGAATTTAAAACTTCGATTCTATTGAAATTTTCATAAGGCTAGCAAATATTCGTAAGCATTACAAATTTAAACTTTAAATATTCTCCAATATTTTGATAACATGATGCCCGATTTTAGAAACTTTTCCTCAGCTGATTTTGTTTAGTAGATAAAAACTGCACTATTGAGTTTTAAAAGCGCCTATTTTTTTATCAATACTTTTGGGTGTGTCTACCATTTTTTCTTAAAAATATCCGAAGCGAAAATGTTCATCAACTTATTATTAAAAAATTCAAATCCGAGTTTGTTCCGCCATATGTGGTCAATTTTTGATAGATTTACTCAGTAACAAAAACTAAATCGGAATTCATGTAACTGAAATATTGGATGAAAGTATCAATATTATTGCTAGCAGAGGCAATTCCGATTTAAAATTGTTACTAGTACTAAGAAGAATATTTTCTCTATGAAAGCTCCTCGGAAAAATAACCGAGACGCACCCTGTGAGGAAAAAGCTGTAGCAACCCTACATTGAGCAACATGGGACGTGTTCAAAAGAAGCCGAAAAGGGTGCCACGTAATTTATAGACAGCCGCCTAAATACAAAATTTGCCAATTTAATTAAGTCGAAAATCTATTCTTTTATGAGCCAGTCTAGTTTACGACATACTGTCCAAGTTTTCTGTGGTAATTTTACCTATAGTTTGGGGTCATTATTCCTTGAAACTAATTGTAAGAAAATATGGCTCAATTAGAAACGAAAAATAAAATAATTTTTGCCGAAAAATCTGATTGCAGAATTTGAAATTTTTTTTTTTTTTGATTTTTTATTAAATATTTTACTTAACTAATTGTAAGTATAAAATTTTTATCTTTTCAGATCTGCCCTAAAAGCTTTTATAAAACTACAAGGACGTTACTATGCCACAAAGCGTCTTAGTGTTGAATTCTCAAACATAACCGTGTGGCGTACAGCTGTTTGTGGTATGTGAGCGCATACCTGCTCGCAGGCAGTATCCTTTTAATATAAAAATACATTCGTATATTTTCTATTAGAACTTTAATTAATTAATCTTTATTTCATTGAAATTTTTCCTTAACTTTCTTTTCGGCTATATGCTATTTTTCTCTTCTTTTTGCAATAAAGGTTTATCGTTTATCAGTAAGTGTCCTCAAGGACGAAATTGCCTTTATTTCCACTTGTTTAGAAATCCGAAAAATAAATACAATGCAATCTTGGAAGTGACAGGTAGTAAACGTGCAACAACAAGAAAGCAACTTGCAACGCCATTAATTAGGTATAATTATTGCTTTACCCTGAAATTTTATCACAGTATTAACGCATGTGTCTTATGCAATTTATAGTTGGACTGACTTGGGAAGAAATACAGACTTTACTCCAAGTACTGCCGAACAATCACGCAATTGGCGTTGGTCTGAGAGTCCTGAAATGGAATTAAAACCTAAATCTCCAAATCGTGTTGTAGCTGAAAAAGAAACAAGTGAAGTGAACCACGCTAAGCGACAACGTAGACGCTCTAAAAGCAGAGATGCGAAGCACAAGAACCATAAAAGTCGTAGACGTAATCATAGCCGTAGTCGTAGTCGCAGTAGAAGTAGAAGTCCTAATCGTCGTGGTCATAACGAAAGTCGCAGCTCACGACGTAGCAAACATGAAGGTGCTGAAAGATATAGTTCTCGTGAAGCAGTTAGAAATTAATCGAAAGTATTATAAGATAAGAACTTGTTTCATACAGCTAGAAAAGTAAAAGAAAGTTTAAAATAAAAATTAAGAAATCATAATGATTCCTTATATTGTTAATATTGAAATATGTTATTCGAAAGGATTCTGACATTGTTTTCTAAAAGGGCTTCGAATACGACAAAATTATAAATCGGTTATTTACAGTAAAGAAGAATAGAACAACATCAGTTTAAGTTATAATGCAGTCATTTAATGTTCTATTTTTTGTCAAAACTAAATGTGTAATGCAATATGTTTTGAGTTTTAAGTTATTTTTATACACATAAAAATTAAAATTTAAGTTTTATGATAAGTATTGATGTTGGTAATTATAATTATAAGTACTATATCATAGTATTTTTTCCAAATAAATGGAAGCCAATATGCGAAAATCGCTTGAATAAAAGTATGCTTTGTTTTTATCAACATTTACAAAAATTTGACATAAAAGCTCAACAAAATTTTCGTAAAAATATCACATATTCCTTTGCAGCATAGGCCACAATTTCATAATGAAAAATCTAATTCTAATCGACGGGAGAATCCTTCCAGCAGTGAAATATCAAAAATTGTTTGAAGTCATTCTTGACATTTCCTCAGCGCACACCACAAATATTCGTAATCGTCAAAGAGATGTAAACAACGTGTTTAAAGGGGTAAGGACAAAGAAATCTAACTGACAACGTAGAATGTTAGTCGTGAACTATATCTCTTCTATGTATATTAACGGTGATGGGTAAAGGTACCCACTGAAAACGCTAGCAGTTGAGAGGAATCAAAATTTTTAATACAAAGATTTTAGTTTTAATCAAAGGTATTAGAATTGACTTTTTCAAATCCATAACGAAAGGAAATTATTTCTTTGACGATTTTTCAATTCCAAAACTTAATTTCTGAAATGAAATCGGGACAAGAATCGCTTTCTTTTGACATGGAATTGAAAATGTCAATTTCAGTTTCTTAGAATGGAATTTAAAATGTTCAACTCCACATTTTAATTTATGTAATAGAACCGGGAATGGAATCAATTCCTTTTGCCATGATATTGAAAAAGTCTGATTCCTAACTTCTATTCCTCGAAATTCCAGCTCTTATTGCTCATAGGGAAATTATTAAAACAATTTATTTTAATTTTTAAAGAATTTTATTAATTTTTTTGGTGTTTTTTTTTTAATTTTTGTTTTGTTTTAATTTTCTTTGTTCTTTTTTTTCAGAATGGATTTCAGTAGTAGAAAAGAAAAATTATACAAATTAAATCGTCATCGACCGATATCGTCTTTTACAAAATGAGAAAAAAATAAATATTTTATAACAAATACAAAATACAATTTTGCAAAAAAATACAAATAATAAACAATAGCAAAAATTATTATTATTTTCCTAGAGTGGTGTAGAGGAGGTGTGTGTTCGCAGTGCATGAAAAAACATAAAAATACGAAAGTTTAACAAAACATTTTGTGGTGGCAGTTAGATACGAAATTTTTACAAAAGTAAAATGAAAAGAAAAAACAAAATTAAATTAAAGCCTTTGTGAAAGAAATGAAAAATAACAAACTAAAATCATTGAAAAACAAAAAAATTTATTTTAAACAATTTCTACACACACGCACACACACACACGCGCAGACAGACGTTGTAAATTATTAATAATAATAACTGAGAGTATGATAGCCAGTTGCCAATGGCGTTCGCTCTTTAAAGACGAATACCAGGATTTGTGGCAGCAACATAGCGCAACAGTTCATCGTTATCTTCGCAGATCACGGGCTTCTCATGATAGCAAGCAACATCATGCCATGCAATACCATCATTGTAGACGTTGTTCAACACAGACAAACACTGTTCTTTTGTCTGGTTTATTTCATATTCAGCATTATCAGGCTGTGGACGCTTCTTGTGACCAGTCTGCGACCATGGATTGTAGCCCCAGTTTTGTGGAAGGCGGTTGGTTGCCTGAATTTTCTCACGTGTTGCTGACCAGAACCAACCGTAAACGCTCTTTGGTTCCAAATCGGGACGATTTTCACAGCCAGCGAAATCACAAATACGACCGGCAGTCCAAATGTAGGGTACATCATTTTGTTGTATCACACGGAAGACTAAATTGTTTTTCTCTTGTGTCTCCAACGCAACCAAGTCCATACAGTATTCACGGCATAAGTTACGACCATCTAACCAATCGACTTTACGATTGGCCAAGGCTGGAACGTGGGTACTCAAGAACATGTTGCGTCCACGGTAGGAGAATTCCTTGGGACCTGCAAAACGAAAAAAAGTGAATTTCATTAGTTTTAAGAAAAATGTTTCCTAAAATTTTTTTGTGAAATAAAGTAGTCCATGATATTTAACAAAAAAAAATTTAAAACGGACAAAAGCAAAGCAATTTCAAATAGCATACAACAAAACAACTGGCAGTGAGAAAGAATTAAAACTAAACAAAAGACTTAAGCAGCAAACTCGGTCAATTTAAAAGCGAGTTCATGCACGAAAAAAAAAATCAAAACAAATTATACAATATGATTGGCATCTTTTGTGGGCTATTGTCGAAATTCCTAAAACATGAAAAGACGCTTAATTATGATAGAAAACAGTAGCAGTTGTATGCCGCCCGTTCATTATAAGCCCAATTTACAATACATTAACACTTCAATGAGCTGTTGTTGTTTGTTTTGACTTAATAACGCCAGTTTAATAATTTTCAAAATGAGTAGACAAATTTCTAACGTAACGGATGTTAACTTTAAAGTTTTGTATTTTGCAACAAAATAATAAGAAGAAAAGAAAAATAAATCTGCGAAAATTTGCTTTTTGCAATAACTTCATGAAATAAGGTCATGTAAATGCTGCTGTCAAATGGAATGAAAACAAAAATGTTAAGCCATTTTAATTGACTTGTTGTCATTTCGTATTTAAAAAGAAAACAAATTGGCCGATACACTGAAAAAAAAACGCATTTAACTTAATATTGTTACTAAGGACTATTGGAGCAAGAAACAAGAAACCAAACTCTTGACAATTTGTAAATTAGGCTATAAAAATCTTAAATTTATTTCGTACGTGATGAATGTGTAACACGTATGATGAGTTGAAATTAAAAAAACAATTTTTATTGTCCATTACTTTGTTCAAATTTAATTTTTTTGCTTTTTAATGAAGTGCCGCTTTGAACATGCAAATTCTCTTAAGCTTAATCTCTGTGTAAATATGAATGTATTTTTGCAAATACAATTGTGTCATAGAAATACAACAACAAACTTAGCAAGCATATACAAATCGTGCTATACCCGGCCGGTATTTGCGTAGCTCCACCTAAAAATTCAAAAATAATAAAAAAAAAGTACCCCACCACTAATAACCAGTAGCTGAACTGGCAATGATGCGGAGGCTGTTAAGTGTCAGAAAAACAAGTTTTATTTTTCCTTGTTGCATTTTAACACAACACTACAAAAAAAAAAAACAAAAAAAAAAAAAAGTATTAAAGAAGTCAATGGAAACTTTTTTTTCCATACCGAAAAAGAGTAAATTAAAGACATTGCAAACAACGATACAAAAAGCAAAAAAAAAAAAAAAACGAAAAAAAATTGACTTAATAAGGCGTTGCAGTGCAAACTGCAATGTTACGTAATACGGCTTAATGATTAGTTGTTGGTTGTTGTTGTTGTTGTTATTGCTGCTTAAGATGACGAAAGGTACCGGCTGAAGAGCGCATAAGAAATGTGTGACAACAACAAATGCAGCAATAATAGCAAAAAGCATCAAAATTGTTGTGCTATAACATGCGGTTCAAGGTGCTTCAAACGGTATCAAAAACAAAAGACTTAGGAAACGAACTTAATGAGTTTTTTGTCAAACAAAAGCGCATTTTATCAGTGAATTTTAGTAACAAAAAAAAAAAAACGATATTTATTTCAAATATGTATATCTTATTTTTGGATGTGATTACTTAAAATCTATAGCATTTTCCACAAAATTCAATGTGGTTACGATTGCGCACAGCTTGAGATATTGAGAAGAAAAAAAATAAGCGCAGAAAAAAAAAACGTGAGCAAAGGTTTTGCAATCACCTACAAACAGCAACAGCTCAGCTGCAACAGCAACATCTTCACAATGACTTTTTACAATAACAGCAACAACAACAAATTACTCTAAAGCACGGAATTTGCAAATAAATGGAATGGAGTGAACGAAAAAAGCGAAAAATTCCCTCATCATCATCATCGGTAACTGCAATCACAAAAGCAGCAGTGTTGCATTGTTGGCTAACAGCAGCAACAACAACAACAACAATGCTAGTGCAATACAACAGCAACAACAAGCTGTTGTTTAACAATGCAATAATGATAATTTGTTCCCTTTTTGTTGTTGTTTTTTTTTAATTTTCGTTTGCTGCAATGGACAGCACAAAAGGTTAGATCAATGATGCTGTTGCTTTGGCTATTGCTATTAAGTTCAATTGATCAATCGATTGAGCTGCAGCTCATTTGTAAAATGCCAGTCATACTGTTTTTATTATTGCAAATCCAATTTTGTTAATGCACTTACATTAGGGTGGCGTAAAAAAAATTTTAATTTAGTAGGTTATGTCGTCAATAGCTGAATTACAGTGTTAAAATCTCTTCTACGATAAACAGCATCTTCTGGTCTAAGTATTCAGAAATATTCAATGAAATGAATGAAGTATTTTTGACAACTTGAAGTGCTAGAAAATCTTTTGTCAATATCGTTGAGTATTTGAAGAATGTGATATTTTTGCTTTAAACATCAATTTGATAAGGAATTGCAGATAAACAATGGAAGGAAGGTGTAATAACGTTGATATAGGAGATTCAATGACAAGCCTTTATATTTATGACGCATCTGATAAGAATGTAGTTTGAACGGGTGTACCTATAGCTCTCAAATTTCAAAAGTTGAATTGAGCAGAAACTTCAGAATAGCACTAATTTGCCTGTCATAAATTTTGTGCAAAGCCAAGTAATAGAACCACTCGCTCTGGATTGCCTCAGTATATAAGGTTACCATACGTTCTCGATTTTTATTATGTGTTTTCGGATGACTTCACGTGCTCGAAACCCTGTAAGTTTTCTCGATTCGAGGTTATTTGCCTGTAAGTGTGCTCGATTTAGATATTGAAAAGTGAACAATTTTGTTTGTTTTCTCAACAATTTTGAAAATAGATTCAATCGGGTTAAAAAGTTGAAATTTTCCTCAACGTTTTCGATTGGTCGTTTGACCATCTAGTAAGCCTAGCAGTATAAAAGGTTTAAGTCAGATTTTTGAATATTCTTATCACAGCCTTACAATTTTTAGTGCCCTCTCATTGCCATGTCAATCTCAGGCGATGGAGTTGAGATTCAAATTAGCAGCTGAGACATCCACAAATGTTTGTTGTTCTAATCGTAGGAATGGTCTTATCAGAATGATAAGGAAATTAAGCAACGATTTACATGCCAAAAAGCTTACCTTGGCAATTTAAGGCACTGAAATCATTAAATAGCTCAAAATAAAATTTCTGAAAAGAAGTGTAGAAAAGACTAAGTTTGGCATTTTTAAGAAATTTTTGATGAGATTTTCATTTCATATTTTGAAGCTATTGCCCAATTGATCTGTCTGAAATTAGTCGCTGAGTTTAATCTGATACAAAATCGATATACCGATTCTTCATCTTTTTGTTTCACCCTAGTGTATATCGTGAGATAAAATTAATGCGCACAAGAAAAAAATTAAGAAATAAACATCATTAAAGAGCTTACCGCGCTTGTTTGCTACCAAAATATCTTCTTTTTTTTCTTTAAATCTCATAATAAGACAAAAATTAACCTAAGAGGATTTCAAGTAATTTTTTTTTCTCTAGTCAAGTTTGTTTCTCAAGTCTTTTGTTAATAATCTTTATAGACAGCTCCAAACGAATTTGCTTAGTCGTTTGTTGAAGTTGCTAAAAACTTTCTCGGAAATCGCAAGTCAAATAACTGCTCTGAAATTGTAAATGACATGCTAGGGCACTTTAATAACTTAGGATGTAATATGTTCATCAAAGTGCACTACCTTCACAGTCATCTTGACTAATTCCCTGAAAATTTTGAATCCTATAGCGAAGAACAAGGGAAGCGGTTTCACCAGGACGTAAAAACTATGGAAGAAAGATACCAAGGCCGATGGCATCGCCATATGATGACTGACTATTGCTGGGGGATGCAACGTGATAGTCCTTACTACACCTCCATCACGAAAGTATCGAAAAAGAAAGTTTTTATTTAAATAATGTAAGTTCTTTTTCATGTAAACTTTTTTTTTTTATTAAGCAAAATCTAGAAAACTACACGTAGGATATCAAAATTATTGCTAATAATGTCATCAATATAAGGTCCTTAGTTAAAATAAAAGTACAGCTTCTCGGCACCAAAACCAGTGTTGACCAGTTTTATTTTAAATAAATAATTTAAAAATTCACATACTAAAAACAGCTGTAAATTTATTTCTTTTTTAAATGCTGTGTAATACTGTTGGGATTTTCCTTATTAAATTTTACTGTAGCAGCTGTTAGAAATCTGCTATTGTTGTTGTTATTATTATTATATTGTTGCATATCCGGCAACGTAATTGTGTGGTAGTTAAGTACTTAAGTGTTTAAGCAGTGTGGGGTTTTTTAAAAAGAAGATTAAAAAACATATAAAATGTTAATTGTCTATATGGAACTTGCTGGCACTATTAATTTTTTTTTATAACTTAACTTTGTTGCAGTCTTACGATAGAAGGCTTTCTTGGTATTAGTTATAAAAAATATGAAGTATACTTTCGAAGAATATCGTTGCTTAATGCTTTTGTTTTATAAACTTTGATATTGCATTATTAAATTTCAGTAATTAACATTTTTCAGAACGGATTTTTAATGCAGATCCTAACTATACAACTAATTAGAGTTATTGTAGTCATTTTATTAAACTAAAATCTACCAAATTCATTAATTTAAATACAATGTTGTTTCCGATTCAAAATTTTGAATAAATCAAAATATATGTAATGTATTCAAAAAAATATTAGAAAATAAATTTTACTTGAGAAACAAAACTGAGCCATTTTGCCATATTGGAAAAAATTTGTAAAAGCAGTTAAAATCAAGAAAGAATCTTTACTTTTATGCACAGCGAATTTTTTGCACAATTTTTGCTTTTTCTGGAATTCAATTCATTTTTGTTTTATTTTTAATTCTCATTTAATTGATTAATATTGAAACTTGTTAAATAATCTTAAGCTTATTGCCCAAATCTGTTTAATGCTTGCACAATCAACTGATGATGCAAATCTTTTTGCATACCAGCGCGTGCGCATACGAGTAAAACGTGTTCTTATAAAAAAATAAGCCAATGCTAAAACAAAAATGTTTGTGCATTTTTAATTGATTTGAATTGGCGTTTAAAGAAATAACAATTTCAGCTACATAGCTACCAAAAAAAAAAAAGTAACTCAAAAAGTTTGGCAATAAATTATTTTTCTTTCCGTAGCAGACCATAAACTATGTGGTTAAACTAAACAGCGTTACTTTCATTTAGACCTTTTTTTGGCACACTAGCCATAAACAAATTCTTGGCATTTTCTTACGTTATTTTAGTTAAATTTTCTAAAAGTTAAAAGTAGTTAAATAGTTGCACGTTTCTCAAGTGAAAAGAGAGTTGATTTAAGACTTATTTAGGAAATGTAAAAATTAAAACTTTACTTGTAACAATTTACTATGTTGTGTACCTATAAGCTATACTAACTCTTGTCTGTCAATTGTTAGAAATAAATTATGTTTATTTTGTTTAATTTTTTATTTATAAACTTACGTGCAGCGCATTTTGCTGGCACCGGCAGTGACAAAAATCTGCCAGCTTTTGTTGACGTTGTCGTTGCTGTTGTGGCTCTAGCTTGGCTAATTGCTGGTTCAGCAACAGCAGCTGCTATGCAAAAAGCAACTATAATTAATGTGACTTTCATCTGAAAAAAAAATAAATTAAATAAAAACCATTAGAAAATATAATAGATTTTATTAACGAAAATTATTATTAAATTTTATTTTTACTACTACCCACTACTAATTCTTTGTGTTTGGTTTGCTGACAAAAATAAATAAATTATACAAATAATTTTAATTTTAATAAAATTTTGACATACCACTTTAAGCGTTAAAAGCTGTAAAGTGATTTATGTATGTTTCATTTTATGTCTAAATTGTCGTTGGCAACACAAAAGATTTAAGCAACGAACTTTGATTCTATCGTAATTTCACTGATTTTATTAATTGTTTTTTTTTTCTAATTTTTAAATTTTAATTGTTGTTTTAGTAACAAATACACGAGTACTTTTTACTAACAAAAGGTTTATAAATAAAATTACTTAAAACCTGTTACTATTACTACTGTTTTTTGCATTTTCTGTCTCTGAAAATATTATGCCTAGTTTTCATGTTATCTTTCTTGATCTCATATCAGGGATATCAAATCAAATTTTTGTAGAAT
This sequence comes from Tricholauxania praeusta, assembly GCA_949775025.1. Taxonomy (NCBI): domain Eukaryota; kingdom Metazoa; phylum Arthropoda; class Insecta; order Diptera; family Lauxaniidae; genus Tricholauxania; species Tricholauxania praeusta. The sequence continues at coordinate 16,309,671 of OX459030.1, forward strand.
GAATACGCATGCGAGCAGAACCTAAAGCTGCGTCTGCACTTGACGAACGCGAGAGTGAATAGTCATACATTTGCTATTTTTATAAGCTAGGCATTATTTCAAAAATTTTAGTTTAAATTTTTAGCAGACTTTTTGCTATCAAAAGTATTACTTTAAGAATAACATCATTCCATGACAATTTTTCAAGTTAAAGACATATAGCTTTTTAAATTTTTTTTGTCTTTGGATATATAAGAAAAAGATATAAAAAATTTTTAAGTTCGATTTTGCCGCTAAAAAAAGGTATGTGAGTAATAATTAAAACTAATACAAATATTACTTTAATGAAATCTATTCTTGTCAGCCTTAAAGGAATGAGCAGTATTTCTATATCAATTTTTATTATCCTTAATACTCTTAGGCAAATGACTTTTACATAGCCAAGCCAAAAAAATTGATAATTTTCAAGTGCAAACCAATTGGTTTTTTTTTGTTTTATTGACTCTTGTAATATTAAATTAGCAAACAAAAGACTTGAACAACGAACTTGTTCTATGTAATATCTCTGTTGTAACTTTTGCTCTATACTTTGTTTTAACTTATTTTACATTTTAGTCGGTATTTCGTTAATATTCAATAGTAAAATATTATTTGTATGGAAAAATCGAATTTCGGGACTAAATATTATCTATAACAGAAAAAAAATTTAAGTTTTTTAACGTCAAATTTTTTGCAAGAACGCAATCTTTATTTTTCAAGTAATTTCAGGTATCCATTCTGTGAAGAAAAAAAAGTTACGAGCAAAAAAAAACGGTTTTTTAGCCAAAAAGGACCTCCAGAAGAATCAAAAGTTCTCCTTGGCTTTCCTACGAACGAAAAAAAAAAATGACGCAGATATTGTTTTTAAGGGTCCTTCTAACTTTTGAGTTGGTGTCCGGTCTAACACGGAGTCTTAGTGAGTATTATATACTAACCAAAAAAAAAAGATCTCGTTTATTGCAAAGTTAGCAAGAGTTCAATTCTTGTTGTTTTGAAAAAAACACTTCTCCATTTGATTTGCTTGTTAGTTATGACAACTAAAACTTGAGGAAGCCCATTTACTCTTTAACGCTAGTGGCTTGCTGCTCAAACCCGATATTTGTCAAGCGAGAAAATTTTTCTTTCCAACTTCAGCTATCTCCAAGGAAAGGAAAACTGCATGGCTGATATAAACAAAACTTTTTTAATTTTAGCAGATCATTTTTGGCCAATTACCTCAAATTTCGATTAGCTCAATTAAGGCCCTTGATTATTGGGCCTTTTTACAACATTTTTCATTAACACAGCCCAGCATAACGCTTTTACGTTAAACACAAATCTGGGCTTAAATATTGTACAGAATGTCAAGTTTTTAGCAAAATTGCGGTTGAAATTCCTAAAAATAATGTTCTTTTATGGGACATTTTTAAGAAAAAAATAGCGGAAAAGTCTGATGTAAAAAAAAAGCAACAAAAAACTCTATCTTTAGGACGTAATAAGTCATTTTGGATCACATATTCGTATTCAGCGTAAAAAACACTTCAAAATCAAAATGTCATTTTCATAAGGCAGAGTGGAAGCTTTGACTTGAAGTGCTGTGTAATTGTTCTTTAAAATGAACTATGTATATACTAAAGAAATTCAGAATTATTTGACCATCCTTTTTAATATAAAAAGCATCAATTTCGTATCAGTTTGGTAAATTTACTCATTGAAAACGAAAGACTTAAGCAACAAACTCGTATATTTAAACTTTGAACGATCAGTGCACAAAATTAAAATGTCATAATATTATCAGCTAAATAACTAACAAATAAATTTTTATTTGTCAAACAGTCGACAGCAAATATTTACAGCTTAATTTCTTGTAATAAGTAGACGCTATTTTGCAGTTGCAACTTTAAAGAATTAAGTGACTTTTTACATAGATCAAACAAAATTTGAAAACACACAATATAATAAAACTAAATCTTTGCATTTTAGCTGCTATCATTACTGCTGTTGATGCCATCAATGATGCTGCTGCTGACGACGCTGACGATGATGATATTTAATGATGATGGGTTTTTATTTTTTTTTTTTTTGTTTCCAATTCATTTGATATGCAAGTGGCATGGCATACATGTGAAATTTTAAATGCGGCTGCGCGCATGCGTGCATATGTCTTTTCTGTCTCTTTCTGTAATTTGAGCATTATTTTTTTTTCTTCTTTTTTTGTGTCAAGGATGTTCGCACAACCGGTTGCTGTTAAAATATCTATATTTCATTTGTTACTGGAGCTCATCGCAGCGGGTTTTCTGTCTGTCTTCAATAAATAATTCAGACAGTAACTTAAGCATTACCACAGAAGTGATACAATAAATAAGCCACCCAAAAGTCATCGTATTATAAAGGTTGCTGCCGCAACCTCAACCAGTTTTTTTGACTTTTGTATAAAATTTATTTCTTAAAGAATTAAAATAAAAAGTTTTATGCACCATTTGGTGCCCTACACCCAGGGTTCAATACTCAATTTGTCATTGTCATTTGTAACGCAAAGTAAGGGATATAGTAAAGATTAATAATGCGATTGTGTAGGGTATTTAATTTTTGGCGCAGCCACCACGTTTTGCTTAGAATCTTTTGCGCATATGAAATTAAAAATCCACAAAATTTTTTTATTGCCTAGCAGCTAAACAAAGAAATTCCAGACAAGTTATGTTAATTGAGTAACACGTCGCTGGTGTATTAGCCGACAACAGTCACAGCAACATTTATCTTTAGGCTTAGCGTTGAAGTCATTAACATTAATTGATTGATGATTTGGACAACCAAAATGCTGTTGTTGCTGAATTTAAGTTTTGTTATTAAAATTATGTTATCATTAAATTTACATATATTTTTTTTTCAAATATGCCAATTACAACATTTTAACATAAGTAATTAAGTGTTTTTTAATGTATGCAGCATTTTAAGAAAATTTTGACACTTTTATTTTAATGTTTGAACAAGTGGCTGTGTGTCATAGCAACGCACCTTTCAATTTGTGTCTCAATTTATACATAATAATGGCTGTTATGTTGACACGTGTTGAAATGTTTGTTTAATTAATATGATTTTTTAATATTTTTTCATATTATGCATGCAAAAAAATTAATAAATTAATTGATCAAATTAAAATTTTTATTTTGCTATAAAATTGATTTTTTAATATTTAAAAATGATTTCATAGTGTTGCACAAATAAATTTTGTAAACATTTAAAATTAACATAAATACAGCAAGTTTATTTTAAAATAAATAAATGCATAATTTTTTATTGGATAGTGAAGATATTTATGCTACGAGTTGGCAGGTTTATTGCTATTTATTATTATTTTGGCATTTGTGTTTCTAAATATTGTCGCTTAAGCTTTTCCCAAAGCATGAAACTGAATAAACATATTAAATATGATTGTTTACATAATACACGTATGCAGCACTCCAAGTTCGCGTAATGCCAATCGAAAAAGTTATGAATTCACAAGGAAATTAGTAAATTCCCTTTTTTTGAAATGCTTGGGGGCACGGAGTCTTGTAGCTTTCAAACTGTGGTTTGATTAGTTTAGGTAGGAGTTGCAGTTAGTTTAAGAAACGACCCAGTTAGACCAAATGTTCATGCATTGAGATACCACTAAACTTTCTTATTGAATCAACCAGATGATTTCATATTAAAACTAAGTAGCTGAACTTTATTAACATATCTGAGGCCATCCAAGTCAGTCAATAGAATAAAAGTTCTTCGTCAGTCAGTTGGTTTTTTCAGAACTTTGCTAATTTGTTCTAGGTTTGCTGCTTAAGTCTTTCGTTTGCACTCGCTAAATGCAAGCTTAAGTTTTGTTCTTGTCTTGTGTCATTTTCTACCAAGTGCGGCGCAATAGTAAAAACAAATATTTAAAGTTTTCTTCTTCCTCTATATATCTACAAATTCTACAGAAGTTAACAAGCCAAACTACATATGATTTCGCATGTTTCTCTTATTTTCTACTAAGTAAGTTGTATAATTGAAACCCGTCTGACCCTCCAAAAGAAATGTTGTTCAACCTCAAGCGAGAAAAACTACTTTGAATCATATTTAAAAATACATATATCCCACTTGCTGGAAATAGTTCTGCCTATTTTGTTCTATGCAAAAAATCTAGTAACAAATTTCTACAAATTTTACTATTTGAGTTTTCAAAAACATGCCTGCATCTGCTGTATTGTGAAATATAGAAGTCTTTACTCTATGTAAAAAATGCAAATGTATCTGTATAAATGAGAACTTCTCAATTTTAATGTGCATTTTCGCGGAAAGTGAGCATCCTTATCATCAAAAAGTAAAATTGTATAAAAGAAATACTTTGCTTTCTAAGGACAGAATTTTCTGCGCTTTAAAGTTGAAATATCCCAACGCCTAATGTATTGAAAAAAAAAAAACCTATATACGGTTTTACTAAGTGTACAAAAATCTGTTTGACCCACTTGGTCTGATCTTTGGGTTAAACAAAATATCGAAAAAATTATCATTTATCGTTTAATTTTTGATTGAGAAAAATTGAAATTAAAAACTATTGTTTTCCCTGATCAAAAAATAAATCAATAATTGCAATTTTTTATTGAAAATAAATAAAAACTCAGCATAATTTTTTAGTTAATTATAAAGAAATTGATAATTATTAAAGGATTCATAAGCAAAGAACTACTTTGCGTTGGAAGTGCATGATGAATTTATAATTTCGTTATAGTTTCTCGTCTAATCAAATTAAAAACATTGATTGAGCTTATAAATTCGAAAAATATGTTTGATGAAGATTAAGATAACAGCTCAACTCAAAACTGAACTTAAAGTCAAAAGGTGTGCTTTTAAGACAACAGTGCGTATGAGTAACCTTTCAAAAATAGATTATTGTGGGCAGTCCCAATTGATACAGATCATTCATCACAAGGCTACGCTGCATTATTGCTGTTGAACTCAATCAAGCAAATTACAAAAAACAGATTTTTGTCATATTTATTCCTTGGAAAGCTAACTACTTATTATCCCATTTTGCGATAATTGTTTAATTCATAAGAGCTATTTTTATAAGTCAACTTTTCTGTGCCCATTACACCACACGTACGCGTTCATTTAAACACTTCCAGAAGTTGAAGTGAAATCAAGACCTCTAACCTCACAAGCAGTTTTTTTTTTGGGATAATTTAATTTTTCATTTAACCCATTTAAAGCCAAAGATATTTTTAAGTTTAAAAAACAAAATGTTTTTGATTTTATTCATCGGGGAAGTCCCTTTCTATAATTTTTTTTTGGCGAAAGCAAAAAAAGTGTTGCCAAAACTTCGTAAGGGAGATAAAAAGGGTAATTATTGAAAAAGTTTTTATAGCTTCGAAACTTTAAACAAATAATTTGTGTCATTTTTTTGTACTCAAGCGAGTACAATGGTAGTAAATGGGTTCAGACAAAATTTTCAATAAATTTATAGAAAATTTCCAATTTTTGCCTAATTTTTCCTGAGTAAAATTTCCTTAATCTCCTTTTTGGCATAAGATTTTTGATTATTTTGGGAAAAATGTAGTTACTTTGATAGAAAATTTTCCAAAGAACCCAATTTTTATTTCTTCTTTAATTTTGCGTCGATTGACATAATTTTTAACTCTTGCACTATCTTTCAAATCAAGAACTATCTGTATTGTTTAACAACAATTATATAAAAAATTTTCCAAAAAACAAAAACGAAATTCTTTGTCAGTCAGTTTGCTTTTTCAGTGCAGTATATTAATATGTTCTAAGTTTGCTGCTTAAGTCTTTTGTTTGCGAACACAACATTTTTAGGAATTGTTGCTCAACATTGTTTCAAGTTATTGTTTTATACATTTTTTAATAAACAAAACATTATATTTATTAAAAATGATGATCACGTGACTATCAATTTCGTTGCTTATTAGTCATAAGTAAAATTATTGCTTAAGTTTTATTTCATAAAATTTTACATTTAAAAGGACAAAGCTAAAGAAAACAAAATATTTAAATTGGTTATAATTAAAGCGTGAAGTTTTTGAGTTATGATTTTATTATGCTTCAACAACAAATTTTGAGCACAAATCATACGATTTTCAAAACACTATAACAGGAAAATGAACTTTTAATAAAGCGAATAATAAAAAATATTTGTCAAAAGTTCTTAACATTTATTTGTGCTCATACTAAAAGGATTAAATTTTGTTTGAAGAAAAACAAAAATGAAAATTTTTTTCAAATAAAAGTAGAACTTGAAACTCTTTGACACAAAAACTAAAGACTTTGACAACAAACTTGCATTGTAAGAATTATTTTCTTATTTTAATACAGCAACGTTAATTTAGAATGCACTGCATTTTTAATTACTTCCACTTAATAAATTTCTGTGTTTTTTTTTTCCTTTAAACGCCTTAAGCAACACTTCACACTTCAATTTTTGATTATAACAAATTCTGTTCAAAGTTTTCTATATTTCAAGTCCTTTGATAACACTTTTTTGTGCTGCTGTTCATAATTTGTCTTTTTTAAATAACTTTTCCAGCTTTTTTCAACACTCAAATGTAATGTTTTTTTGGTTTTTTCTTTTCTTTTTTTTATAATCCATAGTAACGTAATCCACATTGAAATGCATTATCCTTTTTAGCAACACCAACACACTAATTGTAGTAGTAGTAGCAGCAGCAACAGCTGTAGTAGCAATATAAGACGTAGTAGTAGCGCTTACCTTGTTCACAACTTTTTGCTTTTTTATAAAATTTTTTTTATTATTTTGCCACCGTGTTTGGTACGACCAAACGCTGAAACTCCCAAACGAAAACAAAAGTCAATTGCGACCAGCAAAGTGTTTTATAGGCAACCTATAATCCACTCAATAGCACACACACACACACAGCTGGCACGTCGTTCATTAGCAAAACACAAAATTAAAAGCAACGCAATACACATACGCTGCTAGCACACACAAAGACATGCAAGCGCTGCTGCTGCTGTGCGCCGGTAACCAAAACAATACATTAAAATACCAAAAAAATTCAGCTTTTAGCATATGGCATATGGCACCTGTATGTGTGCGTATTTCGAAGATGTTCAATTGTCATTATCATTATCGTTGTCGTTGTTAGAGTGTTCGTTCATCTTTATTGAATTGCATACATTAAGCAAAATTAAAAATAAAAAAAAAGAGATAATTCAAAAGTTATATTTTTTCTGCTTTTTGCTGTTCAAAACCTAACTATAAATTAATGATTCTATTGATTAGCTATGAGGCGAAGAATATCAACTACATCACAATATTTGATGCATTTCTTGTCATATCTTGTTAGTAAAAATATATTTTCTTAACATTAATTAATTTGCAGAATTTTTTCTTCTTAATTTCGCACTTCAAAACAATTTTTTTAATATAAATTTAACAAGAGAAAAAAATTCTTCGTGGCAGCTTTGTCCGGTTGCGGTTAATTACTACCACGTGACGTTTGTGTAAAAAAAAATATTAAAGAAATTTTATAAATTTGCTTAGAATTTTAGTATACAGGAAAAAAAATTATTTTTTTTTTTCTTATAAATCGACAGTTAGCATGGCAACAGGTTTTTTTTAAGTACCGTGTTCACTTCCATTCTTTACAAGCTGCTTTTTCTCAAGGGTTCCCTCATCTCCATTATATATTCAAATTAAAATTCATTTTTAACTAATTCGATTTTTTAAAACCAAAGTTCGCATCATTATCTACATATGTAAATATATTAAAAAAAATGTGAAAATTTCAACATTTACTCAGCAAAACTTTACAACTTAGAACTAAACAAGTTTTGTCATTAGAAGAAGATGGAAAAAATCTAAAGTGAGAAATACGTAGAAACAATATATTTACCGCAAGTTTGCAGCTTAAGTCTTTCGTTTTTTTTATGTTTTTCATTAACTTTGCTATTTTGTTATACATATGTACGTGTGTGTGTGTTGTTCAGCTTGACTTTTAAGCTACAATATTTTAATTAACTTAACATTAATTAAAATAGATTCTTCCGCCCTAAGTTTTCTCTTAACTTTGTATGCTCGCTGACAGGAATATACACAAATAAGCTTTTAATCTGTTTTAATTAAAATTTACAGCAATTCAGTTTAAAAACAAGTTTGTAGCTTAAGTCTTTTGTTTGCTTTCTAAAACTTCTATAATTGAAATAATAAAAAATATGCGCATGGCGGTATAAAATCGTGGAAGAACTTTTTTATATTCTGTGCATATGGCATGGTTTCATCCTACCCTTTAATCATATAGTTTCTTAACGTTATTATTATTTTAAAACGTAGCATTATGTTTTTCGTAGTACAGAGACTTATAGCGCTGAAAAATTGAGGACAAAAGGGATAATATAAGTTCAAACTATTCGTTAGAAACTCGTTACGCTACATCTTATAAGATGAAAAAAGTCTGCTGTGTCATGTAACGGTATAACTTTTATTCTATTTTGATTTTCGACCTGAAATTTTACATACATATTCTCGGTACATTTATAGACACTTTTATGAAAAAAAAATAAAAAAAATTTCTTTAAACTCATTAATAGTAATTTAAAAACCACGCAAGAAAAAATTGTTTAAAAAAATGCCGGCTTTGGTCAAATTTCACATTAAAATAGGGTCAGTAAGACCTAAAGATAAAAATTCCTAAAAAATTTTTAAAATTTTTTCATCATATTTCGAGCCAATTGAGGGGGTGTACCCAATTTTTTTTTTTTTTTTTTTTTTTCATGATACATTTTTGAACTTGAGGGTCGAAAAAAACTTCCTACCCTCAATATCAATTGGTGAAAAAGGAAAATATCGTAAATTTTGTCGAAGAAATAGAAGTAAAATAAATAAAAATGAAATCGAAAGATGTATAGTACGTAGTTAACATTACGTAGTTAAGATTTGAAATCAAGTAGTTACGGAATTATTTATCTAAAAACATAAAAATTGAGTAGTGATTTGATCGAAAAACAAAAATCTAAGTCTATGGTTAGATGTAGTCTTAAAAATGTTGAAACAAAAATTACTATAATTTTCAATCGAAAAAATTTAAAATCACAAATTGAAATAATATTTTTATGTAATTGACACAAAGGAAATAATATTAAAATTAACGTAAGAAATTTCCGATCTAAATTTTTGTTAAAAAAAAACTTATTGGAAGCTATTTTGAAAGAAAAAAATTAAAATCAAGAACGAACTAAAATAAAAAAATAAATGACTTTTTCTTACGGGTGATTTTTTTGCTATTTGTTTTTCAGTGTAAGCTTTTTGACACTTGACGCGTGATTTGTAACATGAGTCAACTCCAAGAATGCTAAATAAGGTATGCCATTTTAGCATAAATAGACTAAAAACGAACAACGATTGCAAATTATTAAATTTTACTATCAAAATTCGTGCTCTGTAAGTAATGAATGTCGATCCAATTTTTTATCGAAAAATTTTCTTCAGCGAAGAAAATTGTTCTAAATGAAAGATTTTGTCTAAAATGGAAGATTTGGACTTGGTTGACATGTGGTTTCAACAATACGGTGTCATGTGCCACATGGCACGCAATACAATGGACCTATTGAGAGGCGAGTTTTGTGAGCAATTAATTTCACGTTTTGGAGCAGTCCATTGGCCGCCAAGATCAGGCGATTTGACCCCATTAGACAATTTTTTGCGGGATTACGTGAAATCTTTCGTGTACAGAGCTAAGCCAGCCTCAATTGCAGCTTTGGAAGGCAACATTACAGCTGCCATTAGTGAGATACCAGCCGAAATGCTGGAAAAATTATGCCAAAATTAGAGTTTACCGATGAACCTTCTCAGGCATAGCCGCGGGCAACATTTACAAGAAATAATTCTTAAAAAGTAAATGGCAAGAATTGATGTATTGCTTCAAATAAATATTTTATTCGCAATTGCAAATTTTTGGATGTGCTTTTAATTTTCAAAAACCAAGCGCTTAAGAAATCAACCTTTATGATGCATAATAAGAATTAAAAATTTCGAAAATAAAAAATTTTGTTATAAATTGTAATTGTAAATTCTAAATTTGGGATAAAAAATAAAACAGAAGGATTATATTTAACATAAAAACAATCAGAATTAAAGTTGTTTCTGATCTAAAGAAAATAAAAAATTGTGTAAATTGCGGTTATTTTTAATCGGAAAAATGTACGTTCATTTTTCAACTGAAAATTTTATTAAAGATTTTGGCAATAATTAAACTACAAAAAATATAATTAAATTTAAAAAAATTTCGGTAACATCTGGTCTAATTTTTAACAAAACAAAAAAAAAATGCGTTTGATAAAAAAAGACATAGCATAAAGACATATGTAGGTTCACTTTAAACTAAACAACAATCACACATAAAATTTTGATTTTGCTGTTATTGTTGCATGATTCTTGTAAATTTTTAAAATCAAAAAATTTTGTTTTTTTTTTGTTACCCATAAACTTTTTATGCAACATCAAGTTGACTTAATAGTTTTTCTTAATATTTTCAATAAATGTCAGTTGCATTTTTTGTTTGATTATGTGAAACATAAAAACAATTTGACCAAATTGCATTATACCGAAATGCATTAAATAAAATATTTAAGCTAAAAAAAAAAAAAACACAATAAGAAAATTTTTTTTATCTCTGAAGACGTTGCACTTTTTTGGTGTTCTCCGCCGGCTAATATATTTTGACAGTTTGTATTTTTAATTTTTTTTTTTGTCGGAGTATTTTTTTTTTTTCATTTACTTTGTTGCTTTGTTGCTGACCATGGTCAACGTACGACATTAAAGTTTTCGAGTCTCTGGTTATGTTGGTGTCGGCATATTTCAGCTTGATTGGCTTAAAGGAACGCTATTGGCTTTACAATGATGATCTGACGCGACAAAATAAAATTTATAAATAAAATTAAATTAAATATGTGAGAGACGTAACTTTTTTTGGAATGGTACGTGAGGTAACGCGTTTTATTTTAAATAATTTAATGCACATTTAGCTATTAAGACTATGAAATTTATAGATAAAAACTCTTTGGGCTTAAAATTGTTTTTGAAAATTTATTTATTAATTCGATTTTTAATTTATTTAGTTTTTGAAATTATTTTTAAAATATCGTTTCCAATATTAAATATTGCCCAAGATGTGCATTTAGTTTTTGAGTAAAGGTCTAAGTTTGTCGTCAAAAAACTGCATCCATACTTTACTATTTCGTATGCAATTTCAATTTTTAAAAATGTTCTTGAAAATAACATCCTTTTTTTATTTTAATATGTTACTCTTCAATCTATCCTATGAATACATCTGCTTTCAAATCGAAATTCCCGATGTAACTTCATATATTAAGATTTGTATTGAAGACGCGAACCAGCCTTTGGTACCCCTACAGAATCACACCACCTTCAAATGACTTACTTTGCGAGTCATCATAGATGGCCATTTAAAAAGAATTAATTTTTAAATCCTACGCATAAGCTCAAAAATAGAGAAAATCTCATAACCTCAATTATTTAAAAATTCTGACGTGATAAGTCAATACTGAGAGCAGATTCGGTTTCACTGCAAAACATTACTTCGGAAATGACCAGCACTAGGTATAAATTAGTACTCGACACTCGCTTGTTTTAACAAAGTAACGAGCTGAAGTCCATTAATATCGAGTAATTTTACCGTCCAAACTAGTTTTTAGGATAAACTATTTCTTAGGATAAACTAGTTTTTCTTATGCCAAACTAGTTCATCCAAAGCGTATGAGGATGAACCAGTTTAGCCTAAGATGAAATAGGGTTATTAGTTGAACGTATTGGAGGATGTAAGTCCTGACTCGCGACCCACTTACCCTAACACACATAAATTTTCCTAGGCTAAGCTGGTTCATTCTAACATGCTTCGGATGAACTAGTTTATCCTAAAAACTAGTTTGGCCGGTAACACATACATAAATTAGACGCACCTCTATATGGTATATATGTACATGGTATTAACCGAAAGATATGTGTCATCAATGTTGCTTCAATTGATCTATTTGTTGCCCTATAATTTTTTTCCTCCCCAAAATACGCAACTTGAGACATCATCCACTGTACAATGAAGCTGCATTTCTGCAAAAGCATTGCTAACAAATGTGGTCAAGATTAAACTGTGGACAAGAATAGCGATGTAATCATTGACTATACATGGCTCACTTACTCACTCACTGGCATCGTCGTCATTCTGTCACTCACGTTGTCACCTACGTACGTATGTACATAAATACATTTGTATGTCCGATTGTAAAGTTCATGGGTTGTTGGCTATTAAGTATTTGTTGTTGTTGTTGTTGTTGTGGTGCAAGTGCGATGATGATGATGAGTATCGCTGAGTTGTTGGTGTTTTTATCGCCACTGCTGCTGCCTCTGATGAGATTGCAATCGTGTAACAATATTTCTTTTTTTAACTTCATATATTAAGATGCATTTTCAGGGTTGTCAAGTTGACATACAAGTTAAATGTGCATGCACACATACATACATATGCACATACATATGCATTAACACAAGCAAAAAATTTGCATTTTTCCAATCTTGTGCACTTCTTCAGTTGTTATTGTTGGATGTTACTTCTTCCACATCACTGATCGTTCGTTTAAAAATAAAGCAAAAAAAATTTTAAAAAAAAAAAACAAAAAACTTTTAGTTCTAACGACCTCAAATGTCACTGCAATTAGCCGTTTATTTGCACTTAAATAGGTAACCGGTTACTTGAATTGCTGTCACTGTGTGTCGTTTATTATCAAATATATTATGTCAATTAGGGTGTTTTGCAAATCATTGCTCATTTAGATCCAGGCAGAGAGGAGAGCCCTCTGTAGAAAAGTCGAGCGTAGTATAAGATTACGGAATGGGTTGTACGGGAAAGATAGTGAGCCATTTTGGTGAAACTAACGAGCCAGGGTTGCCTTGCCAAAGCCTGTCCCGATGTACAAAAATAACCAAATTTTAGCCAATTTTGTTGTCTAAACTGTATAATATTATACTCAAAATATATATCAAATGATAGAAGTTGAAGAGGCATAAATATTAGATACAGGGTTGCATTAATGAATCATGTCCCCAAAATGGGTTACTACCGGTGTTTTTGGGTCAATTTTCATTAATGAAGATAACAACTTCATATGTGTGCCAAACGATAAAGCTCAAAAAGCCTAATTAAAATATATGGGGTTACCTGTCGAGTCCGGTCTCAAACATGGGTTGCCAGGTTGCAGGTATCATCGCTCAAAAGTTACTTGGAAATTTGAATTGAATAGCAATAGCAATATATAACATTTTTTCATACTACCCTAATGCAGATAGTTTAAGTACTTGAACATTTTTTTTTTTAACCACAGTAGTAAATCTTATCTTAATATTACACATTTAATTACCTGTGGTTAAACATCTGCACTTAGATTGTTTTAAGACGATACTTAATATGTTGATAAATTTACTACTATGCATAAGAAAATATTTATACATTTAACAAAAGATGCATGTACCTGCTTGCGTTTATTTTTTTATTAAATGTCAACTTGTGAATAATTTTTCTAAATTGGTTCATTCGACAGTAAGTGTGAATTTCAATTAGGAGTATTTATTAAAACAAAATAATTTACACTTTTACTCGATAAGCTATATATGGGGGGGAGTAAGCGTCTAAAATGAAATATTTCTAATTTTCAACTTTTCAAAGTCTTATCGCTTATATTTAAAACCAAAATGAAGTAACGGAAATATATTAGTTAAGCTGATTGTAAACAGATCTGTGGCCATAAGGAATAACAGCTAAAGTCGATCTATGATGACAAGTTGAAACAGTATTAAGTCCCATGCTTTTGCACAGAACCTATGTTGTTTTGCCGAGCGATCAGACTGACTTTAGCTGTTATTCCCACAGAGATAAAGACCCATAGCTCCCAAGCTACTGAGCGGTTTTAAAGTTTTACGGTTTTTATCATATTATTTTTTTGAATTTCAAGAATAAGAGAAAAAGGTTCTCACTTTTAGTTCAATAAGAACCCTAGCAAAATATGATAAATACAAGGACCATTTTGCCGCCACCCCCCCAAGTTTTGGGACTACTTTGATCACCGCCATTTTGTTCAGCAAAAATAAATAAAATAATTGGAATGTTATTTTTGACCTGGCCAAAAATTAAATACCATACGTTAACACATGAAATTAGGAATATAGGATCCTTTCAAAATGTAAACGTGCACTGAAAAATAATTTTTTGAAATTTCGACTTTTTTTTTCTGGCTGACTACAAATAATCGCTCTGGCTAAAATGTTCGGTAATGAAACCTTTTTGGGGAATTCGAATCCCGCAGTAGTATGTTTGCACCTCCCAGAAAACAAAAATTTTCCTTAAAAGTTTTTCCTTACCGACTGAGTATCAATCAATGTTCATATGATATCCATGTTCATAAAGTACCGATATCCATTAAGAAAAAATTTATCGAAATTCGAATTTGAAAGTTATATGGCACTTAGGGGCCGTTCATAAATTACGTAAGACAATTTCATGACTTTTTGACCCCCCCCCCCCTCCCCCGAGTAAGATTTAGTAAGATTCTCACTACCCCCCCTCCCCCCTTCCGAAATCTTACGTAAGATTCATAATTAAGGTGAAACTAGTCAAAAAATGTATTTTTCATGTGATGTACTATATTACTATATTTAATTTTAATATAAGTACATATGTTACATATTAAATAAATATTACGAAATTGCAAACTACACATTTGTTTTTCAATATGAATAAAAAAGGTCATCGTAAGTCATCGTTAGTTCATGCGCTTTTCAACCAGTCTGATAGTGAACCTACAATTGGCACACCCGATTCGTCTGTTGAATTTTCTGATTCACATTCAAACCCTGTAACATCAATATCCTCGTCGTCATGCCACTCTGCAACTTGACAAATCTCCGATTGTTTTAAGATGCAAAGGCTTTTCTCCTGTCCACGTTTCAAAATTGAAACTGGTTGAATCATGTGAGGGCGACTACAGTCTTTTCCATGTAGTTTTTTGTGCATTACAGTAGCTTTTTTCGAGGCAAAGTACTGGTCACAAATATTACAAACTCGATCAGCTAAGACGTTTGCAAGCGAAGGACAAAAAAATCGTAAGGCATGATTTTGAACTGTGGATGTACTTTTGACCAATCGTAATTTAACGCTAAGCGAAGAAATAGAGGACAAAACTGATTGCTGTTTTGGTCTCCTGTTGAAGAAGGAATCGAAAGCGAATCTTCTTGTTGAAGAGGACAAGTGCAAGGGGGTGGTAAAGAACCGGGACAACATCAACAAAATTTCAAAGTCGACGTATCTGCGTGTAAATGCCTGAATAATAGCAAACTTGTGAGACGGTGTTACAAGTCGACCCTGCGTGTAAACAACATACATATATTTCATTACATAAACAGAAGAAAAGTTGTCACGTTTAGAGTCGATTACTTAAATCGATTGTAATCGATATTTCTGAATCTTTCGTGACTGTCGAAAATTCAAATATATTTCATTACTGCCACAAATGGCGATGCGTTTATACAACTTTAATGTATGAATACGCATTTTAAATCTTACGTAAGACGATCATTCAGCCCCCCCCCCCTCTCGTAAGATGTAGTAAGAATCCGCCAACCCCCCCCCCCCCCCTAAACGTCTTACGTAATTTATGAACGGCCCCTTACCAGAAAAGCAAAGTTTAACTTCTTACTACCCGACTGGGAATTAACTCCTAGGTCAAAATGTGAATTTATATTTTTTTAAGGGTTAGGCAACGAATTGCAAAGAAACTTGATACATGACCACTATTCAACGTACATATGCAATGAAGAAAAGTAGGCGGGGTTTGATAAGTGGGAGGGGTTTGATAAGTGGGCAGGTTTTGGTAAGTGGTCGTGGTTTTATAAGTGGGCGGAGTTTGATAAGTGGGCGGGGTTTGATAAGTGGGCGGGGTTTGATAAGTGGGCGCGGTTTGATAAGTGGGAGGGGTTTGATAAGTGGGCAGGTTTTGATAAGTGGGCGTGCTTTTATAAGTGGGCAGGTTTTGATAAGTGGGCGTGGTTTGATAAGTGGGCGAGTTTTGATAAGTGGGCGCTGTTTGATAAATGGGTGGGGTTTGGCAAGTGGGCGGGGTTTAATAAGTGAGCGGGTTTTGATAAGTAGGCGGGGCTCGATAAGTGGGCGAGGTTTGATAATTGGGCAGCGCTTGATAAGTAGGCAGGGTTTGGTAAGTGGGCAGGGTTTGATAAGTGGGTGGGGTTTGATAGCTGAACGGGTTTTTATAATTAGGCGGAGTTCGATAAGTGGGCGAGATTTGATAAGTGGACAGCGTTTAATAAGTGGATAGGGTTTGATAAGTGGACAGCGTTTGATAAGTGGGTAGGGTTTGATAAATGGGTAGGGTTTGATAAGTGGGCGGGGTTTGATAAGTGAGCATGTCAACTCGCATAGAAGTAAAAACTCAAACTAATTATGTGCAGCAAGTTTTTCAACGGATAGTAAAGAAATTTTGTACAAAGAAACAAAGTGATAAGGGCATTGGCATCGAGACGAAAAGTGGACGGGATTGAACAAGCTTTTTTGAAAAAAATTAGAGAAATATTTAAATGTTGATGCATTTTGATGAGTATATAGATTTTTTTTTAAATGAAACAAAATCTGGTTATTTAACTTCAGTATTAAACAGTTTGTGAACAGCAATATTTTGGCATTAAAAATTTTACTCACAGCATTTTGTGCGCTTATGCGTTTGTACAATAAGCTTCTTTCTCTAATCGGAATATGCTGTTCGTAAAATATAATGAACTCAAATGTACTTTTGATCTTAAAAAAAGCTAATGAATTTCTTAACTTTAAAGCAGCTAAATTTCAATCTGCGTTTTATTAACAAAATACGAAAAAAAAAAAAGACTCGAACAAATTATTCACACAATTTAAGTCAATCTAAGAAGATCAAATAAATTAATTTCTACTTAATTTGTTTCGCTGTTGTTCTTCTAATTAACAGCACCACATGAGCCTGTAATTTAATATCTTAAAAATGAGGTGTTATAAAGTTTGTGTAGATATATATTTTTTTTGTTTTTTAACTTTTTGTAGGGAAAAAGAAACTTTCATGGTCAATTAACGTATTTCAATTATGTCTGCTTTGTTTCGTTATTAACTGTATTTTGTATTGTTTTGTTAAATTTTAAATTAATTTTGTTGTTTTGCAGAATATCGTAAATTTTAAATTAAATTGACTACAGCATTGAACCCTGTTTTGTTGTTGTTGTTGTTATTGCTATTGTTGTAAACTAAGTGTCTGGTGCTTAGACAACAAGTAGATACGGATACAATTGAAGTGTGTGAAAGTTCAATAGCATCTTTTTCGCCGTATTATATCACGTTTTCAACTTGACTTCTGACCAACGCAAAATATAATTAATGATATTGAATAGGATGTTGATTTAAATTTAAAAATCATATAGGGCAAGTATTGTTGAAAGCCACACAAACACTATTGGATATTCATAACCTTCAGCAGTTTCTTCAATAACATAACGAGTATTATTTATTTAAGGAAATTTTAATTTAAACTTAATTAAAAAAAAAGTAAAAAAAATTAATAAGTACCAACCACTGAACTAGTCCTTCCTTACTAGGAGTCCCAAACTTCCAATTATAGAACCACCTTCGCTAAAAGGCACTGAGCTTGCCTTAAAAAGTAGGTGCAAGTTATTTTGGTCTGGTATTAGATTGAAGTTGGAAAACTAGTCTCCAAGAGAGAGTTTGGAAAGCAACTGTAACACTAACTGCAACACTATACTCTTGGAAAAAGCCGTAGGTGGAAGATGGGATCACCTCGTATTATTCACTGGCTCTACACGGCGATCATTCGATTGATTCTGTTTTATGGCATTGTGGTGGCCTGCCTTAGAGAAGGTCACCTAATACAAACAATTGCAGAAGGTTCTAAAGGCTGCTTCCATGTGCGTCAATTTTGCTCTGAGCACCACATCGACTGATGCCTTGGAGGTCCTCTTTTATCTCGTTCCTGTTTCGTAAACGGATGGCAGCATATGCCGCTATTAGGCTCAGAGAAACTGTTTGCTGGTCGGAGGGAAGAACAGCACACTCAACTATCCTTCATAGCTTGAGTTCTACATGCTCCAATTTGAACTATAATGTTCCAGTTTTCTCATTCAAGAGGGATTATGTAACTCACATTTTATCTAGGGATGACTGAAAGGGAGGAATCCCGGGGAGAAGGAGCCATATTAATTTCTAAACGGATTTCTCCTAGCTAAGTAACCGAGTGGGTTATGGTATTTACTCTAAGGAACTGAAGATAAGAATTGTTGCTAGACTATTTTCAGGTAGAGGTTATAGCGACAGAGGAGGTAGCATACTGGCTGGGGATAAATGTCGTATCCAACAAAGATATAAACAATTATGCAGATAGTCAGGCTGCCATCAAATCCCTAAGATCAGTCTTCCTAAGCTCACTGTTGACACAGCATTTTAACATTCACCTCATTGGGGTGCCTGGGTATAGGAATATTGATGGCAATTGCAAAGCTGATGAACTTGCTAGGTAAGGGACTACTGACAAATTACTCAGGACAATGAAGATGTTGGCATGCCACTTGCTACCTGCAAGTTACTGCTTTCAAAAGAAAACATGATAGAAAAGGCTAACAAAAGATGGACTTAAGGCTCAACTTGCAATATAACAAGGCAAATCTGCGGCAAATGGAACGCTATGTGCTCTTTGGAACTGATATATCGCACTAGACATACTGTCAGTTGTTGCAGTCATAAGGCAGTGGCCCTATTGACAGACATGCGAAGAGTTTAGGTATTCGGTCTTTTGACTTCTGTAGAAGTTGTAGGAATTATTACCAGATTTCTGCAGTAGTTATGGAGACGAAGAAGCGGATGACACGGTTAAGCATCTGCAACTCTGCGAATGCCCGGTTCTAATGAGGAAACGAACCAAATATTTTAGTACTGCGTTTTTTGTTGGTCTTGAGAAACTAGCCGAGTTGAACCTTACCAGCATCGTCAACTTCACCAAGGCTTCTGGGTGTGTAACGCCCAGTCAATGAGATTTTTAAGGAGAAAGGAGGGGATTCTATATATATATATGTATATGTAGATATCACAATGGACAAACTGCCTCCAAGTGAAACTTGCTATGTGTAAGCGACCGTCTTAACCTAATCTATTACAATGGTCCAACAATTGATCTTTGTGAGTCGGTTCGCAACTGATTGCCATTCCAACCTAACCTACCATTTAAATTCGACCACTTGAAAACATTATTTTAAAAACATATCGTATACTAAATGTTTTTGATATAATTCTTAACATCTAATCTTAGGCCGATTCAATTGTGGCTCCACTACGCCCATGACGCACTAAAAAATTCTTTTAAAATTTTTTCCAGTCATTGCAAATTATATAAAACTTAAAAATGCTGATATGAAAGTGAGACGGTAATAAAAATAAAAATTTAAAAATCATGCGAAATATATTTATTATATTGCATAAAATTAACATTATTTAATTTTGATAATAAAAAAGAATGTCGTATACAATTTAATTTTTTACTGCTGATTTTCTAGATCTTCTACCTGTCTGTTGTTGCTGATGCTAATCTTATTGCTGTTGTTATCGTTTTTGTTGTGAAAAAAATACAATTTTTGTGTTAAGTTTAGTTACGGAATCCGGCTGGCACCACCAAGCACCGCTATTGGTAGTTTTGTCCGGCCTTTTTTTCGCTCATTTCAATTTGTTTTTCAACTTAAGCTCAAGTGTTTGCTTTTTTGTTTCTGTTTTTTTTTTTGATTGAGTGCGACGAGTTTTGGTATGGGCAGCTTGACAGCTCTTCTTTGATGATAGATTTGTAATCTTTGCTTGTTTTCTCATTATAACTCATCTTAAGCTTCTAGTAATGGGTCATAAAAGGTCAATAAGTTATTTGAAAAAAAAAAATCCTTTTAAAGTTCATTCACTTTTTGCTACGAGTTCTATTTTTTTTTTAATAATTTTTCTAATGAAATGATTCATTTTCCAATTAACTAATTAAGCAACGCTAATTTTGCGAAAAAAAAAATGAATCAATAAG
The DNA here is from genome assembly GCA_949775025.1 of Tricholauxania praeusta. Taxonomy (NCBI): domain Eukaryota; kingdom Metazoa; phylum Arthropoda; class Insecta; order Diptera; family Lauxaniidae; genus Tricholauxania; species Tricholauxania praeusta. The sequence continues at coordinate 16,329,819 of OX459030.1, forward strand.
CTTCCTATATCGTTTCTTCGTCAATCCAAAAATGTTATTATGCTGATAAGTAAACAGATTTTATAATATTTGCATAAAATATTAACAATTTCGCAATAAGAATCTCAAAAGCAATTTGGATGTTAGCAAAAAATAATGAAACCAAAGCAAGCGGAAAATATCACATTTACAGTGTTGGTCAAAGATATATATTTTTAATTATGAACACTGTGCTATAGCAAGAAAACAGATTTGAAATTTTGGTCAAGATGTCGAGCCGAAAATTAAATTAATCAATTTAATATATGACAAAAAGCTTAGAGCTGAGATGATGCACTTTACTTCCCGCCATCGGTCATAATGCCCAATTATCCGAACCAGAATTTAAAAAAAGTCTGATGAGGCAATTGGTAAGAGTAAAAGCAGTGCTTTAGGGTTTTTGTTTTTTCAAAATTTAAAAAAGGGAGGCAGTGGTTCATGCCCCAAAGTCCCGCGCCGATTTTCTTTAAAAAGTCTGACATTTCCTGACTAAAATCAAGCATGACCTACCTATGTATTCAAGTTATACTCTCAATTGATGTCGCTATTCAATATTACTAACTTAGAGGTCCTATGAGCTGAGTTGTGTTACCAAAAAAGACCTTTTAAACGAGATAGCATCAAAAATTTTTTATTAATTTTCCCGCGATCAAGACATTATTGTGTAATGTTCCACGATTTTTCGATCTTATTTCGAATAAAAAACTCCTCGATCACATACTTAGTAAAACAAGACTGCTATTTCTTTACCATTTTCATGACATTTAACATTAGTTGAATCTCGGTATATGGTATTACCTTACATACAAGAAATAACATTTGTCATAAGATATGAAAGTTGTTTTAAAATAAAACTTATTTACGATCCATTACTGTAGATATTCAATAACGTGTTCTGCTCAGAATGTTTTGTTTTCTCATAAATATCATATTGTTTTTGATGCAAAATCAAATAATAAAATATGTGATACAGTACTCCATATGTGACTGACCAAAAATAAAAGTATTATGTATGCAATACATTTGAATGTGGATCGAAACTCATCCACACATATGTTAGCACATACCTAATGGAAAATACCCAACGGGAAAATGTATCGCATTCTGGATTGCTCCGTTTCATTTGTTATTCAGCGCCATTTGAATGCGTACACCGTGTGTCATCGGTAAGATCGCAGGTTTGGGTCTTTACTTTTATTCAAATGCCGCCAGTGCAAAAACACTCAAGTCAGTGGATGAGACTATGACTTTGAAAAAAACTTTTTATTAACAGTTCTTCCATTCATCCGATTACAATGAAACTTTGGTGAGTTGCTCTGCGTGCGTACAGAATGGTTTCTGATAGTAAAAAAAGTAGGCGTGGCACCACCTATATTGAAATATTTAAGAAAATTAGTATATTCCCGTAACCATGAGAGGAAGACATATTCATGCCATAAGTTGGTTGGGAGCTTAAGGAGCTTATATGTTTTTTTTTTTTTGGAGCCGATAGGTATTTTTTGATTCTTACCATAATTTAATTTAGAGAAAATAGGCGTTGCCACACCCCTTAATATAAGAAAAATTAAATTCATCATAACTCATCAACTATTAATGTGACTTGGCACACAAATAGAAGCTACGGCCAAAAGTAAGTCTCAATGGTAAAATATGCGGTACCATGCCGAATTTCTGTATTGTCTTAATTCAATTCAAAGTGCTATCACTCACAAAAAAAAAAACCCTTTATAAAAGCAAAGCATAACTAAGTATGAAAACCATACATTATGGGTATTCATCTAAACACGCAAAACCCACGCAACCTGTGCAGTTTTGCGCCATCGCAAACGAACTGTCAAAAATCGTATGGAAAGTTTTTTGAACGAACTAAAAAAGTTATCGCGACAACTCGGTAGTGCAAACTTGCGCTGCTAATTGTGCAATTGTTGTCATTCTCTTTTCCCATACGATTCTCTGAGCAAAAATTTATTGTTTACACATTTTGTATTTCTTACTCTCTTTTCCCATACGATTCGCTCACAAAAAAATGACATGCTCATCAACAGCCACAAATTGCACAATATATTCGAAGGGGCTTTAGTGAAACACACCGCGCAAAATTACCTATTTGCACAAAGTGGGGAACTTGCGCGTTAAGATGAATACCACTATTATTTCGAAAGTTAAGAAACAACATTTGAAAACATTATTAAGAAATAGTTTTTATAATATCACTGTAGCTCAAAAGGATTCTAATAACTACCACGTAAATTTCTGCGCCATGATACATTACATTCTTTCCTACTGGGTATATGTGTACACTTTTCTCTTATGCTAATCGAAGATTATCTGCGGAAAGGTAAAAATCAACAAAAACAACTGAAAAACAATAAAAAACAATACCATTTTGTTTATTCCATACAAAGCACACATATTATGTTAAGACATCGGTCCACAAATACAATAACACTTTCAAGATCAAGGTCATTTGCGTTTCAGCTCTTTTTTCCACGTACCTTCTGTGCGCATACGTGTGAACATAAAAACAGTGACTGCTTGATAATCGATAATCGAACGATATAAATAAATATTTGATATGCAACCATGAATGGAATTCATTTGGCAAGTTGGATAAATGATCGGATGGTTGGTTGGTCACATGATCTTATGGTCGTCATTAATATTATTTTTTTTCTTTTATTTGTATTTTTATTATCTTTATTGCAAATAGAGGAAGCTGAATTAAATTTGAACAGCATAATTTGTTTATACAAGAATTTAAGTAGCCACTCATTGTTGCGACTACTACCGTCAATATTGTTATGTCATTTTTCAAAATTAATTTGTTTTTTAATGATGCAAAAGTAGTAGTTACTTTTTAAGTACAGGTACAATACAATACCATAGTTTGTGCTCTCATAAGGACAAGCATTTAAGTATTTGAGTCAAGGTTTTGACATTAAACCGAATCATATGATGTGTAGCAAATGCTGTAGATGTTTTGATTACGATATTCTATTTAGTAATGCACTCTAGTAGAAAATCCTAGTACCTTGCACAAAGGCAGATCGTGGTTATAAATAGGAAGAAAATGAAACTGCTAGAAATTGAAAATTTTTTTAAGCCAATCGTCAGATAGTAATCTGGGAATGAAAAAAAAAAAACTAAAAGTTTTAGGTTTTAGTTTCCTGCAAAAGCCAGAAAAGTTTTTAATTATCGAGACGTTGGGAAAATTTAGTATCCGATATGCCAAATTTTGAATCGCACTTGCTATATAAGTTTTGTATCCAAATAAGTTAAGTTCTATTCTATTCTCAATAGAACTTTTCAATACATCATGTTTCCGAATTATATATTAAAGGGCAAATAAATAAAACCACTATATTTTCTGAGCGCAAACTATTTGGAAATATTTATATTAAAAATTAAAATTACAAAAAAAATAGAAACTTTAAAAAATCACATCATTTTCAGCTAATGGTTTGTGTGTACTCTACGTGCAGTGTAATTGCAACGATGATTGTTACGGTACGCCACTATCCGATACTATGCGTCACAACGCGGTACGTGCGCATAGTCAGGTCTACAAAAATTGATAACAAAATATTAAATATTAATATTAAAATTATCTTATAATGAAGAAAGGATGAAGTCGAATATTTTTCTTGAAAATTAATATATAATATATGTTTTATTAAAGTATAAATTTACGGTCTCCCCAAAATAAAATAATTTTTCCTTAAAATGGTAAAAAGCTAAATATTTTTTTGGGAAAAAATTGACAACCCGTTCGAGTTTCATACCTGCCAGTAAAGATGGTCACACATCAAAAAATCTCCTTTGTTAGGCCAGTGGTAGAGCTAGGGTTTATGGGGCCTTGTGTTAAATGACTCGTTTGCCGCCCTTTTCCCGGAAAGGAATATTTAAATTTCATACAAAAATATAAATTTATTAAAAGAAAAGGTTATCAGATTTTCTTTACGCTGTCATCAAATATTTAAAATTGTTTCATTAAGATTTTAAAAAAATATTGAAGTTGTGATCAATACAAGTTTTGAATTTACATAATATGTATTATTCGAAATCGCAATGAATACCGCAGACCAATTTGCTGTCCCAAAGACTTTGCGCCCGATGCAACTGCCTCCTTCAATCCCACCTTAGCTCCGTTACTATGCTGCGCCACAGGTATGTGGCTTTTAGAGTTTGGGTACATAGAAAAAGTGTTATTTTAGATCAATGTCAGGCGAAACTACACGAATGCGTGTTACCATATAATACACAAAATAGGAGACGATTGTAATCGACGTATCGTATTTCGCAGCGTACACGATGAGTCGATGCCACAGTTGCCCACGGGCGGCAGAATGCCTGACATTGCTTTAGATTCACTTCTCTGTCAATCTTGCAGAAAGGTCCCAATTCAACGCATAGCCCAGGGTACCACAAATCAATAAGCCATTCTTGCGCGATTGTACAAATCTATTTCCAAGAAGCATAAGTCCGAAATACCTGATCAAAATTGATGCCTTTGGTGCTAGAAAACTGTAAAAATCGGTATTTTTGACATATTCGGGCACATTTATCACAAAAACCAGACAGTATAGAAAATGAATACCAATTTTGGTTTGGGCGTCAAAAAATCGTAATCGTAAATGATAACAAAATTTTAAAATACCATATGAAATGAAGGTTAATTAAAAAATTTTTCTACTGAAAAAGCTCATCTTAAATCTAATAATAACTTGTAACTTATTAGATATTCAAAATTTCGTAACAAATTTAACAACATCGTTAAAAGTAAAGAATACCATGGAAAACAAATGAAAAACTTTGAAAGAAGAACAAAAGACTGCGAAAGAACAACAACATTCAAATGCTACCACAGTGTCTTCCGATTCAGTTTTTTGTTCTGCTCACGATTTCAGCGAAACAAAAAAAAATCTCATGTTTTTGTGAAAATTTTTTGCTACTTATCAGCACAACATCTATGCAAAGCAAAAAGCGGATGTTGTGAAAAAAATTAATCTCATCTCACTTCATTTGATTATCAAGTCAAAGTTGTAGTTCAAATCTAAGAAGGATTTGACCTAAATAATTGGACTTGCAAGCAATAATGCCAAGAAAATTCACTGTACCGTTGTCGTTGCAATACTATGACACAAGTGTCACAACCTATTGTGTATTAGGGTGGTTCTTAAGAGACTTTTCATTTTTATTTCAAAGGCAAGAAACTATAAAAGATAACGCACAATTTGTAACATTTTTAATATCAGCATTGCCAAATTGATGGAAATTGATAGGGTTGGCAAATAAAAAATATTATCGATGATCGATATTTCGAAACGGTATCGAAATATATCGAGAAAAAAACATCGGATACATAAATAATCGAAAACCGATATTTTTGCTGAAAAAAAAATCTATCTTGTTAGGCTGGGACCACACGAGTGGTTTTCCAACGGCGCGTTAGTTAACGTCATTACACAAACACAAAAGAAGGTCCAATATATGCGACGCAATCAATTGGATACAGAGCTACCCTTAAACAAAATATCGAAATTCGATAGTTGGAAAATAAAATCGAAATTCGATGTGTCAAAATAAAAAATATCACCGATAACTATCGAAACAAATATCGGATATCGATATTTCCGATCGATATATTTTGCCCAAGCCTAGAAATTGAACCTCATCTTGAAGAAAAAGCCTCAACCACATCTCAACTTTGTATGGGAAGTAGGCGTATCCGAAATTCACAAATTTTTCATAGTGAATTCAAATCCGGTATTGCATTTGAGATATTCTTTACTAATAGTTCGGAAGGTAGCATCACAAAAAATACTTACTCATCTGCGCACTTTTCTAATATGCCTATGATTGTGTGAACACAATGCCGCTTGTATGCCATACAGTTGGATTAAATTGATTATCTATAGAAAATATTCATTTCCCAACTTATACTGAATAATATCCAGCTAAAACTTGGTAGTGCAAAGATTTTCTGATCGCTGAGCACAAATCTTTTGGATTTTGTTTTTGATTCAAAAAAAGCTCGATTCAATGTGACCGTTGAAATTGAAACACAAACGACTTTTTTTAAGTTTTTGTCTTACTCGAAAAAGTATGTCTAAATAGATAAATACATTATAATCGAAATTATAGAGGAGAGGAAAATGCATCGATTTTTTCTAAATTCGAACAAAAAATAGTATGCCTTAGCATAATAAAAGTCTTTGCAGCCCAGGTTTACGTATGAGTTCTAGCTACAACTTTAATTTTTCCAACCAAAATCCTAAGGAAAACTCCATTCGGGTCACGTGTTAACAATGAAATGTAAAGCTAAAATTTGGCACGATCTTGCTTGCCTGAAAAAAAAAAAAACATCTTTTAAGAGCCACCTTAAATATTGAGTATAAATATGATGCTATAAAGAAAATATATTCGTGATGCCGTTGCATACCCAGTAGGAAAGCTATAAGTGAAAGTTCTAAAAGTAAAAGTTTAGGATGGGAATATTGGGTTGGTTGCCTTGCGCAAAATTTTCGGCATCCAATGTATTCAAAGTTAAAGGTCACCAAAACAATTTTCGTCGTTATCACACTTTTTAATGACCAGACAGATATGCAATCTGCTGCTTCTCAATTCAGTGCTTATAAACAATCTTTACATTCTTCAATTATAAGTTAATATACCCATCAGACCCTAAGTCTACATTATTTTTTATAATTATTTACGTATGCCTCAATAAATGAGCTGTTCAAATAACAGTGTTCAGTTCCGTATCATGTTCAAACTTTCTAACGCATTCTGAATCTACCATATCAATACATAAAAATCTTGCATTTGGGAGGAGGAGGGGAAGGGGGCGGTTGCCCCGCATGCAGTGGCGGCAAAATAACCTTTGGCTTAAAACTGAACTGAACTTTTTTTTTTTTTTGACCCCATGAGGGTTTGTAATGCCAAAAATAACTAGTTTGGTTTTGGTAGGGTTTTCGGAATGCGTAAGCTGATGACCTTTTTTTTTTAAATAAAAAAATGTTCGCTTTGAAAATTTTATAGGTAGGGACTGCAAATTCGATCTACACCCCGTGCACAGTACGCCACTGTAATTTCTACATAATGATAATGAAAAATAAAACTTTATTAAGCCTTTCTACTGGGTTGTCACACAAAACAAAGACCACTGCACTTCAAATGCACTTCACATTACTGGTAACTAACTAAATAGAAGATGAAGCATAAGAAGGCGATAACCCAAGACTTAAGATGTGTGCTACATAATTTCACACAAAACAACAACAACAACAAAAAGCACAAGTCACACTTTAGTCATGCGCATTGCACAAATATTGCAAATTCGTCACGTAATACGTGACATTTTTTTCTGTCTATTTATGAACAAGTATTTTGCAATTTTTCGTAAAAAAAAAAAAATACAACAACAATCGTGGGTACTACACGAGGTGTAAAATTTGCACGCTGAAAAGTACTATATATCGACCTAAGTGCATCGTTTCCTACAACGATGCATCATTCTGACTGAGAAATAGTGATGGATTCAAAAGAAAAATACCAATTTAAAGAGTGAAGCAACAGTTTTGAAGTTTTTTTTATCAACAAAATTATAATTTAAAAAAATGTATTTTTTTTTTTCATTATTTTAGAAACTATAGTACAAAACAAGAAAATATCTAACAAAATCGAAAATCGATGATGTGTTTTGCTAAGAAAAATGTTAAATTAATAAAAAATAGAACACTCAAATGCTCTATCAATGCAGTCATTTTAATCAGACCGTGGCTCAAATTTCAGCACTTAAAGCTTTACATCATCGAGCTTAGCATATGCCGAGAATCCTGCACTTGAAAAATTATTACACTCGGCGCATGACAATCTTCTCACTTAACGCGTAGGTTTTCTCTTGCATGGGACAACTGCTCAATGGCAGCTTATCTTCTTCAGAAAACCTAGGGATATCATACGCAGTGGCGTACCGCGCATATTTGGCGCCCAGGGCGAATAAATAGTTGAGTTGCCACCCCTACATTCCAATTTATTTATTTTATTCTCAAGAAAATATTTTAACTACAAAAAAAAATACCAGTTTTGTTTCTCGAAAACCGGTGAACCGTACCAAAATAAAATAAATTCGAGGACCATTTTTCCGGCCCCTCTACCCCCCTAGGTACGCTACTGGTCATACGAAATATTAATGTTAAAAATTTCTTTAAATTAAGTAACTATCCTCGTGAGATAAAAATGTAATTCACTCAAAGTATCAGCGGCCGAGAGGGCGGTAGCTCTAGACACAACGGCTTAGATGCGGCAAAATGGACCTTGTTGTTTAAATGAAAAATGTAAACTGGAAAGTGCAGGGGCCAATATATCTAATTTTGCTAAGGTTTTCGGAATGCCTGCTCCTTTTTCTATTTAATAAATTTTCCACGTTGAAAACTATATTTGGTAGGGGCGGCAAATTGCATCTTTTCCACGATACCCAACTGACTCATAGTTTTCCATAAACCAAATGAAGATCGCATTTTATTTTCTATTTTTGACGGTCAATCGAAAAAGAGACCTTATCTTAGCGGACAAAATTTCATAGGATAGCCAAAATTATGAAATAGATTTGAATCGAACGGTCAATTTTTCGACTTAAGCGCTTAGCTAATATGCTAGCTATGAATCTCTCGAATCGATGCATCGTGTCATACATTAGTATCGATAGATTGGTTTAATGGCATTCCTTGAGATGACTCACGTTTTCAACGCATATAATAATCGGATGGGTGGCGGCGACTTATGTGGAAAGAAGTGGTACTGGCCGTTATTGATGAACGCACTTCACGCAGCAATGGTCAATGTTTGGTTTCGATTTGGCCAAATATGAAGACGCTGCCAAGTCGATAAGCCAGCTCGCTCCTGATAAAATAGCTTGCCTGATTAAAACAATACTCAAACCAATTAGTCAAAGCACCACCCAATTTGACCAAAACGTACTGATAAAATAGGACATGGAATCTTGAAGATTGCTAAGACACGTCCTTGCAAGATTTGCCAAAAGCATACATCATAGTGGGAGATATTCACAAATGAAAAGAATCGATTCTCTTGAATAGTTATTCAATAAAGTTATTTTTTGTCATACAAAAACGTTTTTCGTTCATATCAGAAAATTTTGCATTTATTGGGATTTAATGGGTTAAGGAAATCAAATATAGTTTTGAATGCAAAAGTCTTTTCTTCGATACCAAAAAATTAACGAAAAATTTCAAAACGTGTTGAATGGTATGTATCTCTAAATTTTATGCAATTCACAGTTCATTGTAAAATTGTAACGTGATAAAATTACAATGTATCAAATCATGCAACTGTGAGCTCAAAAATTTATTGTTTGGAAACTATGTTTTTGTCACTCTCTTTTCTTCAGACGATTCTCTCACCAAAAGGACGTATTTAAACTTGTCGACTAGTAGTAATTTGCATTTACCATATATGGGAAACAGTAACAACACAAGTTACCACTTCATAAAATATTGCAAAATTACAACTTGTAATTTTACCAGCCCAATTTACAATGAACTGTGAATTGCATAGTTATCAGGAAATAATCCGAAAATCATTAATACACAAAATGATATTAATTTACAGCGATTTAAGCTAAAAAACACCAACATAATCATCAGGTTCTCTGCTATAAAAATTCACATAGTCTTAAGGAAATGGAAGATAATTTTCGATAGACGTTTACATTTTTGGTGAATAGAAATTGAGTCACTGTACATATTCGTCAATAATATTAAGTATACATATTATTGTCAATACATACCATGTCAAGCGATAACCCTTAGGCATATATTGAATTTGAAAACTTAAATTGTTTGGAAACAATCAGTTGCGTTGCACTCACTATGTTAATGAAAATATTTATTTTACAGTACACGTCACAAAAGTTAAGTCGTGTTATGATGCAGTGATTACATTTTCCTATGAATAATGAACTTTTAAAAATAGTTTTATTTAAACATATATACCTACTACTCGTAGTATGTGTTTGTTCATTTTCCAAATGAGTAAATGCTGTCTGGACTTTATTTTTTTTTTCATATAGCTCTACTCGTACAACGCGCCACAATGAGCCCTGAGGGTGTGAACATTAAGACACCCTATAATTAAAAGAAGTACTTAATATACGGATATAATATAATATTTACGTATTAAGCTGTTGAAAAAGCGCTGACAGCAATTTCAAAATAGATTTTGCGTCATTTTTACACGATCTCAAATAGAGATTTACAATTGTTTGCCAATACTTATTAGGTACATTTGTTATGGATAGCTCATTCATAGAAAGATGTATTTTGTGAACGTTTGTGAACCCATTTGGAAATTATGAAACATGTCATGGAAAAGTGTCATATATTTTGAAAGTGAAATATAGAAATGTTGAAGAATATATTAAAATTCCACAAAAATAAAGAAGTCTTGAAAGCGATGGAGGAGTCTCAAAAAAATTCAAAGTTGAAAAATTTTAAAATAGTTGATTAATGTTGAAAAAAGTCAATGAATTCATAAAATGTTGAGGGACTCGAAAAATGTCGAAATGTAAAAATAGTTGAAAAGGTCGAAAAATATTGAATAAGTTGAAAAATGTTGACAAGGTCAAATGAGTTGGAAAAAACTGTTGAAGATACAGTGAAACCTAGATAGTCCGTGACACTGTTAACCGTCACTCCGGTTAACCATATTTAGTACAAATAATGTTATTTGTTGAAATTCCGTCGTATCGAAATCTCAAGAAATAGTAAAACACGACAGTTTTTGAATTTTTGATAGAAAATTGATTCTATTGTAACGGGTGATTTTTTCGCTATTTGTTTTTTCAGTGTAAATTTTTTGACACTTAACGCGTGATTCTTAACATGTTTTACTGCTAAAAATGCTCAATAAAGTTTGCCATTTTACTATAAATAGACTAAAAAACAAACAGCGCTTGCAAATTATAGAATTTTATTATCAAAATTTGTGCACTGTGAGAAATGTGAAAAATCGAATTTTTAACGAAAAATTTTCTTCAGCGACGAAGCTCATATTTGACTCAATGGGTACGTCAACAAACAGTTCAATAGCTACCAGTGTACCCTGAAAATTGCACTGTTTGGTGCGGTTTGTGGCCCGGCGTCATCATTGGACCATACTTTTTCAAAAATAATGAAAATCGCAATATTTCAGTCAATGGAGCAAGGTACCATGCGATGATTACTGACTTTTTTTTGCCCAAAAAGGAAGGATTAGACTTGGTTGACATGTGGTTTCAACAAAACGGTACCACATACCACACGGTACGTGATGCCATGGACTTATTGAGAGGCGAGTTTGGTGAGCAATTATCTCACGTTTTGTAGCAGTCCATTGGCGTGCCAAGATCATGCGATTTGACCCCACTAGACAATTTTTTGTGGAGCTACGTGAAATCTCTCGTGTAAAGGGACATGTCAGTCACAATTGTAGCCCTGAAAGACAGCATTACAGCTGCCATTGGTGAGATACCGGCCGAAAAGCTGGACAAAGTATGCCAAAATTAGAGATAACGAATGAACTACTTCAGGCGTAGCCGCGGGCAACATTTACATAAAATAATCTTTAAAACGTAAATGGCAGGAATTGATATATTGTTTCAAATAAATATTTTGTTTTCTATTGCAAATTGTTTGTTCTTTTTTCAATTTTAAAAACCAAACGCTTAAAAAATCCGCCTTCATATGCTGAAACTCAAGAGCCACTTTGCCGCCACCTAGCCATTACGCCCGGAGTATCCGTCGCCCTCGCACCCTTCTCCCTCGCCTTAATTTCCACTACCGGAACAATTTTGAAAATATCAATTCTTCCAAAAAGAATACCCCATTTATCGTTTATACACGAGTTTCATCTAACCTTAAAAACTTTGTATGTTTTAAAAATCATTTGCATATGCAATTCTCAAGAGATTATATTACTTATTTACATAGAAATAAATGTGGTAAATTTATTTTATTATTTATTAATTTACAACCAAACAGCCAAACCGCTCCCACCTTTATTTTGGTCATTCACACCGTGATCGCTATGCAACAACAACAAGGTCTTGGCTGACATTGGGTAGCAGCTCATCATTTCTATTGTACGCTCGCTTGTAGCCTTTTGCGTTTTCGCATTTTTGTTTCAAATTCTCTATTAAACCGCAAATTAATACGCAAATAATGAAATGTGTGAAATATCATTGCAGCGCGTATTTGTACTTTTAACGATATTTCGATTGAATAAAATAAAATTGAGTTTGTGGAAAAATTGCAATAACTCACGCATGTGTCCTTCGCATATAACTAATATATTAAATAATAATAAGATCACTCAATGTCAAATGAAAAATATGCAAATCGTAAGAATTTTCAATATATTTGCACTTGCACTTTAATGTTAAGTTTTATTGAACATAAAGCATCATAAATTTTAAAAATTATAATAAAATTATATTTAGCCCCCTCATGCATATAACTAAACGTGTGTGCCCCTTAAGTCACTTTTAAAAGCATTTGAACTGGGTTTTGAACCAAATAACCTAAGCCATTAAATTCCTGTGGTGATTTACATAAAGATTTTGTAGTTAATTCAATTTCTTCAAAAATGTATTAAGTCACGTTTTGGAAATAAGCCACTCAAATAATATAATAATAATAGTGTGTAGCTACTACAGCTGTTAGCCTTCTTAGCTATTTAGCTTGAAGTTTTAAATCAAGTAAAAAAGCTTATAATAAAATCTTAAAAATTCTAAATGTTCAATGCTTTATTTTATCTTAATTTTTACGACATAAAAGGGTTAATTGAACAAATAATATAATTTTTCCTTATGTACATATGTGATTAACCATAGTATATGATAAAAATGGATTCCTGTATACAAAAAAATTTTTGTGAAAGACATGTGTCGGATATGCATTAAGTAGCCAATATCGAGAATAAAATTTTGGAATGTTAATGAGCTGCTAACAATTCCTTCATAGCTCAGAGGAATTTGACAAAAAATAGCAAATAATCGTGGCGAGATGCATGAACGTTGTGTTAAAACCTCTGCACATTCATGATTTTGTAGTGTAACTTCAATAGTCTGATAAAAAAATAGGCATTGTAAAATTAATCGAAGGTTTGCAAATATGATACATAGTATCAAAAAGTATAGAAAAAGTTGATAGAAGTCTACAAGTATCGATAAAAGGCTTATCTATTGAATAGTATGAAAAAGTATCGATAACTAATGCAGAAGTTTCGAAGTGTAACGAAGTATATCGAAAAAGTTAATATATCGAAAAATATGGAACAAGTCTATTAAAAAGACAAACATATTATAGGTATTCATCTAAACATGCAAAACCCTCGCAAACTGTGCATTTTTGCACCCTCGCAAACGAGCTGTCAAAAATTGTATGATAAGTTTTTTGTTTAAGGATATGAATGTGAACGTTATATGGGTCCTTGGGCTTCTCTTTTTGGGGATATCTCAAAAATAACATCTATGCCAATAAGCAAGCAACAATTCAGTGGCTAAGGTACAAGATAATAAAGCATATTGCTTGAATAGTTTATTTTTTTATTATAAATTTGTACAAGCGAATTTATACTTGCCTTGCTATACATTTGGGCGATATTATCTCTCACACATTAATGTTATTGATCAATGAGCTTTACTCAATTGAAATAACATTTTAATTTATATATTATTCTCATGGCAAAAGCCTATATATATTGGCCTACCCGAACACTCAAAAAATTAATTTTCTCTACTTCAAATGCAAATTATAAAGGTTGATTTCTTAAGCGTTTGGTTTTTAAAAATCAAAAACCGAATAGAAACTTTATAAAAATGATTAAAATATTTATTTGAAAAAATACACCAATGTCTGTCATTTATTTTTTAAGGATTATTTTATGTAAATGTTGCATGCGGTTACGCCTGAGGTGGTTCATCCGTAATTTCTAATTTTGGCAAACTTTTTCCAGCATTTCGGCAGGTATCTCAACTTTGGCAGCTGTAATGTTATCTTCCAGGGCTGCAATTGCGGCTGGTTTGTCCCTACACACGAGAGACTTCACGTAGCTCCACAAAAAATAGTCTAGTGGGGTCTAGATCGCATGATCTTGGCGTCCATTGAACCAAAAATGAACTTCGTCGCTGAAGAAAATTTTTCGATTTCATTTCTCACAGAGTAATTTTGATAATAAAATTCAATAATTTGCAAACGCTGTTCATTTGTTAGTCTATTTGTCGTAAAATGGCATATCTTATTGAGCATTTTTGGCGTTGACACATGTTACGAATCACACGTGAGGTGCCAAAAAATTTACACTGAAAAAACAAATTGCAAAAAAATCAACCGTTTGAAGTTTGATGATAAAAAGTGAAAAAATTGTCGCATTGTACAGAATTTCAAGAGAAATACTTTCTTCCTGGAATGGGGAACTTTTTGATCCATTTAAGGGAACCACGTTTCTGAAGTTCAAACTTTTCCAATAATATGAAATTCAATGAAATTTCAAATAAATAGGATTTTTTTATTTCAAAAATTTTAATTTCTGGATTACTTTTAAATCACAATATAATTGTAGTATTAAAAATGTTAATATTTTTTGATTTAGATTTGGAATAACATTCTGAAATTGCAACTTTATATTGCCGCTTTTTCCAGAGTATACACAAACATAAGTCATTTTTACTATTTCCAATTTCCTGCTTAAAATCAAACGATTAAATAGTAGCGCTTGATTTTGTCTTTCAATTCAATATAACGAAAAGCTTAAAATTTTGCTAAAAATTAAGAGAACAATACAGCACTTGATTGCCACTTCTTAACAGTTTTTGAAACGAATTTTTAACTTTCTAAATCTAAGGTCATCATCATCTTCATGTTAAACTTCTACGGTTCATCTTTATTTCAAGTGCAATTATTTGCTATTGTTGCTGAAACGATTGTGTGTTTCCTCTTTTTTTTTTAATGTTCACGTAAAATTTGCATACGCACGAAATAGCGGAAATACGAATTTTAAAATCGTTTTTATAGCTGAAATTTGAAAAATGTACTAAATCAAATTGAATTACTGCCGATTGTAAAATTTCTTAAAAAAAAACGTTTGCTCCGAAACTTTAACAATGTAAAATAATGGATTTAATAAATTTATATGGGTCAACGTTACACAAAAATTTAACATTTAACCACCTTACTTACATAGACAGATGTAATGAAAGCAAAATAAATATGAAACACACCTCGTATTTATTAAATATATCTATATTAGGGGAAATTATGCCTATAAAACCTTTCACTTTTAATATTTTCTATTGAAACTAAAAACTGTAATAATTTCACATACTTGTCATATTAAGGTGGACTTTTGAAATGAAATCTATAAACAGATTTAACTTGCCTCTTAGAAATTAGAGTTTTGAAAAAAGTTGTAAAACTCAAAAAAAGTTGAAAAAGGTTGAAAAAGTCCAACAAATATGGGAAATATTGGAAAAACTTGAAAAGATTGAAAAGGTCAAAAGATTTTGGATATTGTTAAAAAAAGTTAAGTTAAGTCTAAATACGACACCCCCACTATTTCAATTCCGCCTACTTTTGGTTTAAAAATTGTATTCATGATTGGCATATGCATACCAAATTTAATTACAATAACGCAAATACAATTCATAATAAGTCCTAAAATTTAGGCCGGTCGCATACCCACTGGTACAATCCAATTCGATTTTGATCCAGAAATAGCTTTTCATAAACAATATTCTTGGACCAAATTTAAGTACGATTACTCACATATTTTGATAGATATGCCACTTAACGTATTTAACTTGTATGGGAGGTGCCACGCCCACTGGTGGTATTTTAGTCGCTTTTGATTCAGATATAACTTACAGCAAGTAAACCACCTACATTTAAGTTCATACCAATTGCTGCAACAGTTCACTTAAAATAGTGCTTAAATCTTTATGTTAATATGGGATGTGCCACGCCCACCAATGCAATCCTGTCGAATTTTATTACATTTCAAAGCTTCAAAGCACCAAATCTTATGTAGATTACTCTCATAGCATACTATCTATAGCATTTAACATTTTTTGCTTGTACGGGAAGTGCCACAATTTGTATAAAAAACCTAGGTGCCAATTTCAAGCTATACAGTCTCAAAATTTTCAATTGTAAAAGATGCCACGCCCGCTTTTTGACTTCCGCCCACTTTCGCACAGTGCAAGATATATATGATCTGTATCCGTTTACCAAATTTCATCACAATATCTTGCATGGTTAACGAGATATGGCGATATTAAAGTTTAAATTTAAGGCTGTGACACGCCCGTGTAAGAGATTTTGAAAGCTTGAAACCTAGCCCAATCCTAATTTGGCAAAAAATCACCAAGTTTCATCAAAATCGCTGCAATTTTTTTCGAAATAGGTTAGAGCATATATACATAGAGAATAGGCGGTAGGCGTGTCCGTCTTCCGATTTCGCCCATTCCCAAGAAGCTTGTTGGAAGGTGTGACCTGTGTGCCAAATTTTATTCAATTAGCTTGCTTGGTTTTTTTCGTAAACGTAATTTCAACAGACAGACAGACTGATAAAGCTAAATCGACTTTGATAATAATATATACTTTTCTATGCCTGCCACGCCTCTTTATATGCGTTACAAACGGAGTCACAAAGTATTTTTTTCATCTAGGGGTTGAAACAACCCTTCAGAGAGGAGAACATTTTAATTTTCTTAAGTGTAATTTTTCAAATAATTCCCTATTAGTTTTGAGAAAAGAAATTTTACCTTTTTGGAGGGAATTGTTAACCCCCGACGGTGGCTTAAGCACCCAGAATTTGAAACCTTTTTTAATTAATGGACGGCCCCTAATTACATTTAAATAAATAAAATAGCAGCCCTATTGCAAAAATATGTATGGAAAGACATATTTTAAAATAGGGATTTTTGTTGGCTTTTGTTGTCACTCTGAGCCACAGCCACCCAGCAACCTGATTATGGGTGTAAGCAGACTTCAAATCTGTTTTATTGTTACTCTTTTTCTATTCAGGTTTTTACTCAAAACGTTACATTCAATGATATTCGATGAAGGACAAAAATAGTACTTTATTATAATAAAGAAAAAAAATTACATGACAGAAGCCAAGAAGAAAGGACTGTATTTTTAAATAAAAGACGGCTTATCACTGTATCTATATCTCGTTTATTAGGTTTGACATTAACTATTTCCATTTAATATCGAGTAAAAATTTAATTTAAATGTTTGATGTTATTTCTACGATACGATAATTTTCTCGATCAATAGCACGTTTTTAAGGGGTGTGTCAAATCTAAATTGTGTCATCATCTTAGCATGTACATATAAGGGCCATCTTAATATCATTTGTACTTTTATTTTTTTTTTTTTTTTTTCATTTCAAAACGTTTTAATTGCCGTAAATTTCAACACCTTCCAAATGGAATCTTTCAAAATGCCTTAAGCCAACTCATACGCCATACATATGGTATATGGTGTTGTAGTTATCGGCTACTAACTATGCAACTTCAGCCCAACATCAATTTGTTTTTTTCTTATTACTTCCTTATGTTATTAATAAGACTTTAAATAGCTAATTATTATGCGTCTTGTGATGAATCTTCAGCCAACACTTTGGACAAAATGAAACAATCGCCAGAAAAAAAAAAACACAAAATCAAAAATGCCTCCATTAACCTTGCGCATAGCATCAAAAGTAAATACTTGAATTTGAATACAATAAATATTTAAAGTGGTCCAAAAATATTGATTATTGATAGCTTAGGAGTTATGTCTTTGTTAAATAAAAATTAAAAGATTCGTCTGAATATTTTACATATGGGTACATATTTGCCTAATATATCGTATGTTGACATATAGTAAAAAAAAAGCGTTTACTTAATTAAGACTTTTGAGCAATATCTTTCAAATGCAGATAGCTATTTAGATTAGGGTGGTTCCAAAAAAAAAACAGACCAAAAAATTGTACAAGAAAATGAAGATGGCAATTGAACAGAGCGTTATTAGGTGTGTTCCAGTACTTTTCCAACAAGAACGGTCCTATTATGTACAATCTCGCGTATTGTAAAAAATTTACTGAGCGAGAAAAAGTCTTCACAAATTCCTGTACTTTTGCTTCAAAACCTGAGCAAATGTGTTGCCTAGAGCATGGTATATATCCTTAAATGAACTTCAGAGTTTAAAAATTTTGAGACATATATTCCGAGTTATTCAACAAAAACTAATATTTCAACAAAATTTAATGGATTTCATATCTTTGAGGACCACCCTAATGGTTACGCTTTGTTAATTGATTATTTATTTAAGTAAGGAAATGTATAAATATATATCTTATTTCAGAATTTTTTCAGTATTTCTAATTTTGGCGCCCCTTTTGTAGTTTCACCTGTAGCAACCGCTCATGTATGTATACCTGCATTCCTGGCATGTACTAAAGTTGAAAATAAACTACAAAGCAAAATTTTCTACGTTTTTATTACACTTTAGAGCGAAAAATCTTTAGTAAATCGCTAGTTCTCAAATCAAAAGAATAGCGCTTTGCAAAGTCTCTTAAACTGAACTCATCATTTGGTATTCTGCATAAAATGCCGAATAAAATGCTGCTGAACTTATAGTGGATTTTTCTAATTCCATTCTATATATTTGTTAAATTTGTATCTAGTTAAACAGGAAATAAGAAAAAAATTTAAATCATCAAACAGTTCTTTATATAAAGGCTATTGGGTTATCTTAGCTCACCTTCGTATTCACTGGTTATTGCACTATCGGACTACGACCTTTTCAGAGCTGAGTAAAATATTTTATGGAAACATGTGCGTAAGTTTTGAAGTTATCAAAGTGGCAGTGGAAACAAATTTACAGGGGAGTAAATTGTTCTATCGGAACAATGACAATATCACTGCTACTCAAAAACAGTGATAATAGTTATCAATCGAGAGCAAAGTGACTGAGTTATGCATTGAAGTACGTGGCCGCGGACCGCACTTCTTTACCAACTCTAGTATTTTGGTTATGCGTTATTTTGGGCAACACTAAAAAGTTCGAAAAAAAATTAAGATCCACATCAAAAATTGTTGCTTGAACTTAATATTTGATGACGATCACATACCCTTCTGTGGGAAACAAGATATATGCATGCACAATTGAAGTACTATTATCAGCAGACCGACCATAGTTCGGTTTTTCGATGAGAGGTAGAAAAAATATGGAAAGTATTCAAAAATTTGAAAGAGGTTGAAAAAATCGAATAAGTTGAAAACTGTTGGAAAATGTGAGAAAGGCTGAAAAATAAAAAAAAATAAAAGAAATACATTGAAAATCGTCACCGCCTGAAAAGGGTTGAGAGCGCCGAAAAATGTTGGAAAAATCGAACAAAATTGGAAAAGAAGGTTGAAAAAAGTATAAAGATAGTTAAAACAGCCTGATAAAATATGAAGTGTTAAAAAATGTTGAAAGAGAGCTGGAAAAAAGCTGAACGATGTTGAAAAAGTCGAAAAAATATGGAACATGTTGACAAAGGTTGAAAGAGGTTGAACAGTTGAAAAAGGCCGATAAAGTCGAAAAAAATGGAAAATGTTGAAACAAATTTAATTATTCAATTATATGGAAGATATGGGAAATGGCGAAAAAGTCGGAAATATTTGAATAATATTGAGAAAGGTTGAAAAACTGAAAAAGTAAAAAGAGTTAAAAATGTCGAAAAAATGGAAAATGTTAAAAAAAGTTGAAACAGGTTGAAAAAGGCTAAGAATAGATAATGACGAAAAAATGAATGAGGTTGAAAACATTGAAATAAGTTGAATAAGATTGAGAGAAGTTGGAACAGTTGACAAAGGCTGATAAATTTGAAAAAATATGGAAAATATTGAAAAAAATTGAAAGAGTTTGAAATACTCAAAAAAAGTTGAAACAGATTAAAAAAGTCGTGTTGAAATGGTGAATAATCTGTTAAGTTCAATGAAGTTAAAAGAGACTGAAAAAGTTAAAAGGAGAAAATGTTCAAATAGTCAGAAAATATTTTAAGAAAAAAGTTAACAAATGCCGAGGCTTACAACTTTTTGTTAACATGAGTGGTGCCACGCCCACTGATTCAATCTCGTCGAATCTTATTTAATATCAAAGCTTCTAGTAACCGACATCTCGACACCAAACTTTATTAGGATAACTCTGATAGTACGTTAAATATAGTCTAAAACATTTTGCTTACATGGGAGATGCCACGCCCGCCGATGCAATTCCGTCAAACTTCATTTAATTTCTAAGCATATAGTAACTTACACCAAATTTTAAAAAAATTACTCGCATAGCACACTAAATAAAACATTTAATATTTATTACATGTATTAAAGGTGCCACGCCCACAGGTACTATTGCGCCCAGTTTTGGCTATGACTAGCTTTATAGCAAGTATGCTTACGAATTGAAATTTCATAACGACTGCGTTGTTAGTTCTCTCATTTACGTTTATAGAATTATTAAAGTACCAAAAAATATTTTAATTATTGCCACCTAATTGCGTGTATTGAGGCTTTTAAAAGTAAATAATATTTTGACTAAATCTATTATCAATCCATATGAAATGCCTCATATGGCTACATATTTACGAAGATTTTTATGTAGGATATTTTCAGCTATAGATATGTCAGAAAAAGTTTAACAAACTTTCAAAACAACCGCTTACACTACATATGCAATTACATAGTCCATGCTTACTTGTAGCTACCTAAATATGAAAAAAACTATGCCACTGATGTCTTCCCAAAAAAGCCACAATAAAAATTAAAACTAGAAATGCTTTACCAGTTTTTAGCTTCACTGATTTTTACAACTTTTACGTCGAAGAATTAATTAAAACAAAAATTTTTAATGTTTTTTTCCACGAAAACATTGAGATGTTTACAATGTGATAGGTAGAGGTTAGTCATATGCTGCAACAGGAATACGCAGTTTATTCAAGTCAGTGTTTGCGTTATCATAATTTTGCATAGTTTTTTGACCCCAACGAAATTCAAGGTAAACGTATGAAAAAGTCACAAAAAAATCAAAAAAAAAAATTCAAATTAATCGAAGCGTTAAACAGTCAGCAATAATTCTGCGGAAGCTATCTTCATATCAGATACTACGCATACACTGAAAATATATCTGTATCGATTCTTAAGCATAAAGCAAATTTTTTAGTAGTATTATGAATAAATAATAAATCTGCAAAAAAAATTTATCACTCGAAATTGGTTTAGGAGATATAGCCATCGAAAGTTGCGGATATAGCTTTTATAAAAAACGCTATTAGTTGGAAACTCTTGAATGAATTTCCAAAATATGGACATCATATGAAAGGTAATTTAATGAGGTATTAAATTGGGATAATATTTGAACTTCGTTGGTTAAATTTTGAAATATTTGGATTTTTGAAAAATTTTGAACTTTTTTTAAAAAAAAAAACCGTTAGTTTTTCTAAAAAATGTAGTATTAACCTATAGTGATACTTCTATATTTAGAAAGTATAATTCGTTACCTTTAAAATGACGTGCCATTTTTATTATATTTTTTTATATTAATAAATTTTTTTTTACCGGAAAACAAAAAAATAATATTAATTTTTTTGAAAACAAAATATACATGGACAGCAACTATATGTTATAGACTGAAAAACTCTTCGCAAGGATCAAATCGGATGAAAGTATTTTTCCGGTATATGGGGGGTTGCCTAAATGCCCTACAGTAATTTTCATTTCTTTGGGAAATTTTTTTTTTGAAATCGCTCAGGCAAATCTGGACAAAACGCTATAGCCGCTCAACGCCGTGCGCCAGACCCCTATTCGACAAGTCGGATTTCGAGAACGAGACTATACAAAAACAAGCGTTTAATCCGTTTGAGAGGCATTTTTGTCGTCGTCTAAGTCGATTTTTTAGCTTATTCCCCATAGTTTTTGAGATATTTTGCTTTAAAAAAAATTCAAAAAAAAAAAACACAAAGTGTGCAGTTATTTAAGGAATGATTCAATGTGTATATATATTAAGCCTCAATGTTTCGCTACGTAAGTTTATATTAAAAATCATATAAATAAATAAAAAAAATTTAGTTTTTTCCTATTGCGAACACGTGTTGCATAACAATTTTATAACTCATCACTGTAATTTATGTAGGCGTCGTCATAACGAATTCAAGCAAACGTTAAAAAAAAACCTCGAAATCGCTCTAGTAAACTTAGAAATGCACAAATTAATGTCATCAAATTCAGTAGGCGCTGCTTAGTGATTACCTCATTTTTATAATAAAAAATGCATAAAAATATTAATTCCATCGCATATTGCGTTCAAAATTCCATAGCATACGTAAATCATTTATGTTGAATAAAATAATTTAAATTCATTCATTAATACATATAGTATATTCCATTGACTTTGAAGTTTGTCTCTTTTGAAGTGTTAAATTATATTTTGATTGATATTTAAATTGTTTATTGCTGTATCGATACAAAAATATCACAAGGGTTTGGGGATAGCATCGCAAAATTATGCACAGCGTTAAAGCTATGATGACACTAAATTTATGTTTTTTTTCTACATTTTTTGATTTTCATAACATTTTTTGAATTTTTCAACATTGCACACATGTGCATTAAAATATTTACTTATAATCTATTGCTTGATTTCATCCAGAGGCGTAACTAGAGTGGAGTGAAGGTGGCTGATTAGTGGCGGTAAAATTTAAATTTTTATATGTACATTATCAAAAATACTTGTTTTTCGGCCCCGGTGGCAATTTTTCAAGGTCTCTACAAAATTGCATATTTTGTTTCAATTTAATTCTTACATTACATTTCCAAAACAAGAAAAATAAATATAGAAATAGTCATACAGACTTAATTTCTGCTTTTTTTGTTTAATGGCGGCATTTAACAACAATATGGCTACGTGTTTGTTGTAACAATTATATATAATTAGTTTTGATAAATATTTTGTCACAATTTTATGACACATATTTTGAACCGGTACCAATGACAATAAATTTCAGAAACTTTGCATTAGTGATTGTACGAAAAGATCATTACTTTGGGTATGGAACTTGGTGGTGGGGAGCGAAGTCGGACAGCGCTTTTATCAATACAATGTCTCTGCAATATAACGTTTCTACATCTACTAAAACACGATGTACAAGGCTAAGCTGAACAATTTTTAAATCTTTATTGCAAACTGAAAATTTATTCTAAATAAAAAATCATTACTCATTATTATAGACTTGCAAATATGATTATACCATGAAATTATGATTAGCCCAGAAACAATTTTATATGAATTTATATTTATTATGCTTAGCAAAATCGCTAATAAGCATTACCTTCTTGAAAAAAAAGATACATGGTATACATATATGTATATACCCACAATCGAATCCAGTGCATAATCTTTAAAGCTTACAAGCTCCTTAACACATCAGGCTGAAACTAACGATTCTGTATAAGCTGCCCAATCGGCATGTAACGTTTCGGAAACCTTTCAGAAATCTTTATTTAGATAAATAAAAAAACGTTAATTCTGGAACACTTCTGAATAATTACATATAAACGACTTCGTTTATAATGTGCCAGAAAGATTAAGAACACGTTGAATTTGAAACCTTTCAGAAACACTTCAGAATAATTGCATGTGAAAGATTTTTTTCGTGCCAGGAATATTTCATTTGAAAGGTTCAGGAAACGTTGAATCTGAAACCTTTCAGAAACACTTCAGAATGGTTGCAGGTGAAACTTTGGAATATGGAGAATAGGTGACATTTGAAAAAGATTTCTGCAACGTTTCAAATGACAAAAAAAAATATCATTGCAGCAGATTAAGTTTTAGTGCAATTTCTGTGCAAACTTTTTCTTATTAATAGATAAATCGACGAAATTAAAAATTTAATGAATTTAACTAAATTTTGGACTTATTTCAGTTGGCTGGCTATCGAGTTTTCTAACAATATAGCCCAGACACTGTTAATCTATGAGAACGAGGGCAAATTCACTAACAGCACAAACATTACGCTCGTTGTTTCGAAAATTACTTGAAAAATCTTTTAAAATTATTAGTCATATAAGCAAATTTAATTAAAATATTTTTATCTGCAAACATTTACTTGGAACTCTAAGATTTTGTATAACAAAAGGGGCTTTACACCATAGAAACATTCTTAAAATTATGATTTTCAACGGAAGAATCATGCTTAGTTATCTTTATCTAAATCTAAATCTGATTTTTTTAACATTATTAATTGTAAATGAATTTTTATTAGTCTTTTGACTAAGCAAATGATTTATTCGCAATAATTCAAATGTAAGGCAGACAGATAAATTAATGCTCTGCTTCGTAAAATTTGTGCGGATTATTTATTGATTCGAATTAATTCTTGTATTTTTTTTGTTTTAAGTGAAAGGATGCAACGTGTACTCACGCTTCACTCGAAAACGTGAATATTTGTTTCGTTCTTCTCTTAAACGATACTATTTTATAAGTAAGTAAGTTTGTTTGTACATATGTTAAGGATGGATTCCAGAACTATTGAACCGATTCCAAAAATTTTTCATCACAAAAAATCTTTTGAAGCTTATAGTTTTTAAAGTGAAAAATTTTAAACGCTTTACTGATTATTATTAATGTCAAACTGTAATCAAAAATCGTCAAAAAATGGCTGGCGTTACGTAAATGGGCGCGGCACCTTTCATACAAGCAAAAACTGTAAAACGCTATCGCAGAGAACTCTGCACATGAATTTTTTCCAAACTAGCTATGAAATATAGCTGCACAATATATGGGCGTGGCATCAACTATACAAGTAAAACCTTGATGTGCTATGTACATAAAAATAATTAAAGCAAATCCTAGCAAACTTGGTACGAGCACATTTAGTGATATAGGCAACCATTAGACAAAGTGTGGGCGGATGTGAACTCGTAGGCGTGACAGCTCCTATACAAGCAAAAACTTAGAGTTGCGATGCGCAAAAAACAATTCAGACAATACAAGCAGCTTGGTAATACAAGCAAGTATTAGCAAAAAAGTGTTTAACTTTGGAAAAATGGGCGTGGCACTTCCCTTACAAATATAAACTTTGAAACGCCAAGATACAAAAAAAATCAGACAAACTTATTAAAATTATAATGGCAAAAAGATAATATCTTAGAAGGCGATAAAAACTAATTTTAAATTTATCCATTACCACCCGTCCAAAGCCGGGATGTGCAGCAAGTTGATTTATAGTTCCATGTACGAGTAAAAATGTGTTAAAAATGAAAAGATGTTACTGGTTTGCCTTAACCTTGAAGCAAAGTGTGCGTGTTTGTGAGTGAGTAAAATAACGTGACTTTATGCGTTTATTGCTGTGACAATCTAACGAACAATTCAGATTAATTACATTATTTTGAAGAGCACCACAGCACTTCGAAAAATCAGAAATAAAACATTTCAGACTTAAAAGTGAATGTACAAATCAAGCAACGACTGCTGTTTTGCTTTTAACAGCTACCAACCAACACATAAAGCATGTGCGGTTGGCCATTGAAGATCACTTAAGAAATGCGGAGGTGAATCCCCTTAAAAAGTGCTGAAATTAACGCATTATATTTTTACTTCATCTTCAGCAGAGCATCATACAATGACGTTGTAAAATAAATTTTGACCTTTGAAAAATTTAGTTTTTCAGCACAAATAACCTTCTGGTAGTTTTCTCATTTTTTTCTGTTATTATTTTCACGGAACAATTCTGCGATTCTTACTGATAGTTGTCAGCAATATTCATTAAATATTCATAAAATACAACTTATGTATATGTTAAAATTTGCATACCCGATTGGAATGATCATACAGGCATTCTGATAAATAATTAAAATTCATACATGTCTGCATATAGAGGAAGTTCTGGTAACTTAGAAGATCTAAGGTGAATAACATAATCCGGATGAAGTAGAAACGTTTGCACATGCTGTCCAATAAGAGAAGCCCCTTCTCTTCAAACAACACCAATATGTCACAAGACCAATATAACAAAGAATGTCAACGTCAACGAGATATCCAAAAGTTTTTGTCCCGTGCGACACCTTGGTTTTTTGCAATTATCTTGAAAACGAAAAATTGCCCAAATTCAACCTTAGCACCAATTATAAAGCTAATTAGGAGTTATAAGTTAAACCTAATGTCAAAATATAAATCCGTTTTATTTTGACTTTTTTTTACTTCGACGGTCAAACTGGACCCATGGAAATGCCCATATATATTATAAATTTCATTGAAAATAGCGAATTTTTGAATGTTGGCCTCCGGCTCAAACTGGCAGTAGATAGTAAATTGTACTGTACTTGGCTCGTTTTGAGCCTTGCACCGAGTGTACTCTTAACAAACTACTAAGCCTGATCAGACGTGAAGGTGCACATCAATCTGGTGCCACGGGTTGTCAGAAGCCTTTAGAACTTTGGTTCTAGCCTAGCAATTGCGTGAAACCTAATGGATTGGATCGCATCCGGTAGGCCCCTCAAAGGGTGCTGTGGTCCCCTATCGCGAGAAATGCAAAATGTAACGCTCAGTGTGAAGTTGCATTTCCTTAACCTTTTGGCAGTTCCAAGGACGGCAAGAGATGTAGTTAGCTTTATTCATGAGTGTTTTCTCGTATTCCGCAACTTCTTTCGGGGCTTATGCCTGTACTTTTTTTATTTTTCTTACACTGTGGTAGAATCAAGCTGTTATAATTCTGAAACATGATCGGCTTCCATTCTATAAAGTCATTTGGTACTGACTTAAAATTTGATTGCATCTTTTTTAAGTTATATTACTTCGCCCTCCCCTATGTTGATTCGTATGTACATATGTGCATTAATACCAGACAATTGTGGTGCGCTATCTAACCGCTCAATTAACCAGCAATTAACTTTGCATTAAATTTCTACATCATGAAAAAGATTGTAGCTATATCCTCTTTGCTATGTACATGTATGTACGTGTATATTGTTATATTATATTGCTTAGTACTTAGTATTTTATGTTACTCAAGAGCTGCTTATGTAAATTAACGTATAGATCATCATTTTATATTGATAGCACTGCTTTACAAAGACAATAACTTGAGGCGTTCTGAGTTCAATTTTTTCAAGTTATATAAAATTTTTGAGTTTAAAATTTAGTTGAGGTTTTGCAAAAACTTAATCCTAAAAAAAGGATATTTAACTTAAAAAAAATAAACAAAATAAGTATGCAGTAACCTTCTTTAATACAAATATGCTGTTTTAAAAAAGAAATTATTAAAATCGGTTTAGTATATTTTGCGTCAAAGCGTTACAAAGCAATTTTATGTAAATAGTATATATATGGTAGGCAGTAAGCCTCTTTTCAAACTACGCCCTGGTGCTAGTTTGAAACATTTCATAAAATCTATGACATTTGTGTGAAATTCGGTTACATTACGTTTAGAAAATATTTCAGTATAGTATTTCAAACGATTTATTTGTATCCACGAACCGATTTCGTTCATGTTCAAACTCATCCACGTAATGAATTTCATTGAATTATCTCGTTACGGGCTCCGTTTTCCCGAAATTACAACTTCCACAGAATATTGATAATTTTCTGAATCAGTGGGTAAAATTCACCCAGCAACAGTGAACTTTATGTTGTTAAGTAAACTGCGCACTTTATTTTTTGTAGATCAGTGTAATAAGTCGGTAGTTGCCAGCGCATTATGACACGTGATCAATTTTTTTTTTAATTGTTGGCTTCACATCTTCAGATTGATTTGCAGTTTAACAAAATATTGGCATGTTTCATGTGGGGTTCGAGCTTTCAAATGGAATAATAAATATGTATGCATAATTTATTTATTTTTTACAGTCATAATATTACTTGATTTATATACTGTTTTTTACATTCCATGTACTTTCTTCATATTTTGTTATGAATTTCAAGCGCAAAATTATTTAAAGTTAATAGATGTATTACCCTGTTACCCTTTCGGAAGATGCTTTCATTTTTGCAAAAGGCGTTTTATGTTATTCGCGACTTTGATAGTTGTGAAATAATCAGAAGCAGAATACACTTAGACAAATCATGTATCGGTATACTACTCAAAAATGTGGAATAACATATAATCGATAGAAGGTGATGATTTCGTTAAAGATGGCCCCACAGCAAGCCATTCTGTTGAGACTATAGCTGCTGTGGCTGCAGATTTGCATTAGACTTGATGATGATGAGACTTGAAGCATTCAATCATTTCTGTTCCACAAAAAGAAAGTCAATAAATTGTCCTTAGCCAATATGGTGGAACCAAGAGATCACGATTTCTCGTAATATATTCAAAATTTATTTCAAAATGTGTCAAACTTTGCAGTAATGCAACTTACCTCGAAACTTTTAAAACTATGCCATTCGAAAGAATGGAAGTCTGAGCTGGCTGGCATACTGCAAAAATTCAATGGATTGGAACGGATTCAACCATACTAAAAAATGTTTGAGATGCCAAACCTCAAAGCAACAGATTTTAGAACTTTTAGCTTGACATCTTTTATTTTTAAAACTATATATATTGATTGATTACTTTGTCAGATGTAACATTCCTCATTGCTTCCTCTTGCCTACTCAGCGCGCTTAATAACTTGGTTATTACCAACCATGATTAAAATTTACTCACCGAAGCATTTTAACTGGATGGTTCTGCAACCAAGACGAATAATTTGTCCCATGGTATCACAATGAACGTCTAATTAGTCCTATTGAGTCTTTTCTAAACGGCTGTTACTCCATATGTATCTCGTAACTTAATTTCTGTGAAGTGCGCGAAAACTTTAGAATTTTGTCGAACTGTCCCACACAGGGCTGCCAAGTGGAAAAAATGGAGCTGCCGGACTTCTCAAAAAAAATAATCTCTCCTTAAAATCCTTCAAAAGTGAAAGACTCAAAACAGGCCACTTAGCAGCCCTGGTTTCACATTAAAGGCTAAAAATAATTCTTGGGTTGGAAATATATTAAACAAACTTGGAAAGAGAAGCATTTCAAAGAAATCATATAGTTTCATATTTAAGTTTTCGGCTACTAAATTTATGACCGAAGTTCATTTTAATTCAAAAATTTTTCATCCAAACAAATTCATGAAAATTAATCCAAACCTTTCATATCCATACACAAAAAGTGCACTAACACTACAACATGACACGTGCTTTTAGCACAGAGCGAATTCATATTTCGCTTGTTTACTATTTCTTTATTTGACATTTCTGCTGACAGTAAACAGCTGTTCAATATTTGTGCAGCAAGCGGCCATTTTTAATTACGAATTTCATCGATTTCATGTCAATTGGAGAAAAAATGCATTTTTAAGTGAAAAAAGTGAATTTTTTCAGAAATATTGTTCAAGAATACAGTGAAAATGACGACGATCCAACGTTCATTTGCGCAGAAACTTTCAAAGTAATTAAATTGACGTTTTAATAGGACCATTGAATTCAAAATTGGCCTCGCCCAGTCTGCAATGTTTTTTCATAGTAAAAAAATGTTCTAATTTTTAATTATTTTCTTACAAATTAGGCAAGTGGCTTCGGATGTGCGCAAAAATGTGGTAAATTGTCATATGCAAACTAAAACAACGGACTCTAATTCAATGTGCTCTTCTACGGTAAGTTGGGTGCTTTGTTCGAAAATATTGGGAAGGGTGTGGTTGCCTCATTTCAAAACAGGAAGTTGGAAAATTTAATAAACAGGAAAAATTACAAAAATATATTTTTATGATAGCTATTACCCGCTCAATAATTGGTACAAATTTATTTATGGTCCAAGTTATTGAATTTTGCCAAAATCCAATGTCATTAAAATATGTCGCTTGGATCTGATGGAGAAAATGTTGGAAATGGTACATAATTCAATAAGTTACAGAGTAAGTGTAAGGAGTTCCGGCACGTTCAAGCGCTAACAATTTTCAGAATAATTTTTACCATTACGGGACAGTTTTATCACCGAAAAATTAATTTATTTTTGAACTAAGTTTTTCGGAAGTCGATTGGTTATATATTTGAGCAAGGTTTAGCAACCAATCTCACATCCTTTAATGTAAATTACAAATTACCTTTTCATTAAGCACATCATATAAAATTTAAGATTTTATAAATGGCTTTTCATACATAAGTTATTAGCAATTTCTGTGATATCTTTTATGACGTAAAAGTTTGCTTCTGGTGTGAACCTCCGCACATTTCTCCCGTAACAAATTCAGTAGATATTTTTTTTTTTCCAAAAGGTGGAACAATAAACAAAGATTACATTACATTATAGTTTATAATAGATGAAAATTGTGTTGATTTTTAACTCGTTATGTTGATTAAAAGACTAAAAACAATAAAGTATACCAAAAATTAATCGCAATAAGTTTAAATTGTTTTTTTCATTAAAATTTCAAAGGACAGTAAGCTACAGTTTTTTATGTATCAATATTTCTAATATAACTTAATAAACGTACCACAATTCTCTAGGTATTAATGCCTCTAAAACAAAAGCTATATAGAACATATACTTTGCTTAAACTAAATTTATACTTACCATTGAATTTTATGTATGACATATTAAATTCTGGAATTTATGATACCAAAAAATCATTGCAAAAATTATGATAAACGAATCTTTTTTTAGCTTTCATTAACAGAGCCTGTGGAACCACTAGATTTCGAAGAATTTTTGTCGCAGCACATAAATATACTGAACCGTGATCCACTAAAAAATATTTTAGAATTTCCAGCAGGAGATGTTTCAGTAAAAACATTACCACGCAAAATACGCACAATAGATCATATTGTACCGAATGAAAATATGTAAAATATTGTGCAATTTTTTTTGAAATCAATAACTTAACTTTTTTACCGCTTACAGCACCGAGTTGCCCCAACACGTCCAAGAGTGTGTCAACTGTTATACACGTCCGTGGAAAATAGTTGAATACTCACAACGACATTATTCTAGTTCGTGCTGTGCACGTGAACGCATCGATCGTGGTACCATTAGTCCATCGGCTTATCAACAAGAATTTGAAATTGACAAAGATTTTTCAATATGTGATGATGCTCTCACTGATAAAAGTGACAGTTGTACGCCCAGTTCTCGTCAATCAATTGCAAGTCTCTCTTCTGTCTCATCGTGTACTGATACACTAACACCACGCGGTTCTTGGGCCAGTTTTGACTTACGTCGCTCTGTTAATGATCCATTAATACCAAACCTACTTGACGATGTACCACCCGAACAAATTGATCAAACCAATGAATCGCGTCGACAAGATGATCGTCAAGAGGCCTTGTTTTCTTTGTACCCAGAAGCAGATGCTGAAGATCTTATCGAACGTCGCCTACCCGCTGAAATACCAATTGAGCACATGGGTCATCGCATTTACATCAAGTGCTTACAGTTACGTTTAGAATTAGAAGTTGAACCTATATTTGCTTCGATGGCAATATACGATGCTAAAGAGAAAAAGAAAATTTCTGAAAATTTTTATTTTGATATGAACTCAGATCCACTGAAGCGTATGTTAAGTACACATGTTCGTTGTTCCGATGCAAGTACACAGAGTCGTGCGGGCATTTTTGAAATCACATATCCGAGCAACGATTTGTTTCTTGTCATACGTTTAGAAAAAGTATTACAAGGTGACATTAAAGATTCAGTCGAACCTTATCTGAAGGATGATAAAGATAAATGTCGTGAAAAAGCTAAATCGAATGCATCCGACTATTGTGAACGTTTAGGAAAGTATCGTATGCCTTTTGCTTGGACAGGCATATACTTGACTAATGTTTTTAATGGTGATAGCTTTGAGAGTAAAGATAATGGAAGTACCGGAGAAAAAGAAAGTGGCTCCTTGGGATCAGCAGCCAGCTCCAATAGTTTGGATCGGAAATGCTCGACAAGCAGTTTTGATCAGCTACGTCGCAAGGCAAATGATATGAGCGGCACCCTTACCAGACGTGGTTCACTGGAACGAAAAAATGAAAAACGTCGTTCATGGTCACCTGATGAGTTTGCTAATAGTATTGAGACCTTCCGACCAATAACAATAACGGTTTCAAGCTTTTTCAAACAAGAATCTGATAAAATGAAAGATGAAGATTTGTATAAATTTCTTCCTGAACTTAAACGGCCAAGCGCTGTTATGAAAAAGTATAAATGTATACCAGGTTCCATTAAATTAGAAATATCTCCATGCCCAGAAGATGTGAAAAACGCACTTACACCTGAATTGGCAAAAGTGGATCCATATCCAGGTAATCATTATAAAAAAAAATTAAACAAACACAGACTGTAAAAAAAAAATTACTTTTCAGAGGATCATAC
The DNA here is from genome assembly GCA_949775025.1 of Tricholauxania praeusta. Taxonomy (NCBI): domain Eukaryota; kingdom Metazoa; phylum Arthropoda; class Insecta; order Diptera; family Lauxaniidae; genus Tricholauxania; species Tricholauxania praeusta. The sequence continues at coordinate 16,362,245 of OX459030.1, forward strand.
ACGTCCGGTAAAAGAAATACTTGAATTTCCTTCCATGACCATTTACAATCCGCACTACTCATATCGTAATCTATTATTTGTCTCTCCGAAAGACTTAAATTTCTCATCGCGCGCTGGCTCTGCACGTAATATAGCAGTGCGCATTCAACTCATGGCAGGGGAAACACAGTCGGATGCTGTAAATGCTATATTTGGCAAATCATCATGTCCTGAATACACTTCTGAAGCATATACTTCAGTGAATTACCATAATAAGTGCCCAGCATTCTATGACGAAATTAAAGTTGCATTACCTGCTAACATAAAACAAAATCACCATTTATTTTTTACACTTTTCCATGTGTCCTGCCAAAAGAAGCCACAAGAAGTACAAGCATCCATTGAAACACCAGTTGGCTATACATGGTTGCCCTTACTTGAGGATGGTAAACTAAAAGTTGGTGAATTTCAGTTGCCTGTAATGGTTGAAACTCCACCAGAAAATTATTCTTTTATACCACCCAATGTTCATTTGCCTGGTACAAAATGGTTGGATAATCATCGTCCTGCATTTACAATAACAATCGATGCGGTTACTTCTATACATACATTGGATCCTCACTTAGATCGGTACGTTGTCAAGTTAGCTGGGTGTTATAGTTTTAATTATTATTTCACATTACTCAACATTTTCTTCACAATGCTATTTAAGCCCTTCGTCATAATTTCAAGTGTATATTTCAAAACTATCTGTGTATTTTTCCTTTAGATTTTTCTTAACTTGTGAATGTTTGGACTCGCGAAAAATTCCACCTCGTATTGGTGAGGGCAACATGGAAAATGAGATGAAGAAGTGCTTGCTGGACATTGCTAATGGTGAACGAGAGTCATTGGTTAAAAACTTGCACTTAGTTTTGGATAAACTCATTGAATTGCTAGTCACTACATACAAAATTGGCGGACAAACTTTATCCTTGGGCTCAACAGTATTTGAAGTTTTATGTTTAGTTTCAGCAAATCTTGCAGTAAGCTTTAAAAAAAGCATCGCATCAAACTAAATCTACTTAATAACTTTATTATAATTCATTAGATATTATCAGATGATATTGTTGTTGATCAATATGGTCGTCAATCTCTACTCTCGACTTATGTGCAGTTTCAAAGTAAAATACCACATCCTTTTTGTGGTAAACGACGCATAACTTGTAGCCGCAGTAATGCAGAAGAGATGATTTCAACTAACACCAGTGCTCCTGAAAGTTATGGCATATATGATAACATTACATCAGGACGTAGTTTGGATCGAAAGGGTTTGTTTCAATTTTTATCCTGTAATTCAACATACAAACTATATAATTTTACAGATATCGCTGTTGAAATGTCTCCTACTTTTGGTGGTCGCGATGGCCAAATTCGTTTACTACACGAAGAGTTAGCTTTGCACTGGGTTGTTGCCAGTGGTAAAGCTGCTGAATTGGCAATGAGCAACTCATGGTTTTTATTTGAACTTGTAATAAAATCAATGATTGAGCATTTGGATTATACACGTACTTTGAATACACCACGCAAGCAACGTTTTCCTCATCAATTTACTGATGACATTTCAACATTAGTTCACTTAGTAACTACAAAAGTTGTGGGATATCATAGCAATGAACCAAAATTGGCGCAATCTTTAAACGCTAGCCTTAGTTTCTTTATATTCGATCTATTTAGTATTATGGATCGTGGATTTGTTTTTGGTTTAATTAAAACATATTATAAAGTTTTAATATCTAAAAATGCTTCGATTCCGGATTTAATGAATTACAAAATTGATTTTTTGCGCATTGTTTGCAGTCATGAACATTACGTTGCATTGAATCTGCCATTTGGTACTCCATATACTACTATTTCAGCACCCGGCAGTCCTACACCAAGTGTTACTTCAGATAACAGTCAAACTTCTTACGTGAGTATTTGTTGCAATGTTGATTTTTTCTTTTTAATTAAAGGAAATGAACCAAACAATATCAGGATGTTTTTCCTGAATTATTTTTAGAATAGTTAACATCACAATTTATGAAACTCAATTAAGAAAAAAATAAAATAAAAACATAATTTTTTGCACTCTTAGGGTTCGATTGAACGTGCTCTGCATGCTGACCTAAGTGCTGATTTTCGTCAACAACACTTTTTAGTGGGCTTAGTATTAAGTGACTTAGCCACTGTGTTGGAAGTGCCGTAAGCTAAAGCATATCCGTAGAATACTCCTTTTATGCATGTATTTATTGTTCGTCCTTTTACAGTAATCCACCACTTCACGGCAAGGCTATTCGCTGCATACGTAATCTAATGACTTCACATGATCTTGATCCACGATATAGCGAATTAGATGCACGTGCACGTGTCGCTGCTTTATATCTTCCGCTCTTAGGTATCGTTATGGATTGCATACCCCAATTGCATCAATATCTAACTGATACACATGACCGTCTACAAAGTATTGGCTTACTCGAAGACTATCAAGGTCCGCATCAAACTATCGCTACAACTACAATCAGTCCAGAAGTAGCCTATGCCATATCAGGCAGTCACACATACTCTTACGTACCCGATCAGGTAAAGAACAAATCTCAGTTGAGCAGTGAAAATACACGTCATCTGTTAGCATGTTTTACATGGGCTCTGAAAAATTTAGAACGCACCATACTCTATCGTTGGGTATTAGGCTTAAGCCCACATCGTGTGCATCAAATGTTGCAAGTTCTCAACGCGTGTATACCCTGCTTCGAGTATAAGGGACAAGTTCAGAGACACACAGCAGCTCTCAAACGCAACAATACTCAAAGTTTTCGTAAAACTCCTGATATGAAAGAGAAACTAGAAGAATATATTCGCGGCACCGGCTCGGCACGTAATGATCTAATAAATCGACGCAAAGATCGTAATTCTACAGAGAAATTTCGTTGGCGCAAAGAGCAAATGCCATATCGATCACAATGTAGCGATACAAGTGTTAAGGTAGATCCCGAACTGGAGATGAGTCATTATATAGAAGGATCATTGGCTACTGAAATTGCGCTAATCACTTTAGATGCTTTAGAAGTAATTGTGCAAGTAGCAACAAATTCTGAATTACATCACAATTTATTGGGTACTGTTTTGAAAGTATTACTCCATACATTATCGCGTAATCAGAGCACTTTGGCACTCCAGAATTTGTTTGCCTCACAGCGTTCATTGATCTTTAAATTTCCAAATTTATTATTTGACGAAGAAACAGACATTTGTGCAGACTTATGTCTATTACTACTGAAACATTGTGGCTCACAACTTCCTGGTATACGTTCGCAAGCGGCAGCGTCTTTGTATTTATTAATGAGACAAAATTTCGAAATTGGCAATGTAAGTTAAACTATAAATAATATTAATTTTTAAGGGAATATTACTTGGGAACAAACACAATTTGCAAATATCTAGCGAATGTTGGGAGATTTCGGGGAGGAGTGGTATATGAAAATAGCTTTTATAGTTCTTATTAGGCTTAAAAAGATTATTTAATGTACAGGGAATGCTAATAAGTCTTTTTGGTCTCCTGAGTAGCAGCGCTATTAGAATGCTTGTATGCTCATATTTAAGAGTATTTAAAGACAAGCTTTAGCTCCTTAATTACTCTTAAAGTACTAGTAATCGGGATTGTTTTCGTACTCCTAAAACTTAAATTTAGCAGTACTTGATGATACTATATGCCTAGTGAGTTTCAGAACGACTTGAAAGTAGCTTAAAGCCTCTAGGAGTCATTAACAAAAGAGTTCATAGAATGCTCTAGCTTTTAAATTTTGGAAGAGCACTTCGAATGCTCCTAATTGGATTTATTTAAAACTTAAATATAGAAGCGACCTTGAACTAATTAGTAAGATTTGTGTTTAATAAAAATATTTTGAAAAAATTTTGAACTATTTGCAGAACTTTGCACGTGTTAAAATGCAAGTGACTATGTCACTTAGCTCACTTGTTGGCACTAATTCTGCCTTTAGTGAACAATCATTGCGTCGTGCTTTAAAAACCGTACTCGTATATGCTGAATCCGATTTGGATTTGCAAGAGACTTCATTTCCTGAGCAAGTACAAGATTTACTTTTCAATTTACACATGATACTTTCGGATACCGTTAAAATGAAAGAGTATAAGGAAGATCCAGAAATGTTACTCGATCTTATGCATCGCATAGCTAAAGGTTACCAAAATAATCCTGATTTACGTCTTACTTGGCTTGAAAATATGGCAAAGAAACATCGTGAACGCGCCAATCACACCGAAGCTGCCATGTGCTATGTGCATAGTGCGGCACTAGTAGCCGAATATCTTAGTATGCTGGAATCTCAATTACATTTACCTGTAGGTGCTGTAAGCTTTCAACGTGTTACTCCAAATGCATTAATGGAATCAGCAGTTTCTGATGATGTACTTAGCCCTGGAGAAGATGGCATTTGTTTGGGTAATCACTTCACTGAAATTGGTCTAAAGGCTTTGCTGGAAGAAGCTGCCAATTCGTATCAAATTGCTGGCATGTACGAAGCCATGAATGAAGTATATAAAATTCTCATACCCATATGTGAGGCCAATCGCGATTTTCAGAAACTTGGAAAAATTCATGGAAAGCTGCAGGAAGCTTTTAACCGCATTGCACAGTTACAAGGTAAACGAGTATTCGGTACTTATTTCCGGGTTGGTTTTTATGGTGCCAAGTTTGGTGATCTCGATCAGCAGGAATTCATATACAAAGAGCCAACATTAACCAAGTTGCCAGAGATTTTCAGTCGCTTGCAGGTATGGAAATATTAAATTTTTGCCTAATTATGTTTCAGAAAAGTCAGTGCTTTTTTTATTTTATTTTAGAACTTTTACGCTAAATGCTTTGGTCAAGACTCTGTACAAATAATTAAAGATTCGAACTCTGTGGATGTTAATTTATTGGATCCAGAAAAAGCCTATATTCAAATAACGTACGTTGAGCCGTATTTTGAAACCTATGAGATGCGTCATCGTGAAACCTATTTCGAAAGAAATTTTAACATAAGTGTGTATATATATAACACAAACGCAAAGCACATTTACATTTCTTTTGTGTCTTCTTTTCTCCTACATAGAACGCTTTATATTTGCAACTCCGTTTACAAAATCTGGAAAAGCACATGGTGATCTACATGAACAGTGCAAGCGTAAAGTTATACTCACAACTGCAAATCATTTTCCATATGTGAAAACGCGAATTCAAGTCATAAGTCGACAACAAATCATTCTTGAACCCATAGAAGTGGCCATTGAAGATATACAAAAGAAAACTATAGAATTGGCTGCAGCAACTAATCAAGAACCGGCCGATCCAAAAATTTTGCAAATGGTCTTACAAGGCTGCATTGGTACAACAGTAAATCAAGGACCTATGGAAATGGCAAGCGTATTTTTATCAAATCTCTCAGATGGGGTATCTATACCAACAAAGCATCAGAATAAATTACGTCTGTGCTTTAGGGAGTTTGCAAAACGCTGTGCTGATGCATTAAAGAAAAATCGAAATTTAATTTTATCCGATCAAAAGGATTATCAACGTGAGTTAGAACGTAATAATGAACGTTTTATTGAGCGTTTAACTCCATTAATAACCCTGACACCGACGCAGGCGCAAGGCGTTGTAAAGTAAGTTAAGTCCTCGGGGATGCTAACTTTTGGGGGATTCTCCGAATTGCGGGAAGTTTTGTCCATGTGGGGAATCGTGGAATTATTTTTATCACTTTAAGCTTAATTTTGTAAATCTGTCACCTTCTTTATTCTGTGTGCGCGGAACTTCAGAAAAAATTCGGAGGAAAGGAAACAATGAGTTAGCATCTCTGATTATGCTCCCTGTTGCAGAAGCGTAAAACATTATAATAAATACTTTTTTTTTTAAATTACAGAGCTAATAGTTATAACAACAAGAGCACACCACTTAAATGGTAATATGTTTGTACTAAAAATTCGTTATTATTTCAATATTTTAAACGTATTATTAACACATAAGTTTAACAACACGATTTTTGTATTTCATGCCTTTTCACTAAAACTGGATTTTATTTCATTGATAAAAAAGCGTTTCAGATTACTTTAAATGAGGTAATTTAACACAAATAACATTTAATTTATGCATCACATTATCACATTATTACATACACTACTTTTTTTATTGTGTACCAAAAAAATTTCCAAAAAGAGTAAAACATAAAACAATTTTTTAAAAAAACTATGATATCGTATCGAATAGTTGAGCTTGAAATATTGCATGCATTTAGAATTTTATTAATATTACGTTTTATATTTTTTCAAAATCACATACACATCAGCGAAATGTACCAAAAAAATTAAAGCAAAATTGATATTTTAACACCTTTTTATAGTAAAATAAATATTGTGTGAAAAAAAATTGTTATTTTAATTTTTTTTTTAAATAAGTTATAAACTTTCGTTTAACAACACGATTTTTGTATTTCATGCCTTTTCACTAAAACTAACCAAAAAAATTTCCAGAAAGAGTAAAATATAAAACAATTTTTTAAAAAAAGAACCACATGAATTGCGTAAAATGTTAACGTAAAAAAAAAATTTAATTAAAATTAAACTGCTTTAGGCGTATCTTATTTTCGATTATAAGCCAAAAGTTTGTGAAAGAAATAGTATTGAGGAGGACAGTATGAATAACCAAGTTGTACAACAAAAGTTGAATCGTATAATTTAATTTGTTTATTTGCTACCAGCTGTTGCCCGCCACTTTGTACGCGTATCCTGTTTCAAAGGGTCCCAAATTTAAGTTTTAATTCCTAACTAGTTACATATATTTTCCTTTGTTTCTCTTTCTTTCTATTTCTATCTGTATCTCTACTCCTCTTTTTTTATACCTCCTTCGCCATCAAAGCCCAGCAGTTTCTGTATTGACGGCATTCGTATCTCAGTTTCAATTCATTTTTTTTTTTTTTTGAAAGACTTTTGAAACGAACATTTAAAATTTGGCTCTATGGGCAGTGTTACGCCCACTTGTGATAATTTTTATTGGAGACAAGCGTTTAAGGAATAAAACTGACAAATTTAATCAAAATTGGTCTAGTAGTTTTTGCGTGATGTGCGAACATCGAAAAAAGCTATCATTTTATTAATATACATAGATAACGACCAATCGTCTAACCAGGCGTCTGCCTGTTAAACCTAAAAATCATTTACTTTTTTCTGACGCAATTTCCATTTCACTTTATGTTTTAATTTCCATTAAACTGACGTTTTTTCCAATTTAATATGTTGGGACTTGAACGTAATATCCTAGTAATATTTCAGATATTTTAAACTAAATATCACGGATGAGTTTGTCAAATATTTTATTTCTGGTTGAGTTAAAGTTAGGACAGTGAAGTACTAGGATGTTTGCAGTTGCGCGATCCTGAAATGGCAACGCACTACCGCCGCCAGTTGAATTAATAGATGAACACGAGAAAAACCTGGGTGCCTCTTGGACGATGGACAAAGTTTTTTATACAGCAGCAACAAACCAAGTATATGCTGCCTCCTTAGGGTGTGATTATAATTATATTTGTTTAATCAATTTTTTGTGAGCGGAACCAAAAGTGATGACTTTTTTTTACCGATCAGTTTTATGTTCATATGTCTATGCTGTGCAATGGACTCAACATTAATTATGGCATTTCTTTCAACTATTTAACACATAATAAATATCATTATTAGATCGGGGCGATCCGGTTCTTGATGAACGATGAGGTTTGTTACCGAATAATATGCCCAATTGTTGTTCTTAACACTTGATGGATTTCTTCACTTAGGGTATAAGCAAGCGTGATCCTCAAAAGCTATGCTTAAAATTGTAATCTCCTTCTGCATATATATCTTAAGCAAATGATATTAAACTTTTTGCGGTTGTGATATTCTGGTGTTTTCTTTCATTGTTAAAAAAAAAAACATTAAATAACAATTTGATGATAAACAGGTCTAAATATTAAAATAAGTTCGTTAATAATTTACAAATATATTGAAAAACATACATTCTTATGCTTACAACAATTAACAATCTACTTAACATCTTATATTGAAATCAGCGAAAATTATTCTTTTTATATATAATACACTAAAAGAATTTAGTGATGTTAATCAAAATTAAATGCATATCCTTTAAGGCCTTCAAAGAATTTTTCCGGTTCAAAAGCATCTTCGATAAGATTTAAGTTACTCGCAACTTCTTCAGCACTTTTTTTAGAACAAGCAGCTTCATCTTTACTATCATCGGATGTTGTGCGATACCATTCCGATAAATCAAATTCAACATTTGCAAGATTTTGTTCATCACTAAGTTGTTTTGGCATGACGTGGGATTTTTGCAGTTTCTGCAGGAAACTCACTAATTCATAAAGCAAAACAAAAAACATTTATTTAAAGCACTTCAAACTTATAAAATAGTATTTACTATGAATATCGTTGAAGTCAAATAATTCAGCATTTTCCGACCACCACTTGCATATCAAAAAAAGATAATGCTTTGTGGTTTCTTCTGCGTCACGAAACAAACGTGTAATGTAATTATCACAAAATATTGTATGCAATAGTTTCACAGAAACTTTGGATATTTGTGCCACTCTAAGAGTTTCTGAAAGTTAATGGTATACAAAAATTATAAAGCACTACAGGTGTACATCATTTAATTACCTAAGTTTTTTTCTTTAAGTTCCCACTGCCTAAGTAATTGAAAAAGTAATGTTACCAAACATAAACACAACTGTGTATAGCATTCACATGAGCTGCTACCTTCCTGATTTGTAGCATTTGCCATTGGAGATGATTCAATTGTTCTTGTACTGGAATTTATGGTAATAGCTTCACTTGATGTGGTTGCTATATTATCTACGTCCATAGGCGTTTCATTGATTCTCGGTTTAACACTGCCTTTATCGTTATTATTAGATGCTGTGCCTAACATATCTACATCAATAACTTGATCGTTAGTATCAGCAGTGTTGCCTTCAGTTTCTTCATTGCTGTTATCATCATCTTCATAATTTGGCAATTGATCGTGTATAAATTGTGGTGGCTCCTCGAAACAAAGGTACACAAAACGTACATGATTTTCGCATATTACAGCAAGTAATTTAAAATGGCTGGGTCGTAATGTAGTGTAGAGCGGAAAGGCTATTTCTAAAAGGCCGGCGTAAACCTGTAAAAGTTATATTGTTATACCATTGAACAACATAGCACTTGAAGCGAATATCGAAACTAGGATCACAACAACTGCGCCACAAGGCAGGCTAATGGAACAATACTTTTGATGTCCAATATGTAAGCTCAGCCTATGTTTATAATCAAGCAAGTCCTTTACTTTACGAAATTTACACTAGCACAAGATTTAGGACGGAGGACTTGCTGTTATGACTAGAAAATTAACTCTTTTTTTTTAATTTTCAATTAAGAAACGACTGAGACTTGTATGAGAGCGTTAGTGAACAATCTTTGAAAGGCCCCTTATTTGATTTTCTTTTTTTATACAAATTTCGTTCATTCTCACTGTGCTGTTTCCTTTGTCTTAATTTTTTTCTTAGGAATAACATTGTTTTGCTCACTGTGATTAGGGATCGTCAATAAAAGACCTCCGCTGTAGGGGAAGCGACAATAAATGTTGAGTCGAGGTCTTTCAGACATCTATTTTTCAAATGAATGAATGAATTTTCTCGTTTCGTTCATGAGAAATGGTTAGAAATTAAAAAAAAAGAAGAGTTGCATATTCCTTTGTCAATGTCCTTTAAGGATTAGGTATTATAATTCTCTTTTATTTAATAGAAGATGTTTATAAATAAATTTTGCATCTGCCTGCACAATATTAATTTGATCGAAAGATAACCAACCACCCTCTCTCTCAAAATTTTTCAGTCGATTCGGTCTTAATTTAAATTAGAGCCTTTGGTAGGAGTATGATATATCTCTCTATGTTTTTTTTTTTTTTTTCGCTTTATCTTGTCTTCTTTTTCTGCTTCTATTAACACAGTATCTTCCTCTAAGAAAGTCTTCGATAAAATTCGGAATATTGGAGTAATTTAAAATAAATGAAAACTAATTCGAGAAAAGGGGACATAAGTTACCTTTTTTTATGGACGATCACTACATAATTATTACTTCAAAAACAAAAGACAAGTTCATATAATTGTTTTAGTCAAAAAAAATTAACAACCCACCTGTATAATACAAGATTCCATAGAGAATCGATGCAACGATTGTATTCTGTCGACAGCGAAAGAATTTGCATTGCTATAAACACATAACAACTTTAACATTTGTGGCACACGTACACATTGCAGCATACAAAGTGAAATTTTTTGAAACACCCAAGGATTTGGACGACAAAATATTAAACTTTTTAACAATGCAACCAGTAAATCAGTGCAATTTTTATCAACAGCAGCAGTACCAACGTACAACATTAAACTATAAAGCAGCTCTGTAAAAGTCTCTAACAAGCCGTACTGCTCCCAAATTTCAAGTGAAAAACCTAACTTATTGATTGCATCAATAGCGATTTGCAGTAACAAATATTCACCATGCTGAAACGTGATCAATGACTGGCACACTGATGGCACTTTACGACAGACAATACTTAAAGCAGCAACATATCGCCGTAAGCTTATAGCGCGCTCTTCATCATGCAATTCGGTGGGTTGATGTATAGAACAGCGTTTAGTATCACTTGGATCTTTTTCCAAATCATATGCATAGTAGGGATGTGTACGACAGTTTTTTAAAAATTCCAAACTGTGTACATAAGTCCAAAACTCTGGAAAAACTTTGCAAACAGATGCTATCGCTTTGTTAGCAACCTCTTGCTCTTGATCTGTTGACAACCGAGGCGACGTTTTTAAATGCAATTGTGCAACGATTTTGTGCATCACTTCCAGTTCGATTTGAAAAAGTGTACGTCGATTTCTCATGGTACCACGCTCATGAGCCTGTTCAAAAATTTCGCTTGTCAGCTGTACATTGGATTGCGGTAGCATAGAAGGGAATGAATGTTCAGGTAATTTAAGAGCCCTTAGGCGCATAAGCGTACGTTTTGACTTCTTTGGAAGCTGTATCTCAGCTGGGGCTACTGCAGATCTTTGAGGCATTATTTCGTCCTTGGTCAATGTTTCGTTGCGCATGCTCGTTTCAAAGCGTCTTGTTTCATCTGCATGACGCATTTTTAGTACTGAGTACTCAACACTTTTTAATTGCAATTCAGTTTGCTTGGCTTCAACCTGTTTCGAAAGTTCAGCAATTTTAGTTTTGGATTCAGATTTTGCCGCTTCAGTGCTAAAAATTTTTTCCATTTTTATACTTTGAATCTGCTGTTTCATATGACGGAGTTCATCGCGCAGCAGAGCAGACTAAGAGCGAGAAGAAAGCAATTTTTGTTAGTCTGAAAATTTCAATGCAATCACCATATAATACTCACCTCACCCTCTTTGCTTTCCATATCGCCTTTTGTGTCTGTAAGATCCTTTGACAGCTTTAGATTTTCTTTTTTTAGTGCATCAACACGCTCCATGAGAAATTTGATCTGCCGTTCAGATGCCAACTGACGACGTGCAGTGCTTTGACTACATGGCAAGTCAGTTACTGTAGTCATCACTTGCGTTAATGTTAATTCATGCATTGGTTTTGTACTGGAAGATGCCTCAATCGATGAAGGTGGTTGTGGCTTCTTAAAAGTAACTTCACCTTCTGACATATTTACATTGTTAGTATATTGCTTCTGTTGTTGGACCCCACCACCTTCAAAAGCCAACTTGGCAAAGTCATCATCATCATCATCATTAAACATATCCGATAGTAGATCTTGAAAGGGAACCTCTGCAACCACCTCTGTGAGGCGTTGAGTACTAGTGGATGCATGTACGTTGGGTGCAAACTCACTGAAGGTAATTTCGCTTTCTTTTATTTGAGTATGCGTTAATGTTGTCGAGGCGGCAACCTGTGTCTCAGCCATTTGAGTCGCCAAAAGAATAACGTCATCATCTTCGTCATCCCAGAAATTATTGGGGCTGCATTGTGCCGCATTTGAGGTAAGTGATTTGAATTGATTTTGTGCTGTACCCTGAATTTTTGTGTTAGTTCTGCATGCTCCAGTGGTGAGCTGTGGTTTTCCTCTGTTAATGGATATGTCTAATTTGGGCTTTTTAATAGAGCGTCCAAACTCTTTAAATGGTTCGTACCGCTTTGCCATTATTATTATGCACTTTCATATATATTATTTATTGTTTTCATTACAATTAAGTCCCCGAGCTCCCGAATTCACAACCCGGTAAATAACATAAATTTGTGCAACAGCTGAAAACTGTCAAAAAGAAAAGTGCTGCGAAGTTTTTGTCTACACAATTAGACTGCCCCAAAAAGACATGGCTAAAAGTCATGGTCCAATTATAAATGGTTGAACCATCTTGTCAAACTCAAATAATACAACCGTGAAATTGCCTATGTCAATAATAAGCAAAACAAAAGAAGACAAGATATCTGACAACGCGCAATGAGTGTGTAATTGGAAATCTCGGTGCCTTATCTAAGCTGATTTTGACAGAAAAAGTAGGCATAAAAATAAATAAGAACTGTCACGTAGAATTGCTGCTACCATGCTAATTGGGCCATGGTTAAAAGCCATGATTGATAATTATTCAATCATGGTTAAAAGCAATAAATGCAATATTTTGAGAAAATATTTTAATCTAGCATTACTAGAGCACTATACTCATATAGTGGAATCATATGCGCACTCGCGAAAAAGTTAAGTCAGAAAATTGGGTCAGCATATCATTTGGTTCAATGACCAAGAAAGAAAAATGGCCGAAATGAATGTATGTGAAACACTAATCTTGATCTTTCAGCTGCATCTGTTAAAATTCATTTTCTAATGCTACCAGGTAAGTAGCAGATCCAATAGCAAGATGATTTATCTTAACCTCCATTCACAAAAAAAAAACCAATGCCAGTTTTATGGCTTAAGTTTACAACCGATGACATTAGTTTCTTGTTGTTTTCTTCAGAAAAATTATATCTGTTTTTGTATTTGTTTTACACTATGCTCAAGTAGTTCAGTCAGAATGTTTCTTTTTTATTTTTTTTTTTTTGAGGATATGTATTATAGAAAGTTTCAACTATTATTTCGACACAATTACATGCGGCAACTTCCCGTCCATTCCTTGTAAAATTATGTGGCAAGCCTGGTATAAAGACTTTGACAACCACGTGTAATTGAATAACTGTCACTTTTGTCTTATTTACGATTTTCCGCCGGGCTCTCAATTTCATCAATTTTCTATTAGTATTTATATAAAATTAAGTAAACTCACGATAATGGCAACTGATTCTGGACGTCCGAAGCTTTATTTAGATGAGCACAAGGTGAAGCAAGATCCACACGATTATGGACTGGCTGATGATCTCTTTGACTTGGAGACATACAAAAAAAAGTTCCAAATTGTTATTGTTCGGTAAATTAAAAGATATGCTTAATAAATACAAATAATTTAATAAAGCTATACATATTCAGTTATGACGGTAACGAATTGGAATTCGACATGATTGGCGTGCATCCTTCCATTGCCAATGCATTCCGACGCCTGATGTTAAGCGAAGTCCCTAGTATGGCAATTGAAAAAGTTTATATTTATAACAACACTTCCATTATACAAGATGAAGTTCTAGCACATCGCATTGGTTTAATTCCTATTAAAGCAGATCCACGTCTATTTGCGTACAAAAGTGAGGAGAGCGATGATCTTGGCACCGAACACGATACATTAGAATTTGAATTAAAAGTAAAATGCACGCGACGTAAAGACGTAAAGGACTCATCAAACTTTGATACAATCTATAAAAATCATAAAGTATATTCAGGACAAATTAAGTGGATACCTAAAGGTAAACAAGCTTCTCTCTATACTGAAGCCGATGTAGGCTGTATACATGATGATATACTTATTAGTCAAATGCGTCCCGGACATGAACTTGATCTTAAGTTATTGGCAGTTAAAGGCATCGGTAAAGATCATGCAAAGTTTGCACCTGTGGCAACAGCTTTTTATCGTATTTTACCAGACATAACATTAAATCGTACTGTATCTGGCAAAGAAGCTTTTTTACTGCAGAAATGTTTCTCCCCAGGCGTGATTGGTATTGATGAAAATGATCGGGCTTATGTCAAAGATGCACGCTATGATACTTGTAGTCGAAATGTTTATCGTTATCCACAACTTGCTGATGCGGTTACTATGTCACGTATACGTGATCATTTCATTTTTAGCGTTGAGTCCGTCGGAGCACTGAAACCTCATGTTATTTTCATAGAAGCAGTCAAAGCGCTGAAAATGAAATGTCGTAAATTCTTGGACGAAATCGATGAAGGACATGATTAAAACTTATTATAATTATGTATAATGTAAGGTTAAGTTTATAACATTAAAATTACTTTAGCTAAAAATGCAAAAGGCAGGTTGTCACTTTAGAGCTGGAATAAAGTTAAAATGATAAGTAAGCTGGTGATGGTATTCGTTCAGAAGACGACGTGTATCTCACAGATGTACTTTCAAGGAGCTAAATATGATTCATGGGTATCGAAAAAGTGAGTGTTAGGGGAGCTTATATATTTAATGTTTTAGAATTGTTGCAAAAGCTATAAAAACTTTGACAGCAATTCCCCTTTTTATCTCTCTTACGATGTTTTGCCAACATTTTTTTTGCTTTCGCCAAAAAAAAAAAAAAAAACATTAAAGGAAGGGACTTCCCCGATGAATAAAATCAAAAACAAAAACTTTTGTTTCTTAAACTTAAAAATATCTTTGGTTTTAAATGGGTTTAAAGAAAAGGGTTTGGACGGTACCAGAGCCCACGAGCGAGGCGAAGTGTATGAATAAGGGGCTGATTGGTAGGCGAAATAGGAGGCAAATCCCACTAGTGTTAAGAACAAAAATTTTCATCCTAAGCAGAGTTGCCAAGTTGAAAAGAAGAAATTCCCGAACTTTGTCAAAATAAAATAATTTTCTCTTAAAATTGTAAAAATTAATTGTTTTTGTGGAAAAAGTTTTGATGACCTTCTTGGTCCGTAAAAATTATATAATCGTAACAAATTAAATTTGGTGTGGGAAAAACTTGTTAACTTTTTTTTTTCTTGCTCATTACAAAAAACTTTAAGTACATGTAACAAAAATGAAACAATTCCCGGAATTTTACGAAAGTTTTCAATTCCTACCGGGCCCCTGGCTCTGACATGCAATTCCGGGCTTGGCGGGTCAAATACTAGCTTTATATATATTTTTTTTTTTTTTTGTAAAATTTAGATTTTTTAAAAAGTTATGAACAAGTGAATATGAAGAACCGCTTCACTTTTTACCAATAAGTAATGATGTGTTCTATTATGAGTGTACTCGTACGTATATATTTTATACGGACGTGTCTTCTTTTTGTTATGGATTTCCTTATATATCTACATTAGACTGTCCATTATTTACCAAGTTTCATTAATTGAGATTTGTTTTTGTTAAAACAAGGTTTTTAACTTTAAAAAGGTTTTATTTTAGCCCAGTATAGCGTATCATCGAGCACCTAACATTTATTTTCTTATATGTTTTTGTACTCGAAAACTACTAAAGTTTTAAAAAATGGTTTTGAAAATTTTTTTCGGGCTTTTGAGAGAAAAGAAAAATACACTTTAAGAAATAATTTATTGTCTTTCGAGAAAATCGTGCAAGTAATATTGCTATCTGTCAATTTTTTTATTTTTTTTTTTTGAGTTAAAAGAAGCGTAAGATAATTTTTTCTGTAAGCTATTAGCTTTTTAGTGTAAGATAAATAAAAATGAATTGTTAAATGCTCGGCTTAAATAAAAAAATATTAACATTTTTTTGGTATCTTTTGACATAAGGGACAGTCTAATGTGCATATGGTATCGGAAGCAAAAAATAAGAAAACAAGTAGAAGAAAGAAATGTCAAAAACTTTAGGCGCTTCTAAGCAGATAAAATAAATACCACTATTTTATCTCTGTAGACAGAAAAATCTTATTTTATTACACACAGTTGTTTTTTTTATATTTGCACTTCGGAAATTTTCAATTGTATTAATTCTTTAAAATTCAATTTAAGAATTAAAATGTTCAAGTCGAACAACGGTAAGTATTTCACAAGAATTCTATGAGTAGTTATAGCATTGAGTAATTATGTATTTTAATGTTTCTAAAGAAAAACAAAATTTGCCCGATAACAATTCAGCAAGTGCACCACCACCACAATTTGGAATGTATAATGAGGCTGCTGGAGGTCAATATGCACAAGTAAGTGCAATGGCATTGTCCATTGTAATTTAATACGGTAAAAGATTTAGAGTCAAATCAAAGAAAGTCGAAAAAATATCCTTGTATTGAGCACAAAGCTGTTTTCAATTTTGTTTCACCACGTCAGGATTTTGAAATACATACTATATACCCAGTATGAAATTGCCTCACACTTCCTGTACACAATAAAAAATAGCGACATGTTATGGATCCGAGACTAAGAAAACTAAAAGATCCATCGGCTCGTATGGGAGTCGTGGTACTGAAATCGAAAATCTGTGCTTGCTTTAATATTCATGACACGAAGGGCAGGAAAAATTATTTACTTTATTCTGGGTTCAAACACATTCCCAATTGACTGGACGTAGCCATTGCATTGAATGGAACCATTGTTTAACCTTCTAAAATCTTAATTTTCAACGCAATAGATTTTTCCGTGTAGAGACTTAGAACGTTTTTGCTTATGAATTGTTAAACCTTGAAAGGATTTTGATAAAACTGAAACAAAGTGACACAGTGACAAATTCTGGAAATTTAGTGGCAAAAATTTGTCATGTGAGCAATTTACAATTAAGCTTAATGAGAAATAACATTTAATTTTATTGACTTGCTAATTTTGAAATTCAAAAATTTCTTTTTTCGCAAATAACTTTATAACTTCACATAAAACTAAATGACTTATACGCTTTTTAAGCAAGATAATGCTCTGATAAGAAAGTTTCAAAATACAGAGTGAACCAAAAATTGAAACCTTGGAACTATACTGATTTCTTATTTTCAATTATTGTAAAGTTATATGACAAGTGACATATTATTACATATCGTGAATTCCCTAATTATTTAGTTGAACATATTATCATTACAACAGCGATACCCCTGTAAATTTTACATATCAATCAATTCTAGCTAGATTAGGATAAACAAAAAATCTTAAAACCATTTTTTCAGTAAAACTACCAATTTTCGAGCAAAAATATAAAAAATATAAAAATAAACTTACATTAATTTTGAACCACTGTACGGTGCTTTGATGGTTGAAATACAATTTTTTAATCAACTTTCCTTATTTAAATAGACTTTAAAAAAGATAAATTAAAACGTTTCTTCAAACTTTTTCGAGTTTTTTTTTTTTAAATCACAACAATTATTGTGTTGGTTTGAATTCAGGGCTTGACACTATTATACATATGAATATTGTATCTCACTTAGCGTGCTCCACCACCTTCATATGAAGAAAGTCGACAAATGTCAGCAGCCGGAGCGATGCGAATGCAGCATCAACAGTGGTCACCACCATATGGCGTACAAACGCAACAGCAACCTATGCCACCACAGTATCAATATCAACAAACAGGAATGCCAAACGCATATGCTAGCGCTTATCAATATCCACAATATCAACCAATACAACATCAGTATCAACCGCAGCATTATGTTACCACTGCACCAATGATGAGTGCAAACAATTTTCAAACGTCAGGCGGTGTTCCAGTAAGATAGCATCAAATTAGCAAAATTACAAATCATTTATTAAAATCATTACTTTAATTAATTTATAATTTTATGATAGGTTCTAGCATTACACAAGGGTGCCGAAATACGCACTTCAGTTAGTGGTGCTGTAAACATTCCACCACCGCCGCCAGGATGTTCACCGACACCAGCGCAGTTGGCAGCAATGCAAGGTCAGACTGTTTTGGTCAAGACGAAAAAGAATTCATTCTTTTAAAGAAACCAGAAAAAACCTGTATTGCGACAGGGAATTAACTTTGCGCAAGATACAAGTGTTGTTACAGTTTATTAAATATGTGACGATGTGATGTGTTTCCTGTAAGGAAATGCCTCAGTTTACTTATACAATTTTAAAATTATAATTATATTTAAAAACATTCTGATCCCCACTTTCTGAAAGTTGATTCTTTTCTTTTATTAAATAAATTTTTAAAAATTATGCGTTAAGTTAATCTGGATAGGTTCCATCTGGTTCCAAAACCGATAACATATGCACTTCCTTTGCTATAACCACTCAATGATAATAACATACTGTTTTCAAAACGCTTCCGGCATACGTATCGATACGCACTGCAGAAGCGCTACCAATAAATCAAGCTTTGTCATTGGTAACATATATCTTAAATAACACAAAAACAGTCGTTTTCACTAACAGCCTTTCCGTCGTCCAAGCTATCAAGGGAAGTGAACACTTTGACGAAGCTGCAAAATACGCTTGTACAGCTCATTTAGTAATAGTCCAAGAGCCCGCTTTAGAAAAGTCGAGTGTATAAGATTACAGGATAAGATTTACGGGAATGATAGTAATGCATTTTGGTGAAACTAAACCAGGGTTGCCTTGCCAAAGCCTGTCCCGATGTCCGAATTAGCAAATTTTGTTGTTTTAATTAAAACTGTATTACATAACAGCTCGAAGTGTATGCCAAATTGTAGAACTCGAAGACGCCTGAATATAATACATGGGGTTGCATTGTTGAATCTTGTCCCAAACATGGGTTTTCACCGGTTTTTGGGTCAGTATTAATTAATGAAGATAACAGTTTTAAATTTATGCCAAATGATACTGTCTTGTCGAATGGGTTGGCATCCGTTTTTGGGGCCAACTTTTCTTAAATGAGTTGCAACCCAAGCATGCTTTTTTGCGAAATATATCAAAATGTTTGTTTTCATTGCCCACTCCTTAACTGAAACTATCGTTTTTAAAATAACTTAAATCAATTCCACTGAGAAATAAGTACATACATAGCTAATTTTTTCTTCTTGTTCTTGCATATATTTCAAAATTTATTTTACTAGCAAACATGACGCCTTGGCTTAAAGACTAGCGTTTCGTTTAGATACATAAATATTAAATGTTTTTTCTGCACTATTAATTCATATGTAGTTTACTCAAAGAAATTTTCAAAATATGTACTATCAAATGTTTGAACACGCACAAGACCATCTTCACCGCCTGACGAATAGCTCTTACCATCCGGATGGAACGCTAAACTATTAATAGGACCGAAATGGCCTTTCAGACGTGCAAACTCCTCTTCATATATAAGATGGAAGAAACGAGAATCAAATTTGCCAGCTTTTGTAGATGTGGTTGTCACTTCCATTGCATCTTGACCGCCACCTAAAACAACATGATCCAAAATTGGACTTATGGATGCTGAATTGACGGGTCGTTCTGTTTTATAGGTTTTCAAACACATAAGCGATTCCGCGTCAAAAAGTTTTGCGGATGTATCTTTTGAAGCAGTAACAAACATAGTGCCATCTTTATTTAATTGCATATCGTTAATACCGGCGGTATGATCATTTACAGAATTAATTTCACGACCCTTACGTATATCCCAAATGGAAATTTGACCATTATCGTGACCTGCAAAATATTAATCATTAAAATTTTTTCAAATTTGCTGGCATTATTTTTTTTTTGCCTGTTATAATCGTTTCATCCAATGGTCCCCATAGCACTGACGTGATTTTTGACTGTAGCATCGGTAAACGCAAAATTGGAGTTTGCTCTGCAGTACTTGAGTCTGCTGTGCGGACATCGATTATAAATAATTCGGAGTTTTGTCCCATCGCTTTATCTGTAGAGTATGCAGCCTGATTCCCCGAATAACTGAAATTAGTGGTTCGCACCGAAGACTTGGTTGCAATCGAAGCAATGACACTACCATATTCAACATCCCATATTTTTGTGGTCATATCCCCGGCACCCGAAATCAGTTTGGATGTTGTCCAATCGACATCTAAGCACCAGACAGCACCCTGATGACCATCGTAGGTGCCAAGACGTTCACCATTTAGGGAATACCAAACATTTGGTTTCTGATCTTTGGAACATGAGAAAAGTAAATCACCTTCGCGATTGTATTTTATTTGCGTTATAGAACGCTCATGTCCCTGCAGCATTAATGGTCTCTGGAAGGGAAAAGAAAAAGCTGTTAGTTGGCCATTTGGTGTTGCAAACTTTATATTTTTAGGTTAGGTGACAGCGCATCGTTTTTAAAGCCAAGTTTTACAGGTTTTTCGTGCTTTTTTCGAGTACACTTTTAACTTTTTATGCTGCATTTGTATTCTAACAAATTTTGTTATTAGAAATTCATAATAATATTTACCATTTTGCCTTGTATTGAATTATATTTTATTAAAAACAATTTCTGCGAATTTTAAGCGCAGGGCTTTGGTCTGTCAAAAAGGACGTTTCGTGTACAGCAGTACTAATAACGTCAAACAAAGTCTTACGACCAGTACTGTCATTAAAGTGGAAACCACAAGTGTCGCGACGGGTTCAGACAATACATCAAGGTACAGATATTCAATGGATTTTGATGTGCGCTCTGTACTAATCAATTGAGCAATTATATCAAGATATAATTTCTGCTGAACGGTTCGGACAGCTTTGTTATCACATCTTAATCCTCTAAAGCCTCTGAGCTCTTATTAATTTTTTTTTGGCCTGATATACATAAGATTAGTAGCATTTTGTATTCCATATCGTTAAGATCTACTATTTCTAAGGTATTTCATAGATAAATGTTCTGCTTTTAGCCGGCTCAAAGTTGGAAGCATTAATTATGACACTGTTATTGTTCTAATTTTTTTCCAATGCTCTGCAGCCGCATTTTGAGATGTCTTGTCTTCTTTTGTTGTTCTTCTTGACAGCGATGGTGCTTTCACAGTTGCAGAATTTGAGTTTGACGACATAATTCCACCTTGTAGTTGTAAGTATATGCGGTGTAAGCATAGCAAACATATCTGGTCAATACATACAACTGAATAGTTTGTCAACTATTTGCTCGCACTATAAAATATTTAGCCAACCTGCCATTATCAACCTACGAAATAATAATTATGAGATCCAGTTTTTAGATTTATAATCAACTGACTGACTGACTAGAGGCTGCTCATGTATTACGTAACGCTGTTTTCGACATTTTTACCCTTCCCCATGTTTTTCACGACCATGCCTAAGATCATTTTTTCAACCAATTCTTTTTAATTTTCCTAAGAAAGCATTTCAATTATTCCATAAGAACTATTTAAAAAAATATTTTTAATTATTAAATTTTTCGTCATATCTTCAATGCTTCGGATTCGATGGTGTACGGCCCCCTTTTTTATTATGCTGCGGCCTAAAGCCCACTTTTACAATTCCTTTAAGCTTTTACCAAACTAAAGGCCTGAACCCATAGAGTCCGTCAAGTCCGTTGCGTCAAAGTTTACAACTGACAGCTAAGATAAAATGTATGCATTTGTATGAAGTGCGGCCTATTCGCAACTTATCCGTCAACGCAACGGAAGAAGTTGGGTAACTTTTAACTTTTGATGTGCGTTGAATACTTTGACATATGTGAGTTTGTGTGAAACATAGAAAAAAGAGATAAGAAAATTAAAATTGTTTTCATGTTTAAGAAATATATTAATGCGCAGTATAAAGGAGAAATAATGAAATTAATCATTCAAAAAGCTTTTTTTCCTTCATTTCCGTCTTGCCAGTTGTATACTTTGACGGACTCTATGGGTTGAGGGCTTAAGTTGTTAAATTGAATTATATAGCTCTTTGGTAATTTGCTTGAAATAACGTTGAAAAGGTGCATATCCACTCGTCTACACTTTCAAATCTTTGCTCAATGCTAGTTTTCATAAAATTCTTCCTAAGCTAATTAAGTAACCAACAACATATTCGAAACTTTATACATAAAATTAAAAGTAAATTTTTAGTAGTACAAACGCCTGACAACAAAAGCAACCTTAGGAATTTATAAGTTATATGCCATTCAAGTGAACCTCAAATAACCTCAAGGAACCCCAGTAACCTCAGCAACCATAAGCTATTTTTTTGAATTTTGAAACTGCAATCGAAAGTAACCGAATCGACCCAACTGGTACAATTTTTCGGAGCGAACCGTCTCTTTCAACTTTGAATAAGGAATATTGGATGTTGAAAAATCATATAGACTTTCATTTCTTTCTACCACTTCATACTTGGTGCTAATTTTTGGATTTAAAAAAAAAACCTTTTTTTTAAAAATTTTGCCGCCCCCGTGGCCTTGCCGCCCATACGCCATGGTGGCGTATGCGGTAATATGGCCCTGTTTAGACATATACGTATACATACATATCTTACAATATCAACATATATTTAATCATCTACATATAGTTTAAAAGATGTTAGTGTCTATAATAACTATTATAATGTATTATTTTTGAAGCAACTATTGACAAAGGAAAATAAATTAATTTATAGTTAATTAATTTATTTGCAAAATACGGTTACCATATATTCATCCTCGTTCTAGCTAAACCACGACTTGTTATGCAGTTGATCAAACTTGGCAATGTTCAGCAGTATTGAATCAACACATTGATTACTGTCACGATTCTGTCCATAATAATCCACAAATTCACCATCAGGATTTACTAAATACATGATTATAGTGTGGTCAACCTAAATAAAATTGAATTGTTAAATTAACCGATATTAAAGCAAATATTTTCAAAACATACAATATAATCATTATCTTTATCGCGCGGACCTGCGCTGAAGTAAACACGGAAAGCCTTGCAAACTTTGCTAATCTGTTCCACTGTACCCGTTAGACCCAATAGTTTGGGTGAGAATTCTTTTACATACTTGCCAACGACTTCTTTGGAATCACGTTCTGGATCAACAGTAATAAAAATCGGTTGTATTGCTGGCGTCTTCGGAGATTTTTCTATTGTATATATTTGTATATGTAACTTTCAACTTCCAATTCATTTAAAGTTGTTTCTTACCAATTCTCTCAACGACCTCAGCCATTTTTTCTAGTTCATCTGGACATATATCAGGACAGTGTGTAAAACCAAAATAGATCAACAACCATTTGCCTAGAAAATCATCTGATTTACGAGATATGCCCTCAGTATCCATCAGTTCCCATTTACCGCCTATAGCAGCTTTTCCCAGTTGCCGCTTACGTTCGCGCATTAGAGAGTCCTCTTTTTCTTTCTTAACATAAAGCATAAAAGCTAAGCCAGCAGCGCCAGCAACACCAATAAAACCCAGACTCATCCAAGAAATTGGACCTTTCCCTTTAACTGGATCCGAGACGGCATGTCGCACCCACGACTGCATGGGGAGTATTGCCGGTGCCTTGGCGGCTGATGCGCGGTGTGTTAGCGCATTTTTACTGTGTCCTGAAATCAATCGTTGCAGGCTTCGTGACATTTTGTTACTTCCATAGTAAGGAAAATCAATTATTATTTTTTAGTTAGTTTTGTTTTTTTAACAAACTTACCTTTACGTAAAGAATGCAGAATTTAATTGGGCTAACATCTGTGAAAATTTTAACTGTCAGTTATTCTAAAAAGGTGCCAGACTGCTTTATTTAAGCGGAAGCTGCCACTGAAAACTTTATGTGCTCACACGCTGTTCTGTGTATGACGGGGTACCCATTTCATTTTCAAAACAAATTTTTTACGTTTGAACATTCTCTACAATTCTGAAACTTCACGAGAACTCCTGACATTATATAAATATTATATTTTCATATGAGTGGTTTCACCTGATCAATTCGAGAGATGTCATTCATGCTAAAAAATTTTAAATTTTCATACAATACAATTTCACGTGAAATCTTACAAAGTTTCAGTTACGTTTCGTTTTACATTACCTTTTGATTTTATTTGAAACGTTGCAGAAATCTTGTAAGATAAAAAAAAATTATGAAACAGAGGCAACTTCAAATCCTTTATAAAAACCACTCCAGGAAATTCAAGGGCGCAGTCAACACTACTGCGTATGATATATTTTTTATGTCACAATCAAAAATATTGCAATACAGAAACTTCTTCTTTGTTAACACAAAATGGGAACTGTATTTATAGCAGTCATTTGCGATTCTCTATACTCGATCTTACCGTTGACGATTTTTCCGTCGTCCGTCGCAGTTATGTTTAAGCTACAAACTCTTCTAATTATTTCGTGGATATTATATGGATGAGATTTTAACTGCTTGCTGGCTAGTATTTACATCAAATTAAAAAAAAGTTTTTTTTTTAATAATTTATTTTGTAATTTATTTAAATGTTTTGCATCAATCTTTCTGCAACATTTCATTTTATGTATTTTGTCAAATTTCAATGTAAAGTTGATATACTTCTTTATATATGTATGTATGCATGTTTGCAACTTATTTTTGTGTATTTATTAAATTAAATATCATATCTCTAATTTATTATCATTATATTTTCTTTTTTATATGCTCAAATCTACTATGAAATGTTACTTTAATTTTCAAATGCTACATGAAGGATTTCAAGACTTGTTACATACTCTAAGTATATATTTTAACCAGATTTTTGTTGTAATTTTGCGTTACATATGAATACTTTATTACTTTTTAACGAAATTCATTAAAAGTTGATAAATGTTTTTATTTAGTTTTCTGTTTAATTTAAACGAGTTTACTTATAAACTATTTTTGCGCATCTTTATCTTATTGTAGTTGTGTGTTTATGAAACATTTTGTTTTATATTTCAATATATGTAATCTTTTGTATTTACGCGTTAGGTAAAACGAAACATTTAAAAATTAATTGTTTTATTTCTTTCTCTTTATTTTGGTAAAAAAATGAAACAGAAACTTTGACTGGCAGTGGATTTTGATGTAAACGAATTACTGTATTTTGTGTAAAAACAAAGTATTTTTTTTAGAAAATAAAATTAATTATAAAGCTGGAAATTTAAATTAATGAAAAACCGCCAGCGGTTATTGATGAAATCTGAATATTTTATGGAATGGTGTAGTTAGGACCAGCCCAGAATACTACATACATACATGCTGTTGATGAAAGTGTTAAAGATTAGAGGTTAAATAAATTTACTTACCGTGTTAAAATTTTGGGTTTCATTGAAATAATGCATTTTGCTGAGATGAGTGTCGGTAGAAAAAAAAAATCAGTTGGTTTTGAATTTTTCGTTGATATTTTGCAAATCAAGTTTTGTAATATGAGTAGTTAAACGTAAGGCTTTAACAAATGATAATTTTTTGATTTTCTGTATCAAAAGTTATTTTGAAATAGTAATAACTTTGATATCTTGTAATCTTTAGAGACTTAAAATTAAAATATCTGACGTTTTTTAAATACTGGAAACATTGAAAATCTGAAAACTTTGTCTAAACCAATCAAAAATTAGCGACGCACTACACGTACATATGTACAATTCAAACTGTTATTCATAGGACGAAGTCTTTTGAAGTTTAATGTTTCAAATCGGCACATTAGTTTTCAAGATAATTCAAATTTCTTAAGGTTTTGATTCTCTTTTTTTTATATTGGTAACCTTAGTTTTTTAATGACATGGATAGCTAGGAAAGGATTTTTTGAATGGAGAGCGGAGCATGGCTACTTCCATATAACGAAAACACTTTAGCTTGGGACCTATAACAGGACTTCGAAATTTGTTAAGGATGTACATATATTGTCTATACTAAGCACCTCACAAAATATGAAGGGGAATAGACGCGTTGCAGATTCGAAGGATGGTATTGCGTTTTTGGGCACAACTTTACTTTAGCGATAATTGCCAGTTTTTTTAGGGTAAGTAGCGTTTTAAGGATTGAAAGTAAAAAAGTTAGAAATGTCTCCCAACCTTTTTTTCCATTTTATCAATTTGACCATACGCAACGACGTACAAAAGTCAGTATATATATATAGTATGTATGTATTTTTTCCAGTAAACCTAATCAATTATTAAAATTCCGAGAAATTTCCGACACAATTCATTACCAGAGTATCCCCTTGCAATAACATGATTTGGAACTTAAGGGAAGATCGCATTAGGGAAATCCGTACAGACTCGTTATCGCACTTCTCAACTAAACATCGTCTTAGATTATGTAACTGGTCTAAGTTGAACTTAACCCCAAGATACTCAGCAGTGCCTGCTGTGTATACAATTCAGTGGCCATCCAGTATTCAAAAACAATCAGATGCGAAGTCAAAATAAAATTTCATATATCCTAAGTTTTTAAGTGAAGTCAAAATAATATTTCATATATCCTAAGTTTGTAAGTGAAAACATAAATACATGAGCCGTTTGTTTGAAAGTAGTCCAAGCCATAAGAATTACACTCATTTGAAGTTATGCCACTTTCAAACCAAACAGCTCGAAAACTTTGTGTAAACTTGTATAGTTTTAAAAGTAAAATGAAAAATATGTCTATTTTTTTTTTTTTTTTGCTTAAATCTTTATTTCAAATATACAAATAAAATTTAAAATCATTATCCTGGGCGTCAAGTGTGAATAAATTGGTTTAAAATTAAAACGCTTATAAAAATTAAAAAAAATGTTAAACAAAAAATTATTTGATCTTGTATCTTTTATTACCATTTGACATCGACTATTTTCTTTTTTAACTTACTATTAGAGAAGAAACTACTTTTAATTTATTTTATATAAATTGTTGAGTTTTTGTTTTTCAGTTTACTTTTTTTACTCGAAATCAACTTTACTACAAAGCAGCAGGTTTTTTCAATTTTAATTTTTTTTTTTTCAATAAATAAAATTGAAAAATTGAATAGCACAAACTTTAAACTAATTTTAATACTCTACGCATTTACGCTTTTGTAGTTCCTATTTAACAAAAGTAATAAAAACCTGCATTATTACTTAATTTATTTAATTGTTTGCATTTTTTTTTCTTTTTTATACATACATATCAGCATTACAAATTTCAAAATATTGATTTTTTTGGCTTCAATAAAATTTTTATAACAAAGACCGAATCGAAAATTCTTACAAAACGCAATAAAAATAATTCAATTTAATTAAATTCAATAAAAAAAAGATTTCCAAAACGGTGTTTTCTAATTTCATTCAAAGCTGACTAGCGCTCAGTTAGTTGTTTAAAATTAAATAAAATTGAGAATATATTGTGTCTAAAATTAAGGCTGCTTAGATAACGATCCAAACGGTAACTCGAATAAAATCATCGAACTAGTTAGTTCTCAAGTTTCATTTAATAAATACTTACGACGGCTTATATGCGTATATTGTTTATTATGCCTATAGAGTGAAGTGTTCTGCCATCAGAAGCGCAAAAGTCGTATCTCAAAAAAAAATTCATATTCGTGATCCTTGTGGCATCGGATAGCTTAAGAAATTACGCGTCTAATGAACAACGCCAAATGCCGATATCTTAGTTCAAACATATAAAAAATCTACTATGGAAATTTCCTCTATATCAATTTTACAGATATTTCAAGAATACGACATTAACAAAACATTAATTTCCTCGAAACTCACTTGCACTGAGATATGGTTTTTGCACTTCTGAAGGCAGTATTGTACCTCATCGCTGGGGCTACAAAAAAAACAGCTATGTGTATCATTTAGTAAGTTTTCAGAAGAGGAAAGATTTTAAAAAGGTTTTTCTCTAATAGGTTAATCTCATATATAGATGGGATAATGCTATTAATTGGTGAAAAAATTATGCCCATGCTGTTTCTGCGGTTGTAGTCACGATGTTTTTATATTTTCAGCAATAAATAACATTTGAAACTTAATTTGAGTCAACCGTATCCGACATCTAACTTTTTATTTATAAAATTTTGACCCTTTGAATGTTAATTATATTTTTTGTCAACGAGGTCGTTTCAATTGTTTTTGAAAAAGTTCTGTTATATATAGTTAAAATCTTGAAATCTATGATAGAGCAATTCTGCGGCTTTATTTAAATTCAACATTAAAAAAACTACAAATGAAATAAAAATATCGACTTCATTTGTTAGAGGTTAAATGTTTTACAGATAATGGGAATTGGCCACATACTTAATTTTTACTGATGAAATCATTACCCTATGACATGCTGTTTTTATAAAAGAAAATATCAGTAAAAAGTTTTGGTAAAATGCTTAGCCTTAGCTAAATATATACAAACTACGCTTTCATATTTTAAGTCATAAAGCAACGATTATTTTAAAGAAGCTTCGATGATAAAAAAAAATTACAGCAGCATTAACGTCGTGAAATCTATGTTAGAGCAATTCTGCGGCTTAACGTCGTGAAATCTATGTTAGAGCAATTTTGCGGCTTGGTTTGGATTCGGTACAAAAAAAAAAAAATATTACAAAAAAAAAAAAAAAATTATTAATGTTGATAGAAGGAAAAGGTTTTACAGTTTACGGGAATAGACCAAAAATTGCGTTTTAAGTTAGAATATCACAATGATTAAATAATTTAAAAATTACAAAATGTTTTTTCAAGGATCCTTGTGTTCTAGTCAATTTTCTTAAAATGTCGTTATTTAGGGGTAGCTTGAAACACATAAAGCAATTATTAAACCAACAGTATTTTGGGTTTGGCTCAAATTGATTAACGAAATTTGCAATGCCAGATATACAATATATATTTCTTTTATGGATATATGTATGTGTATTATGCGCTTGCCTATAAATTTTACGCTTTCTCGCAACTTTTCGCTTAGAAATTTCATTTTTCTTTTAATTATTTTTTTTTTAATATATATATGTATATATATAAGTATAATAATTATGTTTGTATGTGTGTATATATTATATTTCACATTATGTATTTATGTATGTATTTAATTTATAATTATGTATGTATATTATCATTTATTTCATTTAATTTTATAATGTATTGTATATGTAAATGTAAAATAAAGTAATTATAATAATAATATAATAATTTATAGGTAATATTTTTATGTGTTTATATCAAAAGAAACGTTTTTGTTATTCTTTG
This sequence comes from Tricholauxania praeusta, assembly GCA_949775025.1. Taxonomy (NCBI): domain Eukaryota; kingdom Metazoa; phylum Arthropoda; class Insecta; order Diptera; family Lauxaniidae; genus Tricholauxania; species Tricholauxania praeusta. Next base: position 16,391,349 of record OX459030.1, read on the forward strand.
CTTCCATCTTCAATTACATTATAAGGAGAAGCTGGGAAAGGTGTTAGTTATTTTTGTAATTTTTTTTTTTAAAATCTGTTCTTGTCATTGAAATTACAATTTCGCAAATTTGTTTTTTATTGATTTTAATTTTCTTTAAATATTTATAAATGTAAGGTTTTGTTATTTTTCTGCATGTTTGTTTTTCTTTTTTATTCATTGAAATGCTTAATCATAACCAATTAGCTTCCACTTCCGCATCCATTTTTGTTGTGTTTGCTCTCCATTTTTTGTTTTCTTGTTCACACTATATTGTTTGCTTTTCCAATTGTTGTTTTTCTTCTTGTTAATTAATTTTTTTATTTATATTTAAGTTGCTGTTTAAACAAATACCTTCGCTAAACCGTCTGCACCAGCACTTGCTATATACGGTTTTGTTGCATGGAACGCCACATCAAATATACTTTCATCGAACTTCTTGCGATGCGCTGTAATCTCCTGCACGCATGTCTTATTGTCAAGATTCCACAAGCGTATCGAGCAGTCATGCGAACCTGACAACAAATACAGACCATGAGCATCGACAGCTAAGCTGGTGACCGGCTCCAGATGTGCAACCATCGAATGCACCAATGACCCTGATGTGTTGTCCCAAAAGCGTATGTGCCGATCTTCATGTGCGGTTATCGTTATCGGTAGCGTCGGATGCGACACGACTTTATTAATAAATTTCCCCGTATTACCGGACATTTCCTGCGCCGCTTCTAATTTAATTATCTGTTTGCCTGTTTCTGTATCATAAATAATGCAATGGGCGCTGTTATAGGCCACCACTATGTGATCAACCTCGTTGCGAACAAAGTCTACCGATGATGGCACACCTTCGGCCTCGGCAGTAAATGTCTTTAGCAGCGGTTCCTTGGCATAGGGGGACCATAACTTCACCGTGCCATCGGCAGAGCACGATACAATGTTGCTGTTCATTGTCGTAAGACCCCAAACGGCGTCCAGATGTCCCTCAAGAGTGCCCGAGTGCACATTACGATCATAGCAATCGTATGGATCAATGTTTGGTGATGGCAGATGCCAACACTCTATATTACCATCGAGACCGCCTGAATAGCAAGTATCGCCTGTGGTGGACATACCAAGACACAGCACTGGACCGGTGTGTGCGCGAAATGTATACAGCGGTTCAACATCGAGACTAGCTGATTTTTTGGCTTGCACGGTCTTTTGCAGATTCCATAGCTTTAGAGTGTGATCTTCGGACGCTGTAATGAGCACCGGCTCTTCGGGATGAAATATAAGCGAACGTACACCGTCAAAGTGCGAGCGTAATGTGTATTTGGCATTCCAAGTTTTGCGGTAGCCAGATCCGGTACCACCGCCAGTCCCGTCTTTTGCGTTGGCATCATAATTGCCTTCGGCTTCATTGTTGACCGTAAGTTGTGCCAATTCACCTAGTCCAAGCGACCCATCCACTTCTTCTTCTTTAATTAAATTACGCCGTTCAGAACCGCGGGCAGGTGAAATGTTTATTGGTTCGGTATTCGATGAGTATCCTTGATGTGGTGTGTAAAGATATTAGTTGCCGTATATGTTGAAATATTGTAATGTTTGCCATTTTTTATTTGGTTGCAATCGATGAATAATGTTGGCAAGATAAAGATAAGAAAAAATAAACATTAATAATTGTTTCAGTATGCAATATAAAATCAAAAGGAATTAATGAAAATCAAGAAAACTCTTAATTAATTTTAAATGCATTCAGGAATATTTGGCAGGTGCTACTAAAGAGACATACAATTTGATTAATATATATGAATTAAATAAAAACTAGACTAGATTAGGCAACAGCACACAACGATTTAGTAAATTTTGTTTATATTAACAAACATTAATTTTTGGATTTTTGGGGGGATATAATGATTTGGCCAAACACTTTTCGATTTTAAAACAAAAGTAATTAACAAAAATTTTGTATTGTGTGCTATTTATTTTTTTAACAATGAACCAAAAAACAAAATAACTTTAGAACGTTTATTGATTTGATTTATAAGCACCTTCTGTAATTAGATTTATATCATTCAGAAGCTGGTCCCCAACTTCGGCGTCAAGATCTTAAGAGAAGAAAAAACACAAAATAGTTTACGAACACAATGCACACAATAGAAAAAGATAGTAAATAAAAAAATTAAATAAAAACCATCAAGTCATTTAGCATAGTAATGTAATGATGTATGTTATGTTTGGTTACACTGAGTGTTTCATTTTTTCGAGAATTAGATTACTATAAGCTCGTTGTCTTCGGTGGTTAAGAATACAAAACTTTGAAATCTATGCAAATGTTTCATAAAATTTCTGCAACATAATCATATCTCTGCATATTGTCCCATTGAAATTGAATATATCCAATGTTCTGCTTGAAAACATTTTTCTTGATTTTAGGGACCGCTCACAAAAACAAAAAAGGTTTTACACACATTAAGATTATGTACTTAAGTTAATATAATAGAAATGACTAACTTAACTGAACATCAATAATAAATAAGACACCGTAAAAATAGACACTCAATTATTTGATAGCGTGTCATGATTGTGTTTTCCTTTTCTTCTCTTCGTAGACTTATTTTTGGGAAAAACATCATGTTGTGAGGATATAGAAAGTTTCCTCCAGTTCAAAGTTGAATCTGCAGTAGGGATAAAATAATTAATCTTTTGAGAATCTGGCACAGTGTTTGAGGAAGCCAAGTGAGCACCAAGTGCTTCAACTCAATCTGCTTGTCCTTCAATACTGCTATTTCAGTTAAGTTTTCATCGAACATTGATAGAGATCATCAGTAGTCGAAATCAATTCATTAGATGATGCTTGTAGACTTACAGACGAAGCAAGTATTTTCAAAATTTCCCCAATATCATCACATGGTTCTTTTCCATGTGCAGTTGCATGAAAGTGCCACTCTCATATAGAAAGGAATAAGTTTTTTTGGATAAACTTAAAGAAAAATTTAAAGAGCGCATTTGAGAGAAAAATATGCTTTGAGTCCAAAAATCGATGTTGAATTTTTTTTTTCAAAATAAATATCGTAAAACTTATTGAAATACTTCCTAAGACATAGAATTCTCCCGAATTTCTTGAAATTTTCGTATGTTAGGTTAAGTGGGCGGCCTTCGGCCGTGGCTCAGGGTTTATATCCTCCAATATGTCCAATGTTGGCATCGCGGCTCGGTTCACTATTCTATGTCCAACACGGACTTCGCTATCACACCGAATAGAGTGGATATACTACAGTGAACCGTGGCCGAACCCAAACATACTGAAAACTGGTTCATCCTAACATGCTTCGGATGAACTAGTTTGGCCTAGGAAAAACTAGTTTATTCTTAAAACTAGTTTAGCCGGTAGCATATATACAAAATAGCTTCATCTGCGTAGCCATACAAAAACTATTGGTGTCAACGTTGCCAGTGATTTTGTAGCAAACACAAAAACCAAAAAAAAGAAATAAAATTAGGTTCAGTATGACAGTGGCTATCGTCTGAGCCAGAATTATTAAATTTTATGTAAAAAGTGGCAGCTGTTTAAGCAAATGTGCTCTAAAAATGAGGATTTTTTGGGTGATTTGTCGGTTTAAAAGCAATAGAAAAAAATTAAAATTTTGACTTGATGGCACATGCGATTCCCATTCATATGACAAATATGTGGTTAAACTTTCATAAGGATCGGCTCAGTAGTTTCGGAGAAAACACTGGCATTGTTTGAAAAAAGTTATTTCGAGAGAAACGCGTTCAAAGTTGTTTTATCAGCCGGAGAGCCAGAGAGCGCGCTCAAATAAAGTTGACAAAATATAATTAGAGAACTCCAATCTTTATGAAATTTTAACACGATATTTTTGAATTGGTCTTCTTTCGATATCTAAGTTGGCCCTTTAAAGGAAATGCATAAAAATCAAACTCTAAAAAATTTTAGGCGGTGAAATTTCACACAGTGAAAGCTCAATAATAAGAATTTAATTTGTATAAAGATGAAACATGATGTGTTAGACCTCCTGTTCACCTAATATTTCGGAAGAACAAAAATTAACAGCAGTGGTATTCTGGAGCTGGTGTGTCGGTTACGGTCACTGGAAATTATTGACCGTGAATTATGATTGATATGATTATAAGCATATAACTACAAGATTAATTTACAAGATTAATTTACTTTTTAGTACGTCTGACACAGATATGGGGATGACATTTCATTGAATTTCACAATTGCAATCATTTTCATTTCTATTTAAATTTTATGCGTAAGAAAAATTAATGCAGTATACAATCCCCATGTCTGATTTTACAATACTTTTTAATAACTTTGAAATGTTAGTAAGCGAGTTGAGTGATTACAAAAAGCGTAATGGTGGATATAAGCTTTAAAAATTTTTTTTTGGTGTATTTATAGTCACAAAAAAGATCAAAGTAAGAAATTGAACAAATATGACATTTGCATTTCAGTATTACATTCTTTTATATCGATTATTTCAGGCGAAATTTTAATTTTGAAACCCTGACCCTTCTAAAGTTATGGAAATTTGATTTTTTATTCTGTACAAAAGAATATAGTTTTTTCTTTTTTTTGTCTGCAATATTCTCGAAAGCTTTTCAAGCTTAAGCTTTTTGTTTGTTTTCTTATGAGTTCCTAGTAAAAATTAGAATAGATCAAATAATCCTGTGTTATGTGACCTGTAATTTATTGCACCCAACACGGACCACTCTGGCTAAGTAGCGGTTCCAGGGGGTAGTTTCGTAGCGCGTTGAAAATCAGCTGTCTCGCTCGAAAAAAAAAATTATATTTTTACATCTATTTTTCCTCAGAAAGTTCATTAAAAAACAAACAAAAAAGCTTCAGATCAATTTTTCTGTAAACCAACTTATTTTTGAGTTAATAGCGTTTACAACTTTTGAATTTTCGGAAAACTCAAAAAAATCGAACATGCCGTAAAATGGACAAAAGTGAAAATAAAAATAATTATTTTTCTGTACAGAATAATATTCCAAAGTTTCATAAAAGTCGGCAGGGTTGAACATATCGAATGAAATACTCAATATATAGCAATTAAAATTTGTTATTCTCTAAAAAATGGCACATTTTTCAAATAAGTTTGGATATTTTTAGTTACCTTCGCTAATTATATCCTTGCTGTTTTTATTACGTAATGCTGTTTTTACATCAGAATCATCATTTTCGCCTGCTACCATTTCTAAATCATCGGAAATTTCATCGTCATCGGACATTTCGGTTGGTCCTAGAAATTCAAAATTTGCCATAACAGCTGCTTCAGTATCTAGTATGATGGCATCATTTTGTTGCTGCGCCTTTTTTGCTGGTGTGCGGCGACCTGTAATGAAAAAAAAAAAAGTTTTTAATTTGTTATACCTTTTATAACTGAAAAGCAACTTACCTTCCGATTCTGAGGCTCGTTTATTATTCTCGTTGCCATTTATATTTGGACTTACATTCTCTTCTTGTTCTGAGTTGTTATTTAGTCCGAGAATTGAGCGCACACGATTTGAACGCACATCAATTATGTTGTCGGTGTAACCAATTTCTTGAAGGTATTGTCGAAGCATTTGACGACCTTGTCGCCAAGTTGTATTTGATACAGAACTATAGGGCACCTCTGAATCCGGTGCAACTTCATTACCAATGCCAGCTTCATCGACTGGAGGCTTCCATTCTGTCAGTTGTGGTGGATCAGTACCATATTTTAACCGATAGATTTTGGCGCGTTCCTGTCGCAATGCATACTCGAGCATTTTAATGCGACGCGTAAGATCGGATTTAAGACTTTCAAGGCATTTACGTTCGCCTAGTAGCATGGCAATGCGCGCCTGAAAAGAATGCATAGTGGAAAGTTAATATTTATTGATTTTACTATAGACCTATAAGATAAGTTCTAGTAAATATGATGTACATATTTTTTATAGTACTTTTTTTTAAATTCGGTTCGAACATTATGAGATTTTATTCATTACAGATTTAGATTTCTAAAAAAACTGATAAAAGTAAAATGATAAACATTAAAGTATATAGTCAAAATCAACGAAAATAATACAATTCAAAAGCTATACTATATATGGAATGTAAGTATATATGCCCAATTATGGAATGCTGAAATTGGGCATTACATTACCATAGAAATTTAACATTTTTTTGAAGAAGAATAAATACTTTTGAATTTTTTTTTTGTATATTCTAGAAGGAAAGCTGAGATTAATAATAATATTTTTAGTTTTTTTAATTAAAAAAATGTATTTGAAAACATAGGATAACTATAACTATTAAAAGCTACAAAATTACGCGGTGATATATAGAAAATCGCAATTACAATTTGATTAAAATTTTTCCATTGGTGAAATTAAAAAAAAAAAAGAAACTACAAGTTGACTGTTGGTCATAAATTAATCAATAATCGAGAAAAGGGGAAAACTTGTTAGAAATAAAGATTGCTCAAGCGAGCAATGAAATATAAACATTGCTAGTCGTACTCGTACGATACGCGTCATGCATTCCAATAAAACAAATTACAAGTAAATAAAATTTAACAATTTAAAAACCAAAACAAATAAAATCTATAGCCAAATAATTTATACGGTTACATTTATTTGAAAAAGTACGGACAGAGAAAGAGAAAAGCCGTCACTTTCAAAAGGAAAACTGCAAAATTCCAGATTACTGAAATTATTGATAACGAAAAATAAGAAAATAATACGTACATACAAATATTTAACGCCAAGCAATCATAATTTGCTATATATGTACATATTTGTTTTTGTTGTTGCTAAATACCTCGCATATGAATGAGTCTACAATTTGTAAATATGTGTTATTAATTCGAATTCATAATTGATTCATTAATTAATTGCAACAGCTAAACAACAAAGAAATTTTTGATAGACGGATAGAAATACCAAAACGACAACAGGGGATGCCTTGGTCTTATATTGCGCGATAGATAAAAATTTTGAAACATGAATTTTAAATAAAGATGTTTTCATACAAAAATTTTAAAATTTAGAAGGAAAAAATTATAGCTTGACCTTTCTTCGCTGACGTTTTTAAATTCATACGAATTTTCCAAAGAGAAAACTGTTATTGATTTGTGAATTTCTAAAATATTTCGATTTTTTCTTTTATTTACGTAGTTAAATTCGTATCAGGAAGTGCTCAATTTGTTTCATAATTTTTTAAGAAAAACGTAAGTCAATGTTAAATAGAATCCTGACCGCAACGGGAAAAAAAGGCGTATCGAACTCAAATTCAGATTGAGCTAAAAAAATAACTCTGTGCTTTTCAGACAGGTCCTAAAGCAACAAAGCTTTGTGCGAAATAGATCATAAGAAATAAGGTTGGATATGATGAAGGGTAAAAATTCGCAGTTTTTTAAATCATAGCATGATACCATTTGCATTTATAATATTAAGAGGTAGAAAATTACCAAATTCTAAGGCCTGAACGATTGACAAATGTAAATTTTCATTTCAATTTCAATGATTTGTACTTCATACAATACAAAAACTTTTGAGTTACCCGGTTGAAATATCGGCATTGTAGTTCTATTATCTAAATTATTTAAATATCTAAAAAAAAAAAAAATAAATCTTAACGAAGGGACATCAATCTTAATGATTGTGATGAAATTTGTCAGCAAAATGGAGCTGAAAACTTATTTACCTAAATATAACACAGTGATATCGAGGAAAGAAAGTAATAAAAAAAAATCTATAATGTATGTTAAGTTTCATTAAGAATATGGAAATGTTAGGTATTTCACATCACAATCCAGAGTCAATCTGAAGAAGCTGCTTGCATTTTCGGATTCAGTGAGCCTAAAAGCCACCGAAGTTATAATTTGCTTGTTACTCTCTTTAGGGGCTATACGAACTTATGCGTGGAAGATCAAAATTTTTGTTTAAAAACTTTTACTAAAATAAGTGGAAGAGTGATAAGTTTTCACTACCACTGAATGAGTTAGTGATTTTTAGAATCAGTGATATGTACCTCGTTTCAAAGGTAGTTTTGTGTAAGTTAACTCTTCTAAGGAAATAAGCGTCGTAAATGATTTTCATTTTTATTTTTTTGTAGAAAAAGTTTCAATTTTACTTTAAACTACGCATATATCGATAACGTTAAAATAAAGCTAAATTTACATTGTCGCTAATTAAATTAACATGGTTATTAATGTTTATTCGCACGCTAAAACTTTACTTTAAAAATATATTTAAGCAAATAAAATATTCTTAAAAGTCGAAGATTAAATTATGTCTACTCTAATCCTGACCAATAGGCAGACGAATTGTGCTGATCTACATACGATTTGGAATTTATTGAAGCATGCATTTAAAGCATATTATGCTCAACAGCTGCGTTTGCTAAGTTTTGAAATTGTTCAATTTATGAATAATCAACAGCAAGCGCAATACCAATGAATAAATACTGAGGGTATGAGAGTAAAAACGAAAACACATTTACAAGATTGCAATTTTATTTTTTTAAATTAATTGTAATAAGCATGAAGTGTTTGTTGTACATATTCACAAAAGCTTGGCTTAATTGAAAAAAAAAAGTAATTAGGTATTATTGCACATACATATACTTGTACTTATATTATCATTATATAACATTTTTGCAATTTTTTATACTTGGCACATGAAAACATAAATAATTTTAAGTTGACAGCAACTTTTATAAAACTTAAAACTCATAACTCATACAAAAGTATGATTTTCAGCCAAATTTTCTTGATGGACATTAAAAATAAAATTAATATCAAATCAAATTTTTATATTGAATATTTGCAGAATTAAAAAAAAAATTTTAGGATCAATTCGGTATTACATTTAATATTCCGAAAATTGGCATCCCTCCGTTGCGTTCATCGATGCGTATCATCTTTTATATTTCCCTCTTATTTTGTAAGCATTCCTTCCCCCGAAATTGTAACATTGTGAAATTTTAAAACGTTTCCTATCTCTTGTGCTTAATGTGCGTTTTTCTCTCTCATTGCATTGGTATACATTTGCAACCTTTATCCAACCCAGCTCCGTTTCCCCTACTCTGTTGTTCAAAATATGTACGTAAAGGTTTACAAAACTTTTAAGACAGAAATACGTATACACTATTTTGTGAAACTATTTTAGTTACCTTTAATACCATTCTTTTGTTGTTATTTGAAATTCGGTATCTTATTGAATGAAAATTCCAATACCAATCGGTATTACTTTCATCTCGCAAAATATAACCAGCATTACAAGATAATTATCAATCATCATAAATTTGAAACTACTGCAAGTGTTTTTCCAGCATGTCCAATTTTTTTTTTTTTAATTTTTCATCATTACGGCCACGTTCATCAATATGGAAACTAAAATTATCATACGGTAATATAAGACCAGTAAGCTCCTGCCTTAAAGCTGACATTCTCCATTCTACCCGGATAAAGGCACTACGTCCTGGAGCGTTAGTGGCAAGGAAAAACGCATCTAAATTATATTCTTTTAAATGTTATATAGCGAAAGATATGTCTTTTTATATATTCGGTTCTCGCCTGAACCTTTATCGGTTTAACGGTAACCATGACAACAGGTTTCACCAAGCCTTCCTTCGTCTTTAAAAATGGTTGGAACGCTACTACAACATTTAATGTTTGTCAAGTCATGCAGAAACATATAGTTGATATTCAAAAATTCTTACATTTCTGAGTGGTAAACGGAAATATGTTCCACTGCGACTTATATTATTTTATACTCCATTTTATTGTTTATCGGTTTTCATTGAAAAAAATCCAAGTTTTAATATAAAAAATATATTAATTCCCAATATTGTGTTTAAAAAAGTTTTGAAAGGTTTTATTTTATAAATAAATATCATATAAGCGCACTGATGACCAAATAACTGAGAGCTACCATAACCATAAAATTACAAAAAGTAATGGCATGACAGCTTTAATTGTGAAAGAAAATTAATTGTAGCGCAAAGAAAATAAAAACATTGTTCTTTTATTTCTGCAAAAACTCATATGAGCTGCAGAAAAAAAAAAGACAAAAACGAAAATAAAAAGAAAGAAGCTCGAAAATGTCACAAGTGTGTAGTTATAAGAGAACTTTTAGAATTATTTTTGTTATTGTGTAAGTTTAAAAAAAAAAAAAAAATTGCATGAGTTGAGGAACCAATTTTAGTAATGACATCAATCGTTTCCGATTTATTGCGTATAAGATCCTTGCAAGTTGGGATATTTGATAAAGTGTACATTTCTTATTAGAGAAGCAATAAATACTCGTACTATTGACAACACCGTAGAACAGTGTGTTTAACAGAGATGAGTTATGTATATATTTTGGGAAACCTTATTTTATATTGATAAAACAATGTATACATATGCGCCGCGTTTTATGTTGTTGCATCCAACCGCGTGTGCGAGCGTAAAAAGTTAAAGTTGTAAAAAAAAACACAAAAACTGCTATATCTCGAAATGCTCACATTTAATATTTAAGTATGTTGTTATTTACCCATTATAGTAAAGTACTTAGGCCATAAAATTTCAAAAACCTTGGAACTGATATTCAGGATATTAAAGCAAAAAGTTCGGATAGTAAAAAATTTATGACATTTTAAGAGAAAATCTAAGACAAGGGAAAGAGAATTTGGAAGTTACGAATTTTTTTAAATTGAATTATCACAACAAAAAAACAAACAATCAAAGATTGGACAACATGTACATATCTCCAATACCAGTCCAATTGAGTTTCTTTTTTATCAGATTTTAACAAAAGTCAAATGGTACAACTCCAGTAAATTACATCCAAATCGAAATTCCTCTTTTATAAATGACTAACTATTTTGCTTTTACCGAATAGTATTGTGTGGTTTATGGATAGCTCTTTCCCATTTATATATGAAGAGCTGAGACGCAAAACCCGCCAAGTTCAAAAAAATGAAAATGTGAGATATTGCAGGAGGGGGCAGAAAAAATGTTTGTTTACAAGCCTCCATACTCTAAATTGTAAAAAAAAATGTTCCCCTCACAAACTTTTGATTGCAATAATTTCTGATAAAATTCTTTTTATCAAAGCCCGCCAAGTCCAAATTTCTGAAAATCAAAACCAGCCAAGTCCAATTTTTCATTAAAAAAGATTTGACTTTCATAAATGCAAATAGTTTTATGTTATTTTAACATGGAAATTATATTATGTAATTAAAATTTCAGTCTACATTTATTTAAATGTTTTGGAATTAATTCAAACTTAGCCATTTTTAAAAAATGATTTCGAAACCTTTTACTATTAATATTTTTTCAAAACCCGCCAAGTCCCGAGGCTTCACTTTCAAAACCAGCCAAGTCCACGTTTTCAATTTCAAAACTCGCCAAGTCCACAGTTTTTGTTTCAAAACCCGCCAAGTCCAAAAGTTTTTTTATCGTAGTCCTTATAGATTAGGTCATAAAATGTAATGAAAAATCAGGATTTTAATAACTTTTGACAACTATTACAATGGATCAATCTACTTTTTTACTATAGTTAAATTTCAGTGGAAAACAGTTTTTTCGATTTTCCCAAAAACGCAAAATATGGACTTGGCGGGTTTTGCATCTCAGCTCTTCATATGTAACATTAATAATTTTACCCGAGAATCAAGAAAATAAACGAATTTTAGACTTCTTTAACCAACATTTATGTTCTTTGCTGTTGAAATACAAGAAAACGTGACAATGCGCACACTTTGGTACAAAACATAACGCAAAAGGGATATACCTACAGAATTTAGGTGGAACAATAAAAAAGCACAATTGTTTATATTAGCATTTTGAATTGTTTCACACATGCAATGTTATGCTAGGAAACAAGGAAGCAAGAAGAGACCAATTGAAGCGTAAAGTAAAATTACTGTAGTGCATACAAGTACTCGTACACTGAGAGAAATTTCTTTTTTAATTTAATCAAGTAGTTGGTGTCAAAGAATATGCGAGTTTGAAGTAAAACTTAATTTATTTTTTGTGGGGAAAACTTATTTATTTTTTGCTGTTAAACAAAAATTATAAGTAAATTTCACAAGAATTGTCGAATTCTCGGGTATTTAAGAAATTTTTGAATTCCTACCGGTCCCGGCTTTGAGATGAAATTCCTCAGTCAGTTGGTAACCGTGTTTCTAAACATTATTACATGTGTTCATAATATTTAATTAGACATTTTTACAATTTCAATTTAAAAAAAAATAATCATTTGCTGATTAATTATAAAAAAAACAGGTGTATTATTCATTGAAAAGTTTATTTTCTGAAAAATAATAAAATCTTTTTGCAAATTTCACCTACAAAGATTCCCTTGATTCAGGTTTCTAAATAAATAGTGTTTTTTATGTAGCCTAATTTAAATACATAAATAAAATAAATTTGGTACTTATTTATGTTCCTCATAAAACAATTGAAGCGAATGAAGGTTCTACGTAACAATTTTAATTTTTCTTTTTACTCCACGAATGTATAAAGACAAAAAAAAAAATCAAGAAACAATCACAAAAAGATGATTTGAAAACTAAGGCTCATTTTTGCAAAGTTTTAAATTATTATTATATTATATCACCTTCATCCACTCATGACTTCAGTTATTTGAAAAAAATTTAAATTTTGTTCAGCTAATGAGTTGGTTGATTTTTTCAGTGTACCGACAACAAGATGAAGGTAAAGATAAATGAAAAAATGTTTTTAGAAAATTAGTAATAAAAATACAAAGACTAAGAAGAAAAATCTATCGTTCCAATGCAATGCAATCCAATGGATTGAAGTAAGGTTGATGCAGTTCATACAGTTTGACGCCCATAATTTTATGCAGTGATAAATAATTTAACAAATTATTGTGTGAAATCTATGAAGTGGCACAAGAAATGTGGCAACATCATGCGCCATGGTAAACTCGTAGTAAAAAAAAAATGAGCATGAAAACAACTTCCAATTACAAACAACAAGAGAAGAGTGCAAATATTTGTGTAAGAAATAACTTAAGAGCAATCATGTTTACAAATGACTACGAGAAATTGTGAGCGTAAAAACAATAGAGAAGAAAAAACAATATTTAATAAGGTGAGTGATTAATTAGTGCCGTTTTTGCGCAAAGTATAATTTATGAAAAATTTAAAGAGTGCACGGTTATTTCCTGCAGGCAAGGTTATTTTTTGCAATGGGGGAAACTATCATTTATCTATTCTTAACCAATTTAATTTTTTAATTGTTTTGCTATTGTAGATTTGACTTCGCAACAAAGAGCAAATTGAAGCAACTGGAAATATTTAAACATTAGAAAATTAAATGTACAATAAAGCCACTCACACAGATCCAGATTATGCTATTTATAATCTATGTCATTTATTATTATATTTTTTTTTTTAATTCAAATCTAATTATCCTAAAATGTAGTTAACAAAATTATGATCTATTAATGAAAAATTGATAAGTATCGTTCGGGGAAATCAAAAAGAGAATTGATAGTACTCGCTGATGAAAGTGCAAAATGGAAGATGGGCATTGCTCCGTGGTTTAATATTTAAACACTTGTTTAATTTGACAAAGAATGTTCTATATAAATAAGGGTATTAATTTTGAAAATTTTGTAGATTTTTTTTTTTTTATTTTAGATTGGGTTTCAAAGCTGTAAACGGCGCGAACAGAATTTGTATTCGATTTCATTGAAATTTATCAAAAAAACGGACTTAATAAAACATAAAAAAGAATCTGTCTTGCCCACAATTTTCGTGTGATTGAAAATACGAACAATATATATCCGAAGGGTTTTTTGTTTGTGTGCCCATAGGCCCATGCTTTCCATGTTAATTCTATGGGAAATAACCTCTGTTTGCGCCGTTGACTAGCTTGATCTAGGAAGCTGAAATGTACCCCCATGAATATCGTATCTTGTACTGTGTTGGAATTCTGCTTGAAGAGTTTTTTCACTTTCGTCACTTACTTTTTGTTTGAAAATTCGAGTTTTCTGTCTGAACCATGTTTTCGTAGAACAGGTAGACCCTATTTGTATTTGGAACTAGTCCTTTGGACAGTACTTTTTGCTGCACCGATTAAAAATATTTTTAAAGATTGCCAGACATCTTTTTAATTTAAAGTGCTATCACCAAGTGTTACATATTATTGTAAACGGCACTTTATATAGAAAAAAATATCTCCCTTGTATTGACCAATACGATGAACAAGAAAAAAAAAACAGTCCTCATGAAGTGTTGATTATTAAAACTTAGATATATATAGGATGGGCCAGTTCAGAATAGTCATACTGAAAAATCCGATTCCCTGCTTCATTGTGAGTAGATAATTGTATGGGAGCGGAGGCTATCTAGAATACCCCTTGAGTTACAGAGTGCTATTAGGTAATTAACTAATATTTTTCAGAAATTCGATTCCCTGCTTCATTGTGAGTAGATAATTGTATGGGAGCGGAGGCTACCTAGAATACCCCTTGAGTTACAGAGTGCTATTAGGTAATTAACTAATTATTAAGTAATTAACTAATATTTTTCAGAAGAACATACCATTATTGCTAGCCGCGTTTTTAATTCAGAATTCTCGCTCTTAAAAGTCAATAAAAAAATTTTTTTAGGGGAAATGACACCTTCAAAAAAATGTTTTGATATGCGTATAGTTTCATATATTTTGACACAAAACAATATTTTTTGGATTTTTTCAAAAAAACACGGCGGCGGCATGATTGCGGCTCACTGAAACATCCGAAAAAAAAAATTATAAGAGGTTTTAATCAGCATCAAAGCCGCCAGGGAATGAACTACAAGCAACAATTTTGGTCCAAAAATAACAAAATGCCATCATATTTCGAAAATTATCAATTTTTCGGGCCAAAATCTTGCCAAAAGTCAAAAACTATAATTCCGATCTTTCTGTCCGTATTTCATTCCCTGCATTAATATGTGCACAACAATATATTAAAATTTCAGAAAGATCGGTCCAGTAGTTTTATTTTTATCATGGCCGCCAACTCGACAAAACGTGGTATCGAGAAAAACGCGTTTAAAGTTTTTTAACTATAGCTTTTCAAGTACTATAACTTTGACACTATGTTTAAATGCTATATATTTTATAAGCCGAATTTGCGGTTTATATTATTAAAAACGTATTTTTCAATATCTTTCAAACAAGAAACAGTCAAATAAAATTTTTTGATACCTTGAAAATTTGAAGGTGTCAAGTTAAAGTTAAGGTGAAGTTTTACCAAAAATAACGCAATCCAAAAAAAGACAGAGTGATATTTTACAGGCTTTCGAATTTTTTATTTTATCTTTTAAAAAATTTGTTAAAATCTATAGAAATAAATTATTTTCGAACTGCATTTCATCATGCACAAAACTTTGGAGTGCGATTTTTTAAACACATTTGTAGTGCAATCAGTGAGACAGTTTGAATTTTTCTATAATTTAACTTGTTTTAAGCTCATTCACTAAAGTTTCCATCATAATAATTAAGCAAAATATTCCCTTATGTAATGACCAAAGATAATTAAAATGGTAATAATATGCGGGTTAAAAAAATCTCTCACTTCCCTACTCGAAAAAAAAAAAAATTTTTTTAAGCGCAGAAAATTTTAATCCTACAATTAGGGTTTCGCAAGCTCAAACTGAATAAAAACCTTTGTTTTACAGCAAAGATATACATATGTACAATCATTATTCAAAGTAGGCGGCATATGCAGCATCGGCTTACACGGGTTATCAATTTTTTTTTTTCAATTTAATATTTGTTTCATTTATAATGTAACAAAATGAAAAGGACAACTATTTAAAAGTAAAACATCATTAAAACAGCTGCTGATAATACAATAATAGTACGACGCATTATGACAAAAATTATGTGACTGAACGACTATATACTAAATGTAGAATCATGACGACAATGAAGCAAATTACTTGGGAAACGACGTCATTTACTTACGTTTTGGGTTGAAATATTAATGGTAGCATTCTTGAAGGTCATGAGAGGTTTAGGGTCGGCAGAGAGGATAATAAGGTGCACAGTTTTGGCATTTTGTTGAATGTTACACAAAGTATGTAAATAGGTTAATGACAACATCAGCACAAATTTTTGAGGGCGGTGTTGCAGAAAAACAAAAACAGCAGTGTATCAAAAATTAGAGTTTAGATTTGCATAAATTGATATATGCTTATTATTATTATACACTTTGTTGACCTTTTTTGGGTACGCAAATTAAATATAATTACAAAGAAGTAGGTAATTTGTATAAAACAAAAGCTGCTGAAGAGTTTTCTCAAATTCAAACATAATTTGAAAAGTATTTAATTCTGCACCTTTGTTGGTATCGTTTAATTAACCAAGATAAAATCAAAGTAAATACAATTGAGAGCTTTAACTATATTTATTAAGCCCCGTCTGAAGTTTGAAGAACATCGAAATTGTCTAAAGCATCAAAAAATTTTAATATTGTACATAAGTAGTATATGAGAAAATTTTAATAACTATTATTCAGAAGTACATAAGAAGAACTCATAAGGTTATGTTTGGCCTCGACAAAAATTAAATACCCTACACTGCGTTAACAGTAAAATTGCGCGTAAGCCTTAAATTTTTATTAAAAAAATACGTGTTGGCTGGTTTGACTAAACGTACCCACTTTGAATTTGGCAATATTTACTCCAATAACTCACTGTGTAGCGTTTTGAAGCTTAAGCTCATACGGGAGGTGACACGCCCTCTTTTCGAAATTTGCCAACTTTTGTCCGAGCTGTTTCTTGTATTTGTTAGAAATTTGGTTTCATTACTTTAAATAATTCTCTCAGTATAGCTTTTCAGTTCTAGCTCAGTTCTAGTTTTTATAGAGGGTATCGCAATCTCTTGTAGAAATTCGACAAGTTCTTGTCCGGAGCTTTTCCAAATTATTCTTACGATTTGTGTGAACTTTGGTTCCATTACCTTAAATAATTCTTTCAGTATAGCGTTGCGAAGCTTTTGCTTGTATGGGAGGTGCCACACCCTTTTGTCGAAATTCGCAAACTTTCTGTTCAGCGCTTGTTTAAGTTATTCTTTATATTTGTCAGAAATTCGGTCGCACTACATCAAATAACCCTTTCAATAAAGCGTTTTACATGTTTTATTTGTATGGGTGCTAGGCGTGTCCACGAACCGATTTCATCCATTTTTAATCCCAATGACCTTGTTCGAAGGTGTAGCTTGTATACCGATTTTCATTCAATTATCTCGCTTAGGTTTCCCCTAAACATGGCTAAATCTTCTAAACCATGCCACCATACCATACATGCCACGTCTCCCATGTGTTATAAACAGTATGACAATGTGAGTGTGCGCTGAGTGTAGGGTATACAAGTAGGTTTTGGTTTTTTGTAACTCTTCACGATAAAAATAAAAACACATATTAATTATTTAATTTGATAAGTGCTATAGAATTGTAACCATCCAGTTTTTCTGAATGTCAAAATCTTCAAACAATTTTCTAAGCATTCAGAATTTGTGAGTCATAAATTATATTTTTGATAAAAACATGAGCCTAAAACTAGTTGGCTAGCTACGCATAATTTTCGACTCTTTTCTGCATCTCTTATGTTTCGTTAATACTGGGCTTCAAGAGAGTAACGAACACGCAGACATTATGATTCTTTTCTGATTCATAAATTTCATGAGAATAACAAGAACAGCAGAATAAACAGAAATTAACGATATATTAAAGATGAACGAAACTCTGTGTGCTATTGTTTTATTTCTCGTGTGCGATTACTAGAAGTAAGTTGCAAATTTAAATTCATAAATTAAATTTAAAAAATAAATTCATAAATGCATAGTGTTATCAATAATATAATATTACATCAAAATACTAAGAGGAGCAATGTCTAGAGAAATTGACCAAAAAAATGTATTTATGATTTGCAGTCATTTCGTAAAAGCTGTGAATTATGAGTCAGAAATGCCTTCGAAAAAGAGTCAAAATATTTATATTTTAAGCTCAGAATACTTTTATATTTCAGACTCTAATATGAGTCTAATTTTTGACTCATTTTTGTCTGCCCTTTCAAGAACGAAAATACACATATTTCAGGCTCTTTTATGAACTCACAATGAGTGTAAACGTTTTGAATTTTGAATCATATCCAACTCTGAAAAAAGTCAGCATGGTTGCTGGGAAGAAGGTAGGGCATGAACGAAAATTTCTTTTATTATGTGTTAAATATGGGTTATTTCATGATTCAGTTTCAGTTTGATTCAGTTGGTGTTTTTAAGAAATACAAAATTTTTTTTTAATTAATTTTCCACGGCTATTCTCATAGTAAAATTTGAAAAATTATTTAAAACTAATTAAATTTCAAATTAAACGCGAAAAACCTTGTTCGCAGAGGAAAAGAAAACACAGCAAGGACGTCCAAGATCAACATTGCACACAACACCATAGCGATGCAGTAAATGCATTTTGCAGACACCAGTCGTTACAACCAGCTACACAAAAGCGAATACACGTTTGAACGCAAATTGTTGGCTGGCCGTGCCGCCGCCTCTCATTTTTTTTTTCTTTTCTTGATTCGATCTTTGCTTTGCTTTTCACCAAATTGGAAAATCAGGTTCGTCATTCTCGTCTACACGTATTTATTTGGCTGCAAGGTGAAGAGCAAGAACAAGTGTTTTGTATCGCGGCCGTCTGTCCGCCTAAGCAAAAATTGTCAACTTGTTTTTTTATTTTTTTGCCATATTAAATGGAGTGTGGCAAATGAAAAAAAAAAGTAAATAATATTAAACTATGAATATTTTAGTGAAGTGAAGTGCGAC
The DNA here is from genome assembly GCA_949775025.1 of Tricholauxania praeusta. Taxonomy (NCBI): domain Eukaryota; kingdom Metazoa; phylum Arthropoda; class Insecta; order Diptera; family Lauxaniidae; genus Tricholauxania; species Tricholauxania praeusta. The sequence goes on from OX459030.1 coordinate 16,410,170, forward strand.
ATGACGAAAAACAACAGATAAAATACAAAATAAAATGACAGACTATCATAGTGAAACTTAGCGTTTAACTGTTCGATGAGGTTGGCTGTCTGATTGTATGTCTATCTCTAATTTGAATATTTTATATCAATGCTTGTGTGAAAACCCACAAACACATCAAAGATTTGTAAAAGAAAAGCTGTTTCAACAAAGACGTTTTAATGGTGGCTATACAACGCAATGCGCATCGAAGCGGAATATTTGCTTTTGTGCGGATTTTCGATTTTATTTGTTTATTTGGTTTGGATTATGCAAAAATGCTGTGTCTTTGGGCGTTTGTTGTCATTGTGTGTGCAATTTTGCAAGGGATATTTTGAAGTTATTAATATTTGCGATAGAGATATTGGATTATTCACGCTACTTCATTGTGTTTACCTAACTCCTAAATTCCCTTCAAAAATTCAATACTCCGTCTTAAGTACTTTTCGGATATTTATAACCCAACGGCAAATAAGATTATAAACAACATCGATGAATAGTTATACTCATTGTAGGCAGTAATGCTCACAACTCCAGCCACAACTGTAAATTCTTTTCACAAAGGGATGGCCATTTGTAGGCAGCTTGCCTACAATATGTAATAAACAAAAGGCAGATTGCCTTAAAACTTAACGCCTGTATAGTTTAGTGAGTTGCCTACATCTCCACTTACAAGGCATTCAGTCAACAGGCAAGACCCCTTTCATCTCCATATACAAAACAAGCAGCCAGCAAGCAGACAGCCTACAGCTCCATGTACAATGCAGGCAGCTAGCAAGCAGACTGCCTACAGCTCTATATACAAAGCAGGCAGCCAGCAAGCAGACTGCCTACAGCTCCATATACAAAGTAGGCAGCAAGTAAGCAAATACAACAAAATATCACAGCAACAATTTCATTTGTGAAACATACAACACAAAGGGTATGGCATTTCATACATGAAAAATCAGAGCACTTAACCAATTTGCCGCTGGGAAAGTAGTGATCGAGCAACCTATCAAACGTAATAAAAGAGCTCTGTACATGAGAATAAAAATCAAATCCAAAAACATAAGTACATGCCAAAATTTGATATTTCTGGAGTACAAGTTTATTTGCTCAAAAGGACATAAAAACCTTTCTTTTTTGGCAAGATTGCAAAATAAGAATAGTGCAATTTTCTTCTGTTTGGTCCAGCTGTAAGCGTTTCTCAAGAATTCTAGAATATCAGGTGTAATACTTAATACTCAGTATTTCATAAACAGATTCTTAAATTTAGCTGAGAAAAACTTTTAAGCTAATAAAATAAATTAAGAAGTTAATCATCTATAAGAGTCACTTGGTCACAAGAATTTTGGTTAGGCTTGTTTTGGAATTTGCATATGTTAGCATAAAAACAAAAAAAATTATTGAAAACTACCTTTCATAAAATGAAAAAAAAAAAAACACTTCTCATTAATTCTGTTTCTTAAGTATTACTAATTTTCCACGTAGTCACCCACATAATAGGATTAATTAGATAGTACGGCTGAGTTCGTATTGTGCAAGAGTAGTAATTTTCTGAAGGTCTCACTATAAGCCATCTCATACAGTCTGCTTAATGTCTTAATTTCCTGCGTCACCAACATAAAGATTAGCATGAGATAAAGTACGGATATCGTAAGGGCAGCACGTAAAGAAAAGAAAAGCCAGCAAACACAATTAGGAAATCCGATGCCTAAGAAGACAGACAAACAAACAACAGAAAAAAGCACAATAAAAATCAATATAATTATATATGTATGCATGCTGCTTGCTGCTGCTAAAGGTAAAACTGTAGAAGCGACTTGTTTTTGCATAAATAAGAAAATTTGTGTTTTTGCTTTTGCTTCTCTTTTCGGAAAGTTCAATATCAACTAAAACGCTGTTGGAGTCACGCGAGGTTACTTAAAACCACTTTTGCGAGTTAAAATGTGTATGGTAGATTAAAATTTTTTAAAATTAAAAAAAACTTCTAAAGTCAAGTAATCGATATTTTTACTTATTTTTGCCATTGCAAAAGTATTTAGCAAACAAGTAGTGACATTCTATTTATTATTAACACAGCGAAGTAATTAAATACATGAATGAATGAAGGTGACATGATTGCTTAGATAAAATTTCAAAAAAATTAGCTTTAATTTTTTATGTTTCGTACATTTAGGGTAGGTAGTAATTTCATTACAGACACAATTTATAATTGACCGGCTTTGCGCAGTGTTTGTTGAAATTGTTATTACACATTTTTAAATAAATTCCCTTCTTATCATTTCAGTATCTCTTAAACATCCTGTGCATCCCTCTGTAGAAGATTATTTGCGATAAGCTGGTAGATTTTCAAAATATAACTTTGACTGTTTGTCAAATCGTAGTCTATTTGAAAGTTGGCCCAATCAAATTTTTCAACCATGCGTTTGTATTGTGAAAGAAACATTATAGATTTTAGTAGTTTTTGGCACCTTATTCATTTACAACCTTCCTTGTTCGCTTAAGCCTTTCAAGTGAAGTCACTTTTTGCACTATCTACTTGAATTAGTATTAGAAGAAATACTTTTTTATTTATTTACTGGCTACTTTTCAAAAATGAAATAGGTGTCACTGGAAGGGTTTCAGAAGCAAAGTTTCAAAAAGGTCCAAAATGAGTTAGTTGTTAGAACGTTACATAACACGCTGAGTAATGGAGCCAGCAATTTATACAAAATTCTTAATAAACTAAGATTTGACTAAATGTCTAAGCTGAGCTATTTTAAAAAAAAAACTCCGAAGGGGAATTGAAAAATCACCCTTTGTGGAATCCGATAAGGAATTGCATTGGTATTAAAACCACTTTCTTATTTGAAATAGCATTTTCTACTATTTAGTTTTTAACAAATTAAAAATTAAAATAATGAAAAAACATAAAATAAAGGTCGAAATATAATTTCCGTTTAATATAGTTATTTTTACCGAAAAATAATTACGCTGAGTAAACTATATATAACTTTAAAAATAAATTTGGCAGCAACATAAGAAAATGAAAAGGTTTATATAGCAGTTATGTAAGCAACTTATCGTTTCTTACAATTTCAAAAGAAAATATTTTTTTTTTCATATACCAAAACATAAAGGTAAAAATAAGTTTTCGCACTAGTTAGTGCCATAAAAAACACAAATGTGTCGTTGCACACACAGGTTCCATGTTTAATTCAAATGGAACATGTTTAAAGAAACACTGAAGCGTTTCCGCAAAAGCAGCGCAAATTAAAGAATTGCAACGTAATAAAACCAAATGTTTGATACACAAATAGGGTACTCGAATTTTTATTTTACGCTAGTTGTAATTTTAAGAACTCTTAAGGCAAATTTTTACTTGTGTACCAATAAAAAAAAAAAAGTTAATTATGATAAAACAGGTTATTTTCGATTTTCATAAACCTAAGAGGCCTAATAAATTTTAGGTAATTTAATAATATGTTTACTGAAATAAGCAATCACTGAGCAAAAAGTGGAAATATTTTGAGAAGTGGGCATGGTACTTCTCATACAGACATAAACTTTTAAGAAAATTATGGAGTTTCTGGTGTTTATCTTTCTTTGTAATTGTTTGAGAGGTAGTAAAAACTAAATTTTATTCTTCAATTTACTCTTATTTTCCAAAGGTAAGAAATTTTTTGCAAACTAACGAAATTGACAATATAAATAAATTTAAAACTATAGAAACTTAAATCCTCATAAAAATTTGCACTTCATGGAATAATGAATATCGGTACTTTAAAGGGACATGACACCTTCAAATTTTCAAGAATTAAACAAAAATTTTTTGACTGTGTCTTGTTTAAAAAATATTGAAAAATACGTTTTTAACAATATTAACCTCAAATTCGGCTTGTAAAATATAAAGCGAGCATTTTAGAAACATCGTGTCAAAGTTATAGTACATACTTGAAAAGCTATAGTTAAAAAACTTTAAACGCGTTTTTCTCGAAACCACGTTTTTCGAGTTGGCGGGCATGATAAAAAAAACTACTTGACCGATCTTTCTGAAATTTTAATATGTTGCTGTGCAAATATTAATGCAGGGAATGAACTATGGACAGAAAGATCGGTATTATAGTTTTTGATTTTGGGCCGAAAAATTGGATATTTTCGAAAAAATTACGCCATTTTGTTATTTTTGGACCAAAAGTTTTGCCTGTAGTTCATTCCCCGGCGGCTTTGATGCTGATTAAAACCTCTTATTTTCTTAGATGTTCCAGTGAGCTGCAATCATGCCCGCCGTGATTTTTTGGTGTTTTTTTCAAAGAATTCTAGTGGTCATAAATTTCATAAAAAAATTAAAAAAAAATTTTTTTTAATATTGTTTTGTTTCAAAATATATGTGTAAAATTTCAAAATATCTTGTTTTTTGTAAAAACTTAACGCATTTTAAAACACTTAAGAAAAAATTTTTTGAAGGTGTCATGTCCCCTTAACATTGACTTGCCTTTTTTAGAAATTCACGACATCAAAGCAATAATGTCGTGTTCAAGAGAGCGCATAGAAAATTGTTTGTATGAAAAAAATAAAATTGCAAATTTATTGATGGAAAAAAAAACATTTTTTTTTTCTCTTTTTACTTGGTTCAAAGTAAATCCTACAATTACAAAGGGTAAATTTCAATACAGTTTTATGACTCACCTGCAATTCTGCTCTATCCACATCCCACTGTGACCGCTCCAGTTCAAAACGAGACCATTCATGTTGTATAAAATGTAAAATTCCTGGTATTGTATACTGTGGTGTTGTTTGTTGATTATTCGGTCCACCGGGTCCACCGTTACCATCATCGACGCCATTATTGCTTAAGCCAGTTATACCGCCGACACTGACACCGCTGACACCACCGACGCCGCCAAGACCGCCAACACCGCTACCGATACCACCACCAATACCACCGACACCAATACTGCCAGCACCACCAACAACAACACCACCACCACCGCCTCCACCGCCAGCTGGTTTATTATTGATACCAGTGGTGGCTCCTGAATTCGTGCCCATTTGTGTTGTTAATATTGCTTCTTCCACTTGAGGATCGTCGTCGTCGTCGTTGTTAATGTGGTTTATCAATTGGTGGGAAATTTTTTCTTATTCTCGTTTTACTTGCGCTGTTCTTGTTGTTGCTGTTGTCATATATTTATTGTTACTTATAGTGAGTTTTTCGAGGATTTTGATTTCTTTTCTGGTGTTTTAATAGTTTTTTTTATTGCTTATAGGTGTTCTTGTTGTTCTGGTTGTTAATGTTATTGTAATTATATAGTCGTATGTATATAGTTGCTTGCTTTACCTCTTCGTAAATATTTTTGTAGGTGTTGATTTTTTTAATTTAATTCAATTTCTTTTCTTTATCCTTTTGAAAAAAAAAAAAAAAACAATTTTTATTACATAACTTCAAATCAAATACAGACCGAAGCTTAAGCAGATGTATGGCAAATTAAGAGTTGTAGTGAGAATTTAAAATATTTTGATAACAAAATCGAAGAAAAGCTAAAAATGGGCAAAATACGACATATCCAAAAATGACTGGAAAAATATTGGATATTGTTTTGAATACTACAAAACAAAAGGATATAGTGATACAGAGTAAAATGGAGACAAAGTTCATATTGAAAATTTGGAAATGTAAAATTTTGTCAAGATATTCGTTACTATCTGATGTCATAAGCAGAGCCAGGCTAACCAATTTTCTGTAATTGTGAGATAGCATCAAATTTTCCTGAAAATAACGTTTTATTGCAAGGTCATCTAGGAATGGGAAAACTCATGCGATTTTTAATAAACTTTGTTATGATAATCTTAATTATAAATTTTAAATTTTTCAATGTTAACCTTTTTATCTTGTTTTTGTAATAAAAGCATCACAAACTAAAATGTGATTATCCACAAACCCAAAATTATCAAGTTTTTTCCGATAAAATATTTACTACAAATATTACATCATGTTAAAGAAAAGCTTTGTCTCAAAAACCTTATGAGACCAATACTTTTTGATTGCATTTATTTCTTAAAATTAAAAAGAGCATAAGAAAAATTCCATTTAATATAATTTGGCGAGTGGAAGCTGAAGCAAATCTTAAGCCTTTTTTAATATAGAAAGACTCAAAATCCTTCCGATCTAATTGAAATTTTAGCATGTTGTATATATATGCATATGTTGGGCACGGAAACGCCTTCTAAATTTTTTGGCTTGAAAATCGCTTACATCCTATTATATCCAACACCGGCTTTGCTAGACACAGTAATTCTACATAAAAGTTAGGGTAACTAGGCAGCCTTCAGTCGTGTCTCAGGGGGTACATACATACATCCTCCAATATGTCCAATATGCTAGTCTCAGTGTTGAACATACTATAATAAATACCGCCGAAGGCCTCTGCAAGGTCGATGTTGGGACATGTTGGAGGATGTAAATTCTGAGCCGTAGCCGAAGGTCCTCCCACTTACTCTAACTTGAATTACTGTGGCTAGCGAATTCGGTGTTCAACATATTATAGTGAAGAATGAGACATTCAAGCTCAAAAAAAAAAAAAAAATATGAAGGAGGCGCCCAACATATGCATATATTCTTGCTAAGCTCAACATACTAAATTTCAAGAAAATCGGAGGTGTTCTTTAAACTAAACTACATATTACTTACTATTACTATTAACTTCTGATGGCTATATCTGCGAAACCAGATCCGAACGACACTTGTTTTTTACACAATTTTTATTTAATTAAATACATAGCTAAAAAAGAAAAATTTGGCGAATGTGAGCTTAAGTAAATCTATTCCCAGAAAGGCTAAGTATTTATCCAAAATCTCGAGATTCGATTGGCCCTAATTTAATATGCACTTTCGTCGCTATTGTCAAAGCTAATATTAAGGCAAAAAATCTCAAAAAAAAATTAACACACGTGAGCGAAACTGCTGAAGTCAAAGGAATTGTCACATTTCTTAATTATGATGATGCAGCAGGATTTACAGAACATGTTTTAGCTGAGCCTATAGTTTCACTTACCCACCATTCAGCAAAAACGCAACCTGCCCCATTCATTCAGTCTGTGGCAACACCCCAACCCCAAACCAGCACCCAGTAAACGGCCGCAAAATAAGCAAACACAAACGCACTCATACACTCAAAACTCGCTTGGAGAGCGCCTTGTCGTCGTCCAATGACCAAAAAAAGACACTGAAGTCAGTCAATTTTGTATTAAATGAAAAATTTGCTTTCACTTTGTTTTTCGTTCAATTAAATTATTTTTACAACTTCACTTAACATTTTCTTTGCCTTGAATTTTTCTAAAAGTTAATATTCGAATCTGAAAAAAAAACCAAGAAATATTTTTGACAACTGCCGTGAAAAATTCTATGCAAAGAATTTTATTCTGAGTTAAAAAAAAAAATTAACCACAAAAATTGCCGCAGAATTTAACGAAGAAAAACGAGAAAACTACCTACGAAAAAGAAACAAGTCAATGGCAGAGTTGCCATTTCTTATGAAAATGAATAGGTTACGATTACACAAGTCTCGCAATTTTCGAAGTGACTCGATTTAATTTTTTTTTTCTGGATGTGTTTTATACAGCAATTTTAACGTAATAACATATTATCTTTCAAGAAATATACATTATTAAAAAATTCGTGGAGAGAATCCTAACTTTAATAATTTAAATCTTTCTGTTCGGTAATCAAATGACACTCATGAATTTTATATTTTTTAGCGTTAAAATCGTCCGAAAGTAAGACTTATAATAAAAAAAAATTGAATTTCTAAGTCCGATGTCCATGCTGTCAAAGCTGGAGGGTTTACCGGAATGGGATTCGTTTTTAAATCCATTTACTGCCCTCAGAAGCGAAAAAAAACGTATCTCAAAATAATGAAATTCGGTATCGGATAGCTTAATAAGTTACGCGTTTAATGAACTACTCCAAATGCTGGTATGTTAGTTCAAATATATAACAAATTTCGTAAGAGAATTTTCTCTATCTCAATTTTACAGGTATTTCAACAAATTGACATAATCAAAACATCAATTATCTCAAACGCTTTTCAGTTGTGAGGGCAGTATAATTGTGAAAGAATTCGTGCAGCGATTTATGCAATGGGTCTAGCTATGAATCTGGTGGCTAGTATAACCTGTAATGGCCTGATGCACTTTTATCAAGGCCACCCTCAACTTGGGGAAAAGACGCTTTTTGTAGCTCCTCAGATTTTAAATCGCGTGAGACAGACGCTGAGAAGATGCCACCCTCTCGTCATATCTCTAAAGATATGTGAGAAAACGCATAAATTACATACGATATACATTTAGTACTTCGATATCTTTTAGGATAACACTATTTTAATATTCAAAGCACTTTACGTCCTAACATGGATGTGGAATTCACATAAATTCGCTTCATTTTCACTCGGAAGTGAAATGTAGAAAGTCCATAACTTTTCTTCGGTAACAATTGCAAAAATTAAAAAAAAAAAACCAACTCCCTTCAGTAACATAAAAAGCAAAGTATAATGGGTCTTTCCATGTGGTCTTATATTGCGTTACAAGTGTTGAATGGACCTATGAGCACTTTCCAAATTTATAGCAACCAAACGATGTAAAAAAAATTGAGTTCTACGATAAGTCAAAAATTGACGCCCGGAAATTAAAATGTTTTTATGTGAGTTATGTTGGAAAACACAATCAAGGAGATTATTTCACAACTTAACTTGGAGGTCGATATAAACGGAAAACCCTCACAAACGCTTTTAATTTGTAGATGGCAACCATGAAAGTCAGAGAGTTAAGACGTATATATTTATCTCTTTCAATTGTAGATAAATGTACGCACTTGCATGCGAAACTCATGTAGCTTTCACACTCGTACATTTGAATGAGAAAATAGTTAACGAAACGCGTTGCCAACTAGATGAATGGGGTTACTTTGGCATTGCCAGTCATTACTATGAAAAATCGAATATTAAATCGAAACAAATCAATTTTATTTCGTTAAGAAAAAAACAACGATTCTTTCTTTACACAAATTTTTTGTTGGCACCGCAACGTTTGGTGAGGGCAAAAAACGACGTGTACGTCAATTAAGTCAATGATATTTCAATAGGAACTTTGCTATTTAAAGTTTTCAGCACCATTTTAGCTTTTTATAAGAAAATATAAATACTTATTTCACTTCAAAAGAACTCTTAGTTTGCACTTTCAATAAAATTTTATTTAATGTCAATTTCGGCCCATTGCATTAAATTGCACTTTTTATTTTCAATATTTATACATTTTTCTCCCAAGTTTGAATTTCATTCAAGAATTATTCTACGCCCGGAAGCTGTGTGCCTCACAGCCGTATATTTTACTACACAAAAATTATTTCTAACACGGAACTCCCGAATTTATGAATTACACTAAATTTTACTCACGCTTATTGCGCAAAGATATAGTCTTTATATATACAAAGATATATTTACTAAATTTTTTGTAGAGTTTGGGTTGCTTTCCGAATATTTTTTTCTTGTTTTGTCAAAGTCGACGCCGTCGTTTTTCAGTCGATATTTTTCTTTCTAAATTAAATCAAATTTTTTTACTTAGAAAGTATAAAATATTTCATATTACACTTTATTTCTTTTTTAATACACTTATTTATTATCGTACTTTGTATCGCATTAGAATTATTTTAATTTAGAAAAAGATTTTTTTTATTAAACAATCGAGAGTAGAAAATTTACTTTCTATTCTCGCCCGTGTATCACAAAAACTCGCCTTTGTCACTATTCGCCATCCGTCATTCGAACACCACAAAAAAAACAAATTTTTAGCAGAAAAGGACGCTTATGGTCTGTACAGTAGTAAGGGATACTATTGCACGCAAGTTAGAAGGAAACGACTAGTTTCATTGTTTTCTGTCGTTAAGCTGTGAGGGTGTGTGTGTATGTGGAATCGTTGATGTGTTCCGTTTCATTTGAAAATGGCGTAACTCAACGATGAAAATACAGCGTTGCATTTTTGTCTACACTACAGTGCTTCTTAGGCTATGCTTTCAAGTTTATTTATCAATGAGGGCAGTTCACATAGTCCCACATGCTGTACGACATGGCATGACAACATGTGCATCTATTAATATCGCTTTACGTTCACATTATACAACATGTCGAAACACCATTTGCAGGAAGGTTTTGAATCATCCTCATCATGAATTTGTTTTAAATTATCAGCAATACGAAGTAGAATTTTTATTTTCTTACTAGCATAAATTTGCCATCGCAGACAAATTTAACTGTTGTAGTTGTCGACAAATCCAAAGTTTCAAGTTACTTAATACATAGTTCAACAATTAACAATAAAATGGGTTAGAAAAATTGAATTCTGTTAATAACGGCTTGAGTTAATTATATATTTTTTTCACAAAAATGTCGATTTTCAAAAAGAAGTTTGACAAAAACAAATGCACTGATTCGAAACTTTTGGAATTAATATTATTTAAGTCACTTTTCTTTCATATAACACCCATACTTTGAAAATTAATACAGAGGTCGTTAACTTATAATGATTTTCTGAAAAGCTACATCCACTACTTCCGACGGCTAGGTACGTCTCTTTTCGATTACGTTATTTTCTTAAGAACCCCTAAAAAATCGTGAAGAGCTGCCTCAAGTAAACTTGTTCGAAGTAAAAACAAATTCAATAGGTTTGACGGCAAGGTACAACCAAGTTGAAGTTAGATACGACAGCAGAAAAGTAAAAAAAAAATTGCAACTCTATACATGTGTATTCAGTGGCTGTATCGTAGAGTACAAAAAAATTTTTATCAGAATAAACAATCTATATTTTTGTTAAATTATATATTTATTTTTGCACCAAACTAATTATACAAATTATTTAATATATACTCTATTTTAGTTTAACATTAAGTTTAAAACATGAATTTCAGCAACGGACAAAATGGTTAAACAGAAAAATTAGAAATCAATACAAAAATTTCACGACATAAAATTAGAGAAGTTATCAAAGGTCAGCTTATGTACTAAAATAAGAGATTTTTGTTCTTTAGTTAAAAATTATAGTCATAATCGTAGTTAAAAAATTAATCGGTATATGACATGGTAGCTTCATGAATCTCCAGCAGAATTTTACAAGAACTCTTCACACCAGTCGTTTAAGCAGTTGTAACAATCGGAGGCTTGTTTGGAACTGGCATTGCATACCTCTTTCATCCAGTCCTTAAAGAGTTCTTCATCTTTTTTCAGAATTAAATATTGGCCTAGTACTGTGTATGCCTACAAAAAAAAAGTTTAATAATAATATATTTGGTTTTAATGAATAAAATATATTTTATCATGAAAATGCATATGGAATATTTTTTCGATTACGAAACCTGCACAACCAACCACGTTATTTTTCCAATACGTTAGGGGATATCTCAAGAACTAATGAATAAAATTTCAGAAAGTTAATACTGTACACTCTACGTTTTAGAGTGGAATGGCACTCTTTAACTAATATAGAACTTTTTCTAAAGTTGTTGTTTTTTCCTTTGCTATCAAAGGTTAAATTCCAAAGATTTTCGCACTATTATTGCTGGCCATTAATTATCTTTCTTTTGACACCCATATTTTTGAAATCCATTCAGGAGTTCAGAACTTATGATTTTTACAAAAGCTATGTTCGCAACTTCCGATGGCTATATGTCCTAAGGCAGATCCGAGCGACTCCATTTGATTACATATTTATTGTAAGAATAAATATGTAATCGGATAAGAACTAAAGTGCAATTGTCGATAGACTGTCGCCACCTACTTTACATTCTTTTTACATTAAACCGAAGTTTCAGTTGCAGATTAACTGTAACGTTACTAAAAGCAAAGCCGTTGGCAACTCAACCAAAGCAAACAAAACACATTGCGCGTCCTTGAGCACGGAGCACTAAACAATTGGCGCTTTCAATTATCTTCAATAGAATTATTGCAAAAACTAATAAAATGATAATTTTTGGAACTTGCTTACCCTATCAAAGCCTGCGTCAGTTAATCGCCCACCTAGCGTTTCACCAACACCGGCTAATTCCATGACAGATTTCTCTCCCATTGGTTCAGCTACAAAATTACGATATTTTTGTGATGTTCCTGACATTTTTTGTTATATATATTATAAGCACTTATATCCGGAGGAATGTGTGGTCAATTCTAGCTGTTACTTCGTATAGAATACTCGAGAAACTACAACAATATAAACTTTATACAAAAAAAATTGTTAATAGTCAAGAATGACGCACCGATGTTGCCGTTGACCGTTTGATGTTTTTGATTTCACAATTTGCTTGCTCGGTTTCTTTCGTTTATCAAAAGCAACGAGTTAAAGGAAATGTCAAAAAATAAAACGAAAAAGTTCTAATTTTACAGGGTGGCTAAGAAGTAAAAATTTTCGATAGGGAATTTTCTTAGTATGGTACTAAATTTGCCTACAAATGAGACCTATGACAATTTGTTCCTAAAGCCCAATTTCCATGTGATCTTATCTTATTAAATATCAGGGAGGACATCACTTGCTATTAAGATAGCAAATGTATTCTATTCACTTTCGCGTTCTCCAAGCGCATTATGTTCTGTTCGAATGCTTTTTCTTTCTTACAAAAATTTGATTTGATATCCCTGATATGGGATAATATAAGATCACATAGAAATTGGGCTTAATAATAGGCGTGTTTTTTTTGACGCGGCTATCCGCTTAAAATTTTTTTTTTGTATGAGAAATTAGTCGGCGATGAGTATCGCCGACTAAATGAACTGTAATTCTCATACAAAAAATTTTTTTAGCGGGTAGCCGCGTCAAAAAAAAATACGCCTAATGTCTGTTGCAGAGTTATCAAAACAATGAAAAACAACAACAAATATTATAAGACGATTCTCATTATAAAACTTAAACATTTTTATAAAAAAAAGGGCTGCAGGTCCTCAACATAACCTCACATTTTAAATAATTATTAATTGCATAGGGCAGGGGGGCATTGGCCCCCCCCCCCAAGGATCTGATATTATTAATAATTACATCGATTCAATTCAAAATATCATCGATTCGAAACGTTATTTAAGCTCTCGTCCCCAAGCTTTTTGTGAAATGACGCCACTGATTGCAGGACATTAAATTATCTCTCTTATGACACCCATATTTTTGATATCCATTCAGGGGTTCCCAACTTACACCAAGGACTTTTACAAAAGCTATATCCAGAACTTCCGATGGCTATATATTCGAAACCAGATCCGAGCGACACATTTTTTTTTGCTATTTTTATTTTCATTTTAGGGGGTAAAACAAAAAAAAAAAGATGGGAGAAAGCATGGGAGCTAAAGTAAACCCGTTCCTTACCGATTCCCGACCTTCTAAAATTTAATATTTTTACCTCATATAGTATAAAGTTATTGTGGGAAAAAGTTGATGATCTAATTTTTTGTTTTTGGTCAGCAATATTTAAAAGTTAATTCATAAAATGTTAAAAATTTTAATTTTGTGTACGAAAAACATGGTGAAATTTTATTTCCTTTATATTGCTCAAAGAAAAGTTTTAAGTTCGTGCCACAAAAATTGTTCAATTTCAGGCTATTTCAGAAATTTATGAATTCCTACCAGGCCCACGGCTTTGACATGAAATTCCGGGCCTGGCCGGGTCGATCCCGGACACTTGGCAAGTTTCTGTACACACATACATATGTAGGTACATAAAATATACTTAATTTTAATAGAGTTTCTAAGTACAAAAATAATTGCTCAGGTATCGTGGTTAAAATTCCACATGATAGGCTCTAGAGGTCAGAATATTATTATGCAGAAACTTAGTTTACCCTGCAGACCTCTGGGACCTCTCATCTAAAACATTGTTGTGCAAGAAATAACATTTTGGACGCATGTAGAAATTTTTTTCAACCCTTTTTCATAAGCCAGGTAAAAAAGTGAAAATTAAAGAAGATGTTTGGGACAGTCCCGAATTCGAGATTTGAAATCTTAATAACTGAGCATTATGCTAATTCTAGATGGTCTCAATTTGGCCATCTTATGATGACAAACGAACGTATATTTCGATTTCACTAAACAGGGCTCACCTGAGAGTTCTAACTTGTGTAGAAACTGGGCACTTCTTTATTGGCAAACATTCCGCCAAACTCGGTCTGCCCAACATCGGAGATCTTTGCAGAGGCTGTAGAGATCCAGAAGTTGAAAAAACTGTTTTTCATTTTCGCTTTAAGGCTTTTGGCAGTTACTCATTCGACTCCTTAGATGAGATAGCTTCAAATGATCTCAAATCCATATTGAAATTTATAAAAATATCGAAATAGTTCAATTAGGTTGAATGACTATGCATAAATCGGGTATACAATGGGCCTGTTCGTGGCCTAAGTTATGATGATACGTCATCTTCCGGAAATAACCTAACCTATATAGCCCAATGTATTGCAGACAAAATAGTGATTGCTTTAGGGTTTAATAAGTTGCATTTCACTGTCATTAAAATAACATCTTGCAGAAAAACTTCAATGCTGTTTATGCGAATTAATTACACAGGCAACCTATTTAACAGCTGGATATATTTTTAAATATTCTATCAAGTGCATATAAATTTGCTGAAAGCGAAAATTGATAAGAAAACTTCAAAGTAAAAGTAATTCTACACCTTCATTGCTTTTTAACCATTCGAACAAGTTATATACAGCTTGTTTGACAATCTAACAGCGTTGATTGACGTGTCCTTTTACATTTGCATAGTTAAAGAGATATATGTACGTAGTACTGAAGAAATTTTGTCAGTTTGCAATTTTTTGTGTAATATAAAAGTGAAATGTTTCAGAATTGCATTTTCAGTATTAAAAAGTTTTGATTTATAATTGAAATTGTACAAAGTTTAAGTGCATGGAAATGATAAAATGAACATAAAATTTTTGATTTTTTTGTTATTCCATTTACTGCATGGTAAGTACAATTTTTTAAATTCTCAAATGACTTCATAGCGAAAATTATTTCAATAAACCTTTGGACTTGGCTTTATGTTAATCAAACAAATGTACGGAACTTCTTATATTCAAAAATTTTTGTCGTTTATTCTTAGACTAAAAAAATAGTTTTTTCCGTTTCTGTACTTTTTACATTTTTTCTCTTTCACAGAGTGCTATTTTCTTATTCTCTCGTGCTTGACAGTTTTACAGGACTGTAACGAACCTAATAACTATGTTCTCTCACCTTTTGTGAATCGACCATACATATATGTATCAGGGATGATATTGGCATATTTGTAAAAGGGCCAAAATTCGAACTAAAATAGGGCTTTTTTGACATAAATAGGGCTTCTGTAAATCAAATCGTATATAACTATTTATATTATGTATAACCAAATTTTTTCTTTTTATAAAATTTATTTTTTTTTTTGTTTAAATTTAATTATAAACATAAATTTTACATATCGTTACCTTAATATAGAAAGGCCCTAACTAACATTTTTTTCAAAATCCAGATTTTTATAGATTTCGGTTGGTCACCCACTAATACACCATTGACAAAAAATCGTGTGTGCTACGATTGAAAATAAATCAATTACAACCAAATAAAAAAATCATTACTCACTTTAACTCACAAAAACTTTAATTTTTATTAAGTTTTTTCGTTCTTCTGTAAAACAATAAAAATTTAGGCCTTTCTATATTAAGGTGGATAAGGATATGAACATTTAAGCGTTAAAGAATTTTTTTTAAAAATTGCTCATTTTCTTCAATAACGTCATAAACCAAAAACGTAAAAATTCAGTTAAAATGCTTACCTTGAAATATCTGATTTTTTGAGCTATGATGTTATCGAAGAAAATTAGCGATATATTAAAGCAGGGAAGGACACTTAGTGCCTCAATTTCCTCACATTGCTCTAACCGTTATTCGACGCACAACCAAGCGAAAAAAAATTCCCAGAACTTCAACGCTATCGAAGCACAAAATTCGCAGAATTTCAACGCTATCGAGGCACAAAATTCGCAGAATTTCAATCGAGGCACAGCGTTGACTTGAATTCAAATGAAAACAAAAACAAAACACAAAGGCATAAATGACGGCGCCGCATTGTGTCTTGACGAATGTAGCAATTGTTTTTGTTTGTAGTGTAATTTGTTTTTTTTGTGCTAATGGCAATTTTGGAAATGAAAGTAAAAAAAACTTTAAAATTTCGTTTGTTGTTGCTTGATGTTGTTGTTTTCCTCTTTGGTTATATTTTTGTGCCCACCGCTGTATTAAAGAACTAACTATGGTGAGATCGATTTTTAGCAACTTCTTCAAAAGGAAATGCAGAAACAATTGATATATTTGCAGATTTAGCAATTCAAATTTAACCTATTACTCAGGTCAACAAACCGAAAAAAAATTTTGGGGCCGAGATATAGTTAGTGGTTTTGTATTAAGTATGTACTGGCAAAATTAAAAATATTTTTTATTTTTTTTTCCAACGTGTCATTTTTGATTAACTGTCAGTTTTGAATATTCACTGTAATCGACAGATTTCTATAAGTAAATTGATTTTTATCTTCATCGCGAAAAAGTTGTCTCAATGATCCAAATGTGTTTTGTGACATTTGTGGTGAATACACAGTGAAAAAGTACAGAAAACCTATTAAAGATTTTATAAAAAGTGCTTTTTCCAGACTTAGATTCTGCTAGAAGACCTTATCACATTCAGAGGAAGTACATGTTTCAGCATTTTGCTTCATTCGTGAATCATCATTTGAAGAAGTCAATAATGAAGTGAGTAGCGACAGTGATTTCGAAGGAATACCATCTACAGAGTCAAAACCTTTTACCCAAGAAGAATGTAATGATTTGATAAGAGATCTTGAACTTTCTAAAGAATCTGCAGAGGTTTTGGCTTTAAGATTAAAAGAAAAAAACTTGTTGGCGTCAGGTACAAAAGAACAAGAACAAGAGAGCATGACTTGCTACCATTTTTTCAATCGGAAAATGATATTGTTTTTTTTTTTTTGTTGGATGTGCAACGCCTTATTCTCGAAATGAGTCTATCAAAATAGACAGCTCTAAACGAAGTCGCTTAGTCGTTTGTTGAAGTTACTAAAAACTTTCTCGGAAACTACTAGTCAAATAACTGCTCTGAAATTGTAAATGACGAGCTAGAGCACTTCAATAACTTAAGATGTAATATGTTATGTCCATCGAAGTGCATTACCTTCACAGTCATCTTGACCAATTCCCAGAAAATCTTGGATCCTATAGCGAACAACAAGGGGAGTGGTTTCACCAAGACCTAAATACTATGGAAGAAAGATACCAAGGCCGATGGGATCGCCATATAATAGCTGACTATTGCTGGGGGATGCAACGTGATAGTTCCTACTACACCTCATTCATGAAAGTCGCGAAAAAGAAAGTTTCTATTTAAATAAAGTAAGTTGTTTTTCATGTAAACTTTTTTTTTACAAGGCAAAATCTAGAAAACTGCTCGAAGGATATCAAAATTTTTGCTAATAATGTATTCAATGTAAGGTCCTTAGTTAAAATAAAAGTACAGCTTCTCGGCACCAAAACTAGTGTTGACCAGCGTTATAAATCATATAAAGTAATCTCTGGTTTTTGATTTGAAATAATTTTAATTTGAAGCTTAAAAAGTCGAAAGCCATCGTATTACTTAAGGGTCCACTAAACATTTTTTAGGAGAAAAAAAACATTTAAATTTTCCTTTGAAAAATAAAAAATTGTGATTATTTTTCGGTAGAATTTTGCAAAAGGGCCAAAAATAAATAAAAAGGGCCACGGGGCTTTTGAAAACTAAAAGGGCTCAAAAAAGCCCTAAAAGCCCCCAAATATCATCCCTGATATGTATATCCAGTTGGAGCAAAAACATATTCATTTTGCTCTTACTTAAATGTGACGTGAGATAAAGACTTTGTGTTGATATCACTAGCACTTTAATTCCATTGTTCACATTTTCTTAAAGTTCTTTTAAACAAAAAATATTTAACTATGGTTTTGACTCTCGAACAATGACACTTTAGCAACAACACAACGGATTTAAGGTAGAACTTTAATTGACACTTCCTAATGCTGTCATTGAAGTCCATTCTTTCAGTTTCGTTGACTTTTTGTGATTTGTGCAAAACGATTAACAATTACAAAAATATTAAAATTTTGTTGCAGAATGAGCGATTTGTTAAACCTCTGTAAAAAGCCACAAAAAGTCATTGAAACTTAACAAAATCCTGGCAGGGTCGGTTAGGGGCATCTTCATACATTTTCATATATTCCTTCATTATTTGGCATAAGGTAGGACGGGGCAGCGTCAACCAATGCATAACATATCTATACTATTTATATAAAATTGCTTACATGAAAATGGTTTGTAACGCTTTGGCGCAAAATATACTGAACCGATTTTAGTATTTTTATTTTTAAAAAAAACATCTTTGTGCTAAGGAAGGTTATTACATACTTATTTCTCTTATTTTTATAGAGTTAAATGCCCTTTTTCTATTAATTAGCTCTACCAAAATCTCATAAAAGTTGCAGTTTTGCTTTTTCTTTGCTTATGGTTATGCTGCTTTTTGATTTCTGTAATTTTATATTTTTTTCATCTCATTTGCATTGTTTGTATTTGGCTTCGAAGTTCAAAGGACAAGCTCTCATCAATTATTTTTTGTTACTTTTGAAGAGAGAATATAGAATTTGATGTTAAGAGAGTAATTTCATTATAAAAATCAACGAGGACTGCGCGTGTGATGCCGCGGGTATCACTAGTATTTTTATAATTTTTAAATGTTGACTTTTGAAATGAGGTACTGTCAGTAATTTAACTAAAAATGACTTATTCTGACTTTCATTCGTTAAAGCAGTCATCGTCATTAACCTAATTTTAAACTCAATATTTATTGCTTGTAAACTTACAGTTGTATAAAGTATTAAATTTTCAAGTTTCAACCCAAAGGTACAATTTTTGAGGAATTGCTAAGAATCACGAAATATTCGCATGCCATTACATAGTTGTAATGCTACAGTAAGCGATTGAGATATTCTAGTGGCAAGCTTTTCAAGTATCGATTTTATTTCTGTTTTGTTCTAGACCAGTGTCAGGCACTCTGCCGCCCGCGGGCAACTGCAGAAATCAAGCAGATGCGGTGTGTATGCATACTCGTCGTGTATGCTGCGAAATACGATACGACACGACTCGATTACGTTCTTTATTGCGTATCACGCACACATTGATATGTTTTGGTAACATACATTTGTGTAGGTTTGCCTGATACTGTTCTAGACATACTGATTTTAAGATATGAGTTAAAATTTTGTCAAAAATCAAAATGAGAAAGGCTATGCTTTATGAGCTACTTTAACGCAAAAACTAAGCCCAATCAATGTGCTCTGTAGGCCAATGAGCTGGTTTTGTAAGTTTGAAGTTTGAGTTACGCGTTCGAGTCCCAGTATGAATGGAAACTTTATGCTTATGAATGCTTGCTACGCTTCACAATACTTTTTTCTAGAACATACAATGTTACAATTCAAAGAATCTTCTTATGGAGCGTAAGCGCTTTTTGCTGAAAAATAAACTCCTGGTAAATTCTTTCGAAGTGGTATTTTTCCCTTTAGAAAGTTATGTTTTTATACAGCTTTTGACTGCAGTTTTATTTGCATTCATAAAAATCTTAATTGCTCAGTTAATAAATTCTTTAGAACTTGTTAGCGGGCGGCAGTAAATGCAGTTAACAAAGAAATATTCAGCAGGATTAAACCTTGTGTTAAACATCAGCTCAGTTTAAATTAATTGTTTTTTCGACATGTTATTTCACTAATGAGCGAAAATGCATGTTTCATGTATGTACTCGTATGAAGAATGTAAGCTTGTGTAAGGTTTGTTTTGCCTTAAAATAAGTCAAAACACACCCATAAAACTGATTTGTAAACTTAGTGCAATAAACATTTGGAGATTTTAATTTCGCAAGACTGTTGTCAGTCAGTTGATCTTGAGACTTTAAACTAAACTGTGGTAAATTGTTTGTAGTTGCAATATGCCAAGTTCATTGGCTTGCATTTGCAATATTATAAATCCATGTCGAAATGAAATCTCAACAAGTTTTCTAATTGTTCAGTGGCTAATTACGGGCTTTGCGTCTATAGTACAAGTTATACGACCGGTGTTAATATTTTGTAAATACTAAATTTTTCTTTTTAAGTTCTTATACTTACTATACTATATATGCATATCAAAATGCCTTTATACTTTTAGTTGGTATAAGAGCACAAGTGGAATTGAACGACGATGACTACAACACAACTTGGATGTATATGGCAGATGGTGACGGAAATCCTGAAATTGCTTATTTAGTAGAACCACCACCGGAAAGCAACAGAAATGGACTACCAAATATTATTGAATTTGAATATTATGACAGGTAAAAGGATATTTCTTTTTCAGTTACTTAGATCTTTGAAATCATTGGTGAATCATGTTGATTACAAGATGTTTTTGTTTTGATATTATAAATAAATCAATTTAGAGGTTGTTTACATAATTATTTCTTTTAGAAGTCTCTTGTTAAACCATGTCACATAATGACGATGCTCCCCCTTTAATGTATTAGTAATGCTGCACATAACTTATTCTAGTTTACAAGGTTATTTTTCTTACAGTAAAAGTAAATCAGATTCATTGTTTATTAAATTTAAGAAGAAATATTAATATTTGAAATTAACATAATTATTTATATTAATAAAAAATCTGGGCCCCTTAAACAACACAAACCATTGAGTTAGAAGTTAAAGAACTTTGTTTACACGCGTGTAATGTATTATTGCAAACATAAAAACTTGTGTTCGATTTCCCCAATGATGGACCAATTCTGAGGCTAGTTTCGAATTTTGCGTGAAAATTTACTTTGGAAATAATCCCAGTTGCCCAATAACATTCATTACTCCCTCATCTGCTGACCTGCGTAGTTGTTAGATTTGTTACTTGACAGGGGTAAAAAGATATTTATAAAATTTTTACAAAAAATTCTTACACTTTTTTGATATTTTCACAATTCAACCTTATTTAGTCTTATAACTTAAAAAATAAACTTTTATAGCGACAATCCTACAAATCCCGTTTCGACTAATTTTTGGCTTGATGAAAATGAATTTCAACGAAATCGACGCAAACGTGATACATGGGAAGAAATGGCTGAAAAATTCAAACCCGAATTGGAAACAAAAATTTTGGTGCATGGTTGGAAATCAAGTACACAAAGTAATTCCATACAAACCATACGTGGAGCCTATGCCCAACGGGGTAAAGTAAATGTTTTTGGTAAGTAGAAAATACGCTTAATTTTTCCAAGGATATATAACCTTTGTTACTTTGAATATTTCCAAGCAATCAACTGGCAGGATCAAGCAGATAACATTTACTATTTGCGACCGGCACGTTATACCATACAAGTCGGTAGAGCTGTGGCCAAATTAATTGATTTATTGGTTGAAGAAAAGTCAGCAGATCCTAAGCGCATACATCTAATTGGACATAGTTTGGGTGCACATATAATGGGTTATGCTGGTTCATACACTAAGTATAGAGTCGGGCGTATAACTGGTAAGTGAGAAGTTTGAGGAGATTGTGTGCTGCCCTTGCAGTTGCTTATTTATTCATTTAGGTCTCGATCCCGCACGACCAGCATTTGAAGATTGTATAGGACCCGAAAATCATTTAGATGTTACCGATGCTGATTTTGTTGATGTTATACATAGTTGTGCTGGTATTTTGGGCTTTAAGAATCCCATCGGATTTGTTGACTTTTATCCAAATGGTGGTGCACCGCCACAGCCTGGTTGTAGTGAACTGCATCAGATTTTTAGTAATATATTTATTATGTGATGTAGTATCTTAATTTTTACATTCAAATATCGTAATAATCTGGGAAAATAATTTTGAATGCGTTACAGCAGCCATAGTTTCTATCAATAAATTTTCCTTTAAGTCTACATTAAGTACTAATGCTGAATTCCTGGTGACATATATTTGAGTGGAAAAGTTAAAATTGGCACACATTTATGTATTTATAGTAAATTTTTAATTTTTTTAGCTGGTTGCAGTCATGGTCGCTCCTATGAATACTATGCTGAGTCTATTAATAGTGATAAGGGTTTTTACGCCACACCATGTAACTCGCTGGATGAAATAAAAGGGAAAAACTGCACCGGTTCCAGAATTCTTATGGGTGATCGAGTACCTAAAGATGCGCGTGGTATATACTATCTGAAAACGGCAGACAAGCCAAGTTTTGCATTGGGCAAGGAACTATAATTTAATAAGTATGAGCGGTCATTATTATTTAAGAAAAGCATAAAAATATTTTATTCAAAGTGTAACTGTCCATTTCATTTAAAAAAAAACAAAAATGTGAAAAAAAAAATTTAAGCAATCTAAGTCCTCTGTGTTCTTCATTTTCTCACGGAGCATAGTGCCTCTACAAAAATTTTTCATTCGAACTTGTTCAAAATAAATAAGCTTATTTGTCACTTAATTTTTTTTGATAACACAGGCCAACAAAAAAAAAAAAGTTTTGGTCGGAAAACCAAACCCACTTATTCTTGTGTAAAATTCTTCACTGATTTCAAAAGAAATTTGTAGAGCCAATGGGGAGTGAGCCATTTTCCAAACTCTTCTCACCAAAATATTTAAAAAATCCAATTTTTCTTTCTAAAAAAATGTTTTGTTTCTTTGTAAAATTCTTGAGGGGAATTGGCTTGTTAATATTTTTTTTTTTGTTATCGAACTCAGCGAAGAATTTTACATAAGCATAAGTGGGTTTGGCTTTTCGACCAAACCTTTTTTTTATTGTTGGCCTGTGTAATGCTTGACTTTATTTTTGAAATTACTCGAAGTTTTGCGATTTTTTGACACTTATCGAATTTTTGGAAACTCTCTGATATTTTTGGACTTTTTCAAAATTTTTCACATACATACTGTATGAACTTAGACTTTTTCAACATTTTTCGATATTGTTTGACATTTTTTTTCTTTTCTATTCTTTTTATTTATTTATTATTGTTCAACATTTATTACTTCTGCAACATTTCTGAAATTTTTCAACATTTTCGATTTTTCCATCATTTCTCGACTCTTTCAACATTTCAAGTCGAAAAGTGTTTTTATATCAATACTTCAACAGTTTTCGTATTATCGAACTATGCAACATTTTTTGAAAATTTCCGATTTGTTAGACATTTAGACTGGTACGACATTTTTTTGACCTATTCTATAGTTTTCGAATTTTTTAGACTTTTTCGATATTAAGTATTCGAGTACTTTTCCCTACTATGAAACATCTTAAGTTCATGCATGCATTACATCGCGAAGTGCATGAATTTTTTGTAAATAAAAATGCATAAATATTATTTTAATCATGGTGTTATTTCATCATAAAAAAAAATACAATTAAATTTGGACTTAAAAAAAAAATTAAACTAGATTCTTAACAACCTAATTACTATATTAAATAAATGCTTAAAAGACAAAATTAAGTATTATAAAAAACATTAATCAAACCAATTTTTTGAGCGTATTTATTACACAAAATCTACAGTGCAGTAGGCTCTGCTTGGCAACGTTAAGCACATCAAGCATATGCCTACAGAATTGTTGGTTTTGTACAGCAAATGACACTTTCAGAATACTTATTCGAGCTTTGCTTAAATCGAAAAAAAACCATATCTATAAACTTCGAGTTATCTTAAGCAATAACATCCGTTCTACGTCGTATTATATTACTACTTGTGCTATGTCCATTGCTAAGCACATCTTCAGATCGTGGTTCAATTTCATAATGCAAATAACCGTCAACATCTTCTAGCTCTTTCGATGAGAATTTGGCAAGTAGTGTACCACGTCCAGCATATGGTGGTATATATTTAAAAGTAGATGCGGCAGTGCCACCTACCGGAATTTCAGCAATCTAAGAGACAAATTAATAGTTAACATCAATATTGTCAGAGATAAGAGAGCTATGTACCTTAAATCTTAGTGACTTATTTATGCCAGGTCCCTCTATATAGAACATACCCTTCTTCAATGGTATAGGCAATGGATTTGTTAGACGCACTATAACGTCTACAGTTTCTTTTGAAACAACTTTTCCTTGGAAGGTGATTTTTATGTCTGGCTTTCGTACGCGGAAATCATCTTGGGCATAGTATTCATATTCTGTACCTTTAACAAGGCCTAAACATGAAATATTAAATGAAGCCTAAGACAGCAAAAAAATAAAGTTTTTTAGCATTGAGTGAAGTCAATCATGAGACTGTTAATTTAACTTACTTGGGCAGATATCTTTGTAAAGTAGTCCTCGAAAAGTACTTCCATGCGCACGAATTCCGTTTCTCCAGGTTTCAACTGAACATCGAAACCTACGGACTTTACTTCTTCCCCATTTACACCAGTATAGAGCACAGCATCACAGTTCAATTGTCCAGATATGATATGTTCCTTCTCTTCTGATTTATTGGTCACTCTTACCACCACTGTAAAGCTTTCACCAATTTTGATATCATCCTTAAGTTGCATATCGAATTCAACTTCATTGAAACTATCATTTAGATAATAACGACTAAAGGCGTGCCGTGACTGTTTCAATGCTTTTAGCATAATGTTTCGTTCTTCTTCGGTCTTCTCAGCATACTTGTAACTGTCTGTGATATCCACACGTTCCCATTTCAGCACTTCCTTGGTACTGATCAAGTGTCCTATCGCTAAGGTATCTTTGCGCAACATTTTAATAGGTTGATATGGCCCATTGTATCGCCAATAAACCTTATCAGCATTCACTTCTGAAAAGACAAAACCCCCATCGAAGGGACGCAAAATTTCACCATTCTTCACAGCTGCAACTGAAGCTGGACCGCAGCGATACATGCTGTCAGATGCTTCTTGCGGTGTAGCATCCACCGCCTGCCAACCACCATATGAACCATTTGGTCCTACACCTAAATCAGGACGTTCCATCCACAATTCATTCCACACATGATAATTCCATATCGAATCTGAAGTTTGCTCTTCCATTTTCTTATTATTCTGATCGATGAAAATATCAAGAGTCAGCGAGCCTTGGGTATCATGTGCCGCTGAGTAACAAGTTACAATACGTGACGGTATACCCAACGTACGTGCTATAGTTGTTAGGACACCGGAAAAATTCCAGCATTGTCCGAATTTGACAGATTTCTGTGTTTTATAGAATTGCTGCAATATTTCCGTTGAACCCATCCATTTGGTAGGTGCAGTGCCACCTGAAAAATCTTCAGTCCAATTGCCGAGTATGACACCATCATCATCAACAGAATTTACCGCAGCAGCGAGTGCACGTGCTACGCGCACTGGATCACCACGAAAGGACGCTGGAATACGACCTACCGTACCAAGTAGTTTTATAGAACATTCCAGCACAAAACGCTCGAACTGCCCCAATTTCCAGACAGAAGGTCGCATACGATTATATGATCCACGCCATATTAACGTCGTATCATGCATAACATATTCTTTACGTTGCTCCCGATCTTCCATATATACTTGATCATCGATGCACCATGGATTAAAGAGTACATAAATTGGTACCGGTATAGTGAATGATTTTGAGCCATTACCCAAAAGTTTTGTATCTATATCCAATTTCCATTCAGTAACAGGACAAGTGGCAGCAGGTTTAATAAGTACGGTGAGTGTATTGCCTTCATGACTTTCAATGCCGGAACCCCAATCTAATGGGTCCCCAAGAAAATCTATACCATCACGTGGTACTATACCGATTAGTGTACCATGGCCTGGACTGGGTTTCTTTTCATCAGCTACAGTGAAAATAAAACTGATGGCATCTTTAGTGGGCGCAAATGAGCGATTAAAGTGTATGCGCAACCGAAATGGCTCACCACGGCGCACAATTAAAGCTTCGTTTGCGGCATAGAAATGACTTGTATGATGCTCATCGTGATTCTCCTCCAGACACAAGTCAACATTGCGTACACCCAATATGTCTTCGGATAGAGCATCTGAAAGTGTAAGCAAATAATAACGAATGAAACTACTCTGAACTGAATACGAGTAATGGGAGTACACATAATATTATTTTTGATAAAAAGAATATAAACATGATAAAAATAAATATATAATATTAATATAATTGGTTGCTGAAGGATATTAACGCACATGGTAGTAAAAGTCATATCAGAAGCAACCATATAACATCAGAAGTTTTCGGATAACTTTAAAAGATAAATATCATTTAAGTCAAAAGTCTAAAAGTAAAGTTTCCTTGGCGACTTTTTCTTGGAATTGAATAATTTTTTTTTTCGCATAACCGATGTCGTTCAAATTGCTTCTATATTACATATTTGGCCAACTCTAGATAGTTATCATATTTTATTTTTAGAAATCACGATGAATGGTGTCAAATCATAATTTTTTGATAAGTTTGAAATAATACACCGCACACCCCCAACCTAGCAATCTAATGTAATTAATACAATTTTGATACAGTGCAATAGCTCCATGCTAATATTTGAATGGGAGGTGTTGGCGAGCATTTGTTATTTGCT
The DNA here is from genome assembly GCA_949775025.1 of Tricholauxania praeusta. NCBI lineage: Eukaryota > Metazoa > Arthropoda > Insecta > Diptera > Lauxaniidae > Tricholauxania > Tricholauxania praeusta. The sequence goes on from OX459030.1 coordinate 16,436,767, forward strand.
AGACGATGATCTCATATGAAAGACCAACCAACATATTTGTATCGCATATTGCATATGAAGTTTTATGCGTTTAATTTTTTGTTTCTATACAAAAGAATTCATTTTAATTTGAGTTTTTGCTGTTCAATTTCTTGTTTGTTTTATTTATGCTATTGAAAATGTATGGTATTTTATAACGTTACGTAATTTGTATGTGAATGATACCAAAATTTTAATTTGTTTAAACTTTAAAGATACGAATAAGTTAGAAAGAACTAGACTACATATTTCCTTTTTGTTTTCGTATGTTTTATTGCAGAAGAAGATAAAAAGTAAGACTATACGCTTATTTAGCAAAACAACCATATTTCCTAAAAATTGATTTCCTTAAACTAAAAATATTAATCTTAAAAATAACGGTTAACTTTTAGGTCTGATCTGTATATTCATGTTAACCGATTTCAAATTACACTGGTCTGCAAGAACTTTTTTTTTAGCTACTTCAAACAAATTAGATGTTTTCTTATTAATTCGAGGTCGCATTAGGTCTAAGTATCAAGATATGTAGGTATGTTGTTTGTCAAAATTGTCGATTTTGTGTACTTTAAGTACTTATATTATATTCTGTGTAATTAATTTCAATTTACGGTGTTTCGGAGAATAAAAAAAAATTTAATATGATTCCAAAAAAAGTTTTGAAGGGGAAAAAACTAAACTTTTCAGCTGTATAGATAAATATATTTCAAAAAATTTGGCGCCGCTAAACTAAATATACAAAGTTGACCAAAATTGATGATTTCGACATATGCAACCCCATATATGTATTTTGAGACTTAGAGCTGATGTGAAAATTTGGTTTACATATTCGTGTTCAGCGATCTTGAATTAGTTTAGTAAAGTATGGTTTATTTAAAGGAGGAAAATCTTGCAGGCTAGTGTTGTTAAGAGACTATATGGTCGTATGAAAAAAATTCATATTTCGGCTTACAGCTATCGAGATACTTAAGGTTTAAATTATAATTAAAATATACCAAATAATCTCTCAATATTAGTTTTAAATGTATCAAAAACAATTATTTCGCTTAAGCCTTGAACTTTCTTAAAATGTTGAAGTTTCCTTGAACTTATGTCTCAAATAATTTCCGATTTTCATACACTACACCAGCGGTGGGCACAAAAATATAACAAAAGAGGAAAACAACAACATCAAGCAACAACAAACGAAATTTTAAAGTTTTTTTTACTTTCGTTTCCAAAATTGCCATTAGCACAAAAAAAAAACAAATTACACTACAAACAAAAACAATTGCTACATTCCTCAAGACACAATGCGGCGCCGTCATTTATGCCTTTGTGTTTTGTTTTTGTTTTCATTTGAATTCAAGTCAACGCTGTAATAGCGTTGAAATTCTGCGAATTTTGTGCCTCGATAGCGTTGAAATTCTGCGAATTTTGTGCCTCGATAGCGTTGAAATTCTGGGAATTTTTTTTCGAATAACGGTTAGAGCAATGTGAGTAAATTGAGGCACTAAGTGCCCTTCCCTGCACTACACACATGGTATATTCACCGCTCGTAACACAAATATGATGAGGTCGTGGTATATAAAGTAAAGTCTATAAATTTTTGATCAGCGTCACCTCTGAGTTGATCTAGTACTTAATATCGTTTGGTCTGTCAATCTGTTTGTAAAAATCCCAATTACGATAAAACGAAACAATACAGTTTGATAGAATTTGGCACATCGGTTGCTTTATCAATTATAGGCTGCGGGATTGCCATTGGATGAAAATATGCTTACCGGACACACAAATCTAAGACTTTCTCTAGACTTTCCACATATGTTAGGGGGAAAGTTAGAGGCGGTGATTTGTAGTAACATATTTTGATAAATTAAAGGGACTTGGCACCTTCCTTACGAGCAACACTTTTAAGACTCTATTCCAAACGTTATACGCGCGTAAGAGTAAATATAACCAAATTTTACAAAAGTTATAAAAATGATTTAGAAAACTATGGAAAAAATAGTAGAAATATTTGGACAAGTGGGCACGGTAGCTTCCGTACAAACAATATTTATTGAGCAATTTATTTAAGATTATACAACTAAATTTTACACATATAACGGGTGATTTATTTTACATATATTTTTTCAGTGTAAGTTATTTGACACCTCACGCGTAATTCGTAACATGTGTTAGTGCCAAAAATGCTCAATAAAATTTGCCATTTTACCATGAATAGACTAACAAACGAAAAATGCTTGCAATTCATTGAATTTTACTATCGCAATTCGTGTTCTGTGAGAAATATTCAATCCAATTTTTTATCGAAAGATGTTCTTCAGCAACGAAGCTCATTTATGGGTCAATGGGAACAGAATTTTCCAAATTTTGTTTGAAGAGCACCCAGAGCCAGTTCAAGAGCTGACAATGCACTCTAAAAAAATGCACTGTTTGGTGCGGTTTGTGGCCCGGCGGCATCATTGGACCGTACTTTTTCAAAAATAATGAAAATCGCAACATTACAGTCAATGACACAAGGTACCATGGACTTGGTTGGCATGTGGTTTCAACAAGACGGTATCACATGCCATACGACATGCCAGCCACAATTGCAGCCCTGGAACACAACATTACATCTACCATTGGCGAGATACCGGCCGAAATGCTGGAAAAAGAATGCCAAAATTGAAGCTTACGGATGGACCACATTTAATATTCAAAAACCAAGCGCTTAAGAAATCACCCTTTACAAGTACAAATCGTTAAGCGACAAGAGCTTTGCACCTCCAATGCAAGCGAAAACTTCAAAACGTTTTACTGAAAGAGTTATTTAAATTAATTTCACATTTTTCAATCACCCTTAAGAAATAAATCAAACCACTTAAAATTTAATTTCCAAATAAAAGCAAATTTTTATTTACCACTATAATTATAAAAGAAATTTAACCCACTTAATGAGGTCAGCACAAAATTTTAGCATTTTTCCACGCAGATTATTCCTGTAGATTGCCACAAAATTATTTTCAAAAATACAAATTATCTATATATTTTCAATAGTTTCGAAATTGAAAACCCTGCATCTGTTTGATGAATCATTTTAGACAAGAAAACAATAACAATTAAATGAAAAATGCTGTGTGATTTGTTTGTGTTTTAATAGCTAATGCTGTTGGCATATGACGAGGGAATGCTTAATGGACCACTACAAAATTGGATTAAGTATGTACCTCTATACATACATTGTATACTCAAAGTGTATAAAAAAGACGAAAATATATTGTGGTCATACTTTTTTATACTTTTTAGAAATAAACTTTAATCTGTTTTTCCTAAAAACTAGCAATTAATTGTTATGTGATTTTTTATGGATGTTTTTTTTTTTGTGTACTTATTCATCTGTAGATGCCAAAAACTGATTGACAAATTGACATCTACTAAGTTTTTTCGCACAGTGTAGGCGGCTAATATGCTATTTGATTAATTGGCTCAACATTGAACTTGCCGCTGGGGTGTCATTTTTTATTTAGTTAATTTGGCTATACGGAATTTGTGCGTAAGCACCGAGTACAACTTAAATACAAATATGATGTGTGTTAAAAAAAAGCTATTTAAATTTTTATTGTATGAATATTTTATAGAAAAATCTTTTAGTATGATTAATTAATTACCCTAGAACAAAAGAGAAAAAAACTTCACTGATTTTGAAAAAATAAATTTACCAAATTATATAAATTAATAAAGTCCCACAATCATTTCTTATTTGCCACAAAAAATTTTCGAATAAATCCAAAAAATTTTTTTTAGTACTGTTAAGATAATAAAAAGAAAAACATTAACTTAATCTTATGTCCCAAAAGATTTTTGATGTGCGGAACATCTTTACTGGCGGGTATGGTAAAAATCTATACTAAAATGAATTTGCGGAAAAGTAACGCTAATTATTAACATTTTACGAGATTTTCTTTTCGAGAGTTCTTCTAGTTCGGCTAATTTTTCAAAAATTTGTAATTTTTTCAAAGCATTTCGATGGTTTCAACAAATTTCGCCTCTTTTTTCAACCAACATAAGAAAACCTTATTATCACATCAGTTTCGTTTTTACTTTGGACAGTTTAAGCCAAAAAATAAGATGAATGAAAGGCACACTCCGTCAAATATATATATCGAAATATTGTAACAATTAACAAATTATATATTTGATTTAGGCAAAATGAATATCTGATATAAGTAAACATGCCAAAAATTTTGCAGAGTTGAACAATATTATTGGATTAATCATACATATCTTTGGTAATAATTACCTAATTATATTGGCACAATTTTACAAGATTAATCATTGTATTTTTTATGTATTATATTATTTCAATTTCCATTCAAATAAAACATCGAAAGTGCAGGGCACCAGAAAACGCAGTCGTCCATCATCGTTAAAATATTCTCTAGAGCAATAAACACGTGAATTGTGGAAATGTTGGAGAGAATTGAAGGCACTCGCTAATTGAAAGAGTGTTATGGAGGCCCTATGATCCGTGAGGATATAAAGGACACAAGAAGAAGAATTATTATATATGTTAATAATAATCAAATGATATTTTGATTGAAAAAATTTTTTTTTTGTGTTAGTATCCACTTGTTATTAATCGCCAAATCATGTATTTAGTATAAGAAATATTGCTTTGACGCAAACATATACCGATCTGCAAACCTCGGCAATAGCAGGGATTTTAGAAAATCATGATGAACTGTATAAGCATTACAAGTGAGCGAAAAGGTTTTCAAGTATTTTTCTTATAGCTTATAGCATTTCCTTCAAAATGTTATTTTTAAGAAAAATACATTTGAAATATTTCAAAAGTTAAGGTAATATAAAGTTAATTGTATTAGAAAATTTTCGATGCATTATTCTTCAAATTTCTAGGTTCTATACCTTGAAGGGTACTAGGCTCGAGGATTTTGATACATCTCTTTGCATATATGCAATATTTTACATAATATTATTTTTAAAAAAGTTTTATATAAAAATTATCAAATAATTTTATTATTAAATAGAAAAAAATAAATTCGCTGATAGAAAAATGCTGGCTTGAATTAGCTATATTTCGTAAAAGAAATAATGAAACCTCTTCACATAGCCAGTTTCCCCATTTGAAAATATTTTACGGCCTTAACTACATTTTATTACAGCCACGCTAGAAATTCTTTCAGTGTATCAATGCATTTGTAGTTGTTTACTTTTTTGTGACAGTTAAAAATATTTGAATGCGCAATGCATTTGTAGTTAAATGATGAAAAGTAGTAGAAAACTGTGATGGTTTGATTTTCTTTTTGGGATGTCGCAAAAATACAGATCTTGGCTGAGCTAGTTATCATGTTGGTTAGTAACTTTGAATTTGCCAGCTCAAATACAGCCAGCTATGCATTTTTAATCTGATTTTTTAAAGCTAATTTTGAAACTAAGTATATTAAAAAAGACTATTGATATAACTCACAAAAGTTCCTATTGCCAAGTTGAATAGAAAGAAGCAATTCCTGACTTGAAATGCTAAAAAGTACAACTTTTTTTTTGGTCACCAATATTGTGGTGTACGAAAAACATGAAGACTTTTCTTTTTAAACAAAGTTTTAAGTACATATCACAAAAATCAGGCCAACCTCGGGCACTCGGCAACCCTAAACATAACTGTTAAAAGCAAAAAATACAAACTCATTATCATTGCAAAACAGTAAATAACTACAAATGCATTGCAGATTTTATTATTTTTCATTCTCGCTAAAAAGTAAACAACAATATTAAAACATGTTTTATATTCCATGTAAAATCAACCAATGAAAACTATCAAATTCGGAGAATATTTTCTGTTAGTGTTGGATTCAGAAATATCAAAATTTACTCAGTAGCATATTTTACAAATTAAAAAAATAGACTTTTATAGCCATAAATCTATATTTGATTTCCGAGAACTTTTTTGAAAAATTTTAGACAAAGCTTCACACGGATTAAGTTTTTTTTAAAATTATTTACCAAAAACTCAACAAAATGAAAAACAATATATGGTAAAAACAAAAAATATTATTGAAGCTTAAAAAATAACTGGTATAAATGGACATTAATTATGCTGTGTATGAAGTCATTTTTAATTTGCAGTGAAAAATAAAAACTATGCATATGAAAGTGATAAAGTTATTTACATTCTGGTGCTGGACGAATACTGCGATAAGGATTTACAGGACGTGGTGGAGTCCACCAACGATTAACCCAATGTGGAACATATGAATTATACCAGGAACTCATCTTAAAGCAAATAATCTTTTAATACTTAATGCGTGTTATTTTTTTGCACAAATTCACAAAATATCACTTTAACACACGAATATCACAACAATAAGTTTTTATCAAGCACGTAATGTACGAGTTGTATAATTTTTCAATGTCAACAAATCATCTTCTTTAACGAGATTTCAAAGATGATTTTTTGTTTATATTTTCGCGCTAATCTTTTGTGCTACACAACTAATGAACGTGCTAACGCGAGCGACTACCAGCGCAGACTGATGAATGGGGGCTATTGCTAACAGACAAAATCAATAGAATAGAGAATCCGATCTGTGCTTCAACAGCGAAGGCAGCATGGTAACGCAAAAACTAATAATAAGTGGAGAATAACTTTGTATTTACCAGCTATTCGCAGCGATGAGTACGATCGAGCGTTGGCGCTTAACTGGCTTATTCACGGTGTATAGTATGTCGTCATCGATAACGTTAAGTCGAGCAAAATCCAAGAATTTTTATGACTTTGTCATTAATAGTTCAAGTTATTACTGCGGAAGTATCTCATATGCGTGATGAGGGGGGAAGATTGAAATGAAGAGTGAGAGTTCAGCGGCATCCCCAGCTATGATGACACTCTTGTTATGAGATGCATATGAGCAGCGCGGCGAAGTGTGTCGTTTTTTTCTCTTCCTCCATGTAACACTTTAATTTGTGCGTAGAGCGTAGAAAGATTTCTGGTAGGTTGACGTTATTATTATCATCATGTAGTGCATAATTCATTTTAGGGATTTTTCGTTGTAATCAGTTGAGTTATTTCTATAAATGCAATATGAGTAATTTGTGCTTGGCGACTGTATGCACTACAATTAAGCAATGATCTTGTCATAAAATAGAAACGTAAGTCAAAAGTTGCTAAAACGTTTTAATATTTCGTTGTGAAAATCACTAATGAATAATAATTTAAAAAAAAAAACTAAATTCTGCTAATTCGAAAGTCTAGCAATTTATTTAAGCCATACCCTTTTAAAACTTAAGCTCTGCTTAGAAATTTCAAATCCTAAGTTTAATATACTATCACAATTACATATTTTGCTTGAAAGCGATATGATAGTAAATGGGCTAAAGTAGGCTTAAGGTACTAATAGCGAGCTGAATTTTTTTTAAACTTTTTTTTTTCATAAAAGGATTTAAAACTTCAGAAAAAATGGAAAAAAAGTTATACCAATTTTTGTATACATAGTCATGTTTTCTAGCTCAAAAACTTTTTATCTGATTTTAATAAAACTTGGCTCATTTTGCTTATTATTATGGTTACTGTGCATGCCCACAAAAACCTGGTGATTTTTTATTTTTTTCCCCCATTTAGAGACTTAAAGGCGCAGGAAAATGTTTTTCAAACTTTTTTTTTTCAAATTCGCGCCATTTTTCAAAAAAAAAAAACGTTTTACTTCTGGTTTTGCTGGGGAATGCATAACTTAATATGCCTCTATTAAAATGCCATTTGATTTTTTTTTTCAAATGCACTAGGGAGGCTCTAACATATGCGCAGATTTGGCTTTTGTTTTTTTACGTCAACTTCAAAGCTCTCTATAGTATAGATTTTAATATATCAAAATAAAAAATATCGCCGATAATTATCGAAACAAATATTGCAAATATCGATAGCCGATATATTTTGCCCAAGCTAGAGAAAAAAAAAACAATAATGAAGAAAATATTTTTTTTTTATAAAATATCGATCGTAAGTTATCATGTGTTGAAAAATTTAGCTTTATAAATAAATTTTTCACTTAAAAAATAATCTTTTTTTTTAAATTCACTCACTTTTTAAACACACAGAGAATTATAATTTTACGAGTCTGCAAAGCCTACAAGTACTATTTCTTTTATTTCAAAAAAATTAAAAGCCACTAGGTCACTGTCTGCGACTTTGTCATAGAAAGGATACCTTTTATGGCTACAGAATGAAAAAACGCATTGTCAAAACTCTGTATGGATTATTTGCTATCACTAGGTAGAAGATTCTGGCAATTACTGGTGGCGCTATGCTCGGTTCACATTTTTCCGATGCAGTACTTATAAGCAGTTAGTATGTTGGACATTCCCTTTAATATTTCCTGGTGAGTGGAGGGTGTAGCGGCTGACGACTATTTCCGGTGTGTCTGTTCACTTACTCTTAATTCTGGTATAGCATCTTTAAAACTAATGTGCTGAGAGATGAGCAACGGTTCTGACATAGCAACACTCACTAAGATTTACCCAATGCAGCTTACAGATCTTGAATCAATTTTCCGCTCGTCTACCAGGCTACTCAGATACTACAACTTGAAATAAAATTCAACAGGAAAATTGGGCAGGAACGATGGCCACTATTTAGGATATACAATTCCTAAGGATAGGTTGGATTAGGTTATTCCCAAGGACACTCTTAGTGAAATTATCTAAAAATGTTCTCAATATCAACCATGCCGATATGTTGCTGTAAATTATCACACAAAATGATAACACCTTCAATACCCTAGCGTGCATTCTCAATTTTTAGGAAATTTTCAACTTTCCGCATTCCGGTTAAATATGCCTACATTTTTCATTTTTAATTGCAATTTTCAAAATTTCTCCAAGCCCGTAACACCTACGCAAAAACTTTATACTACGCAATTGTAGCTGAAAAGATTACCTATCCAACGGTACCACCTTCAATACCCTAGCGTGCATTCTTAATTTTTAGGAAATTTTCAACTTTCCGCATTCCGGTTAAATATGCCTACATTTTTCATTTTTAATTGCAATTTTCAAAATTTCTCCGAAACCGTAACACCTACGCAAAAACTTTATACTACGTAATTGTAGCTGAAAAGATTACCTATCCAACGGTACCACCTTCAATACCCTAGCGTGCATTCTTAATTTTAAGGAAATTTTCAACTTTCCGCATTCCGGTTAAATATGCCTACATTTTTCATTTTTAATTGCAATTTTCAAAATTTCTCCGACACCGTAAGACCTACGCAAAAACTTTGTACAACGTAATTGTAGCTGAAAAAATAACCTATCCAACGGTACCACCTTCAATACCCTAGCGTGCATTCTCAATTTTTAGGAAATTTTCAACTTTCCGCATTCCGGTTAAATATGCCTACATTTTTCATTTTTAATTGCAATTTTCAAAATTTCTCCGAAACCGTAAGACCTACGCAAAAACTTTATACTACGTAATTGTAGCCGAAAAGATTACCTATCCAACGGTACCACCTTCAATACCCTAGCGTGCATTCTCAATTTTTAGGAAATTTTCAACTTTCCGCATTCCGGTTAAATATGCCTACATTTTTCATTTTTAATTGCAATTTTCAAAATTTCTCCGAAACCGTAACACCTACGCAAAAACTTTATACTACGTAACTGTAGCTGAAAAGATTACCTATCCAACGGTACCACCTTTAATACCCTAGCGTGCATTCTCAATTTTAAGGAAATTTTCAACTTTCCGCATTCCGGTTAAATATGCCTACATTTTTCATTTTTAATTGCAATTTTCAAAATTTCTCCAAACCCGTAACACCTACGCAAAAACTTTATACTACGTAATTGTAGCTGAAAAGATAACCTATCCAACGGTACCACCTTCAATACCCTAGCGTGCATTCTCAATTTTTAGGAAATTTTCAACTTTCCGCATTCCGGTTAAACATGCCTACATTTTTCATTTTTAATTGCAATTTTCAAAATTTCTCCGAAACCGTAACACCTACGCAAAAACTTTATACTACGTAATTGTAGCTGAAAAGATTACCTATCCAACGGTACCACCTTCAATACCCTAGCGTGCATTCTCAATTTTTAGGAAATTTTCATTTTTCCGCATTCCGGTTGAATATGCCTACATTTTTCATTTTTAATTGCAATTTTCAAAATTTCTCCGAAACCGTAACACCTACGCAAAAACTTTATACTACGTAATTGTAGCTGAAAAGATTACCTATCCAACGGTACCACCTTCAATACCCTAGCGTGCATTCTCAATTTTTAGGTAATTTTCAACTTTCCGCATTCCGGTTAAACATGCCTACATTTTTCATTTTTAATTGCAATTTTCAAAATTTCTCCGAAACCATAAGACCTACGCAAAAACTTTGTACTACATAACTGTAGCTGAAAAGATTACCTATCCAACGGTACCACCATCAATACCCTAGCGTGCATTCTCAATTTTTAGGAAATTTTCAACTTTCCGCATTCCGGTTAAATATGCCTACATTTTTCATTTTTAATTGCAATTTTCAAAATTTCTCCGAAACCGTAAGACCTACGCAAAAACTTTATACTACGTAATTGTAGCCGAAAAGATTACCTATCCAACGGTACCACCTTCAATACCCTAGCGTGCCTTCTCAATTTTTAGGAAATTTTCAACTTTCCGCATTCCGGATAAACATGCCTACATTTTTCATTTTTAATTGCAATTTTCAAAATTTCTCCGAAACCGTAACACCTACGCAAAAACTTTATACTACGTAATTGTAGCTGAAAAGATTACCTATCCAACGGTATCACCTTCAATACCCTAGCGTGCATTCTTAATTTTTAGGAAATTTTCAACTTTCCGCATTCCGGTTAAATATGCCTACATTTTTCATTTTTAATTGCAATTTTCAAAATTTCTCCGAAACCGTAAGACCTACGCAAAAACTTTGTACTACATAACTGTAGCTGAAAAGATTACCTATCCAACAGTACCACTATCAATACCCTAGCGTGCATTCTTAATTTTTAGGAAATTTTCAACTTTCCGCATTCCGGTTAAATATGCCTACATTTTTCATTTTTAATTGCAATTTTCAAAATTTCTCCGAAAGCGTAACACCTACGCAAAAACTTTATACTACGTAATTGTAGCTGAAAAGATTACCTATCCAACGGTACCACCTTCAATACCCTAGCGTGCATTCTTAATTTTTAGGAAATTTTCAACTTTCCGCATTCCGGTTAAATATGCCTACATTTTTCATTTTTAATTTCAATTTTCAAAATTTCTCCGAAACCGTAAGACCTACGCAAAAACTTTGTACTACATAACTGTAGCTGAAAAGATTACCTATCCAACGGTACCACCTTCAATACCCTAGCGTGCATTCTCAATTTTTAGGAAATTTTCAACTTTCCGCATTCCGGTTAAATATGCCTACATTTTTCATTTTTAATTGCAATTTTCAAAATTTCTCCGAAACCGTAACACCTACGCAAAAACTTTATACTACGTAATTGTAGCAGAAAAGATTACCTATCCAACGGTACCACCTTCAATAACCTAGCGTGCATTCTTAATTTTTAGGAAATTTTCAACTTTCCGCATTCCGGTTAAATATGCCTACATTTTTCATTTTTAATTGCAATTTTCAAAATTTCTCCGACACCGTAAGACCTACGCAAAAACTTTGTACAACGTAATTGTAGCTGAAAAGATTACCTATCCAACGGTACCACCTTCAATACCCTAGCGTGCATTCTCAATTTTTAGGAAATTTTCAACTTTCCGCATTCCGGTTAAATATGCCTACATTTTTCATTTTTAATTGCAATTTTCAAAATTTCTCCGAAACCGTAAGACCTACGCAAAAACTTTATACTACGTAATTGTAGCCGAAAAGATTACCTATCCAACGGTACCACCTTCAATACCCTAGCGTGCATTCTCAATTTTTAGGAAATTTTCAACTTTCCGCATTCCGGTTAAATATGCCTACATTTTTCATTTTTAATTGCAATTTTCAAAATTTCTCCGAAACCGTAAGACCTACGCAAAAACTTTATACTACGTAATTGTAGCTGAAAAGATTACCTATCCAACGGTACCACCATCAATACCCTAGCGTGCATTCTCAATTTTTAGGAAATTTTCAACTTTCCGCATTCCGGTTAAATATGCCTACATTTTTCATTTTTAATTGCAATTTTCAAAATTTCTCCGAAACCGTAAGACCTACGCATAAACTTTGTACTACATAACTGTAGCTGAAAAGATTACCTATCCAACGGTACCACCATTTTAGTAAAATATCAGTAGTGATTTATATCGATTAAATGTCAAATTATAACTTAATACCTATAATTACGTCTTTTAACACATTATTTTCAATATCAAAAGATCTCTTAAAGCATTTGTTTTCATTTGCATCAATTAATAATTATATCATGTAGATTTACGACTTAGTTTGTTTACATTTCATTTAAACAGCTCGAATTGAAAATGTATAAAATGTTGTGCTAATTTCGCACGATCGCTGTATTTACAAAACGACTGAAAATGAAGCAATATGAGTTTTACGAATTAATCATGGTTCTGTATTTAATAATTGTGCGAAAATAGTGTGAAATATTTAAAATATTCAAAATTTTATGAAAATAAGCAATGCACGATTGAATGGCATTACAAGTGATAATTATATACCACATTTACGAATACATGACTTTCTCTGAAACAACATCATATTTCGCAGTAATTCTATTAATCATTATCCAGAAGTAACTTAAAGCGATTCCTAAAATTTGATTGATTGCTACAATAGATGGCAAACTCTACGTATAACCAAACAAAAAGTAAAATTTTGAGTTTTAGAACTTTGAATGAGAATTAAAAAAAAAAGATATTTGCGGTTATTTGTAGGGATTTTTTGTTTGTTTATGATTAAGACACCAAATATAAAGAAAAAATTTGCATACACATCTATTTTGGTAGTTAAGAGTCATTATTCAGTCAATCAAATATTCTGTGTGTCTTTAATAAACCTATGAGTGTAACATATTCCTTGTGGTTAATCAGACGTGCGCAAGCTAAGTTAAGCTCTTTCCTATAAGAGCTAGCATTACTTCCACCACAAATCCTTTTTATATATTATTTATTATTAGAGACAATTATGTCGCGTATATTGCATTTTCAGCATTATAAGGACAACTGTTTCTGTATGCATTACCGTCACACCAGTTGGGAATATAGAATTTGAGAAATTGTTTCAACTTCGAAAGAGCACTTTTTTCTAGCAATTTGAATGACAAATATCGCTGTTGATAGCAAATGAATTAACTAGGTTGTAGGTTGATTACAGAAAAAACTAAAAATAGTGCTAGGATTGAACCCTGACTGCCTACAGCATTAAATAGTTATACGTTTGATAAGAATCTGACTGCCACAATATGGAATTAACAGCCACTAAAGAAGCTCTTTGTCTAAATAACAATGTTGCTAAATTAATTTGTCATTATTTTTGCAGAAACTATAGCTATTTAAAAATTAGAAAAACACGTCGTATACGTAACATTTAATTCATGTTATTCAATTATTATACGGGGCAGTGTGACTTTAAGTAACTTTTTTATGTTCATGTCGAAAAAGGGACATTTGACATTTACCCAAATGCCATCACTGATGTGATTTCTACAAAAAATAATGCCTAATGCACCGTATTAATGGTTTAGTTTTGAAATCATAGAAAATAAATTTAGATTTGGCGAATATACTATATTATAGTGGCTAACAAATAAAACAGAAAACAAGAATTGGGGTACAACTTCTAGGTTTTCGATTTAGAGTGCAAACTGTATTAACAAATTTTTTGACGGCATATTGTAAACTAATTTATAATCTGTTCAACATAGGATCTAAATTATTATAAATAATTTTATGTGAAGTGCAAAAGTTATTTGGAAAAGAAACATTTTCTTCAGATAGTACTCTTTGGGAGGGATATTGAAAATTTGATATGCCAAGATTTTTTTGCTGTCAGTCGAGAATCGTTTTTTTTTAGGTTCGAAATAAATTAATAAACTAAAAAAGCATGGTATCGACGTCGAAGTTTTTTCCAAATATTTTATTCAAAAATAACGAGAAACTTCTTGAAAAAATTCAATTAGGGACTTTTGTATAGCAATATTATTTTGGCATAATCTATGATTGAAATATATATAGATCGCATTTTCGGTTTGATATACTTCTCGAGCATAAACTGAAAGCTTAGAGAACATTTTTTTCTGTTCTTTCCTGATATGGACCTTGCCATGTACTCGTAAAAAGTTTACTATTTTAGCGTAAGTGCATATGAAAATTTTAACAAAAGTTGGAAAAAAACTTTTAATTGCAACCTTGAAAAAATAAATAAAACTTTGCATTAATTTATTGTTGCAATTGAGCAAACTATACGAGAATATACGTTTTTATATTTGGTAAAAACCACAATTTCACTGATATTCCGCGTAGGTTGACCTAAGCTACTACATATCAATTTACTAACAATGTGTGCAAAATTACTGAATATTCACAAAAACTATTATTTTAAATAAACATTGTTTCTAAATTACAATTATATTTTCTGTTAACATTTGAGTTAATAATGAACTCTACACCATTGAAAACAATATTTTGTTTAAAAAAAAACAGAAATAACAATTTAGCCAAAAATTTAATTTTTTAATTGCAGCTATTTGTAGCTATAAAAGAAAAAAAAGGGTAAAGGTGTTAAAAAAACTGAAAAATATTTGAAAAATTTTGAAAATGTCGAAAAATATTGATAAATGTTCAAAGCGCAAAAAAATGTTGAAAGATGCTGAGGATGTTAACATATTCGAAAAATGTTGAAAAAGTTAAAAACACGCATTTTTCAATATTTTTTAGCGTTTTTTAACTTTTTCAATATTTTTTGACAAGCTGAACTTTAAGCAATTCTTTTCGTATTTATTTCAAAATATTTTCGAATTTTGGGCACTTTTCGACTATTTTCAGCCTTTTCAGCATTATTTGACTTTTTTTTCATATAGATTCGCACGAAACTTTTTGATTTATTATATCATTATCTTTTTATATTATTACTTGAAGCCATTCCATCAGTTAAAGTACATACACACATATACTTTAATACAAATATGCTGAAAAATTGAATAATAATATCAAAACGCATTCATAAAACTTTTAACGCAGCTCAGTTCGAACTACATAAGTATACATTTGTAAGTTACTCGATAAAATAGAAATCAATTTATATGACTGATTTAAATGAGTTCTCTTTCGCGCTTCGCTGAACTCATTTGACATCAAGCATTTGATCGTGACCCTTGGCGTTCACTCTATATTGAGATGATTAACTTAATTACCATTTTTGTATTGCTACACAAAAATTATAAATACACTATAATTAAAATAAAAATTGAAATATAAAGTAAATATAAAGCTTAACATCAGATTAATCAGAAATAGTTCAAATCACAGAATAATATATCATAATAACTTGTATTATAATTATTATTTATTTCTTGAAGCAATTTATAGATAGTTAGTTTCAGTTGCATACAGGAGCGCAGCTAGCACTATTGGCACCGTCGCACACCAGTCCCAAGTCGAGTTTTTTTGGTTAAAAAACTCCCCACAAATCTTGTCGGAAATGAACAAGTTTTTTTTTATTAAATTGAGTCCAACCAGAATGCCAACAAATCCTCGGAGCTCGAATTTTAAAATAAAAATAAAGTTTTTTTGGAGAAAGCCAAGGATAAACCATTGTTTTTTCAAATATTTTTCGGTTCAAAAATCCGCGTAAGAATTGATTTATTTGATATAATAAGTATTTTGCAACCATTCGGGAAAAATAGATTTTTAAAGGAAATTTGACGAGAAATTCAGTGGTAGTTTTTTTTAAATTACGTATCAAATGGCGTAGAAGCAATAAATTAACTTTAAACAATTGCAATGTTATAAGCTATATTAATTTTTTATGTGATGTCATGAAAAAAAATTCAACAAGAAAGCTGTAAGTCGATATAAAAAAATATTTTTTCGTTGAAATTTACCAGAGATACGACAATTTGAATATGGTCATAAAACGGTCAAATTTCACAGCGCGATATCTTCCATAAGAAAATTTCGAGCGATTAAAAAATGAGTCGGGCAGAAAGTGTTCAGTTTGTAAAAGAATGTCTCATATGCACCTTTTCAAATCTTCTTCAAAATCGTCGTTTTGGAGCTTCTCAATTCTCACATTTACTGTACTAACTATCGCATTATTACTGAATACTTTTCTCCTCAATTTACATTTTTATTTTTTGGAAATTACCTCATAGATCTGGGTGGTAATAAGTTTTCTGAATACCACTTAGTGGATAAGAGAGAGAGAGAGAGAGAATATCAGCAACGCCCTCGTAACGTAAATCAACATAAACATTTTTGTTGCCTTGCTTGAACGGGTCAATTTGCACACTCAGAGCTCCATACCATGGACTGCTATTTTTTTCAGGTTGTACATACTGAACCAAGCTTTATCAACTGTTAGAGTCTTAAAGTACTGTCACCCAAAGATTTCACGAGACGTCCTCTTCAGAAAATTGTCCGGTTTGGCATTTTTAAAACCATTTGGAAACAGTAACTTAATCTGACGCATTTGCTGTGTATGCATTTTGGTCAAAGTGAAAAATTATACAGATACCTAAAATACAAAATGTGATCAAGTTTTAAAACGTGAGTGGCATTACTAAAAGCACAGTAGGTGCAATATGCACACATTCAATAGAAGGCGTAATAGAACTAGGGAAATGAATAGAAGAAGAATACTAAACTTTTTCAAGGGGTTGCGAAAAAGATTCCGGTTTGCTACAAGGTTGCGGACGCACAGGTACACTGAGAAAACAATTCGTTTGAATATAAGAAATGTATATTTCATTACGAACAATCAAATATTTATTCGCGTCGAACATACTGTATTTGGATCAAATAGTGGTATATGTTTGCTTAAATATTTTATGTTTGACTCAATCAAGTATTTAATTGCTCTATATGAAATATGGATTTGTTATATTCAAACAAATCATTTTCTTAGTGTATTAAACATAATAACCAATTAGATGCTCGTACCACAATACACATCAAACTTCTAAAGTACAAAAATTGTTTTAAGGCTACACTCTATAGCCTATAATCGCAAAAGAACAATTGCATATTAATGTGACAAAATTAAATATGTACCTGTAACATCCTTCGCATTGTTTGAAACTACTCCAGCATTTACATCAAAATTAACAGCACCTATTACCTCCTTTATATGCTGTGGACTCCAAGAATCATGTTGATAACAGCCACAGCAACACTGGGCACAAGTTGCTAGCTTATTACCCATTGTTTGTAGTTCTTAAGACACGCTTATTTATTTTTATTATTTTTATTAATTTATTGTTTTAAAGTTAAACAATGGAATGCAAATAAATATTTGTATAGATTTTGAAAATCTTTTTCGCTTTTGATTTCCAATTATTTCTAATTAAATAACATATAAACAACAAAAGTTTTAATAATTATTTAATCATTGTTGATAATTAATAATTTGTTGGTAAACAAAAAATTGAAGAATGTGTGGGAAACCGGTTTCATTAAGCTATAAGCGAATGCGTCGTTTTACTTCACAATATTGACAACTTTAAAGACAATCGTGAGGTAATACTTCAAATAAAATTTATAAATTAAATAAAATAGACAACTTCCAACAACCGTTGCGAACAGTATGCGCACACGAAGTGAAGACAGCAGTTCGAAAAATGATCTACATGAAGCACCTTCAATGTTCTTCCCATAAATGTCGATCCACTTGAAAATACACTCGACAGACAGCAGATGAAAAAAATATATTTATTTGTTTTTTTATCAGCAACTCAAATTTCTTATAAGAAAAAGTATTTAGAATTTAATTTAATTGAACTTCATGCTAATTAAGTTCATATCAAACGGTAGTAAAATCTGCTGTTCACACTTTAGAATTGAGATATTTGCTTAAGCACGTTCTTATTGATATAATTTGAGACTATAATTTAATAATAAACAATTAAATTAAGTCTTTATTGCATACTAAATTAAAAATATCAACTAGCGTCTTAACACGTTCGATTTAAAATTTTTCTCAATGAAATTGAAAAATTGCTTTAGACTTTTTACTAATGATGCGTTAAGGGGGGGAGATACATGAAGACGAGAGAATTTCGCTCGATTTTCATGATTTTTTTTTGTATGAATGATTCTTTATATATTTTTGAAAATTGACGAGCATTGCATCCTCGGTTGTATTGATTTGAAAATAAAAAGCAAAATTATGTGTGATCATTAAGTTCATAATTTGTTAATGAGCCTAAAAAAATGAAAAAAATTAAAAACAAATTAAAAAAAAATTACAAAATAAAACACTTGTATAAAAATAATTTGAATTTCCAACCGAATTTTTCGATCATTTTTGCTTCGAAAAAATTAATTTTTCAACAAATTTATAAAAACATGTAAGTTCACATAAAAAGTACTATCATTAAAAAGATATGTGCAAAATTTCAGGAAGATCGATAAGAATATATAAAATATAATATAATATAAGAAATACTTGAAGTTACGCTCTAAGAATTTGATGACATATTTTTAAAGGGATATACTAACATTTTACAAATAAAAAAAATTATTTTTTCAAAATTTTACATGTATCTCCCCCCTTAATAATAAAAAAGAGATTTACATTTTAGCAGATAACCTTAGTCGACTATAAAAAGACAACGTCATTGTTTGAAGCAACTTGTTTTTACTATTTATATACTCGGGTGTACTATGAAAATATGTACTATATTAGGGTGCTATTTTGAAAATTCGTTTTGCCTTAGCATTGAGATTAAAAATAATTCTCACAAAATTTCAGCAGTTTCAAAGCTGTGAACGAAGCTAACCCTAGGTTCCAAGGCATAGCGTTTTAGGTATTTTAGTTGTATGGAAGGTGCCACATACTGTTGCTAAGCCACGCCCACATTTTTTATGTGGCTGACAACGCTAATAATAAACATCCGTAAGGGTATTTTTTTTTGCGGGCATATTGGCCTATGTTTTAGCATTAGAGAATTCCTCCAAAATTTCAGCTTTCTAGATTAAAAACTATAAAAATTTTTAAAATATTCACCCAACTGTACATAATAAATTGGGTTTAAAAAAATAACACTTATTGTAAAACATTTTTTGTTGTCAACAATGCGAGCTTAAAGAATTTATTTATTTGGTGATACATGCATACGAGTATACTAGTATCATACGGAAGTGGTTAAGGTGTGTTTGCTGTTATTTTTCTTAAGAAACTTAGATATTTTTTTTAACAACTTAACGTCAAATTGTATTTGCAAAGTATTTGTGAAGAGGGTAGGAAAAAATTCTGCGTAAAAAATATTTATATATCTGAATTGACGCTTGAGAATTGTTACTGCCACGAAAATAATTTTTTATATAGCTTGTTATTTTTCAAAGGCTACCCCTTTGCCAAAAATTAAAAGGAGATTTTAAAAATATTTTTGATTTTATCTTTTCACACACAAAATAATTATAAATTCTCTAGTAATAGATTCAAATACACAAAAAGACCGATAAGGATTTAAATTGTATTTTCACTCGGCTTCTTTATATAGGATGCGGATAAATTTGTATCTCACGAGCTATGGCAGCACAGCTTTGGCGAAGCTTTAGGCGATTATTTGACCTCACTTTTTTTGCTATACCTTAGGTAACCACAGCTACCTAATTGCTTGTACAATCGCCTCACAAACTAAAAAAAAATAAAACTTGAAGCACATGATCCTAACAATTGAAAGAGGAATTCAAGAAAACATCTTTTGAATATCGAATTCTATATTCGAGTAAGGTACTTTCCAAAAAGTTTCACAAAAACTCTTAAGGAGTTGTGTTATATCCTATAAAATTCCAAATTTTGCATTTATCAATTAAAAAACACATTTTTTCTAACATATTAGTTAGGAATAATCTCTCAGACCAAAATGACAGACGTACAAACGTGTAACTCGGAGCACATGATCTTTAGAAAGGCATTTTTGAAATTCGTATGCTAAAGCAGTGTGGCACCTCTTAGGGATTAAAAATTTATATTTTTCCTTACGCTGTATTTTCCTGATTGTCAAGGAATCTTCGCCGAAAAAAAAAATAAAACGTGAAACACATCATCCTTACATTATACAATTTTTATTACATCGATAAGCGCTTTGATTTAACAACCATCCCTAAACAAACCCTGAGCTGCATAAAGCCATTTCCAGTTAAATTTAATGAATTTATTCGATACACATAGTTGTTAAAGGCAATATTAAATTAAATTAAGTAAGATTAAATAATAGCTAATTATCTAATTTAATTTATTACTTTTATTCAGTTTTCATATAACTTCACCAGTGAAGATAATTTCCTCGAAAAAATTCTCATTATCTTCTTGTTATTCTATGGCCCATATTTAAAATCAGTTTTATTAATGAAAACACGTTGTTGTTCACTCGTTTAGCGCTCCATTTAACTTACCAGAATGTATTTTCTTCATACCTAAAAAAACATCAGTGTAATCTAGAACCTGTAAAAAACTGGCGGCAAATTTAAAATATACCTCATGCTTCGAAATCTCATGTTTGGTAAATACTGAAAATCTCGTAAAATGCTTGTAGTAATTAATTTTAACGGTTTTGTGGTTTCATATACTAAGTCATAAAATTAATTGAATAAGTGGCAGTTAAATTGAAATGCTTCAGTATATAAAAAAATGTTTCCATTAAGTATAACACTAAAAACATATTATGAATAGCATAAATCAGATATTTGCTTATTCTTAAAACAAATAAAAGATTTATGACTTTACTTTATTTATAGTTGTTTCACGTTTTCCTTATTTTTTTATCGTATGTTTAGGTTTTTCAAGACTAGGCTGTTATTTGAAAAACTATTTTTCGGCAGCCATTAAAATCATATATGTACATAACTCCCGACCCCACCCATTGTGATTTTCGAAAAGATTTTTTTTTTTATGCACGAGGACCGTAGTTTTCGAGATAAACTTTTCTTCTATAGTTTCGGATGCAAAATTTGTATCTTGATACGTGTAAATTTTGATTTGCTAAAAAAATATTATATAAAAACATAAAGCAACATTTTTATTTATTTTGAAATTCGAATTGATTCAGAGCTTAGCGTCTCGGAAATTACGGTAAACTGAGCTTTAGAAAATAACAGGGATGAATATAAATTTAGTCTCAAAATATACAAAAGTTTGTGAAGAACGGCTAAGAGTCACTCGTGGCGCAACTTCTGTGGAAACATAGAAGAAACTTCTATCATCAAGACTAAGTAATATTCTATTCCCCACGCCCACTTCCCAAGCTCAGAAATCCTCATTGTTTCGGAAACGGCGCTGAATTTGTGAATGCATAATTTTTCATATTTTTCATTTGACTTCTTCATTGACAGCTAGACTGTCAATTCGCAATTTTACTCATCTGAACTGCTTGTAAAAGCAGAATGTCAAAAAACAGCTGTTGCACTTTCTTAATAATCAAATAAAATCATGCCGACGAAACAAAAATTTAAATAAACCAAATTCTTAGCAGTTTTTTTGATTGAAAATAAATAAGCACGATGTCGGACCAGTTAGAACAGCAAAATGATGAACGTGAAGCCTTACAATCAATATACGAAGGAGATGAAGCATTCAAGGAAACAAGTTCAACCACATTTCAATATAAGGTACGCATTTTTCTTTTTCTAAAAAATGGTTATAAATCTTAAATAAATAAATTTACGCAATTTTACAGTACGGTGAAGAAGATAGTTTCAGATCATTTTTGGTTGAAATCCACTGGGGAGAAAATTATCCCATGAACTTACCAACAATTAACATGGATACATTTTATAACAGACATCTGTAAGTGAAGCAATGCAGGAAGACGTTTTAAATTATTTTATTATGAAATCTATACTTAGCTAATTGAATTTTTTCTCTAGAGTGCCCGCCGTTAAAAAAAAAATTCAAGCAGCACTAAATGAGGAAGCACAAGAATGGATTGGCTGTGGCATGACATATACTCTCTTCGAGTGCCTTAAAGATCGCATAGAAGAGTTACTGACTGAACAGGTGGAAACGACAGCTCAACCGATTGATTTGAATGAGGCTGTTGGTGCAATAAAAATCTCTGATAGTGTAGACAGTAAGAAAAAAGAACCTAAAAAAGAGCAACTAACAAAATCCCAAAAGCGACGGCAATGGGAGCGCACTGATCACAAAGGTGAACATCAACGTGGTCATGATTGGGTGGATCTTGTTAAGCATTTATCGCAGACTGGCTCAAAAGATGATTCTGCAGATTATGCAGTGGATGCGCCAATATTGCATCCACTCAATATTTAAATCAGAGAAATATCGAAGGAGTTCTTAGACTTTACTGCCCGCTGTTAAGTAGCTTTATTTAACTAGTTAGTTGCAATTTATCTGTACATTGAAAAAACGAACTATAATGAAATAAAGAGATATTTTATATTGAGAATATACAAGTTTCGATTATACATATTCATACTTACATCTATATTTTTGGATGGATAATTTTGTGCTAAAATAATTTAAATTTGGAGTACATATTTAAGGTTTCCAATAATTTACTTCATACGTGTAAGTACATAAAAGTATGTCGACATATTCTATTTTCACAAAGCAAGTTTATTAGATACTGTTATATAGTATGTTTTATGTTTATGTGATACTGTCATTTTTTCAGTTATAATAATTAACTCGACAAGATTTTGTTTGAATTATGACGATCTTTCAGCAAACGAGCGATTTGTATATGACATACTATATATTAAAATCTTATATGAAACTTAGAGTGTTTATGTATAAGAAAAACATATGATGATATCAGAAAGTTGATCAGCTAGAATTACCTCTCAGAAAAAATATACTTTACCTGTGTTGACCAAATTTTTTGAAATTTTGTTCTACTATGGATTCTTCTCCAAAGCTCTTCTCGAAATACTATAGAAAATGTACATATAGTAAATAATTTATCGTGGTTGGTTCAGGATGGTTCAAAAAATAAGTTGCTAGAAGCTTCCACGTCGGTTTCTAGTCTTTTCCTGGAGCAGCTAGGGAGTTCTTGTGAAATAATCAACTCCACTCAATAAGTCTTTAGTGCAATTTATTCATTACAACTCCAAATAGTGTCGGTTAATTCACTGCACTTAACTGATAATAAATAATTTTACATAAACCTCAATACCTAAAATAAGAACTTAATTTTAGCTTACAATTATCCAACGGTGGACTCAGATAAATATGCTGGAGTGCTGGTTGCTCGTAGATCTGTCGCCAGCATTTTTGGGAATAGCGTGGTGATAACTTGTACTATGTATGCAGAAATATTTTTGAAGTGGGCATATTTTAATCATGAAAAAACACCATATTATTCCAATTGACGCTCAACTTTTTTTTTAAATGATGGTCCATTAATTAATCGGAAATCAATTGCAGCCCAATTTAACTATTTAATTAGGAACACATAAGTAGCTGCGCAGTTATTTAATTTCATGTTAGCGTTGGAGCTAAATGCCTTAGAAATAACTTTAACTTTTATTAATACATAATGCTGGCAGTTCTTTTATAAATTATAACACGTGCAAGCAGATGAAGAGTGTTTCTGCGCAATGCAAATAAACATATGAGGGCAAATATCTTCATATTGAGACTCCCTTTCTAAAATTTTACATAGTCTGATGGACTTATAAGTATTTTTATACTTTAATTTAACAAGAGGAAGCTTTTATTATTATTGTCAACATGAAACAATTATTTTAAGTTATTAAAATTAGCTTATTTGCAATTAATCACAAAAAACGCACAAGGCTGGCAACACTTGCATTTTGTATTTGTTGGAAAATCATAACAAACACACGTTTTTTGTTTTCAGTGGGTTGAAATATTTTTTGATAAATTTAAGTTTCTGTATATATTAAAATGGAAAGTGACAAACAAAACGACCTAACACAAACAGAAGACAAACGTAAAAATACTCCGAATCTAGCGGGACATATGGCGGAATTAATGGAAAATCCACTTTCAACCGCTCCAGTGGAGGAGGAGGGGTTGTCTGCCGCAACAGTAGTAGCTGAAGGTGTTTATATCAAAATGTTCTAAGGAAAATTCCCCAAATTAATGTTTCGATAATGTCATTTTATTTAATTAGCAGAGGTTCCTACAGAAGTAGCTATTACCCAAATCTCTGTGTTAAGCGAAAATCATGAACATAAAGCGGAGCCTCAGCAAGAGGTAGCTAATGTGGAAACTGCAGTAAATTCAGCGGAAATTAAATCTAATGCAGTAGAAATTAAGGACGCTATTGCTTTTGACCAGTCAGCTTCAACTATATTTGAGCAATCTTTTGAAAGTGCAAAATCATTGAATGCTTCAATTTTATCTGAAGCTCTACCAGAAAATATAGAGGATGAGAGTGAAAGCGCTGACGTTACTCATGGAAAACCACTAAGTATTAACAGCGAAAACGTAGATGTTGAGTCTATCGTTATACATACAATTGAGACGCCAGTCGAGACTTGTGTGGTTAATACTACTGAAACTTTAGTAGACGCTAGTGCGAACAATGGTATGTATTTCGTTTATAATTTATTTGTTTAGTTGACCAAGAACAATTCACAAATCCAACAATAGAAATCTTCAACATAACCCATATAACACATGAGATCCAAAGCAACAATCTTTTCGTAAATCCAACTCCTATAGATGACAAAGAAATTATTAACGAAAATTCCGAACTTGAGAAAGACTTGTTAATGGATACAAGTGTAGAAATACAGAATGAATTTCCGGATGCAACCACATCAAAAATTGTAGAAGGTATTGCAAATAACAGTTACAAGTTTAAAAAATATTCAACTTTTAAAACCAACTACATACTCTGTTTTTTTATTTCGAACAGGGCCAACCAGTCTCTCTTTGCTCGCTCAATATTTTTCAGATAACGATGGCGATAACGATGAAGACAATGACATTGAGAAAATTTCCGATACCGATTCAGTTGTTGAAGTCATAGCAGGCAATAACCTTGATTACCGTAAAAAAGTGGTCGAAATTGATTCAGATACAAGTTCGGATTCTTCTGAATCAGATGTAGAATATTTAACTGAAATACGTAAAACCATTGAAAAATCTATAGGTGGTGAAGTCGCTGATGACGATGATGATGCCGATGATGATGAAAATTCAGGAAAAACTAAACGACAAGTCCCACGTGTTAAAGGTGAATTTCTAATCGATGACTTACCGCCAATACAAGATTTACACATAACAGTGCCCGAAGAGGACTGCATTGAATTAGGGAAAGTACATTCAATTGTTGACCAACTAGTTTTGGTGAATGCTTTACCCAACTCTGTACTCTTGGACTTGGAAACTGTTCTATTTTTTGATAAAGGTCAACGTGTTCTTGGTGAAGTTTTTGATGTACTTGGTCAAGTTGCCGATCCTTTATATTGTGTACGTTTTAATTCTAATAAGCAAATCAAAGAGAAGAACATACAAATTGGTGAAGTTGTTTATGTTGCACCCAAAACACAATATACGCAATTCGTAATTTTATCGAGTCTAATGAAGATGCGTGGTTCTGATGCGTCTTGGGAAAACGATATTGAACCACCACCACGCTACTTGGATTATTCGGATGATGAACAAGAGAGAGAAGCACGTGCAAGACGTCGCAATAAGGATCGCCCTTACGAACATATTGATCTAACAAAACGTACACGTTCAGATATTGATTGCAAAATAGAGGAAACATCACCGTCTCCATCCCCATTACCTTCACAACAGCACCATAATCAAAGGCGTGTACCATTGTATTTACGTGGCAGAGATGATCCACGATCACAGAGACATCAACAACAACCACATCATTTTCGTTCAAAGTACAATGCTAACAGTTGGCATTCAAATTATCCGCAACATTTTCGTGGACCATTCCCACCACCAAATTTTGCTCCTTCTCCACATATGTCATTTAATACTATGTATCCACCACCAAATTTTGCTGCTTATCCTCCACCACAGGGTATGCCATCACCACAACATCAACAACAACAACAAGGGCACCAGCCACCAATGTATGTTTTAAATCCATATGCTGCACGTGGATCTGTAATGCCACCTAGAGGTGCAGAACAAATGCCAATGTATTTAACGCAGCCACCACCACCGCCACCACCAGGTGCACAGTAGTTTTATAGTAGTATGGTGTTTGGTTGGTTCAAAAATTAGAATTTTATATTTTTATGCTATAAGTTTTATTCATCTAAGTTTTTACCTTATTCAACTACACAATATACGAATATTAACTTTTTATTAATGAGTTTAACATATTAATCATGTAATTGATAAATTATTGCTGTTATTAATGGAAATAAAGAATGCAATGCATTTAGGGCAACGCACTCGATGCTTATAATCCAATTGTTTGATTTTTTTTTCTCTTGAAACCACATTTAATTAAAATGTAAATTAAAACTTTCAGTTAGAAAATTAAAAATAGAAGCAGCAGATTTAGAAAGAGTTTCTTCCCTGAATGTCCTATGTACAGCTATATTTCGTTGCTTCTCCCCTAAAAAACCGCTTTATATTATGCGACTTAATGATTAAAGAAAGCTGGATAGCCATAGAAAAAGAGGAAGTGCTCAACAAAACTCAACACATTAAACGGTTTTGGTGTCAAGTGCTCGGTACCTGTAGGGGAAGTTAAGCAACATTTTCCAAGCGGAATTAACAGATCTGTACATTTTGATCTCAGAATAGCTTACAGAGTATATTATCTCCTGCAAATATCTCCTCCTACGAATTAATTTTTAACAAATAAATAACACTATGTTTCATTTATGTAATAGAAAAACATTTATTTATTTAAAAAATTTGTAAATAGATTCTTATTAAAACAGAGTTAAAGTGTAAGTGGTTCTTCATTATTAAAATATATTTTATAAACATATGTTATTTAATTTACAATACAGCAAAGGTTTATGTTTTTTAAATCCTCTACGGGTACAACTATAAATGCTACTTAAAAGTTTTAAAATTTTACGTTTTTTTATTCTTTTGTCCTAGTTAAAATCTTATGTGATAAGACTACGAAAAAAATATAATTCAACTAATATCTATGAGCAAAACAATTTCTTTGCAGGCACAAATGTACATATTGTATATACATCTAATAATAATACACTTTCGTAAGCATTTAAGCTATATATGTTTTAACAATGCAATTTAGCTAAAAGCCACTTTAATCTATATATTGTTTATGTGTTTCCTTATTATTTGGAAATTAAAACTTTGGAGTTGTATATTCGATTTTATTTGTTTATATTTCTTTATTAGTAAATAAGAGTAGAAAATGTTTATCCCAATAATTATAAGCCTTTGATAATTCTGTTTAATATTTTTAGGAAGCAATGGTTTGGTTGTTGTCAATTTGTTAGTAAAATGTGACTTTTAATTTGTTATAATTTGAAAAAAAAATAGCCAATGACGACAACCTTGCTTGCAAATTGATACCAATTATAACTTACTGGGAAGTATAAATAATGTATTAATTAAATAAAATATTGTTAGATATTTGATAATACATAGCTATCTTTGGGTATTGTTTTTCAATTGTATGCAATATACTTAGCATCAAGCTATTTGCCAACAGTTTGCTTTTTATGTGAAAAAAATTATCTTTGAAATTATTTCATATTTTGGTCATCGGCAGTAATCTTAGCTTTCATCTATGATTTTTAACACGCCGATGATGCTCTGAATTACCAAGTAATTAAACTTTCATTGATTTAAAAAAATACCCAACTATTTTAAAAGGAAAATAATGTTGCCGGTTTAAGTGCTATAACTACTATAAAATAAACTTTATTCTAATGGACACAGAGGAATTACATAAATACCTCTACCACAATTGAAGATACTAACAAATCTTAATAAAAAGCCAATATTTTGCAATACAGTAGCCATACTTTTAAATCAAATAAAAATAACACGGCATATTTTAACAATTAAAATATTGATACATATTTGAATTCCATTTGAATAAAATTACTGATTAAAAAAACTCAAAATTATGCACAGAGTAAAACAAAGTCGTTTCTCCAAAAATCTCGTCATATTAAAAAAAAACTTGGAATTACCAATTTTTTTTGATGACGAGTACAATAAAAAATAGTTAATTAACTAAATCAGTATCCGGCTATTTTAAAATGCTATCAATCACTTCAGTGAAGGAATAAACTTTATGCTAACTGACATAGAGAAAGAGTTTATAACTAAGCAATAAACTCTTTAGAAAAAGTTTAGAATTTGAAATTGTTAAAGAATTAAATAATAATAATATAATAATTGTATGCGCAATAAAAAATGTGTAATATAAGCAATAACATTCTGCATAAGTGCCAGTGATATCCTAAAAATTTGTGTTTTATATACTGTGAACTTTGAAACGAAGAGAAACAGTCCATTTCGCCGAAAAACAATAGAGTAATTGTTTAAAATTGAAATATAAACACAAGTTACCCACAGATAACGAGTTGACGAGTAAAATGCAGCTTATGAAAATTTATCATTTTAACAATTATAATATTGATACTTGCATTCTATCAGAAATCCTTTCAACTAATAACTAATTTGAAAATTATTCACAAACAGAAGTTTGATATGAAGGTAATACAAAATTAATAAAATTTTATGTTTCTTTTGTCCTAGTTAAAATCTTATGTGATAAGACTACGAAAAAAAAAAATAATTCAACAATTTTAATAGGTTAAATTCAAATTCACCAGTGGTGTCAACTATTTTGGGGCGCTAAGTCTAAGGTTGAAAGTTAGACGTTATATAATCGGAGCAAAGTATAAGATTGTGTTTATTCGTGGTATATTTTTGCCGAAAACGGCATAATAAACTATTTCAATTCAAAAATAAAACATGAACTAATATTCTATTCCAAGTAATTGTATAGAAACTGCAAAACAAATAAATTCAAATAGAGTTGACACCTTTTACTTCCCACTTAAATAATTTACCAAAATCTTTTCCACATCGCGAAGAAACACAATTACAACCGTTATATTATCCTGAGAATCACCACGTTTCGCTAAATCAATTAACAATTTCGGCAACTCATCCAAATTATTTCGCTTTTCCAAACCGTCATATATAGTTGCTGTAATATCTTCTTCACGTACATGATCCCAAAGCCCATCGGAGCCGATCACTAGGAAATCATCATCTTCTGAAAGGTTGACAGAAATGACATCTGGTTCAGCAATAACAGAGGCGACAGAAAAATCACCAATAGAGCGTGAAACATTTAATATGCCATTAACACGCCACTGCCCTTGTACAAACATCACAGCACCTGAATCATTGGTTTCAATACGTTTACGCTCTTCCGGGCAATCTGGTTTATGTGATTGCACTAATTGTTTGCGTGTATGCTGATTGCTGACAAGCATGGCACGTGAATCTCCCACCCAAGCAACATAAAGTTCTGCGGAAGCGATGGCTTGGCGATGTAGCACACAAACTGCAGTTGAGCCACTAGAAATGCGCTTGCGCGTAAACAATTGATCTGCTTTAGTAAAGGCTGCAGTAAGTGCCTGCAGGCGGTCCAACGCATTTGCATCTGCTTGCCTTAAACGCTCCGCAACTAAGTATGGAATTTGTGCGGCAGTAAAAGAGGCGGCCAATGCACCACCATGGCCATCGAAAACACCATAAAAACTATATTTGTGGCTGCTACTTTTGAGCTGATATATATCGCTAAAACGTGCCAAACAACAGTGGCGATCTTCCATTTTACGATGTTTATTTTTTACAGCTGCCGCCACAAACAGCGGCTGCAAAGCGTTAGGTGATTGTACACATGTGCATTGCAAACCTGAGCACAATGATCCCTCTGTCGCGTACTTTTGTAAATTTGTAGCCTCAGAATTGTCTGTTAAACGGGTGAGCAATTTCTCAAGACTATTACAAGCAAACTTTTGCAATTTGATTAAGTCATAGAAAGTTTCTTGTATGCTATCAGCATCGTCAGAGGACGCTGCGCTGGCAATATCGTTTGTCTTTACATTCTTACGCTCTGATTCTACTTCATCAATGGCTGCACGCAATAGGGGCAGTTGAAAGTCTTGCGGACAACGTTTTGCGTTTAGGTGATTCCAAAGTGCCATTAGCACTTCTGCTTGTATTTCTTCCGCGGCCACTTGATATGTTTCGTTGTTGTTGCGCGTCATACACTGACGCATTTCAACAGCGCCATTTAAACCAGGCGTGTCTGGTGCTGCACTACAGGAGTGTAGAAATTCTTTGAATTCTTGTAAATTGCGACACTCCAACTCGGTGGTTGTAGTCGCTGACTTGGAAGTCATTGTTTTACTTATTTTTTTATTTTATATTGTTTTTTTAATTTTGTACACATTTCTTGTTCAATAATTTGCTATTTTATTTTAGTTTTTAATTTTATTTTGTACTTTAAAAACAAAACTACGCACAAAACTTTTTCACTGGAATGCGGAAGAAAATTCCGCCAGACAAAACAGCTGTTTTTGACGTTACGAAATTGAGTCATCAATCTAATGAGCGAATAAACAAGCGAGTTGCCATACTTGAACAATTTACAAATTGTGGATGTTTCTTGTATCGAAATTTAGTTTTTAGTACACATTGGCAGTGACGGTTTATCATAACACCAAAATTCAGTTGAAATAACGCCCAAAATATTCCACGTATTAAGCCCAATTTCCATGTGATCTTATTTTATCTTATTTCATCCCATATCAGGGATATCAAATCAAATTTTTGTAAGAAAGAAAAAGCATGCGAACAGAACCTAATGCGCTTGGAGAATGCGAGAGTGAATAGCATACATTTGCTATCTTAATAGCATGTGATGTCCTCCCTGATATTTGATAAAATAAGATAAGATAAGATCACATGGAAATTGGGCTTTACTGTTTTTGATATTATGAAATTTAGTCATCTGAGCGAATAAACATTCGCAAAAAACTACACCAATTCCTATAATCTTAATACTTTATGATTTCGTGATATTTTACATCAAAACTTACTAACAATTGAAACAAGTTTTTAATTTTTTTTATTAATATATATATTTTAATTTTTATTATTATATTCAATAATTCTAACCCTTTTCTTTCAGAAAAAAAAAATTTTTTATATACATAGTTGATTGACAGTTGAATTTTTTCTTCTCAACGACGAGGGACTTGCCCCACTTTCAAAATAAACGGCTCAATTGATTATTTACTGAAATAGAAAAACCCAATGAGTTCTGGACATCATACGAAGCCATTTTAGTCTCCAATGAATTGCTCTATAACCTAAAAAAAAAAGAAAAAAATATTTCAAAGAGCAAGTTATAACCATTTCAGTGGCCACCTTGATAATGTAGTGTTATCCTGTTGATTAAAAGTCTATATGGGCAAAATTTCGAGTTATGGAAAGTTTTAGGGATATGAAGGATCATAATTCAAATGGGATTCATTGATAATGTGAAACGATTTGCAAAAATTTGATGTATGTATTTCGTTTCGTGAGTGTATATTTTCAAATTAAATAACATAAAACATTTGACAAACGCTATACATACATACATATGTATGTATATACAATAGATAAGCAGAACCTCGTAAGAAAATATAAGAAACACAAAAATGTTTTAACAATTAAAATACTAGGATATATTAAAGTAAATCGTATATTTTATACACATGATAAGTTATAATTGATATTAAAGCAAATTTTAAACTTTTGCCAGTTTACAAAATTTTCTGTTTTCTAAATTACATTTTTATTTAAAATGAATGCTATAAAGCTATGCCAATTCATATGTAACAATAGATAATATGTAATTGAAATTACTTATATGTATATACAATTTCGTTGCATACATTGGAATGGATTAAGTTCAACTAAATGTGAATACAAGTAGCTACATGATGACATTTTCTCCAAAAAGGTGCAAAATTCCATCAAAAAGTAGATTTTACTTTCTAATATCTATCATGTTAACTTACTTGAATTAATGTTTAAAAGTTCGTGTCTTAAGTTTTATGTTATATAAGTTTTTTCAAGTCATACAAATATTTTTGTAGCTAGGAAGTATAACAGTTATATATTCCTAAAATGTTTTTTATAAATGCTTATTAAAATATGTTTTTTTTTATTAATTTATTCTATCTATAATGTAAAGGTATTACTTTTAATAGGGGGAAAAAAAAAACAAATAATTACAAGCCAGCAGTGGTCTTTTCTTCAATTTTACAATTATTCTTTCTCTTTGGTTTCTTATTGCACATTTAAAATTTACGTTAATTTACGTTAATTGTAATAGTAAACTTGATAATATTTGATATAAAATTTAACTTTTTTTTTTGCATTGAAATTGTGATAAAAATATTTCAAAGCGATGTTATTGGATTGATATTTTAATTCAAAATGCTCAGCAAAACATTTTTCACATGAACGTAATTAACAAAATTATTAAGGCAGCAAAATTGTTTTACAATGGAAGAAACTTGTTGCTGTGGTTTTTTTTTATAAAATGAATTTACAATGGTATTTCTAATAGTTCGATACATATATATATGATATACATATGTATGTCTAAATGAAGACGAAACGCGTCAAGCGGACCGTTGGGCGAATTTAAACTTTTAAGTTTTTTTCTATTTTGGTACAAAAAATTTCTGCAACTCTTATTTTTTATTATTATTGAGAAATTAGGGTGCTCCGTCCCCCATTTGCTTCGCTCACCATTTGAAGTTTAGAAGAATTTTTGAAAAACGATCCGATGTTCCCAACATTGAGTCTAGCATATTCAAAAGAAACCGAAATCGTAAGGAATGAAACCAGGAACCCAGAAACCAAGTTGACACATTTGTTGAATTTTCTTACAATGAATGTATGACCTTACTCATAGAGTCTAGCTTCTCGGCAGAAAATGCATGTAGTAGAAGTTTACAAGGTTACAATTATACTAATTATGTTAAGAAGAGACCACAATATTCATTACGAAAGCCTGAGAATTTTTCATATGAGCAATGGAAAAATTATGAAAATTCTATGATTAGTACAACAAGACATCTAAGATCAGTTGGCGGAATTATTTTAGTAAGAGGTTTGATTGCTCTGGCATCAGTAAAAGTTTTGATGGGATTAACTTATGTAGGTTCCTATTCAGAACCATATGTCCGCGATAGATAATAAATTGAATGAAATTTCAGATAGAGTGAACAATCTAGGAGGAAGCCAAGATAAAATAATTGAAAATCAACAATATTATCAGAATAATCATACCTAAAGTATTTTTGGAATTCGCCCACCTAGAAGAATGACCATGCGATGTCGTGAATCATTAACTGTACTAGCTCTAATTCAAACATCTACTTGGCTTTCAAATATTCGAAACTAATTTAGAAGAGTGATGATTGGAGCATATCAAGGTAAGATCACTCCTGATATACTGCCATATCACAAGTTATTAGATTTAATTAAGAATATACATACCTCAGACTTAGTGTACGATGTAGGTACATTTCGATCTCATCCAGTTAATTTCTATAAAAATAATACTTCCTTAACTATAAAGATGCATTATAGTTCTGTCTATGATCCGGAGATAATAATCTAATCTTTTTGGATTATGAATGGTCGTAGATGTATAGAGGGAATCAGATATAGGGTCTGCTCATCTGGAAATATTCACAAATTTAATTATCAGGAACAACAGCCAAGGATGTTCATATAAAGAAAAATTCATTTGATCATTTGTCTGTCTCTAAGATCAAAACTTTTAAGTTCTCAAAGACTCTCAATTATTCAATTAGCAAGGTCTCGGACAAGGTCTTTTTCTCAGGAGCGTATTTAAGTCAAAATGATTTGAGCGAAAAAAAAAATTAAATAATTTTGGGCAGAGTATTGATCCACTGAACGCGTTTTGTTCTATTTTATTTTTTTTTTAAATTAGAAAAAAAATTACATACTACAAAAATGACTAAGTTTAAATTTTGCTTTGGGGCAGCGAACAGATTTAACGTAACCTATAAAATAAAATATTTAACGAACAAAGTAGTTGAAATCAATAATGTATTAAATAGCATTTTTAAATTACGTTTTTATTTTACTTTTTCATAAAAACCTACGTATCGTGAACACAAACATTTCTTATGAGTTTCATGATAGAGATGAATGAAATGAGAGTTTGAAATGCTTTAGGAAAATAATGACTTAAAACACACAGATTATGATTTAAAACATACAGTGAATGATTTTAAACATAAGATGGGTGATCAAGACTTAGATTTGGGAAACCGGGATGCAGAACTAAGTTCTTTATCAACATGAAGAACATTTAAGAGCTGACCTTGGCTCAAGCAAAGATGAGGAGCAATTAATTAGAGAAGTTTGCAGTAAACTTTCTTATTAAGTAGCGCTTTGCGTCAAGACAGTATCCGTATGCCGAACGCGCGAAGGTATGACGATATACTGAAAACAAAGGACTTAGAAGTTTATTTTTTATCGTCATTGGCTTATCGCTATTTACAAAAAACTATTTATTGGCCGGAAACTCGTACTCTTCAGTGTTTCGTTCAAGATTGGCCAAGGTCTCCGGAAAACATACACAGTAGCCCTAAAGCTTTGGAGTTACGAGCCGGGAAATCTTAGCAGACCAAAAATTTGTTTCTTTATGCTGCGACGAAATGGTTTTGAAAAGGCGCTGCCACTATGACAAGTATAGGGACAAAATTGTCGGTCTGGAGAGTATGCTGGTAAAACCGTACTTCCAGGTTAGCGTCCAGTGTTTTAACAAACCCACCCTGTATTTGTAAATGTTTTTAAAAAAATACTCAATCAAGAGTTCAAATTAATTCGATTTTACTCAATAAACAATTCTATTTGATTCAGAAATTTAGAACAGCATTTGAAACTAAAAAATTCGACACTCGATTAAAAATTAGTTTGTGTTCAAAATAATGGGATTTTTGTAACGTCACGTTTATATTGTTCGCAGCCCAAATTTTAATTAAAATTAATAACTATTCTTAATTGTATATACTGTTTGCTACAATTTCTACTTAATCGCTATTGCTATTTATTCGTGGATATGTTAAAAATATCATAGTTTCAATAATTCTATCATAATATCGAATAATAAATTAACTGATGTAAAAAATAAATGAATGGCTAATTTTAAAAATATGATAAGCAACGAAATCAAATAATCGAAATAGTAAGCTTTAAAGTTTTTAAAAAATGTAGAAATTAGTGTGAACCCGTATTCAACGTGTGTTCACTTTTTTAATAACAAAAGTTTTACAGAATTATAATATCATATTTTTTAAATAAGCCATTCAAAATCAATCTAAGATCTAATATCAAAAGTAACCTGTATAATATATTTAAAACTGAGATTCTATTTTTTTTTAATGATTTAAAAACTACGTAATAAACTGAAGCTCTACCATATACAAAATGAAATGAGCTCAGAAAACTAAAACTCATTTACTATAAATTCAATTAAAATTGTACTTATCCAATCTTATTTTTTGTCCCAATTTTGCGGTAGTCAATGGCGGCATTGAGAATAACAAATTTTGGTCCAATGTTTTCGCAATAGCCCATATGATGTTTACATTATGTATTGCGTAAGTTATTTAAGCTTTCCAATCCAACCGATATTCGTCTACCATTAATAAATGATGATGGGTAATCCAACCTGCTAGAGTAATAGATATTTTCAGTTACGTGCATTATAGTTAAT
This sequence comes from Tricholauxania praeusta, assembly GCA_949775025.1. NCBI lineage: Eukaryota > Metazoa > Arthropoda > Insecta > Diptera > Lauxaniidae > Tricholauxania > Tricholauxania praeusta. Next base: position 16,472,710 of record OX459030.1, read on the forward strand.
AAACATTTTCTTATGTTACCTTCTTGTTGCGCCTTTTTTGCAAATTCTAGCCATTTTGTTTGTACATCCCAATATTTCTCTTTGATTTGATTACGATCTTGTAAATAACTAACCGCAAAGAAAAATGCCTTCAAAACGTCTTGCGGGCGTGTATCAAAATGTAAATAAACGCCTAAATACTTTTTACTTTCAGCAATAATAAAACGTTCATTTGGATCAAACGATGAGACAATGTTTTCTATTACGTGACTACTGTGAAATTCGTCAATGAGATTCTTAATGGAGAGACCTAGGCATATGTTAAGTGAAACAGAAACTGTTTTGCCAATAGTCACGCGTTCGAGTTTATTGACCTGCAGAAAACAAAATAAGCATTTAGTATCAAAAAAAATTTGTTAGTCACTTGTGTTTTATTTTTATCGGCCACGAATTTTACAAACATTTTTCTCAATTTAAGATATTCATAAGAATCTTACCTGTTGCGGTGTTAACATATTACCAGAACGGAAAAATTCCTCCAAAGTGATAAGATAGCGGGATTCATTAAAAGTGCGCAAGCAAACAGCTTTAACAGCCCTTAAATTAGCATAAAGATGCAAGAGAATGACCAAAACAAAAACTGTATAAAGAATCCTAAAGGAAAAAAAAAATACAAAATGATTAAAACAATCAAAAATCATACTGCATTCGTACATTTGATTTTTAATAATTGTCAGCAGATACAACCCAAGAAAGGAAGCAATAAGGTTAACGCATGTTTCTTGTGAGCTGTCTTTCGATGCAACATCAGCCAAATTGCCACGTACTGCGTGATGTTGTGTTAACGCTGCACGTGTGGCGCCGCCTGAAATTTTATAAACAAAAACAGTATTAAAAATTATTTTACTTTCAAAAATTTGTAAAAACAAACCAGCAACGCCAACAATTGCTTTAAGTACAGTTGAACAGCATAAAATGTACGTACTATAAAGTGGATATTTGGGAAGCACATAAATTTCTACACCCATTGCCAGGTCATTGAGAAAATCTGCGCGCAAACGCCATTTTTTAGAATCGACATCAAGTTGAGCACCTTTCCACCATGAAAACAGAATGCGACCCAAATGACCACTACCTTCTTTAAAAATCCACGTTGCTGTCGCTGAGTAGGCATTTATATTCTCGTTACCCACACCAATTCCCTTGAGTATAGCGTGTGTACAGAGGGTACCTTTGGGAAATTACAGTATGTTATTATGTATTTTGTGGAATATAATTTTATTATTCTTGTTAATAAAGCACAACACGTGTTACACTTATAAGCCTTAACTATATAACCGAACATTTTAGCTTTACGGTTCAATTTATGACAATACCTAATCTCTAATTTAAATGAATGTTTTACAATATCAAATTAGCGTCACATTAAGTCTTTATGTTTCGAAGCGCTTAAGCAAAATTACAATTTAAATTTATAGCTTTTGGGATTTGATTGATACGTTCAAAAAAATACAGTATTGATTTAAATTGAAGAAATTATTTTTTCATAAAGCCAGAAGTTCGGGAAGTAGTTTTTAAAATTTGTATGGGTTTCTATTTCTAATTTTCGATCACAACTTGACATTACTGTAAGTTACATAAATAACAATATAAGACAATTCTCGTTTTTAGTAGGGCGCTTAGCTTCGTATATTTTAATGAAGTTGGAAAGATAAACAAACTTATTTTGATTTCCGACCGATATTAAGAAAATACTGCCAAAAACTTTTCAAAGCTTAAAATATTTTTAGTAACGTATAGCTATTCGAAATTAAAGAGAAATCTTTTGAGAAGTTTCCAAGTTATAACCTACCACAAATTGTGCTGCAAAAAGCCTGCACTGTGTCCCAAACTTGATAGGCCGCATAATCATCACTCACGCTATCTGGGTAGCCCCTTGGTAAAAAGATTCTTTGCAGTAGCCGAAAAAGGAAGAATTTTTCATGTATAACTAATTTTTCCCCACGCAAAGGAACGCGCACAATGCTGCTTTGATCTGCAATAGATGATAAATTCAAATATATTCATAGAAAACATATTATAAAAAAAAACTCAACAGAAACTCACCTGCAGGAGTCACATAGAGTATCTCTTCCCCTTTGGTACCATATTGTTCCCGAAAGTGAACTTTCATTGTTTTTATTTTATTATTGCTATTGACACCCTCCACTGCAAATAAACCAAAAAAAAAAAAACACGTCAGCAACTGCAAAATAAAAAATTCGAATCTTTTGAGTTCATTAATTTTTTTGCCAAAATAAAAACAGCTAATTAAACAGGCCGGTTGGCTTTTAATTTGCAATATATACCGTAATTATGAATATGGTTCTATCATATACCTTTTTTTTATCAAGGTGTCCCAGTGCTTTGCGTACCCTTATTTCCAATTTTTTTTTTGCTTTGGTAGTTACCCTAAATTTTTATCTCGAGGCCACATTTAATTTTACTTCGTAAATATCAATTGACTTATTCATCACACTGTTTAATTAATTTAACTATTCTAGTTAAAGTTACTAATATTTTTCTACATTTAAAATTGCAAAACTAAAAGTTTTTACTTCCGTGTCCGTGTCAAAATAATTTCACAGATGGATGAAGTTATTTTGACGTTTCCATAACAAAAATAAAGCTTAACGAAAATTTGAACGAAAATTTTGTCCATTGGTCGCATTCAGGCAGCCCAAGCAATTGCATGAATTCAGCCTTAACCAACTGAACGAACGTTTGCACTCGTTACGTCTGCTTTGACACTTAACCCAAAATAATACGTTAGCTAACGAACCGAAACAGCTGTTATGACGAGTAGTGACGGTTCAAAGTTTGGTTCTTACGGAATAGTACGTCTCACCAAAATGTTTCGTTCACTGTCGGTCAGTTACGTACATTCATTTTGGTTAACAGCATTGGTTTCCATATACTCGAATTAAAGAGAAAGTCGTTGAAGCATATCTGCTATCGAAATTGATAAGTATCACATGAAGTAGCATAGATTTGTGGCGTATAATGGTATATGATAATTTTGTGTTCTAAAACCATTTTTTTTAGGAAAATACTTTAACATTTACAAACAAAGCTTAAAATTTAAGACTATGAACACTTCAACCTTACCTTATTTGTATCAATATTATTTTGTTTGCTTTATTTAATTTTTTTTTCAAATTTTATCACTGGGGGAACACAGTGCATATGAGAAAATTAATTAAAATAGTTCAATAAGAAGTCAACATTGTGAAATTTTAATTAAAAAAAAATATAAGGTTTTTTTTATATATCGACCGTCACTCAAAGAAAATAAAAAATAACAAATGTTAAACTCAAGTCATTTATTCACATGAAAGCAAAATACTAATAATTCCGAAGAGCACAAAAAACTGATATAAATTTTGATTAACATTTATCTTATCGGAAATGGCATTAAAAACTATAAAAAAGAGCTTATCGGAAATCCACATCTGTCAATAAGTTGAAAAATGTTAAAACAAAATAAAGCTCTACGTTGAAACACCCCATTGATTAGAACATTGTGGGTTGTGTCGAAGCTTTCGTTAAAAATAAAGTCAAGACCTAAAAATTAGTACGAGAAACATTTTCCTATCGCGTTAACACTTGTGAGGCTCACTAATATTATGTCTTAGCACTTTTTTGATCAACTAAACATCTCATACGAAGCTTGTAGCGCATATATAAGACCAATTTACATGATCATGCACACGTACACTTCGTTTAATAGTTCATCCGGCCAGAGCGAGAGTGTAGTTATAGTTGTTAATTTAAAAGTGGTTTTATTTAAAATTGTTTCATTTGCTCACAAAAGTGCTTAAATCAAATTCAAGTGTGTGAGTGCAATGGTTGTTGTTAAAACGCATTGCAGTTGCTGCTAAAACTGAAGTGCCACATTTGCTGTGGTTCTATTTAAAGCTATATGCCTGTGCTTCCAAAATGTTTTGCAAATTCATTTTTAGCAGTGGTTCTTCAATTGTGCAAGTCGCAAGGCCGCAATCGGTAAATGATTTGTTTTGTTTTTCTATTGTTTATTTAAAGTACTTAAACTCGTAATTTATGATACGATGTTAGAATATTTGGCAGTGAAAAACTATAAGTGAGTGATGACAATAAGTGGTGCAAAGGAGTGAAGCAGCGATTAAAGTTCTTCTGAAAGATGAAATGAAAGGAAAAACGGGAAGTTTTGACCTAAAAACTACCTGCAAGATCCACCACTGCACAATATTTTAATCTTTAGTTGATAAACCACACTGACCAACCTCAAAGATCGATCATTCGCACATGCGACTGCGTTAATTGATCCGCCCGTTGCTGATGAAATTGTGCAGAAGCAATCGATCGACGAGCGACTATGGCTGCAGTAGCATCCTATTGATTTCCTTGGCTGCTGCTACGTTGCGAATTGAAACGATGAATGTGTGCCACTACACCGATCAGCAGAAAGAAGTATAGAAATATAATCTGTGCATGCACTAAGAGAAAATAGAGTAAAAATATTTAAGACTACCAAAAAATTTATTGTAAAGGGTGTTTTTTTAGGTATTCATACTTTCCAAAAATTATGAAAAGTCAAGAATTTCACCAAAACTGACAACGCTGATTTGCAATTATCTAGCTAATAAAGCTAAGATATTAGATCATTTGTACAATTTTTTGTGTTTTATTTCTATTCGTAATTATGGCAGTCTATAAAAAAACACAATATACATATAAGAAACTTGATTTTTCCAAATATTTGTTTCATTGTAGATTTTTTTCGCTCTGCTCCAATTTTTCAAGCATAATTTCTGGTGCTAATTCTTGATCGCACATTTGTAAGAAATGAAATCTTGATATCAAACTGCAACTGCAATTTTGCAAACAGTCTCATGGATACAAAATAAATGAAGTGTTGCCGCAACAAAGCATCTAGTAACATTAGCTATAGGAGCGGCAATTGCAATAGCGACTGGATTAACGACTTCACCGGCATGATCTACTTGAATGTAGCAAAGTAATTCCTATCTGCTACGCTTGTTACATACGAGTACCAATAAAGATGTAACCTATCTTGATTTTCTCTGTGATCATACGTAGAGTTTAAGTTTCCTTAATTTTGGTATATTGATTTGTATGCGATTTTTATTGCTATTGGTCTTTATTTTTTTGAAATTCAAAAAATCTTATCTGTGGCTAAGTATCAGCAGAATATTGTGGAAGATCTACTTGCTCCAACTTTAAGAGCTGTAGCTGCTTTATATTAATTTCTGATGATCAGCATATATACTTATTAGCTAGGAAGATAGATTGATGAGTAAATAGGTTAGTGGACTTAAGAATTGATGAACTGAAAGACAAAGATACCAATGGATTGATTTACAATTCAAGCGATAGCAATTAATGCTGCTCTCCATTGTTATTAGTAATAAAATATTCAGTTGGTTCCATTTCAAAGAGCTCTTTAAGGAGCCTCATTGTATTTTTGTAATTGAATGGGAACATCAAAAAAAAATTTTTTTTGTTTCGAACAAAACCGTTTGATACCAATGGACTTTTGCTCGTTGATTTTGCAGCCGTGTCTTCAAGAAAGTTTCAAACAGCCTCAAAGATGACTATCTAAAGTTCAAAATTGGTGACATATTTATTCATATTTGTTTATCGAAGTACAAGGTGGCACAGAATGTTTAAATATATTTTTATAATTAGTCTCAATGATAATATCGGTCAAGTGGCTACCAAGAGCGTTGATGCACATTCTGGCTCTTATCACAATATTTCCATGACTTTTCTCAAATCTTCAGACAAGACAATCAACTCTCTAAGTTCCTTGAATATTCGTCTTTAGAGCTGCTGAGGTCTATGACTTGTTCGCAGTGTTACCAAATGAGTAACCTGTTGGCATCCATGTTTGGCAATTCCAATTAATTAATTATCGGCAATAAGTAGTCATTGACCATGGTTATGTAGTGCTCACTTTACAGTATTGCCGATGCTTTGCTCGAAAAAATATGGGTCAATCACCTTTCTTCGTGCATTTCTGCTTAAATGAAGATATCCCTCGTCTCTCATAATAATTTTCAATAAAAAATTTTCCGCATCAATAATTGTTCCAAAAATGGGAAGCTTATACTAGTTTCAATGACCGCTACGTCATATCATCAGTTAGCCGACGCTTAGAACTCTGCAAGCTTACTATATAATATTTTAATTTCTTGCGTTGTCCAGTTATGAATCATCGCAGCGAATATAAATATGGTGCGCCAAAGACTCTATACTATTTTATTCCCTACATTATTTCTTCTTACAAGACTAGGAAAATCACAATAATTAAATTATTTAACACCATACGCATACGTAATCAAGACAAAAGTTGAGTTTATCGCTTAAGTCTTTCGTTTGCTATATGTTTTATGCTTGCATAGAAGTTTTCAAGAAAATTTACGTACAAAATTTTTCAATACTTTGAAATGTATACGTATTAAGCACATTCTAACTATTCACAACTTTTTCAGCAAATATTTTGTAAAAAAAGCTATAAAAAACAAAGCTACAAAAAAAAGTGAAATTGTTTTTTTTTTTAAATTAAGAAATAAAATCTTAGAAAGTTAATGTTATAATTTAAATATGTGATTATCGTCTTATCTCAAAAATTTTAATAAATTAAATTCAGGTAAATTGAAGAAAACAAGTTTGTTGCCTAAGTCTTTTGTTTAAAAAAAAGCTTTTGCAAATATTTCGATTTAAATGAAGCTAAGATAAAGAGCCTTATAAAAGTTATTTTTTTCATGCAGAATATAATTTTTTAACTATTAAATTTATAAGAAAAATTTATTACCCTAATTTTTTAAACAGCTAATCCAAAATCAGAACCTTTTTTCGCATACGTTGCCACCATGTAGGAAAAAACTGTTTTTATTTGTACATTTTGCGCTGTATTTTTAATTTTATAATTATTAAATTATGATCGGTTTTAAAACACAAACATTATCCGCATTGTTGTCGTTTAAAAGGACTTGGCTGTAATTTAAACGTGAAACGTCTGCAGGCAATAGCTGGTGCAATGTTTCTCTATAAGCAGAAACATTTCTAAGTTCTTTTGTTTTTACGAAAACTCACATTGGTAGTTGCCTTATTCTGAAGTTGAATTATGATGTAATAGTTCTGAATAAGATTAGCTGCCTTGCTATGAGTTATTGTGATGCTGCTGAATTCAGCAGAATAACTACGATTTTCATCTGCAGGTTGTCATAGCTCGAATACATATATTTTTCAACTCTGGGGGTGATATGACTTCAAATATTCCCGTCCAGTGAAATTCACTGAGCTCCAAGCCTTCATTTTAGTTAGATGTTCTGAACGCTCTGAATGTACTTACAAGCATAGTCAGTTACCTAGTTTTTTTGTGTAATTTGATAGATAGTTCGTGTGCAATTAGATCAGCGATGGGCAAAATTGACAAAGTGAGCAAATTTAAGCTCTTTTCAATTTTCTTAAGAAAAAAAAACCAAAACAACAAACATATGCACTCACGACAGCTACGCACATTCTGATCGTTGTGGTTGTTTATTTATACGACTTATATTATTGTTAGTGTTGCATCATTCAGAAAAAGAAACGAAGCGAGCGAACAAGGAAACAACAATACGCGCATTGAGGACAGCTTCTTTCGTTTCGTTTTATCAGTGTGCTTTTATTTCCACACTCATGTTGTTTGATTCTTGAAATTGGCTTTTGGTGAGGTTTTCTTTTCTGTTGTTGTAATTTTTGTTACTATTATTGTAAGTAACCACTGCTTCCAAAATTTTGCCCATCTATGGATTAGATGACTTTCTCGTAACACAATCAAACACTATATGATCGCAGGAAGTAATTTTTCAAAATAGCTGTCACTTTTATTTTACCACTCGTAAGCTAATCGAGTATTTTTCGAAATTTTCGTATAAATTTTTGCACACCGGAGCGTGTTATTAATTTCAACATTGCTACAGTAATTTCATAGTTAAACTCAATCGTGCAAAGTTAATAGCGCCCTTTTGAAAATTTCACAATACTTAAGAAGTTCATTAAGTAGAATCATTTTACAACTTTAAAATTATGTGAATTTCATTATGAGTATGAGTGCTTGCAGTACGTGCAACAAGTGGTATCATGCAGCAACACTGCATCTTCATGGCTATACAAAAATTTTCGTCTTAGAGCCTGCTTCATTAGAAAGAAGTCATTAGTCTGTTATTACTACTGTTGTAATCAGCATTCTAATTAAGTGATTATGTTGCTACTCACAAGTGTGGAAATGTGAAAACTGAATGGGTATTATATAATTTGCCATTTTTCAAAATGCAAAATATAAAACAGTTAGAGACATGAGTGAACTCTTAAGAAAAGCACAACACTTAACACAATGTCAGGGCAGTAGTGATGATGATGATAAGAGTCATAATAATGTTACATCAAGTGATGATGTTGTCTGTGGAAAAGAATACAATGCTAAGAGTAAAGGCATATTTTCTTGATGTGTGCATATCTTTAACTACTGACGATAGTACAAGAACGGCAGTGGTGGAAAATCTACACTGAGTTGAATTTGTGAAAATGCGTTTCATTTAACATTTTTACGATTTCTTCAAAATATTTCCATTTTAGAAATTTTTAATTTGTTTTTTAGTCGACTGAAAGTTATTAATTAATTTGAAATTTTTAATAGAATTTTACAGTCAATTGCAGTAACCAATGTTCATGTGAAATTTCACAAATCGGTTAATGCTGGTCTAATGAGGCTATGTATATACCTATGAATATGTGTATATATGTGGTAATAGCCGAAACATATGTCACACATTACCAGGTTAAATTGTTCCATTTGTTGTGTTTGTCAGGTTTGTTTATAAAGCATAAACCGATTTGTGAAATTTCACATGAATATTGGTTACTGCAATTGACTGTAAAATTCGATTAAAAATTTCAAATTAAAATATTTCCATTTTATCTATCAATCTACATATTTATACTTTCAATCTTTTTTTTGACTTTCCAACATTTTTCAATTTACTCATTTTTTCAACTTTTGATGACTACTCATCCTTTTTAACCTTCTTTTAAATATTTTTCACCTCTTTTTTGACTTCTTTCAATCTTTTTCGTCTTAAGACTTTTCCGAGCTTTATCAATATTTTTTGACTTTTTGATCTTCTTTCAACATTTTTTGGATAAATTTCAACTTTTTCAATTTTTTTAAATTTTTTCAACTTTCCGACTTTTCAACTTTTTACGGCTTTATTCAATATTTTTAAACATTTTTTAAACTGATTTTCGAATATCATATTTTATCGTTTATTTAGACTTTTTCAACTTTTTTTAAATATTTGTATTTCAATCATATTTTTAAATATATTCAACTTTTTCGACTTTTTACGACATTTAACTTTTTATTCAATATCTTTAAACATTTTGTAAGCCTTTCTCAACTGTTTTTCGTATATTACTTTATATCGTTTAATTCGACTTTTTCAACATTTTCAGTTTCTTTTCATACTTTATAAAAATTCTTCAAGCTTTTGCGACTTAATCAACCTCTGTCAGATTTTTTGACTTTCCAACATTCTACCATATTTTTCAACTTATTTTGATCTATTTAACTTTCTTCAACCTTATTCAACTTTTATCAATTTTATTTGGCTTTTTCAAGTTTTATTCAATCGTATAAATTAACATTTTTCAACTTTTTTCTACTTTGTCAAACTTTTGAACTTTTTTCAATTTTTATTATCTATTTTAATCTTATCAATCAATTCTTTTCGAATTTTTCAACTTTTTCGGCCTTTTCAAATTTTTGTTGACGTCTTCAAAATGTTCTTCTTTTTCGATTTTTTCAACGTCTTTCAACCTTTTTTTAATTTATTTCAATCTTTTCAACTTTTTTCAATTTATTTAATTTTTTTTTTCAACTTTTTATGACTTATTCAACCTCCATAAATTTTTTCGATTTTTCAACGTTCCTCAACCTTTTTCCACTTTTTTCGACCATTTCAACCTTTTCAACTTACGTATATTGATTTGATCCATTTTCTTCAACTTTTCCACGCCATCGATTTTATTCGACTTTTTTAAAGTTTTTTCAACTTAATTAGCCTCTTCAACTTTTTTGACTTCTTCAACAATATTCGAAATTTTCAACCTTTTTAAACTTTTTTCGATTCGTTTAAATATTTTTTAATTTTTATCATCCATTTTAGCTCTGGCAATTCTTTACGCTTTCTTCAAGAACTTTCGACTCTTTCAACATTCTTGAACTTATGCAACAATTTTCGACTTTAGCAACATTTTTCGACTTTGGCAACATTTTCCAGCTAACATAAAGAAACCTCATCAAATTGGCATATCACACCGCAGGTGCATGCACTCATTTGCGATTTTTTTCATAGTTCAATTAAGATGTAACTTACATTTTTTATTAATCAATTGGTGTTGCAAATAACACATCCTAAGTTAAAATCACAAATTGATTGCCAATAAAATTTTAACGATATTTCAAAAAAGAATTTACATAGAAATAGAGTGTGTGAAATACTTCTGCCCATAATTGCAGCAAGAGTTGCGTCCATTTATTAAGTCATTTAGATATAATAAAAATGAAACCTCAAAAGATATTGAAATTTAAGCTGTAATAATTTTATTGGGCTTACTTAGACACTCCTTGTGAATATATTTTCCAAGGGCCCTTTATAATGAAGTAAATAGTATTTTTACGACACCTAAAGCTGTAAGGGTTTTACGACACAATTACTTTAATACATTTGTTAACTGAAAAAAAAAAAAAATTTAAATCATAGCATAGTTTTTAATAACAATCGATCCATCTCGAAATTTGAATTTTGAAGGCCTGTTTTTCATTCAAAACAGGAACTTACTTACTTTTTCATAGTCTCTTGAATATTTTTACTCTAAATTAAGGTTACAGTGTAGAATACTGCTGAAATACTATACCGGATCCATTTTAATGTTATTTGGCCTCATCTAGGGGGATTTTGCCCAAATCATTTAGTACAATCTTACTTAGTTTTCGAAATATTGCTCTGAGGACATTTAAATGGATTAAGCGGTATATACGAGTATTATGTCAGCTAAGGGAATTTGGTGATTTTTTGAGTAAAAAAAAAACGTTACTGTACAGCTGTGACGTTGCCAGGGTGACTCTCTCTGCTTCAACTTCAAAATCTAATCCATATTATGAGTCCTTTGATTCTTGCGCATGAGAAAAATAATACTATGATAATATGAAATTTTTTTATCATTTACGATGTAAAAACCAAAAACTCTGATTTCAAACAATTTTCAACCAAGAGCAGCACACACGTGACATAAACAAAATTGTGATTTCTACTTCTACCAACACATTGCCAAGAGGTGAAAATAACTATTGTTATTGTTGTGGTATTTTTGGTTGTTATTGTTGTTTATTTCGCTGAGCTTTAAAGCACATCATAAAACACCACCAGAAACATCGAATGGCACGTTTGAACTTTAAATTTTATTGCTGTTGAGTGTTGTCGACAGTCGTCACAGTATCGCAAAAGGAAGCCGAAAGGCCTTAGAAAAAAAAAGAAAAAATGTAGAAAAATAAGAAGACGTGGTAATAACAGTCAACGTTGAGGCCAACGTAGCCACCATAAATCCTAGTCAATGACAAAAATAAGAGGAAAAACAAATAACTGTACTCTGTACAGTGATACAACAGAAACAGTGGGTGTGTAGTTTGAAGAAGGTCCTTGCGGAAATTATTATACTAAAGGAATATTTATGTATGTATATTTATCAATACTCAGTATTAGAATTAGTACTATTGTTGACGTCAGCTCATTGACACATATAGAGATTTATCTTGGAGTGCTGAGTCAATCCGTACTCCATCAGATATTGTATTCTAAGGTCCGTACTTTGTCGAAAAAATTAAAATCGCAACATTACAGTCAATGGTGCAAGGTACCGTGCGATGATTATCGACTTCTTTTTTGCCCAAAATGGAAGAATTGAACTTTTTTGACATGTAGTTTCAACAAGACGGTGCCACATGCCACATGGCACGCGATACCATAAACCTATTGAGAATCGAGTTTTGTGTGCAATTAGTCTCACTTTTTGAGCAGTCCATTGGAAACCAAGATCATGCGATATGACCCCGCTAGACTACTTTATGTCGGGCTATGTGAAGTCTCACGTGTACAGGGACAAGCCAGCCACAAGTGTAGCCCTGGAAGATAACATTACAGCTGTCATTGGTGAGATACCGGCTGAAATGCTGGAAAAAATATGCCAAAACTGAAGCTTACGAATGAACAACTTCAGTTGCAACCGCGGGCAACATTTATATAAAATAATCTTTAAAAAATAAATGGCAGGCTTTGATGTATTGCTTCAAATAAATATTTTATTCATTATTGCAAATTTTTTGTTCTTTTTTCAATTTTCAAAACCCAAACGCTTAAGAAATCATCCTTGTGTCTTGAGCACTACTCCAACAGAAACACTGCTGGCATTCCAAAATCTAGAACTGCCACTCGGTTGAGGTTGATAAGCTCGAGAGAGCTCATTCAGTTATCTGTGTACTCACCTTTTTCGCTTTGGAAAACAACCGAAACAATTGGGCTAATGCCAACTGAAAGAGTTTCAACTAGGTTCGACTGATCTGTTATAGATAATGCTATAAATAACAGCACTTATTGGGAACATGCCAATATCAGTGAGTCAGTTTATACCTAGTAGAAAATATTTGCTTTTCTATATAGTGGCTTAGGTAAGGCTTCTCGAAAGCTCATTCCTGAACAGTTAAATAAAATCAATAACACAGTAGTTGACAAACTAGTTAGGGTACGTTGACTCTTCCATTAAAACACCATCTTTCTTTGCTCTACTGAATATGGTTTTTGAAGTTATTATGAAAAATACCATATTAGAAGTCCCCATAATCCTATGGGAATCCTTCTCTAGCAGCAAGCAAACTAGATTGTTTTTGGTTTTGAATAAATATTAAAATGACGAAGTGGATTTAATAATATTAAAATGGCGAATGCACCATTGTACTATGTAGAGCTTTGGGGTCAACTCTGGCGATATTTGTAGAAGTGGAAAGAAAGAACAGACTGCAGCACATTGCATTTTATATGATGATTTTCAAGATCTCCGAATTCCGTCTTCTATATAAATAAAATGATAGATGTTTTCGATGTTCGCATATCACGCAAAATCTGCTTGATCAACCAAATTTATTTAGGGTTATTTTTTAGACGCTTGGTCTCAATCTCCAATTAATATTGTCACGAATAGTTTTTAGCAACAATGTTTAGCAACAATCAGCAATAACGTTAGCAAATATGTGAAGAAACAATATTTACCACATTGCAACAATATTTAGAAACAATGTTTAAAAGCAATGTTTTCATATAATCTTAGTCTTAATAATGATTAGAAATAATATTAAGCAGATATATTTGCCAACAATATTTAGAAGTTTTTAATTTATAAAAAAAAAAATAAAATAAAATTGATTAAAATTCTTAAAATTTCTTCACATCGTTTGCAGTGATATCACTGCACTGTGCAAACAAACGACCGCATGAAAACTTCAACTAAAAAGTTCACAAATTTTAGTGAAAACCAAGTAAAACTGTTAAAATTGAGCTAAGCCAAAGAATTACAACAACAGTCGGAAGAAAAATTAAAATCAAAAAAAAAAAAAAAAAAAAAAATAAATAAAACCTTGACAAAACAAAAGAATGAAAGAAAATTGCAACTAACCACCTCGCGTACAACAAACGAAAAAGTTGCTGACGTGAATTCGTGTCGCACTACGCGACTTGATGACGATGTAATTTGGCAGTAAAACAATTCTTTTTCTTGTTACAAGGAAATTCTTTCTTTCTTTCTTTTTTTAAGAGTCACAATATAGAAAAAATAAAAAAACTTAAACATTTTCTTTTATTGTTTACTTTTGCATTTATTTGTGTGTTTTTTTTTTGGTAAATTGAAATTTTTTTTTTATTTCAGCGTGTGGAAAATCACTTAAATGACAACAGCACGATCTTAATATACATTTTTATTATAGTAGGGTAAAACAAGCAAAGAATGGTTGTATGTGTCAGAAATTTAATTTGGATATAGTTTTTCCATGATCGCCGTAATTTCCCGTGCAATGCTCTTGACAGATGTTATTCATGAATTTTTAGTTGCAAAATAGGGGCAAAATTCAAATAAATACATTGCTCTAATTGTGAAATCCTACTTTTGTTTTTAAGAAACAAAAAGTTTTCTCAATATTTAACATTGACATTACTTAAGCGTTGCTACTTTTACCCTACAACACATACAAGTAAATGAGTCTATTTATATGACCATATCTAAATTGTATGCCTTTTGTTGTTTGTTTATTTGTCTGACTTGCTGACGACGCTTTAAGTGCATTTTTATTGCAATCGCTCAAAAGGGGCGTCCAACTAGCGGTATTGTATAGTAGAGGATACCTAGACTGAGGGCCAAAAAAAAAAAAATAAATCGTCTAATGCCTTTTCCGCCTTATAAGCCATTGTGGGTGCTACAATTTGTGGCAACACCAGCATTGACTTACTTTTTTTTTTTATTTTTAACTTCTTGCAGCTGCTGCTGTCGCGTGAGGTCGGTCACTGCATTTGCGCCATTTGTTGTTGATGTGTTTTATGTGTATGTGTGTATATTTCTTTAACAATATTGGTAAAAGTTGGCAGATATCATTCCATGTGAATTCCAAGCTTAAGTTCTGCACATTAACGGTACCTTTTGTTGTTGTTGTTGTTGTTGTTGTAAAAACCGTTATAATTCTTTGCAGAAAATCAGAGTAATGTTACACAAAATAAAGCGCGGCGTACAGCGAACAAATACCCCATGTATTGTACATTTCAAAAGGTTAAGGTCGGTGAAGGGTTCTTATACTCAATGCTTTTTAGCTGCATGTGTATTTGTATGTCAAACGTTAAATTTTTTGTTGTAGTGTCTCAGCGTGATTTGCACGATTTTTATTATGGTTAAATGATTTGTTACAGCGTGGTTTATTTGCTTTATTGTGGTTTTAAGAGCATATGATTATTTGATATTGTTTTTAATTTAATTAATATTTTTTATAATTTTCTAATTCATATTTTTTTAATATAAAGTGTGATTTTTTAAACGTTTGTTTTTTAAAAATTAAAAAAAGCATAAAAAAGTTTGCAAAAGTGAATAAAAAATTTATACAAAGCAATACATCAATTCCTGCCATTTATTTTTTAAAGATCATTTTATGTAAATGTTGTCCGCGGCTACACCCGAGGTGGTCCATCCGTAAGCTCCAATTTTGGGATACATTTTTCAGTATTTCGGCCGGTATCTCACCAGTGGCAGCTGTAGTGTTGTCTTCCATCTCTGCGATTGTGGCTAGCTTATCCTTGTACATTAGAGAATTCATGTAACCTCACAAAAAGTAGTATAGTGGGCTCAACTTACATGATCTTGGCACGCCAATGGACTGCTCCAAAACGTGAGATTAATTGCTCACCAAAATCGCCTCTCAATAAATTCATGGCATCGCATGCTGTGTGACATGTAGCATTGTCTTGTTGAAACCACATGTCAACCAAGTTCAATTTTTCTATTTTTTCCAAAAAAAAAGTCAGTAATCATTGCACGGTACCTTGCTCCATTGACTGTAACGTTGTGATTTTCATTATTTTTGAAAAAGTACGGTCCAATATGGCCCACAAACCGCACCAAACATTGCATTTTTCAGGGTGCACTGGCAGCTCTTGAACTGCCTCTGGCTGCTCTTCAGACCAAATTCAGCAATTCTGTTTGTTGACGTACCCACTGAGCTTCGTCGCTAAAGAAAACTTTTAATTTCTCACATTTCTCATAGAGCACGAACTTTGATAACAAAATTCAATGATAAGCACTGTTCATTTGTTAATCTATTTATAGTAAAATGGCAAACCTTATTGAGCATTTTTGGCGCTAACACATGTTACGAATCACGCTTGAGGTGTCAAAAAATTTACACTAAAAAACAAATAACAAAAAATCACCCTCTACATTAAACTGCTTCTCATTAATTATTTTTGGAATTTCAAATTTCGTACAAATTCTTAAAATGCATTTTTAGTTTAACTTTTTTGGACAGAAAAAATACTAAAAGTAATTCATTCACTGGCTTTTTGCTAATTCGTTATTAAGTTTAAACTAAAATCCTAAGATTTTGTTAACCCAATACTTTCACAAATGCCTGCATTTAATAAAACATTACATTTATTAAAAGCCGTTGATGATTTTTCACATGAACAATGACTTGACGAGCACATGGGTTTTTTTAAATTTTTTAGCTATTTTTCTGAAGAAATTTTTTGTTCTTTTTGATTAAAATATTGCATTTCTCTTAAGTGTGAAAATTGTTCCTTGCCATTTTGATTTATTTTCAGTCTGCATTTGAAATTTATGCTATAATAAACAAACTTGAATTTTCCAACAGATGAAAATCTGTGTTACTACTAATGAATTTCAATAATTAAAGTGTAAATCAAACTAAGTACAATAGCAACAACAACTACTTAAATTGTAATTTTTTATTTGCCATTGAAAAATGTCAATGAATATTCAAATGCACTTAACATAAAAATGGTTAAACTATTCCCTTAAAAGCAAACAAAGCAAAAAAAAAAAACAATAACAAATTCTCACTTATGACGATCATCATAATTTTTTTGCCACTTACATAACGAAAGACTTAAGCAACGAACTTGCTAGCTTATCTCCCATAAGTGCAACCACACATTTCGACTGTTAGCTGTTATTCTATTCAATTTGCTGCAATTTTTTTTTAACTTGCCATTGTTGTTGTTGTTGCTGTTGCTGTTGCTGCAATTTTGGTGTACCTACTTCCGTGATGATATCAGGGAGCTGTGCCAGCAAGCCGCTGTTTCTTTCAAAGTGCCACTGTACTGTAGTGCGCAGCTGTGAACTTTGCTGCTACTGCGTTTTGGTAGCGCATCTGTTATTGTTGTAGTCATTTTATTTGCTTTGATTTTGCTTGAGTCTATGTGTGTGTGTGTGTCTTTGTAGTAGAACAAATAGTTGCAACAACAATGATGATGAAATTTTCTCTTAACAGGATGACTTAGCTGAGGACATCTATGACCACCAAAGTTGCAAAGAACGTCTTGTATTTGAAGGTTTTCATTGGTTTTTTTGGCTGTGCAGCGCTGAGTTCTTTATGCGGCAACTTTTGCTGTAAATTGCTGTTGTTTGCTTTTTATGGCATGCAGTTTTGCGCTGATGGAGAGTAAAAAAAAAATTTTTTTTCAGGGTTCATAAGAGCTTTGGCGATTGGGTAAACATATGCTATCAGAAGTATTAAACAGTTAACAAATAAACAAATTTGATGAAATGTTTGACTGAGTTCGTTGCTTAAGTCTTTTGTTTTCACACAGCAGCATATTTTCAAATGAAATATTAAAGTAATCTATAGCTATTTATTTTGCTTTTATTCATTGCATTATTTACTACTTTTATATACCTACATATTTACATTTCAATTGAATTTATTTTTCCGCTCTATTTTATATTTCCTTATAGGAAAAAAAAAAGAAAAAATTTTGTTTGGTCTGCTAGAATCATTTGCTGCCACTAAAGTGCTGCACTTCCTTACTGCCACAGTGCGCCAGCGCACAGTTAAATTTGTTCTTGCTACACTAAGCCAAAGGTAGTAAAAAGTGCAACGGCCTTAAAGTACTAACAACAACACCAGTTAAAAAAAGAAAAAAATCTAAGAAATCCAAATCAAAAATTGCCAGAGAAAAGCAAAGCAAACAGAGACGCAGACGTTGGAATAAAAACGACCTCGGGTCCATCATTATAAGTGGTGCTACTCGCTGCGGCATTAGTGATGCAACAAATGGTATCGAATGCTTAGCATTTTTAAGTAGTCGGTTTTAGCAGCAGCAAAAATTAAAATGAGTAGTGAGTGATCGAAATGGACAACTTCGAATTGTATTGAATAATTTCTATAATTTCTAGATTTAGGCAAATTTATACTTTAATTTTTTGTAAAAAGAATGGTCTTTCATTCTAAATTCTTAAAATATATGGAAAAAAATGTTTTAACCTACGACTCTTTTTATTTCAAGTCTACGAGGGTTGGTGCCATGAAGAAAGCACAAATTTTTCCATTTATACTACCCCTCCAGTGCCACTCCTTAACTCCATTATGGAGCATTTTAATCAAATTTTTTAAAATAATTTATGTTTAAAACGTCCCAGTCAGCATTTTATGAAATTTCCGATCACATTCGAGTATTTTTCGAGTCCTTTCGTCTGATTTAAATGGTCATAAATGCGTTTATTTTCTGATCATAAATGATACTTTTGTCAGGAGAAAATGGTGCCCTATATTTCTAATCATTTGCGAGTTTTTTTCGAGTCATATTTTAGCCATATTTGTAATCATGTGCGAGTCTTTTCGAGTCATATTTCTAAGTATTTGCGAGTCCTTTTCGAGTCATATTTGAATCATATATCTTATCACTTGCGAGTTTTTTTCGAGTCATTTTTCTAGTCATATGCGAGTCTTTTTCGAGTAATATTTTAGTCATCATGCTAAGTATTTGCGAGTCTTTTCTAATCATTTGCGAGTCTTTTTCGAGTCATATTTTAGTCATATATCTTATCACTTGCGAGTCTTTTTCGAGTCATATTTCTAATCATACATGAGTCTTTTTCGAGTCATATTTTAGTCATATTTGTAATCATGTGCGAGTCTTTTTCCAGTCATATTTAAGTCATATTTCTAAGTATTTGCGAGTCTTTTTCGAGTCATATTTGAATCATATATCTTATCACTTGCGAGTCTTTTTCGAGTCATATTTCTAGTCATACGCGAGTCTTTTTCGAGTCATATTTTAGTCATATTTGTAATTATGTGCGAGTCTTTTTCGAGTCATATTTTAGTCATATTTCTAAGTATTTGCGAGTCTTTTCTAATCACTTTCGAGTCTTTTTCGAGTTATATTTTAGTCATATATCTTATTATTTGCGAGTCTTTTTCGAGTCCTATTTTAGTCATATATCTTATCACTTGCGAGTCTTTTTCGAGTCATATTTCTAGTCAAACGCGAGTCTTTTTTGAGTCATATTTTAGTCATATTTTAGACTATTTATTCCTATCATTTTTGGCTTATTTTTTTATTAGGCTACAATATCCATGGCGAATCATAAATTTTTTCGCATTCCCTTTCTTTCGCGTGTCCTTGCCGTTCTTTTCATCATCGTCAGTCCTATATCTATAATTTTACTTATTGTAAAAGTATTTATATATTATCTTCTTTTTGTAAAGTTATTGTGAACTACAAAACAGAACGCAATTTAAAATACATATTTTCAAAAATAAGTTCTGAAGTCATATTTGAATCATTACGTAGATCAAAAAATGATAATATTGTTACTGTTTTACTGTGCAATCAGTTTTCGATCATTGGGTATATCGAAATGTGATTTTTGGAATTTTTTTTTATTATGTTTTCTCAGTTATTACTTATAATTACTTTTTGGTCATTAATAGTAGTCAAAAATTACTCGTATAGGTGACTTAAAAAAAAAAGTTCATCTAAATGCTAGGTGGGTTATCCCATGTGTAGATTTTTTCAGAGTTTTTAAATAAAACGTAATAGTGGGTCAAAGAATGCTGCTGGAAGGATGATGTAAATTAAATTTTGTCTTTTCATGCGGAATAGCTTTGCGCCTGACACCAAATCTCTCAGACCAGAAATAAAATAAATTATGGAAAAGCGTTTGTTACCGTGTCAATTATCGCTTAATTTACGATTATATCGAAATTCTGATGTGCTGTCCATAATCTGTTAGTAGATTCAAAATTATGCTTGACTGACATCATCCGATTTTCCTGGAATATCAATTAAAATCACCCACTATTTTCTACATCACAAAGTGCCGTGGCACTGGGCAAATACAAAAATGAAAACAACAACAACAGCAACCAGGCAGCAATAGTTGTAGTCAAAGAATCAACAACTAAAATTACAACAACAACAGCAGCACAACGTGCTTAGAAGCGCAGTTGGACAATTTTTTTTTTGCGAGCTCTTTTTTTATACTGTTGTTGTTGTCTTTTATTGCAAGGTTGACTTGTTTGTACCCAAGATTTTTCTTCTATGATTTTTCCCAGATGCCCATCATTATGAAAATAAGGAAGATGCTTTTGCTCTAAACTCAATAGCCAGCCAGCAACCAAGCGCAGAGGGCTTTGAGTGCTTAGCTGTGACTGTGCGACTGCGCCTGCAACTTAACATGCAATGCATACATACATACACATACAAACGAAGGTACTACTCGTATAATAAGAAGTTGGAATGATTTGAAGCCACGCAATCATCTTTATCTTCATCATCGTGATTATCATCATTGTCATTATTAACATCAGCTGTTGTGTTGCACAGTGGAACAATAATTGAAAAAGTAAAATTACTTCTACACTTATGTAAATGTGAGTGCTACTGAATAAAAAATAGTCAGCCCAAAAATATGCATTGAAAAATAAATAAAATTATTTATATGTTTCAAAATATATAAAAATTTAAAAGAAAAAGGGTATTATGTCGCACGGATTTTGAGAAAAGACTTTATAAATAAAAAAATTAACGTTTTATTTATGTATGTTTTTATTTTTTATTATAAAACTAAAACATTTTTTAACAAAAATGATTAAATGTTTTTTTATCCTATGCCCCATATTATTTGTTTAAAAAATGTTTAAAAAAAAAACAGATAAAGGGATAACCAGTATATAAAAAAATTTTAAAATCAAGTTATATAGCAATAAAAAAAAAAAATTCATTGCATACCTTAAGGTCGTTGTCAAAGATGCAATATAAAATCCCTAAGATATGCAATACAAAAAGTTGTAATATAATCAAAGCATTGAATTTTTTTATTGCATGCTTTTAGGCATAGAATATATTTCAATTTATATTGCGTACTTTTAGGGATTGGATATATTTCTAAAAGTTCCGTTCTCATGATAATATCAAATCTTATTACAATGAAAAAAATCATTGCATACTTTAGGCCGTTGTCAAAGTTGCAATAAAAAAATCCCTAAAATATGCAATACAAAAAGCTATAATATAATCAAAGCATTGAATATTTTTTATTGCATAGTATATATTTCTAAAAGTTGTGTGCTCATAATAATATTGAAAGTTTTTTAAAAACTTATCACTCGAAATTGCTTCACTGTGCCGATTTCAAGTCTTTGTCGTCACATCCAAGGGTCGTTTCTGTGTTTGACTGTAAGTTAGAGGCCAAGCCAAACTGCGTAAGTTTAAGCAAAGAAATTTCTAACAATTTGTGCGATTGTTGTTCGTCGTTGTTGGTTGTTGCATTTGTGCGTTTTATTGTTGGTAGCTCTAGAGACCCATGGTTATTATGTTGAATTGCATGCCAAGAGGCAGCCACATAGTGGACAGATTTAATGAAATTGCATTGGCCAGTGACACTTTGACGAGAAATATATGTGGCTGTTGCTCGGGATTGTGGCACAAAGTGTTATTGGGTTTTTTCCATTTTTTTTTGTTTCGAATACGCTTAAGTCTATGGGAATTTATGTTTTCCTTAGTGCTTTAAAATAGGAATTTACATAAGGTTTATGACTTTAAGCTTTTGATTTATTCTTGTTTTTTTTTCTTTTACGTGTGCAGTTGCGCTTAAGACTAAAGCAGCTTGCTTGCTTGTGCTGCATTTTGAAGTATTAATAAAAATCAAAAATTTTCAAAGTTGAAAAAATCAAGATGAACGAATTTCTGAATTGAAATTGACAAAATTTTAACTTTATATGATTTTAAAAACCGAGTTGAAATTAACGTACATCTTGCTCAAAAAGTGATTTGCTGTCCGAATTTTAAGAGAATTTAGTAGAATATTTCAGAAAAAGTTTGACTACGAATGCAATTTAATAATATTTCGCTTAAGTTCTTGCACCCAGTATTCGCCAAATGCCCTTTGCTGCAGCAACACCATATTGTGCAATCAAAAGAAAGCCAAAAACCAAATCACCATCATTACCATTTGCGGTCAATTGGAATGAAACAAAATCGCAAAAAGGCACTGCATACCCACCGAAACGTACAAACGAATTGCCATTGCACATTTTGGGTTTAGATTCCGAATTGAAAATTGCGCTGATGGTAAGAAAACTAAAGCACACAGCATCTTCTTCCTTGTTTAGGATGCAGCAGCAGCAGCACGTTCAATCAACTAGCGAGTGCTTTATTTGGTTTTTTCTTTGCCAACGTTTTTTTTTTTTGCTTGCTGTTTTATTAGCGGCCTTTTGTGCAACTACAACTTAAACAACAATAACAAAAACAACAACTACAGCTATTCTAACGACCAGCTGCGCCTTTTGTGAATTCGTTGAAATCACTTTGAAAGTGGAAACAGCACAGCAAACTTTTTTTCTTTTTACTTCTACGCCAAACTGCAACTCTACAGCGCCATTGCCATCACCAATTGACGTAATGAATGCGCACTCAAGTTCATTACTCCACTTAGGGAAGAAAGGTTTTTTTTTGTTGTGTCTCTCTGCCTCTATGTATCCGTAGTTTTTTGCCAAAGTACCTTGAAGGAGTCAAAGTTCGTTGGAGCCGTTAACGCTGCTGTGGTTTAAAATGTGTGCTATTGTTTACATATTTATGACAATTTTTTACATTTTATACTTAATATTATACTCAAGAATATTATACATCAGAATCTGTTTGGATTTTTAAGTACACTTCTATTTATCAGATAGACGCTACCGAAGTAACATTTTTTAGCAGAGGAAGCTTTTAATGCGCATTTACAGCGCTTCCACAGCTGTAAACACCTAAAACAGCTATGGAAGCGCTGTAAATGCGCATTAAAAGCTTCCTCTGCCAAAAAAGTTACTAAGGTGCCCTGGAGGACGTTGTTTTGCGCTTACCGGTGAGTAGCGCGATGGGTTTGATTTGGTTATAGTACTTATCTTTTATATATGCACCGAGTCTCATTTATCTGCGCCAAATAGTTGATGAGATATGATGAATTTGTTGTTTTTTTCTGATATGGTGGGGGCGTGGCAACGCCCATATAACTATGTTGCGGTGCAGTTGTGCTGAGTATGAACCAATTATGTGCAGTGAGCTGCCTGAGTAGGAATTTTCATCCAGATCGCTTATGGTTGGCCCTATTAAAAAGCCAACCCGGACTTGGGAAACCAGATCAGGCCCGTATAGGCATGCAGTAAGGCCGACTGGAACAGGCGAATTTGATAGAGTATCAATCAGTGTGCCTGTTGCGCCTCTGAACTGCCGGAGTAAACATTTTCGTCCGGATCGTATCGTACTAGAGATTCGGTCCGGATATGGGTAATCACATCAGGTCCGGAATTATATGTTTTACAGAAACGACCTATTTAATTCGAAAATCAGAAGAGTTCCACTGCTTCGACTGTTTTTTTAAGTACTGGTGTGTTGTGTTGGATTCAAGTTTTGACCGCAGTTAAGAAACGGCTCAAAAAGTCCCGATTATTGCAGTTGAACATCGGCAAACACGCCTATTTTAATAAAACTTCTTTTCAACTTTTTTGTGTTTTATTCAATTTTCTACACGCAATTGTAAAAATACTACAAATTTCACACAACACTGCTCCGAGTTAACTCAAACTCGAGAGTTTTCGAGCATTGCCACCTTTTTTTGTTTTTTATTGCAGCAGAGGTCGTTGTAATTTTTTTTCTTCTGAATATTTTCTTCAAGTGACTCTTAAGTGGGCGGTCAGGAAGAAAAATTTCAGCTCAACAACCAATACAATACTAACAGTCAGCAACAACAAAAAAAAAAACAACAACAGCAACAAGAAAATCAACAGTTCGGTGCGCGCAATATGGTAAATGAGTTCAATGGTTCGCGAGCGAGTCGTTCGCTTTTTTCTACAAATACCTTAGAGGTTAAAGGAAATCATAGAAGAAAAAAGAAAATGAAGAGCAATAACAACAATGCCGGCAAAAGCTTAAGGAATTTTTATGCTATCGGTAAATAAGGAAGAGTTGTTGAATGCGCTCTTGGTGTTGCAAATCGTTGGGCATATTTCTGCTGTGTTTTCTTAGCATGTACCTGTTAAGTTGATGATGGGTTATTTGTTTGCGATGAAAATAAAGGAACTGCTTTGTTTTTATTGTTAGTTAAATGATGGAAAAAAAACAAAAATTAATTTGTTGTTCACTTAAAAAAAGGTAAAAACGATTTTTGAGCTTTTCCGGGAAAACGGTGCATTTTCCAGGAAAATGAATGCCCATTTCGTGGTCAGCATCTAATTTTACATAAAAGTAGCATGTTCTCCATATTGGGGGCTGATCGCATGCATTTAAGGGTTGTAACGGGTGATTTTTTTGCTATTTGTTTTTTCAGTGTAAATTTTTTGACACATCACGCGTGATTTGTAACACGTGTTAGCATTAAAAATACTTACTAAGACTTGCCATTTTATTATAAATAGATTTACAAACGAACAGTGCTTGAAAACTGAATTTTACTATCAAAATTCGAGCTCTGTGAGAAATGAGAAAAATTTTCTTCAGCGACGAAGCTTATTTTTGGATCAATGGGTATGCCAGCAAAAAGAATTGCCAAGTTCAAGAGCTGCCAATTCACCCTAAGAAATGCACTATTTATTGCGGTTTGTGTTTCGGCGGCGTCATTGGTCCGTACCTTTTCAAAAATAATGAAAAATCGCAACGTTACAAGTCAATGGAGCAAGGGACCCCGTGCGATGATTACCGACTTTTTTTGCCCAAAATGGAAGAATTAAACTTGGTTTACATGAAATGTTGTCTATAATCATCATATGTAAATTAATTTGTTTTTCATCCTTATAAGTTTTTTTTTTCTTAAATATCTGTCAACTCACACATCAATGCATTACAGCATATTTAATTAAATGCATTTGTGCAACCTACTGCACTACACCTCTCCCAAGGTCGTTGCAGTACCTACATGGCAAATGCTGATATATTTGATGAGCTCATCACGTATTACTTTGATGCATTCATTATAAATAGCAATATGAAAACTAAATTAAAAAAAAGGTTTTAATCGAGCTGTCGGGCTGCCATTGTAAGTGATTAATTAATAATTTCTATTAATAGCAGAAATATGCATTTTAAAATGTAAAGCCTTTGCAATTATTTAATAGTTTTGCAATAGGGTTATATTTACTACTAAAATTAAAAAAAAAGATCCTCAACTAAAAAGTGTTAACGAGCAGATCATTGATACTGTGGCATATGTGCATCATCAGTTCAATTTGATTTTGGAATCGCACGCTAACCTCCCAGTGCAACCTACACAGAACAATGCCATCATCTATCGTAAAATGTTGTTGTTGTAACCTCTAACAAATTTTTTCAACTTCATTAGCGAATCTAGCGATCTTTTTTTGTTAAATATCTATTTAATTATCTATCTACTGAGAAGAAAATTCATAGTGTAAAAAAAAAGAAGTCTTTACTGCCGCCATCCGTCTCTGGTATGTCAGGGAGCACAACTTTGTAGTTAGACGCAAGTTAAGAAAAGTTATTGTTTTTATGATGATATGTATAGTTAATTTGATCGCGGTATGATGACTCTTGTGCTAAAAGCGTGTGTTCAGGCATGCGGTCACTAATGAAACAATAAAAAAAAAAAAAATAAAAACATCTGCACCTTTGTGGTGTCAGCAGTGGCATGTTGTGAGCTGTTGTTTTTATTTAAATTTGCATTTAATTAAAATACAATTTAAAATAATATATATACATTAACATAAAGGGTGACAATATTCTAAGTCAACTTAGCGATTTACCTCAATGTCACATAATTTAAAGAAAATTTGTAGGAACAATGTATACTATGAGGCTGAGCCGTAAGCTAAATTTTGGGATCCATAGTCACAGTGGTTTCTTAGATAAACATAAAATACTGAAATTTGAAAAAAAAAAAAAAAAAAAATTAATGAAAAATGTTGGAAAAGAATACCTTCTACATTTTTTCTAATTTTTAAAAAATTTTCAACAGAAAAAAAAATTTTTTAAAATTGGGAAAAAAGCGGTGCTCAGTGGATGGGTTTGTATGAAACGGTCGCCATAGAATCTTTTGATTTGGTACAGACGTAGGTTAGGTTAAAAGAGTCGCTTGCAAACAGAAAGTTTTACTTGGAGGCAGTTTGCTCATAGTGACACCTTCTCTTTTCTCCTTAAAAAAATCTCATTGACTTGGCCGTGAAAGCATTTTTTGAATCCAAAAACATTAAAAAAAGTCTTTTTAGCCATTAAGGGGCTATACCTGTGTGATACTTCTTTCAAAAAATCGATTTTTTAGCTTATTCGATAGTCTATACTTTCAAAAATATCCTGCAAAAGCGGCAAGGTCGTATCTTGAATAGATTTTGAATGGCAGCGTTCTAAAGAGCGACCACTCGCAGGTAAAACCGCCAATAGTTGATACTTTAAACGCATTTTTCTTGAAACGACATTTTTCAAAATTGCTGACATCATATGTAACTCAAAGAAAAATTAACCGACCGACTTCAAATTGAAACTGAGTATTTTTGAATATATTTATTATACATTGACTTACGATCTTTTTGATTGGTTAGGTTAGGTTATGGTGGTAGATTGGAAGCCCCACATAGACACTTTGGTCCATAGTGATACCACATCTCTCAAGAATTAATCAGTAAAATTAGTTTGGTTTATGTTAAAAGTATTGGTCCGCCTGGCGAAATCATATATTCTATGGAGTTTTAATTTAGCAACATCGTGCAATGAGAATAAGACAGCATGACCAAGAGTGCAGGGCAGTTGCATAGCAAGTGCTCAAGCGTTTCTTCTGTATTTGGTTCCATGCAGTTCCTGCATAAACCATTTTCAGTTATTCTCATTTTAAGTGCATGGTAGCCTATAAGACAGTGTCCAGTTGTAACCCCTGTCATGAGACGACAGTCATTCCTGGATAAAGATAATAAGAGTTCTGTTTTGGCTCTATTCACAGTAGGCCAAAATATTTTTGTTATTAAGCTAGTTTCCAGCTGTACCCCACGTGAGGTAGCTATTGTTGACAAGTAGATGTCTGCTTTAGAGTTTTCGATTGGTTGAAAATTGCTAATTCGGCATTAAAAAAACGACAATTTTTTTACCCCAAAAAACAACACTTTTTTTCAGAATAACGACATTTTGTTAATTTTTGATATTTTTCAAAAATCGTAAGTCATTGTATAGGACATACCTTCACCTTTAATAAACTTTTTGAATTTTTTTGTTTCAACTACTCACTCGGCCGGACACATGTCAGCAGTTGGGGAACATTTTTTTTTTTGGCACCTCCGAAGACAGCACATAACTCCGTTATTTTTCAATATTTTTGTAAAAAAAAATCTTAAAAAAAAAATTTTTTTCTTCACTTAACTTAAAATAAAAAAAAATTATAACTTTTTAACAAATTCGTTCTCCAAAAATTTGTTGGCATTTTGATTGGCTTTCATTTAAAAATTGTTTAGTGTCGACAAGATTTGAGCTTTCTTGTGGTTTATGAACCAAAAAACTCGATTTGGGACCACTGCGGGATGGTTTGATTTATGCAATCCATAAGTAAGTCAAATAATGTAAAAAATCAGCGACCCTAAGGCCTTTTGCTTTAGCATAGATTGCCCTACATTTATACGAGGGTAGGCTGAAAAGTATGCGGCCTAGGCATGAAAGCATCACTTTTCCGGCCTAAGCATGAAAACATCACCTTTTCTGGTAAAACTTAATTGGTTTCACAACATAGTCTCCTTTTAGCTCAATACACTTAATCCAGCGGTCCTCTAATTTATTGATGCCTTCCGCATATTACTATTTGATAAGATCCTCAAAATAGATTATGACTTTTGTCTCTTTTCATCAAGCTATTTCTTTAAGTGTAGGCCATTTGCCTAATACGCTGTTCCATACATAATCGATTGGAGCTAAACAAAATCTTTAGGGTGGTTCATAAAAATTTTTTTTTTTGCACCAATGCATAGATAAATCTCGAAAATGACTATTTTCGACATTTCCCTATCGATTCGAACAAAAAAATTTTTTTTTGCGAACCACCCTAAAATTTTTTTGCTCCAATCGATTATGAAAAGTTGAAAATGCATTTTAGATATCTTTTAGAGTAGCTCCGGAACTTGAAAACTACCAAAATGATCGAAAGTGGTCCTTTCCAGGGTCGGGAGCCACCCTAAATGATGTCAAAAATTTATATTCGACGTTTTCCCATTAATTACAGAAAAAAAAATTTTCCGAAAATCTCTCAAAAACGGTTCTTTCTCGGGGCCGGACTCAGGAGCCACTCTAAATGATGTCCAAAATCCATTTTAGACCCTTTCCCATTTATTACAGAAAAAAGAAGTTTTTTTTTCGAAAATGGGTCAAAAACGGTCCTTTCCAGGGTCCGGACCCACTCTAAATGAGGTCCAAAATTCATTTTTGACCTCTATTCAACGACTGGTGCAAACAAAATTTCGAAAATGGATCAAAAACGGGCACTTTTTGGTACGTTTTTTTTCGACTTCGACATCTTTCCAACGATTGGTACAAACTTTTTTTTTTTCAAAACGGACCAAAATCGACCACTTTTTTAATTGGGACCAACGCTGGTGATGGTCAAAACCCATTGTCAACCTCTTTCCATCGATTTTTTTGCAAAAAAATTTCGAAAATGGACCTAAATAGAGCACTTTTAAGGATCGGTACCACTTCTAGTGATGTCCAACATCCTTTTTAGACCTCTTTTCATTGATTGAAGCAAAAAAAATTTCAAAAATGAGTCAAAATCGCGCACATTTTCGAACCAATGACCACCTCTGGTTATGTCATAAAAACCACCTCCCCATCGGTTGGTGCAAAAAGATTCACAAAAATGAAAATCTGTTGAACACTTTTTTTCAAAACAACGTAAAAAAATATTTTTTCCAAATTAATAGTTATTGACAATGGATAAACAATTCCTTATGCATAATAGTTATGACTCAACGTAAAAAATAATCCATTGAAAAATAATATTTATTGACAACTAATAATATATCTCTTATCCATAATAATTAAAAACCAATTTTTAAAATAACTCTTAAAATTGGGCAATTTTTTCGATCGCAAAAAAGCAAATAATAGTTATTTTGGGTCCCTGGTAAAAATTATTACAAGGACTAAGGGGGAGTCAACTTTATAATAATTTTCTTAAAGAAAATAGCTTATATAAAAATTGTAAATAATAACTTTTTAAATATTCTGAGTGATACTGTCAGAATTGAAAAAGATAAGGGGTGCCTCATATTTTTGAACACTGCTGAATATCTTGTATACCTTAATAATTTTTTGATTTATTTATTTGGGTGCCACTGTGGTTATCGGTCTAAGATTTGCCTTAAATATCGATTCTACAAGTACAGAAATCGTAATTTTTTGTATTCTTTTTATAGATTTTTACCCTACGCTAAATATTACTTATACAATATATAAATAATATTTTCATATGACAGTTTTATGTCTTATGTGGTCGCTAAAATTAAGCATGCCACTATAATGGATTTTTTATTAAAATTTAATCTTACAAGTATTTGATTGTGGCGATAAAAAAGTATTTTTATTGATACTCATGGGAAAACTTTTTAAACTTCAAGTATTTTTTGTATTCTGTTTTTTTAGTTTTGAATAAAAAAAACATTTCAATTCAATTTTATTAATCCATAATTGCGAATAATTCAAAAGTATGTACATAAAAATATAATGAGTTCTTATCAATTAAGAAATTTTGCTACATATAAATTCTTTTTACGATGTAAAGTAAATTGTAATGGAAAATAATAAAAAAAGTTATAGGCAAAAAGTGGGAAAAACCCTTTATATGAATTAAAAATTTATGGTCAAAATATTTGTAGAAAAATTATAAATAAAGTAATTATTCTGAAGTAAAATCACACAATTTCTTATTTGGTATCTATTGAAGCATTTTTTCATTAGAGCATAAGATGAATGTTCATTTCGGTTAAAATAAAATTTAAATTTATTCTATTTATTAAGTCTGAGTACCGGTTTCTTCATGATGAGTAAGAACAGTAGAGTGTCTTCTGTTGATAATTTTTTTACAATTATTTTGGATGGTTTTTCAAACAATTTACCGAGGTTGCTCAATAAACTTATGGGCCTGTAACTATTAGGGGTATGCAAAGGCTTGTGAATAGCAATTACCTTGGCAACCTTAAAAGTAATTGGGAAGAATTCAGACAGAAGCAGCTGCTAAAAAGTATTTTTAGAATCTCAATTGCTTTTTCTGGAAGTTTTTTTAATAGCAAATTAAGGATATTATCAAATCCCAGAGACTTTGAAGACTTAAGGGATGAATGGTAACTTTTATTCTCAACGTAATAGGTACAAAAGTGTCTCAGATTTCGTATTGCTAGAGCAAACTATTTCGTAAATAAATAATTTTATGTATCAGGCATATTACGTTTGTTACCAGGAAAAGTTAAAAAAAATTAAGTGAAACAATAAATGCAACATTCACTAAGTGTCCAGTGGCATGGAAAATCAAATTCGACCACCACTAAATGTTCAATGAATAACTTAAGCTATTACACATTGACCAGATATTGAAAAAAAAAATAGCTGAACTTTTTGTAGAAGTGGAAATAAAATCACTATAACACTGAATATTTAATGGTAACCATTTTACCACTAACATTTCATCACAGTGCGATACCACTAAAAAGTTATATTGGAGATGTTTTCCACGACCTCTAGAAGTCTCAGTAAGAATGATTTCAATTCCCATTAAATTCAAATTTTTTTTTGTGGAAATTCATACATTTTTTTTTTAAAAAAAAAAAAATATTATCAAATACTTTCCCAATATAAAGTCCTAGAGCCAGTTGCACATTAAATAAAGAAAAATTGCTCAAGAAATACAACTTCCATCTCAGCGACAAATCGATGAAGTACTCTGATTTTTCATGTATGAAAAGCTATACCCTCCGTGTTGTATGTTTCACAAATGAAATTGCTACTGTGATATTTTGTTTATTTGCTTGCTGGCTGCCTGCTTTGTATATGAAGATGTAGGCAGTGTGCTTGCTTTGTATATGGGGATGTAAGGGGTCTTGCCTGTTGGCTGCATGCTTTGTATGTGGTGATGTAGGCAGCTAGCTAAATATACAGACACTTAGTAAGCGATGTGTTAAGGCGATCTGACTTTCTTTTGTTACACATTGTATATAGAGATGTAGTCAAGCTGCCTACAAAGCGGCCATCCTTTTGTAAAAAGAATTTACAGTTGTGAGCATTACTATGAATATAACTATTCATCGATGTTGCTTATAAGATATTTGCCGCTTAGATATTAGGTTTTGAGTAATTCTACCCTCTTATTCTGATAATTTTTTTCTGAGAAGACGTATTATGGACTCATCTCTTCTTCTTCGAAAAATAACTCATTGAATTGTTTCAATGTTTAGTTAATAAAACTTGACGTCTAAGTCAAATGAACTCCATTCACTTTCCAAGCAAAACAAAATAATTAATGGATTAACTCGTGCTGCACAGCTTCAGATAATCATCATCATCAAATGTTAATTAAATTAAATTTATTATTGAGATTTTTAATGCAACATTAAAATAAATAGATGGCGCTATTTATGTTAGCAATGAAAAGACATTTGTTATTGCTACAGTTATTATTGTTGTAAACATACTCACAATGTGTTGCCATTGTATTAATTACATTTGCTGTTGTTGCTGTGATTCTTGTCGCTCGTCTTTTGTTGTTTTAATTTTCTATTTTAATGCTGTTGATTGTCATCTCATGATTTTTAATTGCAACAGCAAAGTGCTTAGAGCTTATGCTGTTGTTGCTGCTATTGTTGCTGTTGTGCATATTGTTGTTGTAACCTTAAGTAGTATTTTTTTTCTTCTCTCAATGACTGCTTTTAATTTTGTGTTTTTGTTTTTAGTTGCTGATTTATGTGTGTCTCTTTTTATTTATTTCAAAAAGTCTGCAACGGTACTGCGTTTTGCTTGAGCAAATTCTTAAAAAATAATGAAGTTTTTTCGTATTTATTCATATAAGTTTTTACTAAAATGTTACAGTAAAAACATCAAAAAACATGCTTGTTAGCTTGAAACGTTTTTGAAGAAAATTAAGAGTTATATTTGACGTGAAAAAAGTAATTTAAAATTGCAATACTTTCAGTCCAAGCAAAATGTTGTGTGCTGTGCAAAACGCAAGACTTAAGCTACGAACTTGCATGTTTTGTGAAATTTTAACAAATGCCTTAGAGTTTTGGTTTTTTTTTTAAATTTTTCAAATTTTTAGCAAAATAAAAGTTAATATAAAAAAATTAATATAAATTTTTGAGAAATTTTTTCCTAATGCAATCTTTAAAAAAGGATTTTTGATAATAATTGGTCATAGCAAACTCAGCACTCAAATGTTATAAGTTAATGTTTATTTTGCAAACATTTCTTATCCTTAACAAGTTTCAATACGTTCTATATATGTTGCATGTCCCAAAAGATAGCAATAATAATAATAACAGCAACAAGTCAACAACTACATTCAATGGCAAGGGCCAAAAGCGTGGCCTTAAGTTCAACTTGATAACTTGACAACGAAAAAAAAGAACAAAATGAAACCATGACTCTGATGCTGCTAACAAACTATGCGAAATTGTGCCCTTACAATGTATGCTACTAAGACTTTTTCACACACAAAAACAAAATACGCTGCTTAGCATCTTTATAACTTGGCACAACAATTTATCTCAGCGGCACTTGTTTTCTTGTCTTTTGTGTAAAATTTAAATTTTTCACAAAAACACACACATACATATATGGTTGCACATACATATGTATATTAAGGTGTTGCAAAAAAAAAAAAAATTTTTTTTTTGATCGAATATTTTCAGACTTTTCCAGAATAATGGAGCATTACTGTGCTTCCACAAGAACTATATTCAAATTTCTCACGGACGACCTTGGCGTCCAAATAAAATATGTTATTCCAGTGGAAAAGTGCAGGCATGAAAATTGATGAAAACGTTTGGTTACTTTTAAGCCTGATGACTTGGAGAGGTCCAATGAAAGTTTTTGGTGATTTATACAAAATGTGTGCCAGGTGATTTGTTTGCTATTTGTTTTTTCAGTTTAAGTTTATTAACATTTTACGCGTGATTCGTAACATGCGTTAACGTCAAAAATACTCAGTAAGGTTTGCCATTTTAAGATAAATAGACTAAAAAGCAAACAGCGCTTGAAAATTATTGACTTCTATTATCAAAATTCGTGCTCTGTGAGAAATGTAAAAATGAAATTTTTTTTCGAAAAATTTTCTTCAGCCACGAAGCTCATTTTTGGCTCAATGAGTACGTCAACAAACAGAATTACCAAATTTGGTCTAAAGGGCAGCGAGAAGCAGTTCAAGAGCTGCCAATGCACCCTAAAAAATCCACTGCTTGGTGCGGTTTATGGCCCGGCGGCATCATCATTGGACCGTACTTTTCCAAAAGTAATGAAAATCACAACATTACAGTCAATGGAGCAAGGTACCGTGCGATGATTACAGACTTTTTTTGCCCAAAATGGAAGAATTGAATTTGATTGGCATGTGGTTTCAATAAGACACGGCACGCGATACCATGGACCAATTGAGAGGCAAGTTTGATGACCAATTAATCTTACGTTTTGGAGCAGTCCATTGGCGCGCCAAGATCGTGCGATTTGACCACACTAGACTATTATTTGTGGGACAACGTGAATTTCTTGTATACAGGGACAAGCCAGCCACAATTGCAGCCCTGAAAGACAACATTACAGCTACCATTGGTGAGATACCGGCCGAAATGCTGGAAAAAGTATGTCAAAAAGTGAAGCTTACGAATGGACCACCTCGGGCGTAGCCGCAAGCAACATTTGCATAAAATAATCTCAAAAAAATAAATGGCAGAAACTGATGTATCGTTTCAAATAAATTTTATATTCAACTTTGTAAACTTTTTGTTCTTTTTTTTGATTTTTAAAAACCAAAGACTTAAAAAATCACTCTCTATCATATCAATTAACATCAATTTTTCATATTTTTTGAAATTAAGGAGGCTTAGTTATTTTCAAGTAAATATTGTTGTAAGTATGCCACGTCGAAAAAATCATAATTTCTTGCAACACCCTAATACTTATGGGAGTGAAAAAAAAATGAATTATCGTTAGACAAGTAAAACAACAGCTCACGTCACATATTCGTATGGTATTTTTACTGTAGGTAGATATGTGACTTTTTTGCTTCATTGCTGTGTGCTTCTTTTATTTTTTTTTTAATTTTTTGCTTGCATCTTGTGATCTTGCCCATAGATGGCGCAGCACGATGCTGCTGTAATGATGATGAGGTTACATAGTGACTTATTGGGTCTTTTGAGACTTTTGGCAGATTGTGTCACGCTATGGGCGTGCAAGTGTTAATTTTTAATTCGATAGATATTTTGCAGAGAGTGCAGAGTTTTCTTATCGCGTTTGAATTTGAAATTGAATATGAAAAAAATTTACTTAAAGGACATTGAAGATAAGAATATTTATGCAGGCTTAAAATTTTGTTAATAGCAAAGGATGACAATATTATGGAGTACTATCATATAGTTGACTGGCTTTGCCAAGATGCAGGCGAATGTTGTTGGGTGGCAATGTCTGAGGAATGTGTTCTGCACATTTTCTTCTTCTGCCGAAAAACTTTTTTCAAACTCTCGCCATTGAATGAAATAGACAGTTGCATAGTAAGTTGGCATTAACTTAAAAACTTTCTTTTCAGCAAAATGTTGCAAGCATACTTATACATGAAAGTAGAATCTCGAGACTTATCGAACATATTGAAAGTGCTGCTGATATGAAAATTAGCTGAAACGAATCCACAAAAAAGAAACTCTAACCGCAACAACTTTAAAAAGTTGAATATCCACGAAGTAATTGATAAAATCGCTGCTGCAGCAAATATCGAAACCCTTGTCGCCGGCAACATTTGTTGCATGAAAGAAAAAATTTAAATATTTTATGATATCCAAACATAAAATACATAACAACAGCAAGAAAGCAGAGTAAAAATTTGCAATAACAAAATAAAAGCCTAAGCTCAAAGGAGCACATGCATTACACATTATGAGTTTCATTGTCATTTATGCAAATTTTAAAGTTTAAACAGCAGCAGCAACAGTTGCTGGCTGGCACTGCAAAATTTTTATCCGTAAAACTAAAAATTTTAATCTATGCGCTGCAAAGAGAAGTTCCCACCAGCATACAATTTAGCCCAACTACTTTACCAAGAAGAGGCTTATTTTCGGAAACACAAAGTCCAAACAATCAAAAAGTGCAACAGCAGCCATAGCACAACAGGGTGCCCGGCGAAAAAAATCAAAAATAAAAAAAAACAAAAACTAGAAAAAAAGGTACACTTTGTCAAAGGCTGTCTGGATGCTGGGCAACAACAACGAAAGAAAAGTTCTCCACGCTCTGCTGTTGCTGTGCTCTTCTGATTATGATGGTTGGAGTAGTTGAATGTTGAGCAACATGTTTTATGTTTTATGATATCTGGCGGTGATTTATTATCATTTGATTTTAAAGAGGCAGCAGAGCGACAGTAAAACTTTTCAAACAAAAAAAAGAAAAAATTAAAAATAATTTTACTACTTTAACTTGAACAAGAAAAAAAAGGTTTTCAGCGCAGATAATACAGCGCTAGCTGCATAGAAGGTGCATCTTAAGGACGACAACAGCAGTTGCTTAATGAACTTTTAAAGCTAAGGCTGTGCACGCCTTTTATGTTGTATGTTGGCCTAGTTGAATGCTTAAGAATTGTAAATTAAATAGAAAATATTTAAACGACTTTAAAGATGCTGGGGCCTAAATCATTGAACACAAAGTTTATGACGTTATGGGTTGTTAATGTCAACATGTTGATTGTGCTGCAAATTGAAAACTTTTGGTATTCTAAAGGTAGTAAAAAAAATTATTTATTACAAGAATTTTTAATATTATTTAAGAAAATAGCCTGGGGTGTTTTGGTTAAAAAAATAAATACAGCCGTTTAATGAAAAATCACTGAAAATCTCAATTTTAACTACAAATACTTAATATGAGTAGATCCTTAAGAGAAGAAAAATCAAAGTTAGAAAATGAGTCTGAATATAGTAATAGTCAATCTTCTGCTGTAAGAGTCAATCTTCTACTCCACTTTTTTTTCGATTCACAAAAACTAAGGCTAGATACACAAAACATTTCTTAACGTTATAAGTTTATTTTATCGCATGCAATTGCTATGTCAGCAGTCTTTAGCATGGCAATTGCATACGTTGATATAGTATTACATTTTATGGAATCATGTATGACGCGCTACACTATTTGAGTGGGTCATACATGATTATGTAGATTCATATGTGGTACTCTACGTTAGTGAAAGGGACCACATATGACTCCACCATCCCTGGATTCAACAGTCCCTGTTGAAGTAGGATTTAACTTAAGTTCTACATTAATATTATTTTCCTTATTATTTTTACAAGTTCGAAAAATATAATGTAATACAAATATTGATACTAATATAAATAAAATGGTCAGTACAATATTCAAACCATAACTTACATTTCTATGGAATTTCAATTCCTTAATTTCTCTTATATTTTGGAATTGGTTAAGTTTTATTTCCTCAAAATTAATTGTTTCTTGAAAACTTACATCTTCGGATTCATTTTTTGGATAGTAAAATTTCTCTTGTGCAATAGCCCTTTCATTATAAAATGTTTTGTTTAGCAATGATACTTCACAATTGTAAAAGCTTATTAAATAATTTCTATTTAGTGTGATTTTTCTTTCGTCACAATTTTGCTTAAGTTTTATTTTAAATGCATTTTTCATAATAATTAGGTCATCATCCATGACTTCTACACTAGTTTCATTATTATGTTTTAGCTTGCAATTTCGAAGGTATACGCAATTTCTACTTTCTTGTAATTCTCTTAAGCTTGAATTTTCTTCATATAAATAGCTAATGTTATTTACTGTCACAACAAGTTCGTTATTTTCGTCAATTTCAAGAAATTTTTCGTTAGGAACTGGAGTTATAATTTTTAATTCTGTCGATATATAGGCTGTAGGAATTTTTATTGCTATAATAAGTGAATCGTTTTTGTATGTCATTATTCCCATTCTTATGAGTTTTAATTTATAAAAATCTATTTCAAACTTTTCAATTTCCTCAGCAGACAATACACCAGGGTGTATTATATTGTTTTTTGCAGAAGCTATATTCTCTTGAATCTGTGTTATCTTGTTTTCAAGAGACTTAAGTTTTAACATTTGGTCAGAATATAGCAGTCTTCTCGCAATTTCATTATGCCTAGTTTTGATGTCTTTAAGAGATCCCTCTATATTTTGTCTATCATTATTTATTGCTTTCCTAAGTATTTCTATCGACTCGTTAAAGTGCGTATTTATTAAAATTTGTTTATTTATTGTTTCGATCGCGTTGTGACTATTTTTGTCAGTAACTCTAAGATGTTCCAATATCTCTTCTCTATCCTCATTATCCATGACCCCAAAGAGCCATTTGTAGGTGGTACCCACAATATTTATTAATCCCCTTTTGTTTCTATTTATCCTATTTGGCATTATAGTTTTTACTTTAGATTTGAGTAACTTGATTTCTAGTTTTAAAATATCCTTATTGTCTATGTCTAGTTCCTCAATATTATTTCCAATAATGTTAATTACCTCTAAAATATCTGTTGGATTAATGATGTGCAATACAGTAATTGTAGAATTGACAATTTCTACTTTCCTTAGCCGTATTACCGCGAAGCCGGAATTTTCCTCAATTTTGTTGACTTGTAGAAGTCCCTGAACTGACAAAGCTATAAGTGCTGTTATTACAATCGTGATTTTCATCTTGGTTGTTCAGATTCTCCTGAAATATTTAGTTTCACATGATATTAATTTGTATTATTTTGATATTTAAATTTTCGCCTAACTTGAGTTTTATAAATTTTTTTAAATTTATTGTCTGCACTGACTAGGTGATTACCCTCCTTCCTATAATTTGCAATTTTTTTATATTTAGGTTGCGATTTACTGACTCTGTTATTTTGAACGAATTCATTGTCAAACGGGTGATCGCTTATTATACCTCTCCTTTGATTAGTTTTACTAATTCTAGATTCTTTTTCTTGGGTCAGTTTTTGTGAAAAAATTTCTAAGTCTTCCCTAGACAAAAGGTTGTTTAGAAAGTCAATTGGTCGTTTATTAGTCGCAGTATGTATAGTATTATTGTAAAAAGTTATTGCTTTAGATACTTTTTCTTTTAGGTCATCCTTATTATCTTCGTCAGCATTAAAAAGCCTTATATGTTCATTTAGTGTAGAATGAAGTCTTTCAACATCTGCATTCCCCGTTTTTAGATAAGTAGTGGTGAAGTGAATTTCAATATTATTATCCCTCAAATATGTGTTTATCATAGCCGTGTTAAATTCGCTGTCAGCAACTATCCGTTTCGGTTTGCCTAAGTATCGTATACGTTCTTTCAAACCCCCTATTATTGATACCCAAGTCCGATCTTCCAACTCGTGCGTAGTGGCATATTTTGTAAGTCTATCAATACTAGTTAAAAACATTTTGTTTCTCTGGGGAAACCAAATATCGACATGGATAATATCATTTTGTTTTCCAGGTGTTTCAGTCAAGTTCAAAGGGTATTTTATTGGTTGTCTATCAAACTTCGCTCTATTGCAAATTTCACAATTATTTACATATTTATGTACTTCCTTTTGCAGATCAGGGAAATAAAATAATTTCTTAATCTCCTCCGTTACCTCATTAATGCCTCTATGGTTATTTTCTAAGTGCTTGTCTTCTATTATTTGCAAAAGTCTACCCCTGTCTACAATATCTTCCAATAGTATGTGCGATCTTAATATTTTCAGGTTTTTATTCCTCGAAAAATATGATATATAAAGGTTTTGGAATTTCAAGAACAGTTCGTTATCCGAACAGAGGACTGCTAAAAGTCCTTTTTGCGGCAAGTTGTCTCTCATAATTTCTAAGATATTGCTATCTGCTGTTACATTGATAATAGTCCTTATTTTCTTTTGGTAAATTATTTTCTTGGTCAAAGATTGCTTCTCGGAAAACTTCAAAATTAATTGATTTTTAAAAATATTAATAGCGTTTTCTGTAATTCTTATCGAGTCAATACCGTCAGTTTCTGCACTGTGAACAGTATCGTCATCGTCGTCTTCTATCGATTCCCTTAATTCGTTTAAAACTTCCTCTGTTGTCATAGCGTTTACGTAATGAAAAATGTCGGTATCTTTATCGAACAATTCATTAAGATTAATAGATACTGGTTTGTCTGGTTCTGTAAAGATTCGACTTAGACAATCAGCGATTACGTTTTCCTTCCCTTTAATGTATTCGATGTCGAAGTCAAACTCGTTTAGTTTGATTTTCCACCTTTGCAACTTTAAGTTTGGTTCCTTTAAATTGTTCAACCATATAAGTGGGCGATGATCCGTCTTAACCGTAAATTTTCTTCCGAAAAGATAGGGTCGAAAATATTTCGTAGCCCATACTATAGCTAAGAGCTCTTTCTCAATAGTACTATAGTTCTTTTCGTGCCCATTAAGGGATCTACTAGCATAACAAATAGCTCTACTATCTTGCATTAAAACGGCTCCCAGAGCGTAATTGCTAGCATCGGTTACCAACGTAAATTTTTTGGAAAAGTCAGGGTGAACCAATATTGGATCTGCTTTTATTAATTTCTTTAATTTTTCGAATGCCCCAATATAATCTTTGTCTCTTACATTAATTTTGGCATTCTTTTTCAAATATTTGACCATAGGATGTGCCACCTTTGAGTAGTCCTTTATAAATCTCCTATAGTAGCCAGTTATACCGAGGAACGATTTTATTTCTTTTTGACTTTTTGGAAGTTGAATCTTATTTATTACTTCAGTTTTAGCTGGGTTTGGCTTGATCCCCCTATCAGTGATTAAATGTCCTAAAAATTCTGTTTCCCTAGCAAGAAATTTACATTTACTTAATTGGATTTTGAGGTTATGTTCGTTTAAACAGTTTAGGATCTTATTTAGTGAGTCTAGGTGTTCCTCAATACTTGTTGAAAAAACAAGGATGTCATCCATATAAACTACACATATTTTCCCAATGAATTCTTTAAGAACAGAATTCATTAGTCTCTGGAAAGTTGAAGGTGCGTTTTTCAAGCCAAATGGCATACGTAAAAATTCGTAATGGCCATCTGCTGTTGAAAATGCAGTCTTATGAATGTCCCTTGCATCCATTTGTATTTGGTGAAAGCCCTGGACTAAATCGAGAGTTGTGAAATATTGGCATCTTCCCAATTTGTCAAATATATCATCTATATTTGGAATTGGAAACTTGTCCTCGACAGTGATGCTATTCAGTTTTCTATAGTCGATTACAAGGCGCCATTTTTGTACGTTTGACGCATCAAGCTTCTTTGGAACAATCCAAATTGGGCTGTTGTAAGGACTAGAAGACTCTCGTATTATACCCTGTTCGAGCATTTCTTCTATTTGTCTATTAATCTCGTTTTTATGAATCTCCGGGTATCTGTAGAGCTTTGAATACACAGGGATTTCATTTTGGGTGTTAATTCTATGCTTTACTGTGCTTGTAAACGTAAGGCCCTCATTATCCTGATTATAAAAAACCCTTTTATGTTTTCTTAAATTTGTCAGCAATCTATTCTTATCTGCATTAATCAAATGATTTGTATCAACATACTCCGTAATGTCTTTATTTTTTACTTCATTGCTAAAAATTTCTACCACGTTTTCATGATAGCAATTTTTCCCATAATCTTCCTCTTCCTTATTCATGTAAAACTGTATTGTGGTATTGTCCGTTCTCAACATTCTGTTTGGGTAGTCTATTACGCAATTTAATTTTGTCAGAATATTGTTCCCTATCAGTCCGTCGAAATTTTTATTAAAATTGAATTCTAAAAATTCACTCATATAATTATCTTCTTTAAATTCTCCAAAAATCGGGAATTTACAGAGTGTTTTTACTCTAAATTTTTTACCTAATGCTATGATATCGATATTTGTGTCGGTTTTCCATTTTGGGTTGCAAATGTCTTCATTTATCAAACTGAACTCCGCTCCAGTATCGATAATGAAGTATAATTGCCTTATTGGAGTTTCAACTACTATATAGGGTAATTGCTTACCTGGTTTGTGGGAAAATTTGCCCCTGAACTACCAATGTCCATTGGTGTGTTATTACCCGAATGATTTCCCGAATTATTACCAGAATCACCTGAACTGTTGTTCTGGTTACCCCAATTGTTTCTTGAATTACCGGAATGATTTCCCGAATTATTACCAGAATCACCTGAACTGTTATTCTGGTTACCCCAATTGTTTCTTGAATTACCGGAATGATTTCCGGAGTTACCTGAACGGTTATTCTGATTACCCCAATTGTTTTTTGAATTACCCGAATGATTTCCTGAGTTATTTGACCTGTTTCCCTGGTATCCCCAATTATTTCTTGAGTTACCTGAATTGTTTCTTTGACTACTCCAATTGTTTCTCGAATTACTGGGCTGATTTCCTGAGTTACCTAAACGGTTTTTCTGATTACCCCAATTGTTTCTTACCTCATCGCTAAAGTTTGTTCTAATTGAAGAATCGTTAAAATTTCTTCTGAAACCGGTGGCTGTATAGCCTTGGTGTCTAGCTTCTACTACTATTTTAAAAGCCATCTCCAAATTTGCCGGGTTCCTAGCATAAATTAAAGTTTTAGTTGGTTCTGGTAGCTTCTCCTTAAAAACCTGCAGCGAAATTCTATTAATTTCTGCTGTCGTGAAACCTTCGTTTCCATGTGTTAGGAGCCTATTGTGTAACCTATTTCTGAATTTATTTATGCTATAATGGAGTTTTTCTATAGTGGAGTCCAATCCACATGTTTTTAACTTATCCATTAATTCTACACTGGATTCTTTTTCCCCGAAGTTTTGTAATAGGACTGTCTTTAACTGGTCCCAGTCCCCTACTTCCGCACTTCTGTGTATTGCCTGCCTAGTGCGGCCGGTACACTTATTCTTTAAATATGTAAATAGTATTCTCTTATTGTTATTATCAAACATATTTAGAGACGGGAGCACACTTTCGACTTGCTCAATAAAGTCAGGTAATTGGTTAATATCCGACCCATCAAATTCAGAAATTTCCTTTATGCAGGTTAAAACTAATTGAAACGATTGTATTAAGTTGGGATCCATGTTAGTATTTTTCCCTAATTTTTTTTTCAATAAAATTTTATCCTCACCAATCGATTTACAAGAAAG
Source organism: Tricholauxania praeusta (assembly GCA_949775025.1). NCBI lineage: Eukaryota > Metazoa > Arthropoda > Insecta > Diptera > Lauxaniidae > Tricholauxania > Tricholauxania praeusta. The sequence continues at coordinate 16,515,205 of OX459030.1, forward strand.
CACAAAAACCGCGTTTGACTCTTCGAATTGTATTTAAGACGATAATGATTTATATTTTTCTTTCAAAAATTCGTTACAATTCTCACCCTTCTTTTTTTTTTTTACCCTTATTGTTGTGGTCCTTGTTGAACGAAATTTTCCTCGATGTCCAACGCCGGTTGCCTTGTGACAAAGAAAATGTTGTCTTATTCGTTGCTGGTTTTAATGTTGATGTTAAGTGTTGCTTCGGTGAGTTGATCTTCCAAACTTTGCGGACAAAAAAATTTTTTTTTTGGTATAACTGCAATACAGCCTGTCGGTCACTGTTGTTGACTGCCAGGAGGCTTCTCGCCTTTGCTGGTTACCCTGGTCTTTATATTATTAAATTTATAGTATTTAATAAATACTATTTATGTTAAGAAAACTCCTTTATGTTAATGTTTTATGTAACATAACTTTTTGTTTTCCAAAACTTTCACTTGATCGATTTTTTTTGTAGTTGCTTATTTTTTATATTTTATTTTATTTTATTTTATTTTATTTTATTTTATTTTATACCCTTTTTGGGTTGTTGAGTAAATTTTTATTTTATGGTTAAAACTTTTTCTCGTAGTTAAATTTTTTTTTCGCTTGAAAATAAAATTTTTTTTAAATGTTTTCCGTCGTAGTTAAATTTTTTTTTCGCTTGAAAATAAAATTTTTTAAATGTTTTCCGTCGTAGTTAAATTTTTTTTTCGCTTGAAAATAAAATTTTTTAAATGTTTTCCGTCGTAGTTAAATTTTTTTTTTCGCTTGAAAATAAAATTTTTTAAATGTTTTCCCTCGTCGCCAGTAATAGTCAATCTTCTGCTGTAAGAGTCAATCTTCTACTCCACTTTTTTTTCGATTCACAAAAACTAAGGCTAGATACACAAAACATTTCTTAACGTTATAAGTTTATTTTATCGCATGCAATTGCTATGTCAGCAGTCTTTAGCATGGCAATTGCATACGTTGATATAGTATTACATTTTATGGAATCATGTATGACGCGCTACACTATTTGAGTGGGTCATACATGATTATGTAGATTCATATGTGGTACTCTACGTTAGTGAAAGGGACCACATATGACTATATATGCAACATATTTTTGCGTTCGATCTTCCTGGAAGAAACGTGATATGGTGACTTATTACGCCTTCTGGCATCACAATGCCTAGTGCAACTCGTATTTTATTTCAAACTGTCATATATTAAATAAACTAGAGTTCGCCCAGTGGTTGAAATTTAACCATTAAAAATGCTTTTGGTATTAAAAAACTGATATAAAAAAGAGCTATTTTTTTCCATCGCTTTTAGAAATAGAAATCATGGCAAAATGTTGCCCTATCCCTATATTTATCCCTTCTTAGAGTTCAATATACATATCTCCATACCAAATTTCATCAAAATCAGTCCATTAGTTTAGCTCAGAAAACATATTTTTCTGTTAAGAGCGTGGTACCACCCAAATGAAAACAAAAGCTTCAATCTATCTCCATACTAAATTTCATCAAAATCGGTCCATTGGTTAAGTTGTCAAAACACATTTTCCTACTGGGTGTTGGTACCGTCCACTTTGAAACAAATAGCTTTCCTCAGGGTTCTATCTATCTATCTATCTATCTATCTATCTTTCTATCTATCTATTTATCTATCTATCTATCTATCTATCTATCTATCTATCTATCTATCTATCTATCTATCTATCTATCTATCTATCTATCTATCTATCTATCTATCTATCTATCTATCTATCTATCTATCTATCTATCTATCTATCTATCTATCTATCTATCTATCTATCTATCTATCTATCTATCTATCTATCTATCTATCTATCTATCTATCTCTGTAGCAAATTCCATCAAAATAGTGAAAAATTTTTTCCTGTTAGAGCTGCTGTCACGCCTCCTAAACAAATTTGAGTTTTTAGAAATCTCTTTTAAGGTTCAGTCTATATCTTAACAAAATTTCATCAAAATCGGTCTGTTAGTTTAGTAGTAACAACGTATTTTCCTGTAAGAGGCGTGGCACAACCCACTAAAAAAATATGTTTTTACTCAAAACTTAATCTATCTGCATACCAAATTTCATCAAAATCGGTGAAGTGGCGCAGCCGTGATACCATTTTTTCCTATTTGGTGCGATGCCACGCCTCCTTTAAGAAATCAAAGTTTCTAATAATCTTTCTTACAATTCAATCTATCTTCAAACAAAATTTCATCAAAATCGGTTTATTAATTTAGCCGTGGAAACGTTTTTCCTATTTAGGGGCGTGGCACCGCCACCTATTGAACAAAAAAGTATACATGTCCCCCTTTCTCTTCACAACAGCGATTATATTGTGCTATGGCTGTGAAAAAGTGGTGTAACCGTTTAGACATTGTGTATTTATATAGAGTAACTTCGGATATTGTGATATGGTCGGGTAATGTGATATGCCATCATATTTCCTTAAATAAACAACTCTCGACAAAAGTTTTTTTTGTCAACATAGCAGTAACGGAAAAAGAGATGTGCTGCAAGATTTTGTTGAAATAAGTAGCTTCAGATTGGCTTACGCTGTAGAGCTCCGAAGTCGTAATATACTGCACAATGCATTAACAAACCATAGTACATAAAGAATTAGAAGCTATGCTATAAAAGTTACGTGTAATTTAAAATACAAAACTACCCATATCACAATACCCGAAGTTACTATATAGATAATAAAATTGTCTTATAAAATGTAATTGATTAAATAGGAACATCGGTTAATAAAGCATTCTGTTTCTTCAAAACTCAATTATGTTAAATTTTTCAAATAAAATCCATAGAATATAAATACAATTACTTAATTATTACAAATTTTAAAACGAAAGACTTAAGCACCGAACTTTTTTCTATATTTTTTGTATATTTCTTTTATTATTTCTTTTCTTGAATTTAATGTTATAGCAAAACCTAAACAATTAAAATGCATTTAAAACATAAGCAATACGGAAATCTTATGAGAATTTCTTAAGTTAATGCTACCTAATGTTATCATTTCAAATATAAAATTTAATCTAAGATTCAGCGCTTAAAGCAGTTGCCTATATAAATGAATATCGATTGATGGTTTTGCTAAGAAAAATACGCGTTTGTTGAAATGAAAATCAAAACGTCAAGGCAATTGCTGCTGCTGCAAAAATGTGATAGCAGTAACAGCGTAACGTGAGAGCATGCGTTGCGTCGTGTGTAACATTAACTGTAAAACTCTGACAAAAACATTTCAATGGGGCTTCGTTGCACTTTTTAATGCCTCAAGCTACCAGACAACTTTTCTTTGTTTGTTGCTGTTTTTTTTTTTTGAGAAAATTTTAATTTTCTTTTAACGCTGACAAAACGCATGAAGCATCAAGTTCGAGGGTAGGCATACAGCCAACAACAATTGCAGATCTGCATTAAAGATTTTCTTGCACTAATTATTTTGCACAAAAAATTAAAAATTATTTATGTTCATATAAACAGAAATAATTGGAAAACTAAAGAGCTTTGAGTTGCTATTAAAAATTAATTGAACAATTAACACGCATATTTGAAAAAAAAAACGAAATAAAGTTGCTTGCCTAAGTCTTTTGTTTTATAAATGAAAAATTATTTGATTTTATGAGCGTTAAGAAATTTTTTAGGTAAAACTTTTTAAATAGATATTAATGAAACAATATTAAAAACCATCAACTTCAGCAGGGGATTGAGCACGCAAAAAAAGAATGACAAAAGCAGGCAATAGCCAAAAGGCATTTACTTTACTAATTTTGTTATTGCTATGAAAATAATAAATTTTCTAAGGAACTGTTTAATATAAAAAAAAAATAAAATGCATTTATTTTTAAGGTCAAAAACTTTTTTTTTTAAAAAACTTAATATTATTTTAGGTATGGCATTTTTGGAAAGTTATTGCTAGTTTCAGTTAACATCTATTACTGACAGAATGTACTTTATAAAAATAATAATAAAAATTTTGTTATTTCAGAAAATGAACAAAAACAATAAAACTGTAGTAACACATAAAAATTTGCGTTATTTTAAATTGCAATCAAAAGTGAATCTTCTCTACACGCTTAAGTTTTGAGCCTTCGGGCAAATTTGTAACGCGTCATTGATGCCAATACAAGATGCTTCCTTAAGACTTTAGTCTCAGCATGGTGCAATAAATTTGACTTACTATAGGCACAAATGTGCTCAAATGAGCGCGTAAAATATTAGCGCACATAAAAAAGTACTAAAGCCAAAGATTTTATTGCTAGTGTAAGTTGAAAAGTTACATAAGAGTTAATTATAGTAGCGCTGGAGTAAGCCTTGGATATTTTCAGGCATATTAAGCTCAGAGCAATTGTAAGGTTTCCTTAAAAATTAAACTAAATATAGCCACTGATAATAAGATATTCAGTTTCGAGAAAATGCGCATGTTCAAATGAAAATACATAAAAAACAAATCCAATCAAGAAAAACAACTATTTTCCAAACGAAAGACTTAAGCAACGAACTTTATTATTTAAGACTTCATTATAAAAACAAAATTGAAATAAAAATTACTATGCGACCAAGTCCATTTCAAACCATGCAGTTGGACTGACTTCAAATTGCGAAATTGGTTGCCGATGGAATATGTGGTTCTGCAGAGGATATAGGGGAACACGTATCCCCCCGATTTGATTGAAAACAATTTTTTACGAAGTTATGCGCATTTTAAGTTCTGATGTCAAAAATTAAAATTTTTTTCAAAAAAATGGTAGTTCCATCCAAATAAAAATAACTTTTTAATCTCTATTAGAATCTTTGAGAAATTTTTAAGATGATTTAAAATTGGCGGAGTTATAGCTTTTTATGAAAAAAAAATAGATAATTTTCTCAAAAACTCCACCTTTTTTTTCATATGGGAAAGAAACTACAATAGCTTAATGCAGGCCTAAAGACACTTGAGGTCAGGAGTATTTTTTTCTCAAAATCAAAATTTAAATTTTTGTTTCAACATTGCCAAGCCATTTGTGATACTATATCAAACTTATTCTTAATAATAGAATCAGTTAGCTTCGTCTTTCCCTTTAAAAATGAGCTTTCAAGTGGTCATATGTAATGTTTCCTTGCAAAGTTATAGCCATTTGAAAGTGACATTGAATATTTTCAGGGATATTACGCTCATTTTAAGGTTTCATTAAAAAAAAAAAAAAAAATATTTAACTTAATAGTGCCACTGATAATTAGATATTCGGTTTCGTGAAAATGCACGTGTTCAAATCAAATTCCAAAGAAAACAAATCCAATTGAAAAAAATTACTTTCCAAACGAACGACTTAAGCAACGAACTTTATTTTTTGTTTATTTATTAAATCAATGACATAGAGCGTGCATTGAAATAAAAATTATGGTACATTCTATCAAGTTTAAAATGAAAGGCTTTTAACTTAGAGTTTGAATTTGATAAAATATTTTAAACAAAAGACTGGAGCAACAAACTTGGTGCCAAAAATTTTTTTATTTGGAATCCTTTTATCATTTATTTCAAATAATGTTTCATTTTCAAAAAATATACAACTCACTTTCAGCTAAAGACAGATTTGAAATAAAAAATTTAGCAAATATATTTTAAATAAAAAATGTTAAGGAATCATTCGGTTCCATCAAAAAAAAGCAGACTCCGTTTTACAATTTTACTTAACTTTTTATAATTAAATGCAATTTTCAAACAAAACATTAAACTTGCATTAAGAATCTCAAAATTAAACATTAAATTTTGCATAATAAAAACAAGATGTTGCTGCTGCTTCCTTGATATGTTGCATACAAAAAACAAACAAACAACAACAAGAAACCATTACAAAAAACTACTGAAAGCGAAGATGATGTTGTTCTTCTTCTTATATGCTGATTTTTTGCATTAGATAAAATCTAACAAAACAACAACAACAACCACAATAATAAAAAGTGAAGGAAGAGTCTGTGGTAGCAGCAGCAGCATTATAAAGAACACTAAAAACAACCATAACAAAAAGTTATCTACGCTTGACTTGAAATCTCCAACGAACTATGTAATCTAATGAAAAGAGCACAAAAAACCAAATAATTCAAATTAGCGCAACCCCATGCAATGAATAAGAAACAATGTTGTTTTAGCTTTTGTTTAACCCTTTCTCTACTGGGCATTTACTAAGAAAAGCGAACTCAAAAACGATTCTGAAACTATACGAATAATTTGTGAGGGTTGATAAAACCCAAAGGTCCAACATGCAAGAAAAGCATATTGTGTTCAGGTCTTTTTTTGAAAGAGGCACATTGGTCTGTTGATCAACATATAACCAACAAACAAAAAGCGATTCTTCTGATCCAACCAGTGACAGCAATTTTAAGAAACCATTCCGAATCAATTGAAACAAAAATTTGTTGTGTTCAATCGAAGGAAAAAGTAAAAAATTAATTCATTTATAATTAATAAAATATATATTTCTGGCAATGCTATAACAAAATGGGTTAAACTATCAGCAAGCGCACCGAGCAACAATTTCAGTCAACTATTTTTTTTTTTACCAATCTACGGACTTTTTTTTTGCATTAATTTTTTTCTTATTTCATTTATATTTTTTTTTTTTTATAGCCCATCATTAATTCATTTTGTATGCAACACGCGCAAAAATCCAAAGCTTTTCAACTTAGAAATGAGCTAGAAAAATTTTGAAGAAAAACTTACCCAAAGTCTGAGCTGATTTGCATGGCACGATTTTCGACTTAATTTAACATAAAGTAAACATCAGCGCATAACAAGAGCTTGGCATGAGTGGACGTTGAATGCGAATGAAGTAAGCAGGCGAAGATGAAGATGATGCAGCAGAAGCATTTGCTGCATGCAGCAGTTAAAATATCCATGAAGGATGGTGCGAATATTTCTGTTAATAGTAACAAGAAAAAGCAATAGAGTCAGTGGTAGAATAGAGTTTATATGTGCGCTAAATTGAAGTTAAAATAGTGCGAAATAGTCCCTAAATCATAAACGCGCAAAATTCAATTTTTAATTGGAACTTATCATAATAATGTCCAAAATTCTGAAGTGTCCCTAGCAATGTACCTTTTGAGCAATTTCAAGCAATTTTTTTATTTTGATTAAGTTTTATTTTGACGATTTTTTCATTTGGGTTCATTTTAACAAAAAGTCACCCAAACAATATATGATAGCTAATCGTGGATCGTAAAAATTATGAATTTTATGATAGAAATCACTGCATAATCGTTATAAATGGATTTTAATTTTTTTCGATAAAAATTATCGTTATTTTTTGTATTTTTATTTTTTTCGTTCAAGAATAATCATTATTTTGGAATCTTTTCTTTCTAAAATAATTTTAAATGCGAATTTTTATGTTCTTAGATCAAAATTTTTCTTTAAAAAAAGATCAATTATTTTGAATCGAAATAATAAAAGACCAAAATAACAATTATTTTTGAGCGAAAAAAATAAAAATCCAATATTACGATCTTTTTGGATCAAAAAATTAAGATCAAAAGATTATTTTTGATATCCAAATAAAATAAAATAAAAATCCAAAATAACCTTTGAAAAATATCGAAAAAAACAATAACTGTCGAAAAAGGTCAACAAAATAAATAAGTTAAAACTTAATGATAACCATCGGATAAAATCAATTCATGTCATGCCCTATCTAAAATTCTCGAAAAAATCGATAATAGCCGAAAGATATCAAATAATGTCGAACAATCAAGAATTGTCAAAAAACAATGGAAAAGTTGAAGAACCACGAAGTATCTTAGGACTTCGCAAAAGCCAAAGAACATTGCACAGTGAGTGCCAAAAAAATTCTATTTCCAAGTTTCATAGATCAGTGAAAAGCAAAAAAAAAAAAAAAAAAATAACAAGTACAAAACGTCCCCGCTGATAGAAACAAAAAATTTTGGATTTATTTGATCTAAAAACAGAAAAAAACCTTAGAAACAATAATTTTTGATCAATAAATATAAAAATCCATGATTACGATTCGTGTGGATCGAAAAAAATATAAATCCAAAATAACGATTATTTTTGATCGAAATAAATAAAAATCCTAATTAAAAATTATATTTAATCGAAATAAAAAAGTTCAAAATAACAATTATTTTTGATCGAAAAAAATAAAAAAATCCATTAATACGATCTTTTTGGATCAAAAAAATTAAAATCTAAAGATTATTTTTGATCAAAAATAATAAAAATCCACAATTACGATTATCTTTGAACAAAAAAAAAAAAAATAGATGTCTAAAACTACGATTATTTTTGATCGAAAAAAAAATAAAAATCCATTATTAAGATCTCTTTGGATCAAAAAAATAAAAATCCAAAATGACAATTATTTTTGATCAAAAAAATAAAACTCAAAAATAACAATTATTTTTGATCAAAAAAAAATAAAAATCGAATATAAGATTATTTTTGATCAAAAAAAAAAAAAAAATAAACATCCAAAATAACGATTATTTTTTTTATAGAAAAAAATTAAGACCAAAAATTACGATTATTTTAAATCGAAAAAAAATAAATAAAAATCCAAAATTAAGATTATATTTGATTTTAAAATAAAAATTACAATATTACAAAATTAATTGATATATCTACGCTTGCCGAGCTTTCACTTCGGAGGTAGCTGGTACAAAAATTTTGTTTATTAATAACAAATATTTTACTTTTATTATGGTAACTATTTTTTAAAATAAATAAGAAGCCAATGGTTTTTTCCTCGCAATTCGCAATTGAACTCGTAATTATTTTAAAATTTTTCAAAAAAAAAACTGCAAAGATCAATCGCATCTTTCTTCTCAATTTCAAAAATTTTTTAAAAAATTTCTTAGAATAATTAACACGGAACTATAAAATAGGATACGTCAAATCACTTGCAAGCCCTAAGCTCTTTAAAATTTAGTTAACAGCTTTTTCTTGTGGACCCTTCAACACTCAGCGACAGACAGCACAACACTTCATGCAATGTCGAGTACATGTTGCTGCTGAAGTGTTCTACAAAACTAACAACTAAATCAAAAATTTTCCAGAGCAACTAAAGCAACAACAACAAGATTGATAACACAATAAAAAAATCATCAGTAAAAACAACAAAGCAGAGGCGGAACTTTTAAATCAAACAAAATAAGAAGGCCCTTTCATGCTGTGTCCGGTGCAGCACAAAACGAACATCCAACATTTACCAAATGACAGCCAACAAATGCAATTCCAACAATTGGATGGATGAATTGAGAAACTCATTTAATACAAGAAAAAGTAATTCCACGCTTATCAGCACAACTACAACGACGATAACTTTGTTATCTTTTTTTTTTTGCAAAATGTAGCCCAGAATGATATTTAACTTCCTTGGCTTCTTCATCAACGTCGACGTTCTTTTGAGTTGGCAAAATAATTGGATGCATTAGAAAAATTTAAATTTTACACACGCACTGCCACAATTGCTGGTAGTGGGTTTGAGTTGAGGCAACACTTCATTGTTGTTACCTATGTGCAACAAAGTACTCACATTTAAATTGTTGGAAAAATTCATTTAAAATTTCTTACTTTTCAAATGTTTTAACACACAACTTACTCAGCTCTAATTGCAGCTTTTGATTAAGTTGAGCGTTTGCCACGCCCATTATGAAATTGCAAATGCATGCCAAGTGCAAAAGTGCATATCTTTCACATGTTACAATTCCCCATGGTGTTGCGTTAAAACAATTCGCAATTATCTGTAGATGAAATTATGTTGAATAAATGACATTCAGTTGGATAAGCGGATATTCATTTGAAGTTGAGGTAATGGAATAAAGTCTTATTAAAAAGAAGACGTTCTGTTCGTTCATTTTTTCTTGGAACTTCCCCATTCAGCCACAGTTAAGCCCAAGCAAAACTTAAACCAAATCGAAAAAGCAGAATTCTAAATGCACTCGATTTTGTTAAAAAAAAAATTTAAAAACCTCATTTTAAATTTTTCATACTGCGAAAATAATTTTCTACAATTTTTGAACTAAGAACTAAGGGGACGTCCACAAAAAAAATCTCACCAAGGGGGTCGGAGGATCAATAAAAAACTTACGTCAACTTTTTAATGTAGAGACTATACGTTATTATAGCAGATTCAATTAAAAATTATAAGGCAAGTCTCACGGAAGGGAGGGGGAGGGGGGTTCCGTCAGAACTCACCAAATCTCACCAAGGGGAGGGAAGGGGGGATTGGGGTCCAAATTTAAAAAAAAAAAAACACCTCACGTAATTAATGAGAGGCCCTTAAAAAAGTATTAATAAGTTGCCACTCTACACATTTGAGATTTTCTAAGGTTTGATTACACAATATAATTTTAACTTCAACGGAGAGTGCCTCTAGAGCTAAGCTTTTAGACTTGGCTTACTAAAAGTGCAATAATTCAGTGTCTCTAATAAGCTTTTTATTCCACGAACTCTTTTATTTTATTTCAATTTAGTTAACATTTTGTCATTGCTAAATTAAGCCGCATTGTGAAATTCCATTAAAAGTCCCTTATAAGTCATTACTATTAAGCAGTTGGGACGGAAATACCGCTTTAACAGAAATCAGCATTTGGGTAAATTTTTTCTGATAATTTCTAAATTTTATAGTTTTTTAATGATTCATAATATTTAACGCATGAATGTGATCATCAATGACTTAAGTTTGATTGCTTTACCTTTTGTGGCTGTCTCAAAAGTACTTAAAAAAACATTAAGTTTTTTCTTAAAAAAAAATCACATCATAAATACAATAAATGCAAATTTTTCAAATAAATAAAATAATAAAATTGTTAAAGATAAATGCATTGTAAGCCTTGGTCATAAACAGCATAAGTGCGAGAATTGGTTGTCAATAGTGGTAGCGACAATTGTTTAACTTTAATTAGTAGTTAACTTAAATTATGCAGTCAAATGATTTACTCCTTCTAAATATCTTGAAGATTGTTATTTTTTTCTTGTCAACAATTTTTCATAAAAACCACAAGTGCAAATATGCTGCATTTGCTTAGCGCTGACTGGCAATCAACGAACGCTCTTAGCCAATTTAATATGCGCGCTTTAGCTTAAAATAAATAAGCGGCTAGATCGCCTGCCTGTCAGTTTTGCTGTATTTTAATAAATTCATTAGCTGCAGTTAATGGATTTCGCCAGCTAATGTTTCTAATGTTTTGGCTTATAAATTTTGAATTTTGTCATGGTTTTTTAAGCCGTTTAATGTTTGTTAAATACCACAATATGTCTGGGCTTTTGCTGGTAGCTTGCTGCGGTTGTTTTTGTTCATGTAGTGGTATTTATCTTCAAAGGCTTTGTTTAAATGAATAATATTATCTTTTTTTTAGTTACTTTTCTTTTAATTATTTTCATTGTTATTTGCAAAAAAAAAAAAAATTAAAATATTTATTTGTATTTCTAATTTATAATTTTACTACAGTGTATTTATGAGTTTTTAAATTAAAATGCAAATTTTGAGTTGATGCTCTTTTGAGTGGTTTATTAGTCAAGGACTTGCATTGAGTGTACTTCAATTGTCACTTTGAGTTCTTTGGCTACCAGTGCCACAAAAGTTGTAAAGACTTTTCAAGTTCAAAGATTTTTGGAATAAAATTTTACTTCTGAGGTGTCAGCATCTTCATTGGCAGCGAGTATGGATCAAATTTGTACTGAAGTGTATTGGCGGAAAAGTAATGCTGGTGTTACATTTCAAATTTTTATTGACTTTGTAAACATTTTTTGACTTTTTAACATTTATATTATCAACAATATTTGATTTATCGCACTCCAATGTTTTTTTTTAAGTTTTAAAAATATTTTTCTATTATCGCAATATTTTCAAAATTTTTCGGTATTTGAATTTTTCAACATTTTTCACCTATTTTAAAATTTTTTTGACTTTTTAAAAATTTTTGGACTTTTTTAAAAATTTTTGAATTTTTCATAAACTTTCTCAAGATTTGTGAACTTGTTATATGTGCATTTCCACAGAAATTGTCATTTTAGCCGGCCACTTTTTCCAATTTTTTTTGGAGCACACACTTCAAACATGGTTTTTCTTGATGTTTATATATTTTCAAGAGAAAGTCTGAACTTTAAGAAAAAACATGGTTGGGAGAGTGTGGTAAAAAAAAAAAGAAAAGAAAACAAAATCGAAAACGTGGCCGGCTAAAAACACAATTTCTGTAGAAGTACATATCGCACCGTCAGAACAAAAAGGCCGCAAATCAAAATAACGAGTTTTCGAGTTAAGTATACTACTATATAGCTCATTAAGTGATCTTAATTTTAGTCTCACCACCATATTTCTAGCTCAATTAATAACTTCTAAATTGCATTTCTAGATAAGAGATATTTTGTTCTGTATTTTTCCTTAACAAAACAACACCGCCTCATTTCAAAATATTAATATTTGGTTGTTAAAATAAAGAAAAAACAAATAAAACAACAGAGCCTTAAATCGAAAAAGTTTTTACAGTAGTAAATCAAAACAAGGCGGTATAGTTCTTATAAACCAAAAATATTTTAAATCAAAGTAATTGCAACACTGCCACATCCCTAAATGTGTCAATGTTACTCTATAGACTTGTGAAATAAGTTTGTAGTATTTCAGTTCCAGACTGTCATAGCTATAAATATGGCTGTCTTCAAATTCAGTGGAAAATTTTAGATTTCTTTAGCCTCAATTTTCTCGAAACTTAAAATTTTGAGATGCGTCCCTCTTGCTCTGACGGTGCGATATATGCAATACACTACAACTTTTTCAATATTTTTCAGAACTTAGTGATGATTTCCCAATATTGAAAATTGTTAAGCTTTGTCAAAATTTTTCGATCTTTTCAAAGTTATTCGACTTATTTTTAAAATTCAAAAATTTTCGAATTTTTATAATTTATTATTATGTATTTATTCAAGATTTGTGGACACCTGTTGTAAGTATTATTACATTTTTTTAAAATAAAAAATAATATATTATAAGTTCACCTAATTCTGTTTTTTTTCAACTTTTGGAATGGGCCGGAAAGTAAATTTTTCCGAAAATCTCTTGCAATGGCGTCACAGGTTTCTAACAGTTGCAGGGATAAGGCAGCAAAAAGGCTTATAAAAATAAACATGCTTTACGCACATTTTGCCTATATATCAATACAGAGAGTTGGAAATACACCTCAACAGAGTTGATGATTTTCTTGCCATAATCAACATTATTTCTATAATATTCCATGGCAAAATCAGTAAATTTTCAGGGTTTCCGATGATCTAAATGCTTTAGTTTTTGCGTGATAAAAATTTTGTAAGAATCTAAGCAAAAGCTCAAGCATAAAATATGCCATATTGCTATGCCAGACAGTTCTAACAGTTGAGAAATCCTCAGAATCGAAAAATTTAGGTGTTCATCATCATTTGCCTGAAAGGCAGCAATATTTTCGATACTTCCACCGGATCTATATCTTATTGGCAAGCAATAAATGTGCCACGAAATACTTTTTTCAAAACTATCCACATTTGACGAATAGCACACAAGAGGTTTTCTGGTACCACGGGTTGTTAGCAGTGCCTGGGACTTTGATTTCAGCCTGAAAATTGCGATAGGCCCCTTTGTGAGTGTAACATATCGGCTTAAGCTCTTTTGTGTGTGTAACGTGGTGGTGACTGTGACAAATTGCGAATAGAGCGTAAGCTCGTTGTGGAGCTGCTTTGGCTGAAGCTGGTGCTGTGTTCAGCAGAGGTGCGTATAACTTTATTTGATACTTCTGGTATGGAATTATACTTTGAAGAAATTGTTTCATATCATGGAGGTGCTAGTCGACATCGTACTTTGATCCCTTGCATACTATGGGGTTAAACCTTTGTACCAACCAAAGTATAGAAAACAATTAATTTTCGATATTTCATATAAAAACATCATGAAAAATTCTTCATCATTTTTATTCTTCGGTACCCACATAAATAATTTAAGTAACCAGTATAATTTAATGTTATTTTTTGATGGCCTTATTTTTTTTTTGTTTTTCAAAAATGTCTTTCCATCTTCTAGCTAAAAACGTAGTTGGTCTCTTTTCGAATACCATGACATTCAGAGCAGATCATCTTTAAATGCCCATGCTGAGCTGATGGCTTTATTGTCTTTTAATATCCTAGCGATTTATATTCCTGTGAGCTTCAATTCATCATAGGGCTAAATATTCAAATTTTTTTCTTTTCAATAACGAACAATTTGTGAAAAAATCATGAAACTTCTAAAAAATGAAACTGAACAGACACAATGAATGAATTCATTGCAATTAAAATGGGGTTAAAACAAAAGCATAATACGAAATAGGCAAATATTAAAATTTCAAAAAATTTGCATAAAACCGTAGTTGTCACACCCGTCACAAGTTTGCAGTAATTCGTCAGCTGATATAAATAATCACATCTAATTAATTAATCAATTTCATTTTAACTTTTAGACTTGTGATATTAATTGTCTCCAGTGAAATGTTCATAAAAGTTTTTCGTTTGAAAGATGCATGTGTGCTATTTCTTGTGAATTCGTTTGAGTAGTAAATAAGCCAGTTATTTTTAAGTCAACAAAAGTTGTGTTTTTGATTAGATTGATATAGATTATAGATTGATATTGATGATATGTTGTCTTAACATATATTGAAACTGAAGAAAGGTAATTGTGTTTTAGTGGGCCGTGCCACGCCCTAAACAGAAAAATATACTTTCGCAACTAAACTATCGAACCGATACTATGCGCAAAGCAAATCATTTTAGTTGTATGAATAAAAAAAACTATTTCTCATACTTTATCGTTAATTTCCTACCAAAATGAGTTTGAATAGATACAAAAATAAAATTTGTTGAATTTTTTGTTTGAACTTTTTTTGTGCCATAATAAAAAAAACAATACTTTTTTTCCTAGAAACAATTTTATATCCAATTTCAGTTATTTTTTCGAACTTTTTATGTCCTCAACTGAAACTCCCTAACTTCGACTACATAATCTTATACAAAAAGACACTCAATCAACTCACTGCATTTTTTATTCAGCCTAATTGATTTGCTGATTACACAGCCCCATACAAACTTTGATATAAACACAACAATAAAATTCAATTAGTCTTCAAATTATGGCCAAAAAAGATTACTATATTTATAGCTGCATGATTACTAAGTCTATTTTACGTACAACCCAGATTTGCATAGTGCGCTAATATTCGCCAACTTTGCCAACATCTTCCACCGTATGCATTTTAAGCCACTTAAAATATCACTGATTTACTTAGCGTCTATAAGTTGACGTGGGGAATATTTAAATTAAAAAAAATAAAAAAAAAAAACGACAACAGAGATAGCCCGAGGAAATGCAAGAGGGAGTGATAGTGGCGGAGTGCACTAAATTCTGATACATAAGCCGACTGGTCACACTTTCTGGTGTGCCGCATGACTACTTACTGGACCAGGACTACTGATTTTTCTCCGTTTAACAATTAAAGCGGCGACACTGCAAAGCATCAATGGCAATGGCAGTGGCAGCGGTGGTGTCGTTGACGGCAGCAATAGCCGCCGCGACAGTTTCATTTAATGATTTTTATGCAGAGCAGCGGTTAAATCTCAACATTGTTCTTGCATAGGGCAGCAACAGCAGCAGGCAATTCAAACAACATCTGCATTTGTTGTTGCTGTTGCTGTTGTGTCTTTTGTCGGCAACATACATAATTTGTTAGCGCTGCGCATGCGTACAGCAAGCGACATCAAATGCGTGTGTGTTACGTTTGATTTGATGTTGCTTTTGTTGTTGTTGTTTTGTTGCTGCGGTTTTAAACTTTTAGTTGTTTTTGTTTTTTGTTTTGTAAAAATATTGCCCCGAATACGCGTCATGTTGCGTGAAAATTAAAATTTTAGACAACATCATTTATTGCTGTAAGCAGCAGCAACAGCATCGCACACTGGGCTATATTGCATTGGATTTGGCAATTCTGTGTTTTAATTCTTTGGGTTTTTGTATTAAAGTTTTTTTGTTGGAAAGGTTGTGAAAAGGGGCATTGAAGAGTGCTATTTTCTAATAGTAGGCGGTGCCACGCCTTTAACGAAAAATTCACACCTGCGCAAAATGAATTAACCGATTTTAATAAAATTTGGTTTGGAGATCGATCGAACTCTAAGGAAGGTTATTAAAGCTCTAAATTCTTTAAATGGGCGTGGTACCGCCCCTAATGACAAAAAACGCTGCCACGGCAAAGTTGTTCAACCGATTTTGATGATTTTTGGTATTGAGATAGACTGGTTCTTAAATAAAAGAGTTTAATTTTCGTGAGGCAATGCCACGCCCCTTACAGGATTTATTGCTGTAAGCAGCAGCAACAGCATCGCACACTGGGCTATATTGCATTTGATTTTTGAATTCTATGTTTTAATCCTTTGGGCTTTTTTTTAAATTGAATTTTTTTTTTTGTTGGAAAGGTTGTGAAAAGGAGCAGTGCAGAGTGTTGTTTTTTCTAATAGTGGACGGTGCCACGCCCCTAACGAAAAATTCGCACCCGCTGCAAAATTAATAGACCGATTTTAATGAAATTCGCTTGGAGATAGATTGAACCATAAGGAATGTTATTAAGGCTCTAAATTCTTTAAGTGGGCGTGGTACCGCCCCTAATGGCAAAAAACGCTGCCACGGCTAAGTTGTTTCACCGATTTTGATGAAATTTGGCATAGAGATAGACTGGTTCTTGAGTAAGGAAATTTGTTTTTAGTGAGGCAATGCCACGCCCCTTACAGGAAAAAACGTTTCCACTGCTAAGCTAATGGATCGAGTTTGATGAAATTTGGTACAGTGATAGACTGGGACCTAAAAAATAGATTTGTTTTTAAATGGGTGGTGGTGCCACGCCTCTTATCAGAAAATATGCTTTCACAGCTAAAGTAACGGACCAATTTTCATTAAATTTTGTGCGGAGATAGATTTAAAGATATGTACTTTTAAGTGAATGGCGAATTGGCTCAAAAATAATGCCTATGTCTATATATTACACTTTTTCCGATTTTTTTGATTTGTCAACATTTTTCGACTTTGTAAACATTTTCTATACCGTCAAGCCAAAACATCAGCTTACGCATCACTCCATATTTATCACTTTATTTTTTTTGCTTAAAGTAACCCATTGTGCATGAAGAATTTATTTTTTTTGTCAGCACTCGTGAGCGATTATCTATGCATGCGTTTCCATGTGCACGCTTGTGTGTCATGCGCGTCTGCGTGCGTTAGTGATTTGCGCCCTTTACCATATCCTCCCTAGAGTACTAGTTGTCGCCCTTTTTTGATTGAATAGACAAACGGCCAGCAGCAGCCTAAAGACAGGCCGACCGACCGAACGAAAAGTTTATCTCACTCAGTGGTTGTCGGTGTCGGCAGCGGCGGGCCAACAAATAGCTGCGGGCCAATATCAATTTGTTGTTGTAATTGTTACATTGAGCATATGGTGCTGAATTGTAAAAGTTTGATGGCAGCTGTGCCACATTACTGTTGGCAGCGGCGGCAGCAGAAATCTAGGGAAGGGCTCTCTATTGCTGGACGATTGGCCGATCGCCCGCGGGCGCATAATTAAATGCGTTTATATAAATATTAAGTTGTTCCTTTAATCTGCGTACATTGCCAGTGAACGGTGAGCCGTGGGCCGTTGTCGTGCATGCGACAAGGGCTAGCGTGCGTGCGTTTCGCATCAAGCTTAAGCATTTCATAAAGAAGCACATTATCATTTTAATGGAAAATAAAAATTTTCTATTTTACGGCGCAAAAAAAAAATGTGGTTTTGTCAATTTGTATCTATAGATTTTGTTGGCCATAAATCACGCTGCAGCATTCAATAAATTGTCATCAATTTTCGAAATGTCAACAGCAACAAAAACCTTCAAGCTTTACTGAGTTTCAAGCGACTTAAGTCGTTCACAAAAGAGTCTCTGCACTCGCATGGTGTGTTGACTGTCGCATAAATCTTTTTTTTTTTCGAGGTGTTTTTAAAAATAAAATTATTTTCTACTGCGAAATGCTATACATGAGTGATTTCGAGGAAGTGCTACTTTTTGAGAAAAGCATTGAAGAATTGTCGAAATAAATCTTGATTCAGATGTTTTGATTGTTATTTGATTTGCAAGCTCTAAAATATGGTAAATTAACTATTGGCAGACAAATGTTGTTTGAAAAAATGTAAGCAACATTTATGTATATTAAGTAAAAGATCCCAAAAACTATTTTCAATTCACGATGACACTTCAGTGGATGTTATTTAAAATATTCTCGCTATTTCTTCCAAAAATATTTTACGAAATAAGAGGTCCGAAATCCTTTTTCAATCGAGCAACACAATAATTTTCTTTTGAACATTTTTGCTGAGACTTAGACCTAGCGGGTACAGAGTGCGGTTTCGAGCCTTTGCCATTGCACGGCGAAATTCAATTGATTTTTGAAAAAATTTGGGCCGAATAATCCTTTTAGCAATATCTGTGCCTCCGTTGTTGCTATTTCAAACCGTTTTTTGTAGTACTTTACCGGTAATTGATGAATATCGTTCACGGTCCCGATTACAATAACGTGACGATATAAAAACAAATTATTTCTGACATAAGGTTTGGTCGATCTATCGCTCTCGGCGATAATATAATGCTTAAGGCACGAAAAACACTTCGAACACTGAGCGCGTATTGTTTACTTTTTATTAATGTGATTTTTTAAAAAAATATCTGTCTGTTTGTTAGCTATAGATCTGGAAACTACTGAACCGATTGAGCTCAAATTTATAGGCTTAATTTGTTTGATTTTGGAAAGGTATAAAACATAGTTTAAACTTTTTTGAACAACGGGGAGTGGCACCTTCCATATAAAAAAAAACCTTTAAAAAGCTATATCTTGGTGCCTATGGTAGCCAAAGTTCTAAAATTGTTGCGTGAATGTATACATTGAATGTAACAAACTACTCAGGCAATTTAAATGGAATCGAACTTTGGGGCGTGGCTCATCTAATACTGCAAAAACTCTTTAATTTCTATTCTTGTTATCTATACCAAGTTATGAAATCTGGTACATGAACCCAATTGTCTGCAATGCGTAACTGCGTAAAAGTAGGCGGCGTTGTACAACGGGAAGTACACGGGCAATGCCGCAGGTCCAGCTAGTTATGAATACATAAATGTGAATTAAAATAACCATAAAAACTCAACAAGAACGCGACAAGAACGATAAGGACCTAAAATTTCTCGTACGAGAACGAAGCAGCCGAAAATTTCTCGAACGAGAACGACTACGAGACGATAAGCATGGCACCACCATGAGCACGATACGATAATTTTTCAACTATCGTATCGCTCTCGTATCGATCAATATATCGATATACTTAACATTTTTTTTTTTTTGGAGGTTGGCCGAAGCGCCCTCTTGAGTAGTAGGGGCTATGTTCAAACTAATATTCCAACTTTTCCCATCATTTGGTTCATGATTGAAATGAATGAAATTTTTCGTAAAAAATGGCCCAGAACAGCGCTGATGATATCCGCAAGTCTTTGCGATCATTTTCCTTACATATAATTTTTTTTGAAAAATATGCCAAAGCACATTCTTGAGAGGATCGGGAAGCTCTGGCTGCTCATTTTGCTGTCTAAAATTTTGATTTTTTTCTGTGCCCATTAGTTGTGTTAATTGATTTGCAAAAAAACATTTATTTTTCTTCAGAAAAAAGGCTCGAAAATACTCCCTTCACTTCTCAAACCGTTTGACTCTTACTAACTGATGAGAGTAAAATTTAACTTTCCGAGTTTGTTTGACTTTTTATCGTTATATGGCCAACTAAGTTTTCTTTTTAAGGAGCCAAAGCGTTGCTTTTTTTCATTATGAAATTACTCTCATAACATTTCATTCTATCTGCTCTCTTCAAAAGTAACAAAAAAAAAAAAAAAAAAAAAGGAAAGAGAGTTCGTCCTTTGAACTTCTAAACCAAATAGATACGAGCGTTACAAATGAGAAAGACTACAAAATTTAAAAAGCAGCATAAGCAACGAAAAATTAATCGATAATTTTTGTGTGAAGTCTTGCAAAAACTTAATCCTAAAAAATATTATATATTTAATATTTAAGAAAATTAGTATGCAATAATCCTATTTAGCACAAATATGTTGCTTTAAAAAATAAATTATTAAAATTGGTTCAGTATATTATGCGCCAAAGCGTTACAAGCCATTTCCATGTAACCAATAACATATAAATAGTATATACATATGTAGGAAAGCAATGTATTTTTCTGAATTTTATTAAAATTAAAGGAATGTTGCATTTCCCATAATGCGCATTATCCATAATTTTCGTTTTATATAACCTAGACCGCATTTGCTTAAATCCTTCTAGCGATAAGTGCACCAAATTTTTATTCAAATTTTGTTTATGCGCTAAGCGACCTAAAAAGTGTCTGAGCATTTTTGTGCCACATAACATTTTATGAAAATCACTTATTTATTTATTAAAAGGCTTTATAATTGAATTAAATAAATTAAAATAAATATTTAAAAAAAATCACGATTGAATACCTTAAAAGTCATTAAAGGATTTAAAATGATCGAACGTGTGGTAATTAACAATTTTAATGAGATAACTCAACAAAACTGTTGACAGGTTGACAATGATGCCAATTGAAAGCAAATCAATTAGCATTTTTAGTGCAAACATTTGCACGCGGTCGTTATGACCGATAACATTTTGCTAACATACAAGTGAGAAAGAGACTGTCATTTCGCTATAAAACTTTGACATCTCTAGTCATCAAAAGTGAAAAATGTCAACATGCGATAGTCATGACGAATTGCCTATTTAACGAATATGACCCCCACCTGTTTAGTTTTTCGAATTCACATATATGGTGACTTATGCTACCACACAATATGCACGTAGTTTTATTACCCAACTCTGTTATTTTTTTTTAGTAATTTAAGCTGGTCTGCTTAATTTTGAGCTGTTTTTGCTTTGGAGCTATTAGTTTTTGTAGCTAGCAACAACAATAACCAATTAATACAAACAACCAGCAGCTAACAAAACAGCATGTCAACGGTTAAACAAGCGGTGTTTGATTTTTGCATGATCGATTTCATTATTGAATTCGCTTTTTGTTTTAAGGCTAAGGTCTGCACTGCTAAAAAACTGAGATAATAATATTTGTTTGTTGCTGGGCAATAAAATGTGGTTAAAAATTTGGCATGAAATTTGAAGAAAATTAAATTTATTTTGCTTAAAGTTTTCGTAATACTGAGTACTTTAATAAAGAATTACGAAAATTGCCATTCACATTCTTTTTGACACATGACAGCTGTCAAAAGCTTGTACAAAATTTTAAAAGTCCTATAAAAAAAGCAGATTGGTCGAAAAATTGTCATTTAAGTGTATGGTTTCGAACTCTTTAAGCCGAAAGTATATCTCCACTGAGAAATTTCATACAAAATATATGAAATTACAAGTGGAACCATAATTCCTGTTAGCATTATAAAATTCTGCTAATTGACGACGCTAAAACTCTCAGTTCAGGCTTTCTTAAAAAATTGTAAGAGTTTTTTGAAATCATTGCCTTTGCTATATGCTACAGAATATTCCTTCTTGCAACTCGTTGCGATTCAGTGATTTTATTTAAGTTGCACGATCATGTTTGACAATAAAATGTGATCGCTTTTGCAGTAAAAAGAATTCTTGGTGCCAATGCCTGAATTTTATGGAGCCAACCTTCCGAAACTTGATTTGTCTTAAGATCAAGGCTTTATTTTGTAGTAGATACATAAACGTACATATACACGGTATGTATCCTATGAAACACTAAAAAATCACTAATTGTTTTCGATCGAATTTGCTTTAACTGCTGCACTAATTGCACTTGTATTGTTCCTGAAATGACGGTAATAAAAGGGGATTGCTGCTGTTGTTTAAAGCTGTTGCTATGATGAATTGGACTAGCTGAAAAATTAAGCTGTGGGTTTGATATAATATTTATTATTGATTGAGTATTTTGATGGAGATGAGATTAAGGATCATAAGATTCAACGTAATATTAATCAGACTACTAAGATATAAAATATTTGCGGAAGCTATTTGAAAGAACTTCATGCAATTGCCATTACTTTAAGAAAAAAAGTGAAAATAAAATATGTGGAATTTTGCTACATTCAGTACAATAAAAATTTATTTCATTTTATTTTGTTATAGTTTTTGTTTTTATTTATTTTATGGTTATGACATTGAGTTAATTTAATATTTATAATTACAGATTTAAATAAATGAAATGGAATGTAAAAAATTTTGTTCATCACCGCAGTGGCATAGCCATTATCATGAAGATAAATCCAATTGGGTGAAATATTGTTTAAATAAAATTAATATAATATAGATTTATTTAAAAATGTATTAATTTATGATAATAATGACCATGATCAGATTGTACAGGGTTCCATATGTGCGAATTTATATTTTTTAAGTAATAAATAGCATAAAAAGTTAAAAAAGAAAAAAAGAAAAATGGACATCGAGAGCTACTATAAGCGTCCTCACGATGCTATTCAGTTAGAAAAAAAAAAAAAAAAATTAGTTGTTAATTTAAGGACTAAGATATTCACAAGTTACTACCTTTAATTTGGTCACGATTGTAATAGAGCTTATAAATCTCTTTAGATGGCATATTGTTCTCACTTTCAAGTTTCCCAATTTTAGCTGAAAAGTTCCAGCTACGCCGCTGATCCATTCATTTATTCTTATATTCAATTTACCAAAACTCTCTCATTTAATTGGTGCTCAAGTAAAGAGAGTAAAGTTGTTTTTTTTTTTTCTCTAAGTCGACACCAATTTCAGCTCATTAGAATCAAAAATTTGCTTAAAGTAATTGCTTAGAATACCGAAAAAATCATTGGGAAATTTAGGGATATTCATCGCTTCTTAATTTTTCTCGTGGAAGATTTTCGAGGAATGAGAAAAAATCCACTGGAAAATGAGGTTATCGGCAGTACTTTTTTTGGGGACATTTTTTGACGTTTCAGGCAAATTTTTTTCCCTAACTTTGTAGCAAGGAATTTAATGAGGAAAGGGTCAATGTTAGCAATATTTTGTTATTTTATTTGATAAAAAGATTTTTTAGCATATTTACAAGACAAATACAAATACATACACAAATACAAAGCAATTACTGATATTGGTCTAGTACATGGAATCCAATTTGGATACTGTAAAAGGCTTCATAAAAGGAGTAGATGGCAAGGTATCAAGCTATGATATACTCTATTTTAGGTAATTTATTTTTGTAATATAGATAAATGTACTTCATTTTTATTTATAAAATTGTTCAGCTAATGTCAGATATGAAAAATGCAACTGTGATTTTTGGCCGATTGGTAGAAATTGTAAATATTTTGGCAGCACTGGATATGAAGTTTTCCATTCCTCAATTATTTATGATTGCAAAATTTCGCTCTCAGGAAAGAAAGAAATCCGAAAGAATCATTTTCCTTCAGATAGTCATGATAGGGGTGATTGATTGTTTTCTCAAGCTGCTTGGTGGGCATTTTATCTGATATTCTGGATATCTCATATAAATCGACATCTTATGCAAGAGCAGTGGCGCAGTGCAGCTCGTCGTCCCTAAGGATCTCAAGCTTTAATTTAATTTTCCTCTTCTTGCTTGTGATTTTTTAGCAAAAAAAAACATTTACGATATATCTCCCAAGGAAATTTTTTGTTTACTAAAATCTAATTGCTATTCTGGTGTAAGGCTCCGAGGAAGCCTATTTTGATGGTGATAAAATAAATTTGGTCGAGAATTAAAAACCTAAATATTTTATAGAACCAGATTGGCTATTTTTTAGACTGCTGTTATCCTAAACGAGCTAAAATTTTAAATAAATAAATTATAAAAAAAATTAAACTAACTAATATAACATTGGCTGCTGTTGGTTGTCTGATAGTTGCACGACTTAGTTTCATTTGATTCGTCCAATAGTTGGATGATTTATTAGTTTTCATTAAAATGTTAAAAAAAATCCACTTTTAGACGAATAAATGAAAATTTATCATCTGTCTATCGGATTACTAGATTATTAGACAACCGAAAAATATATAACTTAACTTTGATTCATAAGCGGCTCTATCGGTTTCGGAGATATCGGTGCAGATGGGAACAAAATATATTTCACATTATAAAATTTTCTGCACCAGAAAGTGGGTGGAATTTTTAAACAATAAAAAAGTTTATTCTATATTGCTTGAAAATACCGGAAAAAGGAGTGCCAAGTTGTCGAGATTGATCCGAGCAAGGCCAGAATTTTATGTCAAAGCCGGGAGCCCAGCAGGATATGAAAAATTTCTGAAATAGCCAAGAATTGAAGGATCTATGTCACATGTACTTAAATTAAATTAAAACATGAATAAAAGGTCACCAAGTTTTTCCAACACCAAAACTTAAATATTATAAGATTTTATTAATTATTTTTTAATATTGCTGACCAAAAAAAAAATCCTTTAATTTTTTTCCAAAAAATGTAACTTTTTACCATTTCGGGAAAATTTTACTTTATTTTCAGAAGGCAGGGAATCTCATCTTTTAACTTGGAAACCCTGGCTGCTAACAATTTTAATAAAGATTTTAGAGACAAAAAACTTTATTGGCAGAAAACGCGGTCATTCGTTTTTTCAAGTGAGCTATTGCAGCATTTGATATAACATTTAATATGAAAAGGAAGCCAAAAGTAAGTGAGACTAAACTAGTAGGCGTGGCACCTCGCATATAAATAAAAACCTCTAAATGTTATATTAAATGATTTGTATAGGGTACCTGTTATGATTTAACATAATTTCCTCTCCACGAATAACATTATGCCTTGTAAAACTCAAAGTCTAGCGGCTCAATTTCTTCATTTAGAATTAAGGTCACCCTAAAAGCTGCACGTCTTACAATTTTTTTCTTTATATGTGCAATTTTCATGGTAATAAAGTTATTAAAAAATCATCAGTCACTCACTTAAGCTAACCGCAGGGGGAAAATAACTTTGAAATGCATCTTCAACGCTTTATCTTGGCCGCAGTTCAAGCGTGTTAACCTTCTGATTCACTTCACTATTTTTTTTGTATTCCCTCCATTTAGAATTGCAAATTTAATTTAATCATCGTCAGCAACAACTGCAACGATAATGGCGGCATCTGCTAAGTTGTTGCTGTTGTTGACGGCGACAACACCGAAAATTGTTAAAGAAAACGGTTAAACATAAGGGAACAGCATTTAACGCCCGCAAATTGTCGTGGAAGCTGTTGGCATCACAACAACCAACCAACCAACCAACCAACCGATAATAAGAAACGATTCGAAAACAACATACATATGTTGGTGAAAATGCTTAAGGAACACAGGGCTGGATTTAAAGTTTTGTGAATTAAGGAGAGAGTTAATGCTCATATGCGTTGACTATTTATGAGTTGATTTTTTAAATATTCATATTTAATTTTCATTGATTTTTTATTAAACTTTGAGCAAAAGAAATATATTGTCTCTTTATCATTTTGTCGCTAAAGTTGATTTGGCCCAGTGCCTGCTAGATCCACCACTGTACATAACACGAAATTCAGAAAATTAGAAATTCTTTGATTGTAGCGTAGATTCATTACCACACTCGTCGGTGTTCTTTTAGAAAGACGACAACAACAAGCGAAGCGAAAATTAAGGAAAAAGACTGACAATGAGCCACAAAAGAAAAGAAAAGAAAATGAAATTGTGATTGCGGAAAAGCGTGCGAAATTCTCACGAAAAGTAACAACACTTAAGTCATGTTGTTGCTGTTGCAAATGTTTTCGGTATTCTTGTAACATTAACCAACACTAAGCTGTAATTGATGTTTGAATGCATATATATATAATTTTCCAAAAAAGGCTAAAATGTTAGGAACAAAGGTGCAAAAAAAAGACAAATTGAGGATATATCCAGTTCGACCGACATGGCGCGTTGGAACCAAGTTTGAGTGCGACAAAGGTGTCGATGAAAATGACGAGTGCCATCCTGTTTCTAAAGGTCAAAGGCTTTAGTAAAAGTTTTATCTTACGATAGGAAGCATAATTTTTGCATCTCACTAAAGCATGCTTCCCCTTATGAAGTACTTTTTTTCATATGTAAATATTTGTTACTTCTATTTTCGAAATGGCATCATCAATTTTCATGAAACTCGGGGAGATTGTGTATGCAAAACTATGTATAAAATAAGATAAAAAAGTATTTTTAAAATTCTTCAAGAGCGGCGTGGCACTGCCCAAAAGTCCATTTTTGAATTTCAATATCTCGAAAACTATAAAAGATTTTGCTGTAAAATTGAGTAGTTAATTAGAAAACACTACTGGATCTAGCTGGCTTGAAAATGTAAGCAGGCGTGACACTTTTCTATCAGAAAATAAAACTAATTAGTACCGAAATAAAACTAATTCTACCCAAAAATGCACTGAAAATTTAAAAAAAAAATTAAATTTAGAGTAGAAGTTGTCAGGAGACGAAAAGAAGAAGAACAAAACATATAGTTATTGTCGGAGGCTGTTTATATTTTTCATGATCAAAGTTCCTTTTTTTTAATAGTCAGTCACAATCTTCAGAGCTTTTTTTTGGAAAAACTATCTAGGTCGATTAACAAAAAAGAAGAAAAAAAAAGGAATAATTTCAGACCATATGTCCAAACTGCAGTACCAGACTGCATACTCAGTTTTTCTGTCACCAAAAGTATGAATTTTGAACTTGCTTGGCTTCGTATGTCCCAAAAGACCCTTTCGGGGAAATTAAAAAAAAAAACTTGGATTATGAACAGCTTTGGGCACTCCCAGTCAATCAAGTGAACTATTTGGAATAATTTTTCTAATAAAAATTTATTGTATCAATCACTGCAGATTGGTTGAAAGCGATTTTGAACTGCTTTGGAGACTGTCTCAGTTCCCCGTGACCTTGGATTCCTTTTGGGAAAGTTTTTTTGGAGTTTTTGTTTCTACGAAAGCCAATAGGGAGGGTTAAACTGGATTTTAAGCCTGGAAAAAATATGGGAAAACATATTTCAGTCTTTTAGCGGTTCAGCCTTCACAATGGATGGGGAAGATCAAGAACAGATTTTGAACACATTAGGAGCCAATTTGAATAATTTTTCAGCTAAAATTTTCCATGCCAAATTCATTTCCCATCGGTTAATGTAATAATTATCAATTTCTTATTAAAAACGAGCCGTTTCAAGGTACAGACTGTAATATAATATGCTTAAAACCATATTTTCGACCATTCCACATTGATACATAGAATAAAAAAAAATTCTTTTAAAAAAAAGGTTCAAAGTTGAAACTTATGTGCTCCTTAAAGAATTCAAAATTAATTTTCTACCTTTCAGCATCGATTATAACATAAACAATTTTACCTAAATGGAGCACTTGAGGACCTTAGTGATGTCCAAAATCCAACTCTGACCACTTCGCATAAACTTTTGCAAAACAAAAAAAAATTTCGAAAAAGAAACCCTTGGAGACTATGTTGAAGTCTTTTATTTTTTAATCTTTTTAAAACTTTGTTCATTAAATGGATGTCAGCAAGACCCAAATGATGTCCAAGAACTATTTGTGAGACTTTTTCTATTGCTTGGTGAAAGCGATTTGTTATTGGGAGAAGTACATAATTTGGGTATTTAAATGACCGTAATTCAATTTTCAACCTTTGCTATCAAGCTTTTTTTTAAGAAATGTGCTTTTCATCTTTCTTTTTAAGGGAATTGGTGGTGTTTTTGATGATTTAAAAATCTATATATATAAATGCAAACACTCGAGCTTAAGTATGAGTAAAGTTGGCACTATGGCCACTATAAAGCTGTGAAAATTTGTGAGTACTAATTTTTTGAAGTGCCTGAGGATCTTATAACACTTTCGCTCTCAGCAGCTCATATATCACTTAAAAAATAGTTATTGATTTATTGGTGCTATAATAATTACGTAGTTATACCTCTTTTCTTAGTTGATTTTGTAAAGTCATGTAAAATGGGCAGAGCTGTGAAAGAGTGCATTCATTTGCAATTGAAATCCATTGAAGTCACTGCCAAAAATACAGCATTCAGAGTGCAGCTATTTAAAAATGAAATCACCTTTAGACTTCAAAGCCATAAGTTTGCAGCCTTTTCTATCAAAAAATAATACAAGAAGAAGAATTATGTTTGCATTGAAGTCACCTCAAATCACTTTTAAATCGCTGCAATCACTTGAAGTCGCTGCAATCACTTGAAGGCGCTGTTACCCGGTGTTACTTGGGCTAAAACGAAAGAAATCACGACTACAAGCAAACGAGGCGTGGTAATGTGATGAAATTTAGTATAATGTACATCCTGTGATAGTAAAAAGGGCTGAAATCGGTTGAAAAACACGCCTACTATTGACACAAATAAATAAATTAAATATAAAGCTTATTTAGATAACTATTTAAGGTTAAGCAACTTATTCGTCATTTAACACATTTACAAAAAATGTCTCCGACTAGCACTGAACAAGAACCAAAAAAATTTCAATAAGTAGGCGTAGCACCGCCCATATACTTTTGAGCTTAATATCAAAGGAATTTGGGCATCAATTTGCTATATTACATCATGTTTTGATATATTCGCAACGGAAAACCACCAAAATCCCAAACTTTGTGTGCAATTGAAAGAAAAATGTGTTATGATTAGGATGGTTGATCAGCTGAAAATTACTCTTTCAAAAATACTTATTTTATCACTGCTAATATTTGTTTTCTTCAACTGATGTATTAAATGTGATCAGATCTGTGTAAAAGGACTTTATCTTACCATAGTGAAAAATTCAGACACTACCATATTTATACGAATGATATACACGTGAAAGATATACACTTCAATAAAAATTTTTTTAAGTGTCATTTTATTTTTGTTGCAGCTCAGTGTATTTTTGACAAGGCCAAACATAACACCCATAATATACTTGATATTCTCTATTGTTTTGCTAAGACCAGCATATTTGTCTTTGACCATAGCATGTGGGTGCTATTTTTGTTGTTGTTGTTATCAACTTAACCTTCTTGTAGTAAATTGACTTTAAAATAGACAAAAATTTTCAATAACAACGAACGTCAACGTCATCAATTGAGATATTGTTTTTTTGCATAAATTGACTGATTGGTTGAATGTTGATGGAAAAAGTAGAAATATTGGCAATCAACCATTTGATTGTCCATGATTTTCATGCATCAATTGACATCATTGCTGTTGCTGATATCGTTGTTGCTGTTGTTGTTTCTTGCTGTCACTGCCATTGTCGTTGTCATTAACGTACATAGTAATTGTTGTTGTCATTTTAATGTGATGTGCGATGGTCAATTTTGAAAATTACATGCGCAGAATTTTCTTGTGATCTTAGGGAAGGAATTTACATTTGTTGGGAAATTTTTTTTCAGGTACGAAAATTGAAGATTTGAGTATTAGAAGAAAAACTAAAAAAAATTTGCTTAAAGTCGATAGGTTATTTAAAGGGTTTAAATGATATCACTTAAAAATTTTATACAAAAATTTAGTTTAAATAAATAAGGAAAATTCGTTAACCTAAAAACAGTCATAAGAATTCGGATTTTTTTTTGCAATAAATTTATGATTTTAGAAACTAAAAAAGTTGCTCAAAAATGCTTGAAGAGTTGCTCAAAACTTTGAGCCACAGTATGATACTTTTTTTTTCTTTTTTTTTTTTTAGCAATATCTCATTTTATTTGTACGTTTCAACACATGTTGGAATTTTCTATATTTTCCGTATAATATGCGTAATTATTCTACTTAAAAAATTGTGCTAATTTGCACAATATGCAAATACACATTCGCTTATTTGCTTAACCTGATGATGTTGTAGGCATGCAGCACACTTGTTTAAACTCAAAACACTTTTCTTTTCCCCTATTGAACGATCAACATGAATTGCCTTACATAAGCCGCAAATATTTTGCGCCATTGATACAAAAAATTCAAATGACCCCGTTTTCTAATTGATATTCATAAAATAAAAGAAAAAAAAGTAAGACATAATTTTGAAGGAACATATATTTATCATAATGAAACTTGAAACTTTTAAAATTACTGAACTTTTGATGGTTTCTAATTTCCACAACAATTTGCCATCTACTTGAAGTAACAATAAATTCAAGTTGCTGCATAAAAAATGCAAGATTCCCTTAAACCGATATCACTACTGTCACAAAGGCTGCGCATAAAGCACCGCAGCACCGTAGACAATCGATCATTGAAATAAACGAAGAATGTTATGCCAACTTTGGGATGGTATATCAAAGTAAAGCGCAACAAAAGAATAACATTGAATTGAAACTGGCTAAGAGAGAAACAATGGAAAAGAAAAATACTTTTTTTTTAAAGCCCAGCTAAAACCAAAAGCCGACAAAGCGAACGATTTTGCGAAAAATCCAAAGCGCATTGCGGGCGGTAGATGTAATTGGATATTAAGGGATAATGTTTTATATGAAAAAAATTTAAATAGAAATTATCAAGAGATTTTAGCACATAAAATATGATGAGCCAATTCATAGCTCAAATAAATATCACACAATTTTTCGACGTTTAATTTGGAGTGCGTCTCTTCTAATGGGTGATTTCTTGCTTTTTGTTTTTTCAGCGAAAATTTTTTGACACTTTACGCAAGATTTATAAGATGTGTCAACACCAACAATTCTAAACAAGGTTTGCCATTTTGCTATTAATAGACTTGCGCTTCCAAAAAATTTAATTTTATTAACAAAATTCGTGCTCTGTGAGGAATGTGAAGGTTCAACTTTTCATCGAAAAATTTTTTTTAGTGACGAAGCTCATTTTTAGCTCAATGGGTACGTTAACAAACAGAATTGCTGAATTTGGTCTAAAGAGCAGCCAGAGGCAGCTCAGCACTCTAAAAAATTCACTTTTTGGTGCAGTTTGTGGGCCGGCGGCATCATTGGATCTAAGTTTTTCAAAAATATTGAAAATCGCAGCATTACAGTCAATGGAGCAAGATACCGTGCGATGATTACCGACTTTTTTTTATCCAAAATGGAAGAATTGAACTTGGTTGCCATGTGGTTTCAACAAGACGACGCCACATGTCACACGCGACGCGATACCATGCATACATTGAGAGGCGAGTTTGGTGAGCAATTAATATCACGTTTCGGCCACCAAGATCACGTGATTTGACCCCATTACACTACTTTTTGTGAGACGATGTGAAGTCTCTTATGTACAGAGACAAGCCAGCTACAATTGCGGTCTTGGAAGACAACATTACAGCTGTCATTGTTAAGATACCGGCCGAAATGTTGGAAAAACTATTTCAAAGTTGAAGCTTGCGGATAAACCACCTCAGACGTAGCCGGGGGCAATATTTATATAAAATAATCTTTAAAAAATAAATGGCAGAAATTGATGTATTATTTTAAATAAATATTTGATTCACTTTTGCAAATTTTCTGCTATATGTTGCATTTTTAAAACCAAAAGCTTAAAAAATCATCCTTTAAGTTAAAAAGCTTTGTCATAAGTAGCAGAGGTATGCAAAATTATACAAAATGTAATTTTTAAGATAAACTAATATAAAAAACTTAGTTCAAAAGAAAAATCTTTAAAAGGAAAGGAAATAAAAAAGTCTTAATAAAAAAGAGGAGCTAGCCAAAAATCACAATAAGAAAACCCTACTATGGTTGCACTTTATAAGAAAAATGGTCACATTTTCTGTGATTATTTTATGCTTTGCATCGCCTGAAGTTTTCAGCAAAACAGTTGGGCTTAAGTAGTTAACGTGTGTTGGACACTGACTACTAGTGTTGCCACTTCTCTAGTAGTAGACTTATGATTTAGTATTGAAGGTAGAGATTAATTTCATTTAAGCTTTTCATTCCTTTCATTTATTTAAAGTTTTTCATGGAAAGGAGGAAGCTCTCGCGGCATTACAACCAAAATTGGCATTTTAGCCGGCCACGTTCTTAATTTCTTTTGGAGCACACTCTTCAACTATGGTTTTTCTTGAATTTAAGACTACTTTGAATTAATATTCAAGGAGAAACAAGATTGTCTTAGCTTCAAGAAAAACCATGGTTGAAGAGTGTGCTCAAAAAAAAAAAAAAAAAAAAATTTAAAAACGTGGCCGGCTAAAATGACAATTTTGGTGGGAATGCACATATGGTAAATTTATTGATGTTTCCTTATGTTTGTATAGAATATTTTGAAGAAGTCGAAAAAGGTTGAGTAACTAACGTTTAAAACAATTGAAAATTTCGAATATTCAAAAAATTAATAGATGTTAAAGAGCCATAAATTGTTGGAAAAAATATACAAAAGCATATAAAAGTTTGTAAAAGTCAGTATATGTTGAGTAGATCGAAAATATTATAAGTCCAAAAAATGTTTTTTAAAGTCGAAAAAATATCGAAAAATTTAAAAAAGTTTTAATTAAGTCAGAGAATATCGAGCAAGATCGAAAAATGTGGAAAATTTGAAAAAAAAATGATGAAAATATCAATAAATGTTGAAATAGTTGGAAAATATAGGGAACTTTAAAAAATTTTGAAAAAATCCATAATTTTTAAAAAGTCGAGAAAAGCTGAAAATGTCCATAAAATGTGAAAAAGTCGAAAAACTTGAGAAAATTGATAAATGTAATGTTAAAAAATGTTGAAGTAGTGATGAGGAAAATGTTGTAAAAGTCGATACGGTGTACGAACAAATTTCACTGAAACCAAAAATATTGAAAAATACGAAAAAATTTTGAAAAATTTTGAAAAATTTCCAAAAAGTTTTGAATCGAAAATATTGAAAAATTCCAAAAAATGTTGGAAAGGTCGCAAATGCTTAAGGGTCGAAACTCAATTTATCCCAATTAGTTTTGGAAAACATTATCGTCTAAGTGCGACCATTCATATGGTTGAAACTGAGCCAGATTTCTGTGAGCGAATTCTGATGAACGTCGAGGCTCATTTCACGCTCTCTGGCGCTGTCAATAAATTAAAATGTCGCTTTTTGGGCACCGATAATCCTCACATAAATCACGAAACACCATTGTATGATAAGAAAATAGCTGTGTGGAGGCCAGTGTTCGCTCCAAAACCACATAATTCGGCCATTATTTTTCAATGGCGATCGATACATGTAGATGTTGGCACACTGTGTGTTATCGCAAATGCTTGAAAAAGGTCTGCAATACTTCTGTTTCCAACAAGACGGTACGACATGCCACACTGTCCGGAAGTTTCTATTGGATAGATTGCGATGTAGTATTGGGTCGAATTTGATTTCTATCCTAAGGTAGTTTTTATTTTTCCAGATTTAGGTTTTCTTAAAATTATTTCAAAAAAGGAATGTTATATAATGTGCATTTCTCATTAGAAACAAGGGCTTAAATAGAACTTAATCGCATATACATGGCATTGCAAATAAATAAGATTTACTATAGGTACTGAAATCTTAATACATAGCCGTACCTAATAGTACTCGATATTAAGTTCCATATTTATGTATTTTGATTTTAAATTTATTATTACCTTTTTTTTTTCAAATCCATAACACTCTTTAACTACTATACTAAAACTGAATTAAAGAGTATTAAAAACATCATAAATTTTACAAAAAGACTTAAACTATGCATGAGCGTTAATTTAATTATTAATTAACTTTTTTTTCTTTTTATTATTTTAGTTTTTTCTTTTGTTTTTCATACAATTAACATTGTAAATAACCTAAGTCTAAAAATAAGCTAATGACGTATTTTTTTCTTTACGTGCCGCATATGCTGTACGCCAAAACTAACTACGTATGTAAAGTACGTGTAATGGAGAACAACATTTGTTTAAAAATATATGCATGACATCAGTTAAAAGCATCTTCTTACAGCTAAGTATCTGCTTTTTAATTTTATTTTTCGCTGCGACTATCTATTGTTGATAACTCAAAGTTGCACTTGAGCGTGCAACGTACACGGGTTGTTTGTCGTACATGGCCCTTTTAAAAAAATAATGAATAACTTGCATTTTTTGTATTACGAGTACTGCTAAGTTTTAATAGAATGCTATTGTCGGTCAGTGCATATGAGTAGACAGCAATCAGGCTTACCAGATGACGAAAACGTTGTATCGTTTTTAATATGTGATTATGCAAAGAAAAAAAAAAAAATATACCAAGCGTGATTTCTTAAGAGTTTGGTTTTTGAAAACTAAAAAGAGAGAAGAAAACTTACAATAATGAATAAAATATTTATTTAAAGCCATACATCAATTCTTGCCATTTATTTTTTAAAGATTATTTTATTAAAAATTGCAAAATTTTGCGGCAAAATATCGTAGAAAACTTCATCGATTTGTTGTAGCTCAATTTGTTTAACCACAAAACAAAAACCTCACGTTTTGCTAATTCTCGCAGTATCTGGCAACTCTACTTGGCAGATAATTGCAGTTATGTTAATTTCAAGCTTAATTTTTCTTAAACTTTTTGCATCTATAAATTTGTGATTTTTATCTCTTTTTTTATGTAATGGCTTGCCATACGTTTACGAACACAATGATTTAGGAACATAAATTAAATAACGTCAAACATGAAAAAACAAAATTAATGTATAAATAAATTACACGGAACATCAAATGTCAAAACATAATAATTTAAAATCAAATAAATTTCACGAAACCCATGTAATGAGGAATTAAGTTTTATATTAATAACTTTGGTTGTTGAATGTTCCTTTAAAAGAGTACTGTCCAGAAATGAAAAATATTTCTTTTGTCCCCTCATAAAATCTCTTGAAATTTAAATTCGTAGATGGGTTGCTAGCTAAACAATCGTATTTTTTCTGCCCCAGGCCCAAACTGTTCGTTCTAGAAAAAATTAAAAGAACTACTCTTAATTCATATGGTAATTGAGTTTTAGTGAAATTGTGAGAATTATTGATATGATCAAGAAAACTTAATAAACTTGCGATTCTTCATATCTCTAAAACTATGCATGACAGAGATGATATAAAATATGAGAAATGGCCTCTGGTCAAATTCATTGAGTTTTTTGTGCAATGTTGCGTAGAAAGTATTATGTTTGGTCATCTAGATCAAAAGTTAATTTAGGTACAAGTCTGAGTTATGCACAGTTTTTTAGCTTTTTTAGGCAGGTGTATTGAGCTTTCATTGATTTTAATTCTTCTATATCATATAACTGACCGTAGGATAGTATTGTGCCTACATAGCACAGGTAATTCAGTTCCACCATAAACCACAATTTTCATATAGGTTGAGCGGAGGCTTTTAGAATATCGGGTCATTTCATGTTATAGTAAAATTAAAATCACAAGTTGTGTATTAATTAAGAATGTTCAACAAGTTGATCGAACATGCTCGATCTTTTGTCACACGCAAAAAGTCAAACTCGAACAACTCGATTCGTTCGGTTCGTTCGTTTTCCGTATCATACGATTGCAACTCATGAGTTTCGAGCTGCTCGTTTGTTCGAGTGTCGTCTAAATTCTTACAGAACGGCGCACTGCTATTTTTATTTCTTTGCTTCGAACGACTTGTACGCAGGCGCAAACGAAAACAACGAACTGAGTTGAGTCGAATTAAACGAACTTGGTTCGGTGCTGAAATAATGTGAAAAGTTCGCGAGTTTGTTCGAACAAGTTCGAACAAGGCTAGCAAGGAATGCATCTGTGCAGATTGTTAGGCAATCTAAAATTAGGTTTTGCTCTACTAAGTTGAAAGCATCACTTCCTTCGAAAGTGCTATGGAGAAATATTAGAAAACTATGCACTGGTGTGGAAAGTTCTGCAGATTGTCTTGTTGACCCTAATGCACTAAATGATTTTTTTCTATCCAATACACTGAATACTGAGAGAAGTAGCCCTGCCCTTTCAAATTCTACTACTCATCAAACTTTTCAGTTTGCAACAATTTGTGAAAGTGATGTCATGAAAAGCATCTCAAAAATTAAATCGAATGCCATTGGTGAAGATGGAATATCACTGAAATTTATAAAACTTATTCTGTCTTTTATTCTGAGCCCACTCACACATATTATTAACCATTGCTTTACAACATCTTCATTTCCTCACACCTGGAAAATTGCTGTTGTAGTACCAGTTGCAAAAAAACCTACAGCAACTGATGCTCAGGACTTCAGGCCAATTAGCATATTGTCATCTTTGTCTAAAGTCTGTGAGGCTCTTATGGCGGATCAAATTTTGAAGTATTTCACAGATAACATGCTCCTGTCACCGATGCAATCTGGCTTTCGAGCTGGACACAGCTGCTCAACTGCTACACTGAAAGTACTTGATGACATAAGATATAGTTTTGATGAAGGGCTTGTAACTCTTTTATGTTTGCTTGATTTTACAAAAGCTTTTGACATGGTCAATCATTCGTTGTTGTTGCAGAAATTACAGCTTTTGTATGGTTTCTGCGAAAACGCTGTAAAACTAATAAATAGCTATTTATCGAACCGTGTGCAGCGAGTGAAAGTAGGAAACAATTATTCTCAATATAAAACTGTCTGTAGTGGAGTACCTCAAGGATCAGTTCTTGGACCTCTGCTATTTTCAATATTTGCTAATGATATTTTTTCGGTATGTAAGTATGCGTCTTTGCATGCTTACGCTGATGACATACAGCTATATTTATCTCGTCGAATTGGTTTAATGGAGGATCTGAGCCAGAGATTCAATGAAGATCTTGATCGTATAAGTATATGGGCTAATTGTAATGGACTGCAGCTCAATGCCACAAAGTCCTACGTTTTACCAATTTATAAAGATAAATTATATTTTGAGGACATTCGAAAGCTTTTGATTAGTAACAAAAAATTAGAGTTAATCAACCATGCGGTTAGTCTTGGCTTCCACATAAATTGCACGTTGTCATGTGTTGATCACATCAATAGTACAATAAAAAAAATATATTTTACTCTGCGAAACCTCAGAATGTCAGCTGAATTTACACCTCTTGCTACAAAACGTAAACTTGTGATTCAACTGATTGTGCCGTTCATAACATATTCTGATGTGGTTTATAGTAAACTAGATTCTAGTTCCCAACTAAAACTGCAAATTGCATTTAATCATGTAACACGTTATGTGTATGGATTGAGAAAATTCGATCATATATCACAGTTCAAGAAAATGATCCTCAACTGTGAAATTATAAATTACCTTAAATTCAGAAATTGCTTGTTTTTGCATAAATTAATATACTGTAAAACACCACATTATTTATATGAGAAGTTACTGTTTAGTCACTCAATAAGAAGTAATTCATTAATAATCCCAAGATTCAATTATCTCAATTCTTCAAGACTTTTTTTTGTCAATGCTATTAGACTCTGGAATTCACTACCTAATACTTTAAAAGCAATTGCAGGAACAGGAAAATTTAGGCAAGCAATCCTCAATCATTTTTCTTCTCAATAAATAAACATTTCTCTATTTTTACATTTGAACTCATTCATCTTATCCTATCTTTAGTTTATTTTATTTTTGTATTTCCTTTTCTCATTATTTTTCTATTTTCCTCTCTATCCTTCTTTCTTTTTTTTTTATGAATCTATTATTTTAAAACTTGTATTTATATCCATATATTAATTATATTAGTTTAAGTAGTAAATTTGCAAATAAGAAATATAAGTATATCTAAGTAATCCAATCTTTGTGCGTTAAAAGAACCTAGTTCTTATTGTACTAATTTTTGAAATAAATTGAAATTGAAATTGAATTGAATTGAAGTTCGGCTCGTTGCATAGCCTTAATATTAATATAACTTTTTCCTGATTATTTCAATAAATCATCTTTGAAAATTTTAAATTCTAAATATAATTTTCTTACTACTCATTACGTAAAGCTATTAAACGAGCTTTTAAAATTTAAGTTTCAAGGAGGTGTGACTCATTCCATAAATTGACGTTTAATTTTTTTCGTTAGCTATTAAACGCATTACTGTGAAGTTTGTTAATGTTACCTCCTATAAAAGTAAAAAACTGAAATGATTTTATTAAGA
The DNA here is from genome assembly GCA_949775025.1 of Tricholauxania praeusta. NCBI lineage: Eukaryota > Metazoa > Arthropoda > Insecta > Diptera > Lauxaniidae > Tricholauxania > Tricholauxania praeusta. Next base: position 16,553,263 of record OX459030.1, read on the forward strand.
AGAATATTCAAGGTCATAAGGCAAGATGAAAGGTTAAGAAGAATATTCAAGGTCATAAGGCAAGATGAGTGCTGCCCAGATAAAAAGTTGGCGAGTGGTTCTCGAGTCTCCTATAGGCACAAAAATAATAAATATAAAGACAGCTTTCCAACAGTATGTTACAAATAATAAATATAAAGACAGCTTTCCAACAGTATGTTACAAATAATAATGCAAAGACATTTTAGTAGAAGTTATAGCTTAAATGAAAAGCGTATTGCTTTAGCCAAGTGGGCGTGGCAACTCCCAAAGTGTTGAAATTTTAAATTATATTTTCATGTCAAGAAAGTTATCCAAACCATTGTTACACAGTTTGCTATAAGGTTAGTGCTAAGACAAGTATTATAAGCACAAAAAATTGGTACGATTTACCAAATGGGTGTGGTGCCTCCCACAGATGAAAAAAGAGCTCAATGATCTTGTGAATGAAATTTTCAATTGAATATAATAAAATTTAGTACATAAACTCGAAGTGACAAATGCATTGCTAATTGGTAAATAATTTTTTGTTTGTTTGCCCTGTTGGTTTTATTGTTTAGTCAAATGATTTATTTATATGTCCACAGCTATTTTTTGTTTGTCCATATAATTTTTTATTTGTTCAGTCAATTTTTTCATTTGCTAAATTGATGTTTTGCTTACCCAGTTGCTGTTATTGTTTAGATGAAGCCTATGTTTGTCCAATTAATTTTGTCGTTTGGTTGAAAAATTGTTATTGTTTTGTCCAAATTATTTTTTGTCTATCAATTGGATTTCTTTGTTTGTCTTAATATCTTATTACTTTTAAATTAATGCTGTATTGCTATCATCTACTATATTTATTTAATATTTTGTCTGTCAAGATTAAGTCAATGTTCATTCGCTTGATTGTTTTGTTGGCTTAGACAAATGTCTTATGTCCAGTCAACTTTATCGTTCCTTGCAATGATTTTACTCTGTACAGATGTTCTATTAGTTTTGTTTGTTTGTCCAAAGGGTTTTTTTTATACTTTCAATAATTTTTTCCAAATACTTAATTGATGTTTTGTATAACTACTGTAGTTGTTTGTTTTGCTTATTTAAGTAATACTTGTGTTTGTCCAAATAATTGTCCTGTTTGTTTATATAGCACTTTTTTGCACATTTGATTGTTTTGGTTCGTTCTAATGAATTTTTTGCTGCTCTGTTTGATTTTTTGGTTGTCCAAATAATTTTGATTTATTTTTTTGCATGATTTGTTCAGTGAACTCGTTGCTCTGATAATTCTTTTTTATATTTACAATCAATTTTTTTTTGTGCGTCCAAAATATTATTTATTTGTCCAGTTGATTTTTTTGTTTGTCCAAAAGATTTTTTTGTTCATTCAGCTAATTTCAGCATTTATTTAGTAGAGATTTTTTTTGTTATTGGACACATAATTTCATGGAAAATATTTTGACATTTCAAATGAACTCTAGCATACATTTAAATATCATAAATTCGTTATCATATAAAATTTACTATGCAAGCGTTTTCTATTTTATTTGATCTAAAACCATACGCATATGAAAACAAAAATCATTATGCAAATAAATAAGAATTTATGTCCAGCGTAATTAATTAGCATAAGCAATGAATAAATTAATTAAATTTCTCAGCTGACGCTGTTGAAAGAAAAATAGCAATTCACAAAAGTAAAAGTTATTTACGAGCCTTATTAGTGAGGGCAACCGAAGTCACCTAAATTCTGAAATTAATTTACGATATCGCGTAGATAAAAAGTTGCTGAACTTGCTGCTGCCGGTAGACTTTTACGATCGAACCCATTAAAAACACCTTGTGTGCACCCGCCGCCGTTGGATACTCCTACCCAAAGCACACCGTTGACTTAAGGCCATAAAGTATTAGCACGCTTTTTTTTCCCCTCTCTTGAACTCTTAGACTGCGCGCACGAACGCGTTCTCTCTTTTAAAGAAAACAACATAAATTAATAACTTTTTATGACCGCCCTAAATTTTGTGCCAAAGCTGTTGCTGCTGTGCACCACAGTATTGCTGCTGCTGCAACATGTTGCATGCATGCGCTGTTATGATGCGACACAAATTTATCATTTTATTGAACAATTTATTTGTGCCGCTGTCCTGCAGATTTTTATTACACGCATGCGCATGCGTGATGCGCACAGAACAAAAGAAAATAATAAAACTGGACGTGAGGACATGCGGCGTTGCGTGAATTAGTGCTACAAATATTGCTGATAGTATGAGTTTTTTTTGAGGAAGTTCAATGTTCGTTTGCTAGGGTTTACCTTTTGTAATTTACTGTGCTTTGTGATATAAAATTCTGTGGAAAAACCGTGGTATATCCTAACAATTAGTCATATAACAAATAACAAGTACTTAAAGCAAAGCTATTCCTTGAATCAAACAAAAAATTCCAGCTTGAAAAAATGATTTCACAATATGCCAAATTTTTAAAATAGGCCCTCAACATTGACAAATTGCCAGGCCAAGCAATTTTTCGGTAATTTGCTGAACTTGTTCAGCTCCAGTTACAACTTGCAAAAATTTATTAGCACATTTTTTAAAGTATAACTTAAGGCGCTTATGTTGACCACTGTGTATTGCATTTTTTTTTGCCAAAAATTTTGATTAATTACGTGATCTTCTTTCACTGTCCTTTTTTTTTTAATTTTTATTTTTTTGGCATCGCACATTTGAATTTTTAATATGAAATCGAAGCGTTTGGTGTAGGGTAAAACGTTGCTTTTAAATTCATGTTATGCATTATAAGTAGAAATTTGATACGGTTGTTTAAAAAGGCAAAAAAAAGGTGCATGCACTAAGTACGTACTTTAAATTTAAATTTATGCAGTTAATATCAGTGACTTTTAAAATTGTGCCTTAGGGCTTTAAAATGTACTATGCATAAGAATACTCAAGATTTTTGGATTTTGCGATATTTCCTTCATATGCACAACATGCTTCTAAAACAAAAGACTTAAGGTAGAAACTTTGTTGTAACAAAATTTAATATTTTTGTATTAATTTGAACTCTGTGTTAATGACACGTGAAGTTTACCTGAAACCAGTACAAAATGATGTTTTTTATTTAAGTTTGAAAGGTCCATTCAAAGGAAGTTCCACATTAAAAATATCATGCTAATAAGAACCAAATTTTTGTTGAGTCGAGTTGTCTACTTTTGTAATATTAATAAAATTGGTTTGAATGTCAATACTACTTATTTAAAAAAGATTACTTATGTTGTTAATCAGCTTATATCCAAGCAGCAGTGAGCTCATGAAAGTGCGCATGCGCAGGCTCTTTTTATGCTCTATTTCTTGTAGAGCATAGCCACTAAAGAGCAAGCTTAATTTAAATTTGGTTAATATATTTTTTATTATTCTTGCATATCGATTGCATTAAATTTGCTTATTTTAGCATGGCTTTCTCGTGTTATGTGTGAAAAATTACTATCATTTGTTGTTAAGAGTATACTAGGAGTTTGGAGCAATCAAGAGACAAATGAAACGATTACTTGATAACAAATAGTAGCAAAATTAAAGTGATATATTAAAATCCAGGAAAGTTTTATTTTTTCATTGCACTAAAGTCAAGAAACTTTAAAATAAAGTGGAAAAACTAAGTTTAATTAAAGGAGCTATGTCGTTATTCTATTGTTATAGTGCCTAAAATATTGGAAGCCCAACGCAGAAATAAAAGATGATTGAAATTAAAATTTTTTTTTTATAGTTTATAGTTTTTTTACATTTGTCTATAAAAAATCGTTGGTTATGTTTCAATTTGAGCTGGAGAATGAATTTGGTACAAAAATACTCATTGGATCCATCGTTGGATCCATTATGCGATCTTTTTCCACCAACTGTGAGCCAGACCGGTGGCATTGTTTTCAGTATATCATGATGTGCATAACTAAAAGAACATGTTAGAAAAATGCGTTGGTGAGTCAATGTTTTTGTGATTCTGCCCCTCGGAATATAATGTTTAGGAGAAATTTGTCTCCAAAGTGTTAAGCAGCAATGTTTACTTATTTGAAACATCATATGCAAATATCATTTATGTTTATCGAAAATTACTAATAATGTTTAATAGGAACAATTTTAATCATATAATATTGAGCAATAATATTCGACAAGTAGGGATAGTTAGCAAAAGTCTGTTGTAAAAGTTCTTAATATCAATTCTTCACATTAATGTGTAGCAACAGCGATTAGCAGCAATATTGCTAAACATTATTTTAATATTATAAGCAACAATGCTTATCAACAATATTTGAAATTAATATTTAGCAACAGTCTTTTGCAACAATGTTAGGCAACAGTGCTTAGCAACAATAGCTGGTAACAATATTTGAAGCTGTACATAAACAAAACTGACACTTTTTTCGGCAACATTTCAGAAACATTGAATTGTGTGCCATGCAGTATAATTAAGTTTTATTTTCAAGACTCAGAGATTAAAATCAATTTTAATTCGCTGCAATCACTTAAAGTCGCTGCAATCACTTGAAGTTGCTGCAATCACTTGAAGCCGCTGCAATCATTTGAAGTCACTGATGCTTTTACTAAAAATTTTTCATTTTTTATTACTCTGGTCTTCTGATAAAAAATACTGGAATATCAGGAATATGATTGCAGCGACTTCAAGTGATTGCAGCGAATTAAAAGTGATTTGAGGTGACTTCAATGCAATCACAATTCTTCCAATCATGATTCCAATCAAAAATGTGACGTCACCAAAATAATTGCAATCTTTTGTGATAGAAAAGGCTGCAAACTTATGGCATTGAAGTCTACAGGTGACTTCATTTTTAAATAGCTACACTCTGAATGAAGAATTTCTCATGAGATAAAATTGAAAATGAATGCACCCTTTCACAGCTCTGGTGTACATTAGACCGTATCAGAAAAAAAGTTGACCGTATTTCTAAAATTTTTATTTTTTTTTACCGAAAATAGAGGTCGCGCATCTACATTTTTCTTCATATCATCGGCATTTACAGTCCGATCTTATCGTATGATACGTCAATGTTTTTGTCTCAAGCAGACCAATTTTTTATTTTAGGATCATTGACATCAAGGACCCCAGTTTAGTACTTACCCACCAGATCTCAGTTCTTACCATCTTAATGTGCCACTTTAGTGTCGGAAAATTAAAGCTTGCAAAAAATCATTAAACTTTTTTCCAACGGAAGTATTTCGATTATTCCATTAGAACTATTTTAAAAAATGAATGTAAATTATTAAATTGTTTGTCATATCTCCGGTATTTAGAGTCGAACCTTAAAACATGAAGTTACGATGTTTTTGTATCGAGGAGACCGAAGGTATTTGACCTCAAGTATCTACCCACCAGATCTCAACTTCAACAACATAATTTAAAAAAGTAAAATCAAATAAAGTGTCGATCCCTTACCCAGCATCTCGAAGGACCTCACCATATGGTACAGTTAAATTTGCACTTCTTATCACTTAAATAAAGCACAAAACATGTTTATCAACAATGTTTACAAGCAACTGTTGACAAAAAAAGAATGCTTATCTACAACATTAATCAATAATATATATTACAATGCTTATAAACAATGTTCACCAAAAATGTTAGGAAAAAATATTTAAAAGACAATGTTCAGCAACAAGGCTTAGCAAAAATGCTTCCAGCAGCAATGCTTATCCACAATGTTTACAAGCAATTCTTAACAATCAATAATGAATATCAACAATGTTTATTAAAAACGTTACAAAAATATGTTCAGCAGTCATGTTAATTAAAAATACTTAATAACAATGTCTATCAACATATTGTATCAACATTTTTATCAACAATGTTAAGCATTATATTTGCATACATTGTTTATAATAATTCTCATATAGATGCACGTTATATTGTACAGTCGCAGCTCTGCAAAACAATAAACAATTTACTAAAATGTTGAGCTTTACAAACCAATCAACAATATAATAAAATGTTGCACAAAAATCAATGAGATTTGAAGTAAAAAATCTTAGCTAACTTAGCTAACAATTCTGTACCTGAGTGCGAAGTCCTAGAAAAGGCTCGAAGTAATGCATTTGTCTTAAGTTGAAGATGAATTGCAGCATTTCAAGTTAATTTTTCAACTTTGTTGCATTTTTGATGTGATGCGTTAGGACAGCGTGTGATGTCGTTGTAATCATGCAAAATTGTTGCAACCAAGAATAATGGTCATACAACTTTATGCCATAAAAAGGAGCAATAAAAGCTATGCCTTTTGAGTCACAGACTTTTATTAAAATCAAGAAAATTCAGAGCAAGATACCATCTATTTATGTTTCTTTTATAATGTCCCACCTGCAACGTTGATATTATATTACGAACTTTTTTAATTCACGCCACTGACCACTAAAGTCTTAATCGATTAAAAATCAGCAAACGAATTAATTCAAAATAAAAAAACCAAAAAACACATTAAAGTAGCAAAGGAAACTGAATGGTAGGTAGCTTATTTGCTCCACTTTCATGAATATGCAAAATCAGAATTTTTAAAAATAATTTTACGTATCAATAAAAAACGCGCGATAAAATTCCATTTTCAAGCAAAATTACCCCATTAAATTCTGAACCACATGATGCAAATGAATGAAGATAAAAAATTTAAGCGTAAAGTATGATAACAAAGAAAGTTCAAAAAGAAGAAAGAAATAAAGAAAACATCCAAAGGTATTACAATAATGACAAAGACAACGATTTTTTATTTTCTTTTAAATTTATGTTTTTTATTAAGTGCTTTAATTTTTTATAATCCACGGTATTTTTCAAGCTCTGCAGCCAGCCCAAAAGCTATAAGAAGTGGTTGCCACGAAATCTTTTGGAACATTTTTGCTGAGCTCAGCAAAGGGCTCAGTTGATCGAGTATACAAATTGTGCTAAAGTTATTGAAGAATTAAAGTTGTGCTAACAAATTGAGTTAAGTAAAAAAAGTATTAATAAAATGAAATATCTTGTGTTGGCAGTTTGTTGCCTAATCTTAGGCGTACAGGCTGGTTATGTCTACGAAAAACCTGCTGGAAATGTGCAATATGATGAAACACCACAACAGCAGTTGGGTGATGTCTTAGCGCACTATGGTGCAGCTGGCGGTAAGCTGAAGGCAAGAAATCAGTGTACCAGAAGTTGCTGTAAGTATTGAAGCATTTTACTGCATATGTATGTATGTATGTGTATGCTATGGTAGATCAATTTTACTTTTAATTTTAGTTTGTGGCACCCCAAATGTAAATCGCATTGTGGGTGGCTCTCAAGTGCGTCAAAACAAATACCCATGGACAGCACAGCTGGTCAAGGGAAAACATTTTCCACGTCTTTTCTGCGGTGGTTCGCTGATTAATGATCGTTACGTGTTGACAGCGGCACATTGTGTGCAGAACAATCGTGATCAGATTATGATTAGACTGCTGCAATTGGATCGTTCATCGCGGGATCCGGGAATTGTCAGAAAGGTAAGCCTTAGAAAGAGTGAATATAAAAATGAAGAGGGAAGAAATTGGAATGCATTTAAAAGAAATTAATTTAAAGTGAAGATCTGAGACTTGAAGGTATTAGCTCCGTTTTAAAAATGATTAAAGACTTTGTAGCAATAATCTGAACAAACAGCTTAAAAAAATTGCTAATAAGTAGTTTTTTTCGAAATCGATAAAAAAGTAATATTTTGGGAAAGTTCTTCACATCAAAAAATCGCTTAAGTCAAAAGTTGTAGTTGAGAAAACAGTGTATTGATCTTTTGCTATTTGAAGTTTATTACGACTTTGATCGAGATTTTTCAATAAAAACCAAGCTTTTCTTGAAAATATACCTTTAGTAGTTTTGGCAAAACATTAAATTTCTAGTAGAAACTTTAAAAGTATGCAACTACATGTTAGGAACAAGAAATCAGTATACATTTTTCCAATATAATTTTTAAATTGTAAATGGAGCTTTGCACGCTAATTCGGACATCATTATACTTTTACATCTCTGATTTTTTGAAATTTATGTTCTTTTAGTACTTTTTAAGACTATCTATCCTCCTTGACTTTTTATACCCTATGCCCAAGGTTTTTTCACATTGTCATTCCGTTTGTAACACATAGAAGGGGGCGTGACAGGTATGGAAAAGTATATATATTCTTGATATAGCGATGTCCGTCAGTCTGTCTGTTGAAATCAGGTTTACGGGAAAACCAAGAAAGCTAATTGCATCAAATTAGCACACTTAGTTCCCACCTTCTTGCAGGTATCTTGCTATTGAAAATGGGCGAAATCGGTTAACGGACACGCCCACCGCCCATACTCTATGTATATTTACCCAGACCAATTTTGAAAAAAGTTGCAGCGATTTTGATGAAACTTGGTGATTTGATGCACATAAGAACTAGATAAGGTTTCAAAGGTTCAAAGATTCCGAGAGGGGCGTGGCACAGCCCTAAATTTTAACTTTTATACCACCATTTCTCGTAAGGGGCCGTTCATAAATTACGTAAGACGTTTAGGGGGGGGGGGGGTCGTCGGATTCTTACTACATCTTACGAGAGGGGGGGGGGGGGCTAAATGATCGTCTTACGTAAGATTTAAAATGCGTATTCATACATTAAAGTTATATTAACGCATCGTCATTTGTGGCAGTAATAAAATATATTTGAATTTTCGACAGTCACGAAAGATTCAGAAATATCGATTACAATCGATTTAAGTAATCGACTCTAAATTCTCTTCTGTTTATGTAATGAAATATATGAATGTTGTTTACACGCAGGGTCGACTTGTAACACCGTCTCACAAGTTTGCTATTATTCAGGCATTTACACGCAGATACGTCGACTTTGAAATTTTGTTGATGTTGTCCCGGTTATTTACCACCCCCTTGCACTTGTCCTCTTCAACAAGAAGATTCGCTTTCGATTCCTTCTTCAACAGGAGACCAAAACAGCAATCAGTTTTGTCCTCTATTTCTTCGCTTAGCGTTAAATTACGATTGGTCAAAATTACATCCACAGTTCAAAATCATGCCTTACGATTTTTTTTGTCCTTCGCTTGCAAACGTCTTAGCTGATCGAGTTTGTAATATTTGTGACCAGTACTTTGCCTCGAAAAAAGCTACTGTAATGCACAAAAAACTACATGGAAAAGACTGTAGTCGCACTCACATGATTCAACCAATTCAATTTTGAAACGTGGACAGGGGAAAAGCCTTTGCATTTTAAAACAATCGGAGATTTGTCAAGTTGCAGAGTGGCATGACGACGAGGATATTGATGTTACAGGGTTTGAATGTGAATCAGAAAATTCAACAGACGAATCGGGTGTGCCAATTGTAGGTTCACTATCAGACTGGTTGAAAAGCGCATGAACTAACGATGACTTACGATGACCTTTTTTATTCATATTGAAAAACAAATGTGTAGTTTGCAATTTCGTAATATTTATTTAATATGTAACATATGTACTTATATTAAAATTAAATATAGTAATATAGTACATCACATTAAAAATCCATTTTTTGACTAGTTTCACCTTAATTATGAATCTTACGTAAGATTTCGGAAGGGGGGGAGGGGGGGGTAGTGAGAATCTTACTAAATCTTACTCGGGGGAGGGGGGGGGGGTCAAAAAGTCATGAAATTGTCTTACGTAATTTATGAACGGCCCCTAAGCCTTGCTACGAGATATGGGGATGTAATTTGGTAATCGGATGCATTTCAAATATATCTTGAATTGTCATAAAAGTGGGTGGAATTAAAGTGGGTGTGGCTCTTTTCAACAGTTAAAAACCTTTATTCCGTATATCTCAAAATTAGCACAAATTTTCATAAAAATTTTGGAGATGATGCCGCTGAAAGCAGTCATCAATAAAAGCTCAGCTTTTTTACTAAAAAAACCCGTTGAAGGGCGTGATACAGCCCACAATATTTATAAACGTTATTTTTAGAGAGTTGACAACGTAATCGTTATGAAATCTAATAAGGCAGATATACTTGCTAGAAGGTATGTTTTTGCGCAATGGAGCATGTGGGCGTGGTACCTCCCACACAAGCAAAAAACGCTTAATGTTATAGATAGTGTGCTTGAGGTGTCGGCTGCTATGGACTTTGAAACTAAATGCAAATTGACGAGATTGTGGCTGTGGGCGTGGCACCTTCTATATTTATATAGAGTTGTAATCGCTATATTAATTGAACTATTGCAACAATTGGTATGAAACTTAATTTATGTGTTTTACTTGCTATAAAGTATACCTGAATTAAAAGTGGGCAAAATCGTACCAGTGGGCGTGACACTCCCTATAAAAGTAAAATATCTTTAGTGGCATATCTATCGAAATATGTGATCAATCATATTAAAATTTAGTGTAATAGTGTTGCTTATGGAAAGCTATTGCTGGATACAAATCGGACCATATTACACCAGGGGTGTGTTATCGGAATTGGAGAAGTGGGCGTGGCTTATTTTGAAATTTTTCCATACAAAAAATGTGAAGAAATCGAGTTTTGGAGCTAAATATTATCTACAATAGAAAAAAATTTAAAATTTTTTAACGTCAAATTTTTTGCAAGAACGTTATCTTTACTTTTCGAGTAAATTCGGGTATCCATTCTGTGAAGAAATAAAAGTTACGATCAAAAAACACGTTTTTTTTATGCCAAAAAGGACCTTCAGGAGAATTAAAAGTGCTCTATTGGTTTTTCTCGGAACGAAAAAAAAAAATGACGCAGATATCGTTTTTAGGGTCCTTTTTACTTTTGAGTCTGTGTCTGGCTGAATCTATTTTTCGACCCAGTCTAATGTACATATTTACGGTTTCTAAGCTTCTCGACCTTTTTGATACTTTTCGAAGTCATTCAAAAACGAATTGGACTATTATCGCCTTTTAAGAAAGTTTTTCGATACATTTGCACTTTTTTTAATAATTTTTTCATTCAATGCCATCACTGTCTGCAATACTACCTATCACTTTGGAAAAAATAACAGCTCGCTCCATTTGAAATTAAGCATACATCATATTAATCATGTTTTCTTTATTATATTCTGGTGACTTTGTAAGAAAAATATAAGTTTTCTAAATTTTTGCAATTTGTTCTCATCCCTAGGTCATTCAAACTATTGTCCATCCACAATATGATCCCACACGTATTGTCAATGATGTTGCGCTACTCAAATTGGAGTCACCAATACCAGTTACCAGTACAGTGCGTCCGGTTTGTCTGCCAAATGCCAATCATAATTTCGATGGCAAGGATGTGAGTTCATCATTTTTTTTTATGAGAAATTTTTCTTAATTTTTTTCTAAAATTTCCATAGGCCATTGTTGCTGGCTGGGGTCTACTCAAAGAGGGTGGCAGCACCTCCAACTATCTGCAAGAGGCCACTGTACCCATCATTACAAATCAACAGTGTCGCGCTACACGCTATAAGGATAAAATTACCGATGTTATGTTGTGCGCTGGTTTGGTTAAAACTGGCGGCAAAGATGCCTGCCAAGGTGATAGTGGTGGTCCATTGATTGTTAATGAGGGTCGTTTCAAATTGGCTGGTGTGGTATCATTTGGCTTTGGCTGTGCACAACCCAATGCACCAGGAGTTTATACGCGTATAAGTAAATTTACTGATTGGATTAAGAAGAATACGGCCGATGCTTGCTACTGCAGTACATAGTAAACTCAAAAAAAGGGTGCAATTTCATTTCTGTTAAGAGAAAAACGAACAAAATTCATTAAATTATTTAAATTATTTACTTGGTCATTTATGAAATTCTGTAGTTTTTGATAGTCATTGTTTGAAGGAATTAAAAAAAATGGATTAAAAAAGATATTGTCTTTTTCGGCAAAAAATATTAATAAAAAGTTTAGCGAATTTTTTTTATTTCATAATTCATTAAAAGGATATTGCTGGATAATGGTGCTGAGGCTTACAATCTTTAAGAGTTGTATTGTTGAAGAAAATACTTCAGCCAACTGTAGTTCACTAAGAAAATTTTATTTAGCATTAATTTTTTAGCCACCACTGTCACTGTTTCATCTTTTTGCAAATTTCGCAAGAGTGTCGTTGCGCCAATGCTGATGATGATACCAACTTTTTCTTGCTGGTTTTGTGTGAGAACCAGTGGTGGACTCGCGCGTTAAGGCGAGAATTGCGCGCTGCGTCGAGCTGCCAACAAAATGTTGAACTGATTTTTCAAACAATTTTTCTAAATGCTTGCAGCGCTCAAAATTCCAGCGTCAGTTTTCGCATTCGCGTCAACAAAATAAATAATTCATGCGATGAGATATGCAGCACACGGTACTACAGCAAAGCCGTTTGTGTGCAAAAATAAAAAATAAAAATAACAAAAAATATATACCCAAAGGGCCGCGCGTACAATAGCAACAACAACAACAACAAATACAATAGCATTATAAACAAAAACAAAAGCCGCTAAAAGTCCGCAGAGTCCTGAGTTCTTAGAGATGCCGTTTGCAAAAAAAAATATGATATTCAGATTTGACTTTTTGAGTTTTGAATAGAGAGAGCTTTTTTCCATGGTATTGCAATCATATTTCTTCCAGGCAGTATTATCTTTTAGGAAAATTCTTAAGAATATGATAGACATTTTTCGAAGACACATTCTTCAGATTTCCATAGACAACTAATTCTTCTTTTGACCTTTTTTTATATGATTTTCTTAAGAAACTTTTTTCAATCCAAAGCTTTTTGAGGAGAAAAATAGTTTGAAATTCCAGCTTCATGGCTCAGAGTTATTCTATTGAGCTTGGAAGAAAATTCGTTGTTCCTTCATAGGAGTTTATTTTTTGATGTTTTTTTGGATGTTATATAGTTAATGTTTCGGATATCTTCCAGAAACCTTATATACCGAAGTTATTTTTCAGAAATTTGAAATAAACTAGGATTTATTTTGAGGACTTTTCCTTCAGAGCTATTATTCGTAATAAATAATGGAATACTTTTGTACAGAACTACTAAGCAATACTTCAGAAATTTGAAGAAAACTTAAATTCTATCAAAAATTTTATTTATCACGGCCATGGCTTTTTCAGATTACTCTTTCAGAGCTATTTATACTTTTCAGAAGCTCGATTCTTCAGAGAAAATTTCGAAAGCTTATATTTTTCAATGTTATGTCATTGAATTTGGCGAATTTATTGAGGTTTCTTTAGAGAAGAAGAAATAGTATGTTATTTTCTAAAAAAGCTTTAACTAAGAACTTTTTGCAGAGCTTTTCCTTAGAATTTGCGAGAAGTCTTAAGCTTTTTAACAATACATCTTCTGAGAGCACACCAGAAATTCAGCGAGTGTTCAGACTTTCTCAGAGCTTTTTCAACTGATGTTTCGACATCTCTTGAGAGCTTTATAATTTAAAGTTATTTTCCTAACTTTTTAAAGAACTTTATTTTGTTTTAGTACTTCCATGTTCTTTATTTTCTTGTGGAGCATAAACCTTCAGGTATTCATAATCATCCTTAGAAACTTGAGTCTTATAAGAAGCGCGCTATTCTTGAGAATTGCAATAACGATTTGCCTTATTTAAATCTACACGGTTTAAGGACATCTATAATCTAAGAGAAAATTAAAAAAAAATTTTTGAATGCTTTTTCCTGCAAATATTTTTAATGTTTTTAGAGAGAGAGCTTGCAATGCCTTGAAAGATTGGATTGTAAGGAATAAGAACCCCTAACATTTTTATTTTTTTGAGTCATTTTCACATTGTGTATAGGCTTAGGACTTCTATAGAAACTTTTACGCTTCATACCTATACTTCAGGGCATTCCAAATAATTAAGTTTCCCAAAGAGAATTTTATCTATATGTCAATTCACAGAAATAAGTTCTTAAAAGGAATCATTTTTTCGGAAGAGATTATGGATTTCTTCTAAATATATTGCTTATAAAAGCTTTTTTTTCACGCTTGAAAAACTTCGCACACTTTTTAGAAGCTCGATTCTTCAGAGAAAGTTTCGAAAGCTTACATTTTGCAATGCTGTCATTGGATTTGGAGAATATATTAGGGTTTCTTTAGAGAAGCAGAAATTGCTTATTATTTTCTGAGAAAAGCTTTGAATAAGGACTTTTTCAAGAGCTTTTCCTTAGAATTTGCGAGAAGTCTTAAGCTTTTTAACAGCACATCGCTCTTTCGAGAGCACATGAGAAATTCAGCGAGTGTTTAGACTTTTTCAGAGATTTTTCTACTCAACCATACCTTAGATTCGTAAGAGTGTGGGCTTCCTAAGAAAAATTTATTACTCAGAAATATTTTCAGAATTTACTAGAGATCCTGAACTTCCTTTTGAGGAATTGATTTTCAGTGCGCTTGTTGGGAATTTCTAGTCTTTTCTTAAGAGCTTTGTATAAAACTTGTATGTTTTTTTTTTATTCAATATACTTCGAGAAAATGCTTTCTTCAAAGAATATTTTAAGTTTTCTTTAAAATCCTTAAAACTCCTTGATGCGTCACAGCTATTCTTCAGAATTTTGGGAGATGATATTGAATTTTTTGATATAATTTTATTCATTAGAGTCATTTCTAGAATTTGGTTTCCTTCGAAAGCCTTAAGCTTCAGGAAAAAAAGAGACGATTTTTAGAAGTTGGATTTCCATAAACAGCTCTAAACTTCAAAAGTGGATATCGGAGCTTAGAAAAAACTATTGTTTCAGATATTGCAAGAGTATTAAACTCTTTTACTTAGCACTTTAGAGCTTCATTTAATAAATTTGAAGCTTTTTACTTCTGGAATAGCGTTTGATATTCTTTAGAAGGATTTTCTTCTTCAGTGCCTTCCTTTGAAACCTTAAAATAAAGCTTGTCTCTGCAAGAGTGTTTTAATCTCTAAAGTTTGGCTTATCCTCAAGAGTGATACTCTAAATTTTTGATTTATTTTGAGAAGGTAACATTAGATACATTGGAAATTAGATGGAATTTACATTACATTTAAATTATATTTTTAAAATGGCACATAAAATGTTGGCAACTCTGCTTATTGAATTGTTTTATTTTTAAGAAAAAATAAAATAAAAATAAAATAAAAATAAAAATTCAACAAATTTTACAGAAAGTGTGGAAAATAAATCGCGTGAATTTCTCATGTTAACTGACACACTTTGTTGTTCTTGTTGCTGTTGTTGTTGTTGTTCTTGCTGGAGTTTCCATGCCACTTTTGCTTTGTGTATAGTTGGCTGACTGGCCGGACTATAGCTCTGCCATTGTTTGCATTTGTAATTTTCACACCTCACCAATATGGTCAATAATAATGGACTGGACTGCACTAAAACTGGACAGAGCTCAAGCTGGATAGCGATAACCTGAACTACTTGAGATTGGACTTTGGCGACGTGCCAAACACTCCGATTTTTTTCTTTTCTTCCTAATGCTAACAATTTTCCTAACTTGCGCCACATCGCGTATCGCATTTGTCGTGACTTCGTAATGACGCGTTAACTTGAACGTTTGCACGAAGACGACAGCAATGCAAGTTGACCATGGTCACAATTGTTGCTGAGTAGCCCTTCTTCTTATTCAGCAAGACGCTGACAACAATAACACGTTTCTGTTGGTGCGGATGCTGCTGCTGCCTATTTTTGGTATTTGAGTTATTCAAGTGAGATTAGTTTAAGGTCTTTCTTTCAATCCTTTCTATTCCTTTTTTTTTTTGTTTGCGATAATGTTAATAATTTTTGTTTCTGCCAAATCTTACCCGTGGGGCTTTGAGTGGGTCTTTTTAGCGCGACTGCTGTTGCATCTTCTCTCTATTCATAAGCTAGATACGAGCACTCAAAGGCTTTTAAATTGAATTAAATTGCAAATTGTTGGCATGTTTTCAGATTTAGTTTATCGCATTTTTATTTTCTATTCGAGAAAAAATAAAGGAAATTACTTTTGAAAGTGTGAAAATTAAGAGGAAATCATATTGAAAGGGTTGTGCTGATGAAATACTGCTACTTGGGAACTTTTCCTTTTGAAAATTTTAAAAAGTTGCGTCGGGAGACTTATAGTTATGCAAATGGCTTGGTCTATGCAGAGGGACCTAACGTTTGAATAATCGATTTTTACTTTTTTAAAGACACTGAACGCTCCTTTTAATGAAATAAATTACATGTTTCAAGCTTTATTATTTATTTATTAAAGTTTGTATTGTGTTTTGGACTTGATGAAATGGGTGGTGTCACGCCCCTCTATACAAGAGAAAAATGAAATTTATCATATCTCATCAACTATTTGACCCAGATGAATGCAACTTGGTACATTCATGAGAAGTACGGGGAAAAGTAAATTTCAATGAAAAAAAAAAAAATGGGTGGTTTCACGCCTCCCATATGAGAAAAACCTAAATTGGTTATGTCTACCAAGTATTTAATGCAGCTGGATTTAACTTGATACATACGTTTCTAATGGTCCGCATAAGGTTTTTACCATAGTTTTTTTTTGCAAAAATGATTGATGCCACGCCCCTATATAGAACGGAAAAATTCATTATCTTATAAAACATTTGACGCTGAGGAATGAGATTTGGCGCATATATGAGTGGTACGGGCAGCAGTAAGTTGTAATGAAAAAAGTGGGTGGTGCCACGCCTCCTATATGAGAAAATGGCGAATAAGATAAAAATCGAATTGAACATATCTCATCAACTATTTGACTCAGATGCATGAGACTTGGTACGTTCATAAAAAGTACGGGGAAAAGTAAATTTCAATGAAAAAATGGGTGGTTTCACGCATCCCACATGAGAAAAATCTACATTTTTTATGTCTCACCAAATATTTAATGCAGCTGGATAAAACTTGGTACATTTAGTCCGTAAAAGGTCTTTACCATAGTTTTTTTTGGCAAAAATGAATGATGCCACGCCCCTATATAGAACGGAAAAAATCATTATCTTATAAAACATTTGACGCTGAGAAATGAGATTTGGTGCAAATATGAGTCGCCTCCTATATGAGAAAATGGCGAATAAGATAAAAATCGAATTCAACATATCTCATCAACTATTTATCGCAGATGTGTGACACTTGGTACATATGTATGTATATATAAAAGATATGAACCAAACTAAATTTTAAAGCAAAAAAGGGCAGTGCCACGCCTTTTTATGAGAAAAAACGCTATTTTTCATATTGCCTCTTATATAAATCCAGAATTTTATTTTCAAAATTCATTGTATGGACTTTAAGTTTAATTTGTCATTAATTAATGTTCAATTTTAAGCATCAAGCAGTTAATTTTTCTAAATTAAAGTAACCTGCATTTTTCCGCGTTGATCACTGGCGTAGCCATTATTCGATCTCCTTCACCTTGTCGCAACTACCATCTATTTTGTCCAGGCATTCTTCTGCATGAACTCTAACCAAATCAGACTCCTTGAATGAGGATCAAAATAAATGCTGTTGATTGCTCTCTCTAAGATATTACCATAACACACCATTTGAGTTAAGGGTAGTGTAAGCACTTAAATAAATTACAAAATGCTTAGGCTATCATTTTTGCTAATAATTTACATCACAAAATCTGTAACTTTAATTTACAGTGATTTTACTTAAGATTAAAATTTATGAAAACAATAACATAAATTTGAACATATTTTTTCAAAAGCAACAATAAATTATTGCGAAAAATTGTAACAACGAATACCTAAGCAAAAAGTCTATGCAAAACAAAAGACTTAAGCAACAAACTTGCATATTTTCTATCCGCCTGCACTAATCATGAATTGTTATAAAAGTCCATGATTTATTGCAGATGAGCATATTAAATTTTATTAACAAATATATGCCAAAAGTGTAGAAACAAAATGCAACAACAGCAACAACAACAACAACGAGACGCATATAAATTTCACAAACTCTTTGCATTTCATCTTAATTCAATTTAACAACTTAAACAGCAATAAAGTGTTCACATAGTAAATCATGTCCTGTAGTTAAGTTATGAACGTTGAAATGTTACAAACAGGCGGACAGATGAATGAACGGACGGACGGATGGACAGAGAATGCAATTATATGCAGATGTGCGCATGCGTCTAGACTGTAGGTGCGCGCAACAAGAACAATGAGAACAGAAATGCAACAAAAAAACAGAGCAATTCAATAAATTTACTTGCAACAAATAAAACAAAAACAAAAAGAAAAAGTTAAAGCCCAAACACTAAAGTTATTTTATCGCAGTTAAATGGACAAAACAAATTGCATGCAATTTAAAGTGTTGCACAAATTTTAGGGTGGCACATAAATTAAAAGCATACCAGCACTAGCTTACATATAACACAATTAAAAACTTTTAAAATTATGATACACCTTAACGAAAACAAGTAAACATTGCATTTGCTTGATTGACAACAACAACAACAGCGGCAAATAACAACAACAAATTGCACAGAAACGCAAATAAATTGCAAATGATGAACGAAGTAAATCCTTTTTATTATTGCTGGCTGTTGTTGCTTAAGCCCAAACTAGATCACTGTACACTGTGTCAATATGGGCAAAACCAATTTTGTACACACACATTTGCCGTCGCACACCTCACATCCACCCACCCCCACATTCTCTTTAGCATCGAAATCAACTCTTCCTCACCTTAGAATGGTTAGTGTTGTCGATCGATCGATTGGTTTGCGTCTGTCGTTTCAGGCGCAATTCTTTGGTAATAAATCAACGATGAGACGCTCATTATTGCTGCTTGCAACGCATTTGTGGCAGCTACAATAATAACAACAACAACAGCAGGAGCGAGAAAAATGTGCACGTTATTTGTTGTAAAAGGCGTTGCTGCCACATTTAGAAAATATATTTTTCAACTGCAAGCGAAGAAGGTGGCAGTTGTTAGGCAGCATGAGAAGGCAGTTAAATTGCAATGAAAAATTTTGTATCGATTTGAATTTAGGATTTTTAATTTTTTGCTTTTTTAATTTTAATTCACAGCTACAAATATGGTTAAGAAGTTGTCAAAAATTTGAAATTTTTACTTGTGCAAAATGTTTTGTTATCAAATACTTTGTGCGCTACAGGCACGAACAGCAACATAACATTGCGCTGTTATTACACTGTTATACGTAGTTAGGGAGCCGGCGAACATTTTTGGCGTACGATTTTATCGTCTTTGACATTGGTATGTGATGTAGCTTACATTTGTGCTAATTAGAAAAACTATGAACAAAGTAACGATAGAAACTGCTTATTTTTTTTTTTAAAAAAATTGCAGAAAAAAAACTCTATTAAATTATGCTAACGCGTCTGCCTCTGATACATTGTGTTAAATACATAGCATAGATAACGAAAATATAAGAGGCAGACGTCTGCACTGCTGCAGTTTCAATAACAGCAATTGCGAATATGTAAAATATGCGAATATAAAAAAAAACTCTATTAAATAATTTTATCGTTTTTTTTCGCGAATAATGTCGTCGACAGTATTGTCTCAAGAAGCTGAAAACACAAAGGCAGACGTGTAAGTCTCTGATGTTTTTAATATAAAACGGGTTGTTTACGTCAGAAAACAATGATTTTTGTCAAATGCGTATATTTAATATAGCGACACCAAAAACTTTTTCCGTGCAAAACCCCGTGGAATTATATTGATATCAGGTTTTTTATTCAATATATTGTAAACTGAAATTTTCCAGTTATCCTGCCGCACAGTGGAAGGACGTGTCCAGAAATACAAGGAAAATTAAAGTGCCAAGGATTTTAAAATTTTTTAAGACAATACTTAGGGAAACAAAAAAAAAAAACAACTGTGAAAGTCGTTATTTTTTTTTTTTGGACTCAATATTTCGAAACAGTATCGAATTATATCGAGAAAAAAACATCGGATATATCAATAATTGAAAACCGATATTTTTGCTGGAAAAAATCTATTATTCCGGCGATGGCGCAACTTTTCACGGTTGCATTTATTTGAGTATAAAAAAAGATTCTATCTAGTTAAGCTGGGAGCTCACGAGTGCTTTTTCAACGCGCGTTAGCTAACGTCATTACACAAACACAAGAAGATCCAATATATGCGACGCAATCAATTGGATACAGAGCTACCCTTAAACAAAAATATCGAAATTCGATAGACGAAAAATAAAATCGAATTTCGATAACTATATCAAAATAAAAAAAGTCACCGATAATTATCGAAACAAATGTCGATAGTCGATATATTTTGCCCAAGCCTACAACGCCATTTTTGAAGAATTACGGACCGATGATACCACCGGCTGACAACCCACACCTCATATTGACTTTTTGCGGAAGTCCTTTTTTCTTTCGCCCCAAATCCAGCAATTTTGCTTCTTGACGTACCAGTTTATCCAAAAATGGGCCTCGTTGCTGATGATTTTATTTTTACTGAAATCGGGGTTCGCTTTCAATTGCTTCAGTGTCCAATCAGCGTATATATGGCGTTGTCTACGGTCGTTTTTCTTCTGTTCCTAAGCGAGTGCTTGAGCGGTAAGTCATGCTCGGGGTATTCGAAAATGTTTTTTTGGTGATGTAGCCCATGTGTAGAGATATCGTGTATATAAGTACTACTGTCTTCTATTATTGAGAGAAAAATTTTCATAACAGAAAAAATATCAAGTTATCGAATATCCTAAAATCGGTATGGACGACTTACAGGATATGTCACATTTAAACAAAAATGTCATAGAGGAAAGACTGAGTAGTTGTCATGTAGTTTATGCGCAATTTGAACAATCAACAGAACATATAGACCCCATCGTGTGTGCAATTTTTTCAAAATTGACTTGTTGATGCAAATTTGTTCTACACTCTACAACACATCACCTGGTAAAATATTGTTGCTGTAATTTTTATAGTTACGCCGAAAATTGACATTGAAAATTTGGTTTTGATATTGCCAGCTAAGGCACAGAAAAGTAGAAAAAATCCTCTCCTGTAAAATTTTGTTTTTGACGCATATGAAGTTTTGTGAGTGGAAATTTTTATATCATAGCGCTGTCTTTAATTATAAGGGTCTTTTTTTGAAAGTGATTCAAGTCCTTCATCGTTTAGAAGAAAAAATGAAGAATATTTTTATACAGCTCATTTCAAGTTACTCAATTTATTTTTCTCAACGAAGAAGGACTTGCACCACTTTCAAAATAAAAGGGCACATATCAGTCAAATACAAGGAATACTCAAAACCCGTACAGGAGATCTTGCTTGAGGGACAGAATGACAAGTAGAAAAGTCTTAACACAGAAATATTGTACGTTCACTCAAGCAACAGAGTTGTTGCTGGCGTTGTTATAAGCTTTTCGGCACTAGACACACATCCTTAATTTCTAGTTTCTACTTCACTGAATATATTGGCCTGAATTCATAAAAGTTTTAATAGCAATAAAAAGAGAAAAAATGCACCTGAAAATATTAACACTAAAAAAAAAAACACAAACGAACGCCACAGATTGTTCTCGTTCCATATTCTATTTATGTACAACGATACGTGGTCATAAGTCTCCCTCCCATATGAAGCTTATTATTCAATTTCACAATTTTACCACAGCAGGAGCAGTAAAAATAATCATAAAACAAGATGATGCCACTAAAAATAGAATCCAATCCAATTACAATCATTGTCTGGAATGTTTTTTTTTCCAGCTACTGCTGCTGAAGCTGCCGGTTCTATCATAGAAATATTATCCAAAGTGAGCTAAATTTATACTGCACAGCAGCAAATCAACCAGTCAACCAGTAGCAACATCAACATAACCAAGTAGCAGCAACCAACATAAACCGCTGCAACTGTGGCGATTGATCACAGACCAATGCGTTTGGTGACCATAGGAAAAAATGTAATTGATGCACCACTAAATGCGGCGACATAGTGGTTGTTGTTGTTTTTCTCGTCCAGTTGTTTGTTTTAATTAATTAATTTACTCACCAGGTAGGAATTTTTCAATTAATTCTTTATTAGTTAAGGATGACATAAGTGACATTTGGTTGGACAGCAATTGAATGATTAAATGAGTTATGTATGGTAAAACGAGATATTTTTGTTTAAATTCATTCTATTGAAAGTAGCTTTGGTTGGACATTAGAGGAGTATTGGAATTTTAGCTACATTTTCAAAGTAAAAGAGCAAACAAAAAATTTTAAAGAAATATTTTACTAGTGGTACCCGCAACTTTGCATGCGCCTGCTACGTAGTTTTTCTTTCATAATAAAATTAATCTCTTAATATCACATTTTATATTCTCTCTTCAGAAATAAGAAGAAAAACAAAATTGAAAGAGTTTGCTTGTTCTTTGAACTTCGAAGCCAAATATAAACCTTAAAAATGAAAAGACAAAAAAAAAAAAAAATCAACAACACAGAATTCAAGAAGCAGCATAAGCAACGAAAAAGTAAACAAGAATTTTTTGTGTGAGATTTTGCAAAAGTTTAATTCAAAGTAAAATAAAAGATATTTAACTTTAAAAAATAAAAGAAATTAGTATGCAATATCATTGTTTAGCACAAGTATGTTGTTTTAAGAAATACGTTATCAAAATCGGTTCAATAAGTTTTGCGCCAAAGCGTTACAAACCATTTCCGTGTGATCAATTTTATATTAATAGTATAGATAAGCTGAAGTTTGAAAAATATGTTGATCAAAATTGAATTTCAAAGTTATGCGCGCGTACTTGATCTTTTTGATTTTTGACAAAGTGCTCAAAAAAACTAAGAAATTTTTAATATTGAAAAAATCATTTCTGAATAACCGTGGACACTAAACAAAGTATCCTGGAACTTTTTAAAATGCCTCAAATTGAAGCCTGTTATTTTTCCCTTTTGACTCAGAAGCAAAATCAAGCAAAATTTAATTGAATATGACCTTGAAGTTTTGTGTGCTTTTAAGCGTAGTGCACGAAATGTGTGTTATTGGACTTTGACCAGAATGTGTAAAACAGGGAGTTTTTGTACTATTGTTGATCCATTTATAAAATGTGAGCCGATATCATTTGTTTTACTTTTAGACTTTAGAAACTAAGATGAGGCACACTATTAAACTTGAGGCTCATTTTTATAGAGTACAATGTAGGTCGATCCATCCAGGGCTTGTGCTTTGGTGGCCATACAAACTATTTCTAAATCAGTTTCCGACTAAGAACTCTGCAATGATTGTAATCATCACAAAAAATTTAAAGGTACATCAATCAACATAAGGGCAGGTTTTAAAGGGTGCGATGTGCGTAAAAGAGCACAGGTTTTTAAGGTCAGATGGGAACAATTTTTAGATTTTTGGGGTTGAAAGAGAAGTCAAAGAAGAGAATGACAAGTTTCAATTAGAGATATTCTGAAAGGACTCCGGGCTTAGTTCCCTTATTTTTGGGGATCTCAACAGCCATTTTCTCAAAAACTATGCGTGATGGACAACTTTTGAGTGCAGATTCGTGTTCAACGTGCAAGATTTTTGAAAAATATTAATTTTTGACAAAATGGCGGGCGTGCAAAGAAAATTGAGGTATGTAAATCAATATAAAATCAAAAAATATATGTATCAAAAAAAAAAAATAAAAAAAAAATCCAACGATCAAACGCCCAAGAACAGTTTGCTTAACCAAAAAAAATTTCATTTCTTTTCCAGTCTCGAGATATCTTGCTCACCGCAAGTTTTAAGGTCGTTCACGGCATTGCACTTTTCTAACTTATTGATGAATATTTTTGGACCAAAATTTCAGGAACAAATTTTAAATAATTATTCTTTAATAATGTAAAAAAAACATTGGTCTAAGATAAAATTCAGTTTCAATAAAAAATTTTAAAAAGTGTCTTATTATTTTTCGACAAAACTCCCGCATTTTGCAGCATTTATAAAAGAAAATTAAAAATAAAAATTGGTTTTGATCAGATTTTCGTACATCTTGCAAAAGTTTTTCATATTTTTAATCAGTGAAGATTGAAATTTCATAAATCAGTCAATTGGACCTAAAGTAAAATTCAAATTTAAGTATAAAAAGACTCTTCGCCTGAAATTAAATACCTCACATCAGATTATCCCTAAGGGTGTCTGCCAGAGTTTTGAATTTTTATTTGTCCGCCTGTGAGATCTATAAAAATATATTTAGTGTCCATGTCTGGCCAATGGAGCGCCCGCTCTCTAAAATGTGTTTTACTCTAAGGACATAATCAAAAAATTGGAATTAACAAATTTGTCTGCAAACGTGTGATGTACGCCTGCGGGAGTTGGCTTTCATTCAAAAAAAAAAAAAAAAAATTGTTAATTTCCGACAAGATTTAAGCCCTCTAGAGTTTTTGGAACACAAAAATATTTCAAAAAAAAAAATGTTTTGATGATTTATTGGCATTTTGGGTAACTTTCATTTAAAAAAAATTTTCGTTTCGACAGATTTGCGCTCCGTAGTGATTTTTGAAGCAAAAAACACGATTTGGGACCAATGTGTTATGTGGAGGTGGTAATGTTTTAGCTTTATTTTTGTTGTTTAGTAATGAGATTAGACATATTATGTATAACATCAATTTCCACTGCTGTGTTGAAAGCACTACTTACTTTCCTTAGCTTTTATAAAAAAAAAGACTTTTCTAGAGTCTAGAATTTAAGGAAAAGCTTAGCCAATAAGAGAAATACAAGTGAGTGAGTACATTTTGTGTACATTCTCGGTACTCAAGAAAATGTTGCTGACGTCAAAAAAACAGAAACATTTTAGGTATTATTCTCCATATCAAAACAAAACATCTTCTATACTTTTTATATAAAATTGCTTATATGGAGGTGGTTTGTAACGCTTTGCCGCAAACTATACTGAACCGATTTTAATAATTTATTTTTTGAAAACAACGTATTTGTACTTAAAAGGTTATTGCATACTTATTTTTTTCTTTTTAAAGCTAAATATTTTTTTTTTTATATAATTTAGTTTTTGCAAAATCTCATACAAAAATTGTCGACTGATTTTTCGCTGCTCATGCTTCTTCTTGAATTCTGTTGTTATTGTTATTTGTTTCTCGCTTGTACCGTTTGTATTTGACTTCAAAATTCTAAGGACAAACTCATTTTCAATGTTATTTTTTTCACTTTTGATGAGAGTGAAGGAGAAAGAGTAATTCCATTATTAAAGAAACAACGAAGCCGCGGGTACTACTAGTGCACAAATAAAATTCTTTCAAAACATTTTATTTATTATAAAAAATTGTAACTAATTTTTTAATAAATTTGTTCCCAATAATTTTTCGCAAAAAATATTTTTATTCTATTTACTTGCTAACATCTTATTACGTCATGTTCACATACAAATTACATATTACGTTTTTAACGATTTAACGTAAGCGTGCATAAAGTGTCAGTGCTGCTTACATTTGCTGCACTCAACGCATGATTGACAGAACTGTGTTAAATACAACAGCACAACTGCCATTAACAGCAGTAACAACAACATCCACAAAAACAACAACAACAACAACAAATTGACTACTTCTTATTCAATTACACTCCCACTCGAAAAAAAAAAAATAAAAACAAAGTGACAGAATTCACGGGAATTAAACTGTTCACAGACGTAAATGCAAAAAAAAAGTGCAGACCGCAACATAACGTTAAATAACGTAAACACGGAACACTGGCGGCTGCCAACAACAACCAACCAACCTGAGCGGAATTAATGATTGATTTCATTTGAGTTGAAATGTTAAACTGGGGCGGGTTTATTGGGGTACGGTAAAGGCTGACTGACTGCTTGGGAGCTACCGGTGATTAGCGGCTGTGCGAATGACAACCAAAATTGCATGTTCAACTTTTATGGTTTTTAGCATTTCAGCTCAATGTTAAATTTTTATTTATTTTTTAAAATAATTTTTATGTGATAAACATGAGAAGTAATTTTAAATACAAATTAAAATTTCATTGCTTAATTCAAAAACAATACATTGCTAATATATAGAGTTTCTTCGATTTAACAACAACTGCTAACATTGCGGCAACGTTTTTCTGCTGCTGCCATGAAATTGGCATGATGCTACAGAAAAAATTGAACAAATAAATCTTAAAAATTGAAAGATTTTATCTATCATCGCAACAATATCTACTCAAATTGCTGTCTAATGAATGTGAAAAAGAAATACAAAAGATCGATACTCTCGATAGTTGACTTAGAGGCTTAGTGTGGCTGGCACACCAAGAGCTTTGAGCCAATACTCAGCAGTGTGCTTTACTTTCAAACCTAATCCAATAACTTTTAATTCTTCACTTGAGTGCTGTCTTACCGGCGAGGCAAAACAATGATTCATCACTGATCGGTGTGATATCAATGGGAGCTTAATGAAAGCCGTACAATAGACGACTGCGGTGCGGCTGTGTTTCGTAAACATTTTTCATACTAACGCTTCAACGATATTTATGTTCAAATATAGAATATAAGTCAAAGTTGTATAAATTTAATGAGACTTCTTTTGCAAATAGTTTATTTGATTATTTGTAAAGTAAATTTGTGAGTGTAGGCTTAGATATTGCCAAAAAACAAAGAAGAAAGTACTGCCCAAAATTTATGAAAAAAAAAACATATGAGCGAAATTTGCTCAAAAACTTTGGCTTTAAAATAGATGTCAGACCTTTTGCTACAAAAATATAACTATGCTTTAAAGCATTTTTTTAAAAATTTTTTTCTGAAGTAAAGGACAAAATAATATGGGAAATAAAATAATTTGGTGGGGAAGGTAAAAACATTGTGTAGTTTCAACCACAAACTCAGATAAAGGAGTTGCAGTTCGACTGAGTTGTTGAATCTGGCCGAGCTTTTGTTCTATTAGTTTTCAACGATTAAGGCAAAGTAAGTCTTGTTTCAGAATAATAACCCATTCAAAAAAGGTTGAATGCTGGGAATCAAGAAAAGTTTAATGATGTTTCAATGACGCCTCTTTGCCGAAGCTTGAAAGCAAGGAAATAAAATTTAAATATTAAATACCAAGAGATGACCAAGGTTCAGTTATTCAATATGATTTGATATGATTAAGAAAAAGTGTGAAAAAAATTTGAATGAGGTTGAAATGAGTCGAAAAAGTTTGAAAAATATTGAAGGAAGTTGGAAAAATCGAAAAAGTCAAAAAAGTTCGAAAGTTTGAATAAAGCTGAAAAAGTCAACAAAAAAAAAAGGAAATTTACCTATGGAAAATGTTGAAAAAAAAGCGAAAGAGGTTGAAAAAGTCAAAAAAGTAAGAAAAATGTTGAAAAGTGTTGAAAAATCAAAGAAATATGGAATATTAAAAAAAAAAAAAAATAAAAAAAAATTATCAAAATGCCGAAAAAAGTTGAAATATGACAAAAGAAGTTGAGTGAGGTTGAAAAACTCGAATAAAGTTGAAAATGTTGCAACATTTGTAGAGGCTGAAAAAGTCGTAAAATGTTGAAATTATTTAAAAAATGTTGGAAGAATTCAAAATCGTTAAAAAATTCGAAAAATATTGAAAATAGTGAAAACAGTTAAAAGAAGTTAAAAACGTCGAAAAAAATGCAAAACTATAAAAAAAGTTTGAAATATTAAAATAAGTTGAAACATTTTGGAAAAGTACAGGGTGTTTTTTTTAGAGGTTTGTTTTTCGAATAGAGATAAAACTGGCATTTTATGGTCAAATCTGGCAACTCTAATGTCATTTATGTTCAGTTTGGTTTGACATTTCATCATGAACAGGTTGACAAAAGAACAACGCTTGCAAATCGTGCAAATTTTTTTCGAAAATAATGGTTCAGTTCGCGAAGTTTACCGCAAGCTCCGTCCATTTTATGGTCGACATAATCGTCCATCAGAGCAATTAATTCGGTTAACCATGGGTCGTTTTCGCACTACGTTTACTCTATGTGATAATACGCATCCGCAGAGACGTCGAACAGTGCGCACCGAAGAAACAATTGCCGCTGTAGAGCAAAATGTTGAAGAGGACCCGAATGAATCGATTCGCCACCGTGCACAGCAATTGGAGCTTTGTCCATCAACTTTATGGAAGATTTTGCGCAAAGATCTTGGCTTGCGACCTTACAAGATCCAGCTTGTGCAAGAATTAAAACCGCGAGACCATGCAATGCGTCGTGATTTTGGTGTATGGGCCGAAAATGAGATTGATCTCGATGCTGATTTTCATCGCAAAATTTTGTTCAGTGATGAGGCTCATTTTTGGTTGAATGGCTACGTCAACAAGCAAAATTGCCGCATTTGGAGTGAAGAGAATCCACATGAGACCCTTGAGACGCCATTGCATCCACAAAAACTGACTGTTTGGTGTGCTCTATGGGCTGGTGGAGTCATTGGGCCATACTTCTTCCGAAATAATGCTGGAGAGTCAGTTACCGTTAATGGAGACCGGTATGGAGCCATGATAACCGACTATTTTGTTCCCGAATTGGATGGCATGAATGTGGATGAGTTGTGGTTCCAACAAGACGGCGCTACATGCCACACAGCGCACGTCACAATCAATTTATTGAAGGAAACATTCGATGAGCGCATAATTTCGCGGAATGGACCTGTCAATTGGCCACCAAGATCGTGTGATTTGACACCATTGGATTATTTTCTTTGGGGATATGTGAAGTCGCTCGTCTACGCCAACAAACCAGAAACGTTAGGGGACTTGGAAGCCAACATTCGTGGCGTTATTGCCGACATACGGCCCCATATGCTCGAAAAAGTGGTTCAAAATTGGACCTGTAGAATTGGCTTTATTCGAGCCAGCCGCGGCGGCCACATGCCCGAAATCATATTTAAACATTAATGGCATAAAATTATCCTTCCAATAAAGTCAAATTGATGGACATTAAAACGATTTTCTTATGTTTTATTTCAATTCGAAGCTCTATACCTCTAAAAAAACACCCTATAGTAAAGGAAAGCCAAAAGCTGAAAAAGGCTGAAAAAGTCGACAACTAATCATGAAAAATGTTAAAAAATTTAAGAGAAGTTGAAAAATTGTTAACAAAATCGAATGAAATGAATAAGTCGAAAAGTTTTTGTTTAATAAGTAATATAAATCGGCGATCGACATCTATGTATGCATGTCATGTTACTAGCTTTTAGGATAAACTAGTTTTTCCTAGGCCAAACTAGTTCACCCTAGGCTAAACTGGTTCATCTTAATAAACTTCGGATAAACTAGTTTGGTCTAGGAAAAACTAATTTATCCGAAGCGTGTTAGGATGAACTAGTTTAGCCTAGTTCATCCGAAGCGTGTTAGGATGAACCAATTTAGCCTAGGATGAACCAGGGTTATTATTTACTTTAACGGCCTCACTTCCGATTTTCTTGAAATTTTTATGTTAGGCTAAGTAAGTGGTCTTCGGCCGCGGCTCCGTGCTTACATCCTCCAATATTTTCAATACTGGCTTTGCGGTGGGCTTTGGCTGCAGTTTACTGTACTATCTCCAACATTCAGTCAACTGCGCTGGAATACCGCGTAGAAATCGACGCTGAACATATTGGAGGATGCAAGGCCTAAGTCGCTGCCGAAGGCCAACCATTTATCCTTACATATGAAAATGTTTCTAGGCTAAACTGGTTCACGCTTCGGATGAACTAAAGTGGCCTACAAAAACTAGTTTGGCCGGTAGCAAATATACCAAACATTACCACAATGGCTTGTGTATTTTGCGAGATATGCCGTAATAAGTCTTAAAATTTAGGGCGGTGCTACACCCACTGGTACGGTTCAGACCGATTTTCTTAAAATAATGATTAAGCTAGTATCAATGAATGCTTTCAGTGGTGTCATTACTAAAATTGGGAAGATAAGTAGGGTCTCAAATTTAGCGATTGTTGAAAAGTTGCACGCCCACTATTCCAATGCTAACTACTTTTGCAATTCAATTACCTACAATTCTAAATATCTATGAACAGCATCCGGTTATCAAATTTCAACATAATAGCTCGTTTAATGTTAACTCGTTTAAAAATATTCAATAAAATGTTCACTAAGACATGCGTGGCTTAAGTTTAGCATGGGCTAGGTTCACTCGTTTGTACGCTAATGATAGCAAAGATATGATTTTGTCTTAAGCAAGGAGTTGTTGGACTATATAGTCGGTTTTTGAAAGTAAATGTGAATTAAACTTTAATATTTTAATTAAATTTTAAAACTTTTTTTAAGTTCTACGTGTTTTTATTAGCGCTATGGCAACTGCAAAGTTTAATGTTGTTTGAAATCTACATGGGGATAACTTTGATGTGCAGATTAGATGAAAGATCGGGCTAAGGACACTTCTCTGATGAACTGCAGGCAGTAATTAGTACGCATGCGATACAAAGGATTTGTGCTAAATTCCACATCATGGACCGAAATATGTGATTTGAAGATTTCGTTATAATTAGGGCATTGAAAAATGTTAATTTTAAATGTATCAAAGCACTGTGCCATATCCAAACATATTGTGGA
Source organism: Tricholauxania praeusta (assembly GCA_949775025.1). Taxonomy (NCBI): domain Eukaryota; kingdom Metazoa; phylum Arthropoda; class Insecta; order Diptera; family Lauxaniidae; genus Tricholauxania; species Tricholauxania praeusta. The sequence continues at coordinate 16,583,624 of OX459030.1, forward strand.
ACAGAACTCACTTCTTTCCAGTTCTGTTCTTCTTTCAATCACATTTCTATGCACTTGGTGAATTGTGCTATTACTCTAAAACCAAATTGTGCTTGGGGAATCACATTTTTAGTTGAGGCATAAGTTTTGGTATCAGCAGTTAGTCGATGAATTTTATTCGGGTGGGTAGAGGACTTATTAATCTTTATAGTTTGATGATACTTGTTTCTGATCTGTCCTGGATTTAGGGATCATTTTGTTGTCATATATTTTCTAAAGTTTTGGAAAACAGTTAAGTCATATCTTGTAGAAGATTTGTGTCCGAGAAGTTACTCCAATGCTAGGTTTGGTATCCAAAGAAAATACAATATAAGCTATAGTTAAGCGTTATCGCTACAACCTTTTAAAGTACATAAGTATGCGTAACGTGAGAAATCGTACTCCTTTTGGGAGCGCTTTAAGACTTTTCAGATTTTTGTTTGTATCGCCTTTATTATTTTGGGTAAATTTTTAGTAAAATGTCATATTTTATATACTTCGTTTGCCCATGTATTCAGTTAGATATGCGATATTTCACATTGTAGTCTCTAGAAATTTATGTACATGCCAATTGAACATATCAATGTTCCACACAAAAATTAATTTCACAGTGTAATATTTAAGTTTTTAATTTGCTAACGTATAAAGGCTTCAAGCAAATTTACTTGAAATTGCTCTTTTGTTTTTGCTCACATAAAAAACATGAAAAAAAACTAATAAGATTGCATGTCAACTTATATGTTTCCAAAACCAAAATGTACAATTTTTAACATTATAAATCATTTCTGTATAAATATAATCATTTTAATAGCATAATTAAGTTGTTAACAAAATAATTAAATAAGCAGGTTTCTAGCTTAAGTCTTTCGATTTTCATACATATTACGGCAATATGAATATTTCTTTGAAGTTAAATCTTTTGTTTTCTACAAATTTTTATATTATTTAAAAGTATTTATATATTTTTTATGAAATCAGAACAATTATTTTTAAAGGCACATGCTCATATTCTAACAAATGTTTTACTGTATCACAAAATTCTCTCGTATGTATAACGCATTCAAAATGACATCATTTTGTGCAGACATTAAAATCACTCAAGCAAATTGCAAAACAATAAACAGAAATCCATTAAAGTGAAAAAAAAAAAAAAATACAAAATTATTTTAACACTAAGAGGATTTCTGGTTCTTTGCTTCAAGACGGCTGAACCTCATTAGTTTGACCTTGATATTAAAGAAAACAAAAAACTAAAAAGCGTATGAATGTTCCTTTTATTTCTTAGCAAAATACCGTCTTCTTCAAACTCTGATTTCGCATTAATCAAAGCAGATAATTTTGTGATTTGCTTTTAGCAAAAATCTATTGCATGCTTAAGCTAACGGTTTCGTGTTAATAGCCAAATTATTACTTTGGCTAAAAAGAGGAATGACATACAAATGAGTTTTTAATAAAAACCAAAAATCTAAGCGTTCTCTCGCTATATGCTGCTTATTTGAAAAATTAATACCATAGCTGCAAAAGATTTTAATATGAATTCAATCGAAGTGTGAAATTTTACTTGGATGTTTTTTTAAATAAAATTTAATGAAATTCGAATTGGCTTTAGAAAGTTTGCTTGTGAAGTCTACTGAGATTGAGACTACCTCTATGTAGCATTTATTGAAGTGAGAAATGTTTTACTAAAAAGGCGTTGTTTATTTCTGCGGATTACCATACTCATTACTTTGATTTTCATGGTAAAAAATTCTTATAAATTGGCTGTCTTCCAGATGCTTTTCTCGGCCATAATCCGCAAAACAAAGAGAACTTCAACATTTTTTAAAAATATTTTTCTACTTCCGCAACGTAACTTTTTTGTTACATTATTAATTAAATGACTCATTACCCATTATTATTTATATTCTTCAAATCTAAGCTTGACGAGTAAAAAAAAACCCACCGGAAAGGTTAACAAACGACATTTTCGAAAAAACGTGCCTCACAATTAAAATTTTTTTCAGCAACATGTGGGCGCCTTCTTAATTTAGAATAAAGTTTTTTTGCTATTTTTATAGAGTTGTCAACTGTCCATAAAAGTGCGCACACGTAATTTGCAACAACTCGAACACGATTAGACAGACACTCAATATGAGAACATTTTTTTAGCTCCAGCAGTTTATACCCGCAGCTAATTAATATGATAGGTACGTTACCTATGCCGCTTAATTTGCGTAAAAATAACACATTGAATTTTTTTTATTAATTAATTCTAATTAGTTTGGATTTCTCGGCTTGGTTTAAATTTGGTCTGACTTGATTTTGATAAATCGAAAGTGTTTTGTTTAAGAAAATATGCCAAATTTGGTTGGCTTGATTATTTGATTTATAGTGTTGTTTTAGGACATAACATACTTATTGAAAATTTTCTAAGATTATAAATGGTTTCTCTTGTATTTTAGCTCATTAAGTTTACATAAAATTTATATTGCTTTTAGATGATGGTAATTATAAACTTTAATTGTGTTTGCTTCGCGTTAACAGGATGTTAATAAGCTTAGTATTAATGTGACGCTTAAGAATTTACTAAATGTAATAATTTCATCAACTGAATTGATGTACCATAATTCACAATGAAATTAAGAAGAGGACAAATTTTCCTTCAGTTTTTAATGACGTTTGAATTTACTTCAATTAAACATGACTGTTTTACCATTAAATATGATGTGCAGGTTGCCGCAGCAGGTGAATTGATCCATATGTTGTTACCATTTGAAAATTATTTAATGTCATCACTTTAGAATCCATGATAGTTGAGGAAGAAAACCTTTACGCTATTTTATATAGTATGTAGGTCGTAGCACTAATTATGAATCTGGTAGGTGGCGTTATCTTTGGTAACCAGATGCACTTTGCAGCTTTCCAAAAGGCTATGTCCCGGTTATGTTACATTTTTTTCACGAGATACAGAGACAAATGACTTGTCAAGCATTTTTCCCCATACAAATCGTATGAAAAACAAAAAAGCTCGATGAGTCACCAGTAAATATTAATATTATGAGCTTTAATTTCACCAGAATTTTTCTTTCGTGTGTCTGCAATTTTTGAACCTGTTTCAAACAAAAAAAAAAAAATTTGAATCACCCTAGTGTACCCCAAATCAATGCGGACCAAAAATAGCTAGCATTTTTTGCTTTTTCTGATTGGTTGTGAACGTTACTCGTTACTTTTTTCTTGCTACTATACAACGAGCGCATATTACTCGTTGTAAACTGCATACCCAGTGATGGCATTTGGGTTTTGTGGAAATGTGCTGAATCGAATATTGGAATGTACTTCTTAGAAGACCAATGTACTTTTTCATCATGAACACGAAAATGTTGTAAAAGATCTCCAACGCTAGCCTAACCTATGCTGAACTTTTCTTTTAAGTTCAAAAGAGTATTTAAGACTTCTAAAGGGAAAAACATAGGAAAATGGCTGATAAGGTTCTTATGTAAATCGGAACCAGGGGCCCTTCTCTGTAGTGCGATAGGCAATGCATTTCCATGTACCTTAGAGTAAAATTTATTTATAAGATTAAAAAACGCTTATTATAGCAACCGAAAAATAAACAACTGTTTTAAAAACTTTTTTTGAGCTTAGAAATAAAATTTTTTTTTATTTGCCGACGTTTCGCAGTTTTTTTGACTGCTTCATCGCGCGTCTTTTTTAAGAAAGATTTAAAAAAGTGACCTTTATTAAATTTAAATGTATAAAATTTGTTAAATTGCGATACGATTTTGTTGCGATTCGCATTACAGAATAGGGCCCCAGGTCCTGCGATTCTGAAGAGACCCCATGTATCGAGAGTTGTTCATTACTTACAATAGGTAGAGAAACATGGAAAGTGAAATGACAGGCCATAAGCATTTTTTTGGCTCATCAATTAGATTTTGACACAATAGTTAGTTAGATTTAATTTAAAAGAAAAATTGTTGGCAAGTTTTGAACCATAAAACGCGATTTTAATAAAAATAATAGAGTTTAGCTACTACAGCTACTAGGTACTTAACCTCAAATATATCAGAATTCTGATATGCTGGGTCGATTTTGAGGCCAAATCCAGATTCAGCGCAAAAAAAATTATTTTGAAAAACTACCTTTAAAAAATTTATTAACCGAACTTACCTCATTTAAACTTGAATTTTGGCCTGTTTTCGAAAGTTTTTAAATTTTCTAGTATCTGATCTTTTGTTAAAAAATACTGAAACATCGAGACTTCTCAGAATTTCTTGGTCTGTTATCGGACTACAATGCTGAAGAATATTTGACTAAGAAAAAAAATGTATATCTCAATGTTTTTTCACTGCTTTCTGGGAGTTTTTCAATGCTATCAAGATACCCAGCCACTGTATAGCAAAATAACTATCACCATCGTGTTCAACAGACCCGAATATGTCTGAATAAATGCCAAATGCAAAATTGTCTTTCGGGAAGAATTATAATCACTCGCAAATAAGAAGAATGCATTTAATTCATAAATCGGATACTAGCGACCTTTAAATATGAATATTTTTTAATGAAATTTTCAGGGCTTAATTTTTTTACATCACACCAACTACTTTTCATAAACTTACTTACTTACTTGGGTGGCCATAACAACCCGTTACCGGGTTACGGCCGACCTCAAAAGCTCTCTCCAGGCGCCTCTGCTTCGCGCGCGCCTTCTCCAATCAGTCACACCAAGCGTGGAAAGGGTTTCCTTGGCTTGGTATTTCCATCGGAGTCATGGTCTTCCTCTTCGTCGTAGCCCAGCGGCTTCCGCATCAAACACCTATTTCGCCGGAGCTTCTTCGTCCATACGGACAACATGTCCCAGCCAGCGCAGACGTTGGATAGTGATGCGCTTGACTATGTCAATGTCAGCGTAGAGCTCGTACAGTTCGTGGTTCATTCGAATACGGTTGTCGTCGTCGACGTGAACAGGACCGAAAATTTTGCGAAGAGTTTTTCTCTCAAACACCCCAAGCGTGGCTGCATCAGTCTGCGGCACAACCCATGCTTCTGCGCGGTAAAGTAGCACGGGTAAGATGAGCGTCTTGTAGAGTGTCAGTTTTGTCAGGCGAGAGAGGTCTCTACTACTCAATTGCTTACTGAGACCATAGTAACACCTATTAGCAAGAGTTAGTCTTCGCTTTATCTCCAGGCTGACATCGTTTTGAGTGTTCACGGCGGTGCCAAGATAGGTGAATTCCTTGACAACTTCGAAAGTATAGCTGTCCGCAGTAACATAGAATCCAATACGTCGCGTCTCCCTGTTTGTGGACAGCATATACTTTGTTTTGTCCTCATTCACCGTCAAACCCACTTTCGCTGACTCTTTTTCGATAGCAGAGAACGCAGCAGTAACATCTCTCTTACAACGTCCAATGATATCAATATCATCGGCATATGCAAGGAGCTGGACACTTTTGTAGAAAATAGTGCCATTACGATGTACACTGGCTCTTCACAACACCCCTTCCATCACAAAGTTGAAGAGGTTGCAGGATAGTGGATCGCCCTGTCTGAAACCTCGTTCGGTATCAAATGGTTCGGAGAGGTCCCTTCCTACTCTGACGGAGCTGGCTGGCTCAACGTCATTCTGCAAAGCCGCACCAGCTTCACAGGTATACCGAACTCAGACATGGTGGCATACAGGCAATCCCGTATCGGGCTATCGAAAGCAGCTTTAAAATCGATAAAGAGATGATGGGTATCGATCTGTTTTTCATGGGTTTTTTCCAGGATTTGACGTAGTGTGAAGATCTGGTCTATGGTGGACTTACCAGGTCTAAAGCCGCACTGATAAGGCCCAATCAGTGTGTTGGCAAACGGCTTAAGTCTTTCACACAGTACAGTCGACAGGACCTTGTAAGAGATGGCAAGAAGACTGATTCCCCGGTAGTTAGCGCAGATTGTTGGGTCACCTTTCTTCAGTACAGGACAAAGGACATACTTTTCATATAAGTAACATAAAAATCGTAAAATCGATTTTTTTTTGGTCACTCTAATACATACATACGTATAATAAGAATTAGGTCCTTTTATAATACTTAGTACATATGATATAATAAATATTTTTTTCAGTAGTGACACCATAATTTTGATAATTTTCAGCCATGAAGCAAGACCCCAACTTACACATGCCAACTGCCTTTGCGCCTCCTATCAAAATATTTACGATTTTAAGAAAAAAAGGATGCTATACGTGGCGTATATAAAATGTTTAGCATCACAGACTTCTAGGACTTTGAAAATTTTAATCTTTACATAGTAAAAAAAGTAATTTAAGGATATAATACAAAATATACATAAAAAATATGTTTTATTTTCTTGCAAGTTTACGCTTTTTTTTCTAAATTTACAAGTTAATAAGCGTTCAACATGCGCCTGCATCATTTACAACGTTTTTCCAAGAAGAGCAGGCAGCAAAATTAATCTTCACATAATGCAGCATTATTGGTGTTGCCGAGTTAAATTGTAGGTTTGCACCAAAGTTACAAGGATTAATTTCAACAAACAGCCCATTGTAAAGGTTGTCGTAATAAAAATTGCAATAGCGCCAATAAAAACATTTATTAAAAATTATAGAAAAATCATTATGAAATAAATGAATGTGCCCAACGTTGAGCATTAAACGCTTTATAGACATGTTAAGCATTGAAAATATATCGATAAAAGAATATTTTATTCAGCGTAAATTATATGGCGCTTGTTGTAAGCCTATATAATTTGCAATGCAAGTGCTGCTTTTAAAGATTTTATATGGCAATTTTGCAGCAACAAAATTTTTAACTAACTAAGCTGCTGCGCAATCTTTATATTGTGCTCGTTTTTTTATAGAATTTATTTTTCATTAGGCTCGCCATCGATCAAAAGCAATCAGCATTAAAGTCAATTTGTACATTTATTTTGGCACTAACTAATTTCCGTAGAACAAACTACGATTGTTTCCGTTGCCTTAAGCGCTAATTTGTTAGAACTTTTTTAGATTTGCAAACTCAAAATTGCTAAGGATCAACGAACCTACAAAATTACTGATATTTTTTGCAAAAAAAAAAAAAAAAAATGCCGAGTGTTCTCAATCAATAACCTGCAGCTTGGTAGTAAGATATTAAAAGTTGCTTTATATTAGCATTTATTACACTAGTTAACAAAGTCTTAAAAAAAATTTTTAATATTTTTTAGCGGCGAATTTACTTTGTTGACAATATCTGGCATTTAAGTTAACCAATGTTGTCCAAGGCCTTGACGAAAATGACACTCTTTAGATTAAACGACAAAATAGAGCCATTTATCTGCAAACAACAGATAGGATATCGTTCGAACACATTGTTTTTTCTTAGCGCTTTTTTTAGTTTTTGTCTTAAAATAAAAAAAGGTAAAATATAAAATTCAAATTTAAATTTTAAAAAATTTAAGAACTCGAAAACTCCGAAAATTTTTCTATATAATTTTCCTATTTAGTACAGTGACAATCGAACCACATTTTGCCCTTTGCCCAGTGTTATTCATAGAAAATCTGAAAAAAATTCGCTTTAAATCAAATGCCAGTCAAAGTTTAATTTCTTTTTAATAACAAATGATTGCTCAATGAAACGAAACTCTAATAAAATAAAAAAAAAAATCAACAAAATGGCAACAAGTCAAACGTAAGCTTGCGGCAACAGTTCGTCAGATGTTGCTCACCCGCCTGTTTGATTTAAGAAAATATATAAAAATAAATTCGTGTAACATGCGTTTGGGCAATAAAAATGCCATCAGTGGACACACATTAGTCTTAGTGTGGGGCGGGGGGGAAAAAATAGCCAAAATAAAATTTTTTCTTTTTAACACTGCGACACTGCAATGCGGGCGTTTGGCGCTGATTACAAACAGACGAGCGTTCGCCTTTGGCGGCTTTTTTGTACTTTGATTGAGTGCGTAGTTCAATAACCTTTGCCACATGATTTCAACAGAGTTATTAGAGATCAAATGAATTTGCAGATAAAAGGTTAAATTATGGCAATAAAAATTATGTGAGTTTTAATTACGTTACGGAAAAAGAAGAGCATTAAGCTGAAAGCACTACATTTTAGTGAGAAAGTAAATGAACTTTAAGATATTGATTGACTTTTCTTGTTTCCGCTACAAAACTACAAGCAGCAGATATTTTTTTTTTTTTTTTTTAATAGCTGTCTATCACGGCTGCGAACTGGTGTTGAAAGTTGAGTTTAGAGTTTCTGGACTTATGGGACGTCATCTTGTGAGGGAAGTAATGCCTGCATCAACAAAAGTATTTAATCTAAGTCTAATAGCTTTACTTCTACAAGAGAAGCTAGTTATGTGGGTTTCATAAAAAAACCCGCCCACATTTAGTATTTGTCTGTATGTGACTTCCACCGCCCACTTTTCAAATACCACCTTAATTCGTTTTGTGCTTGTCTGTGTTACTTAATTTTCTCGAAAAAAGTTTGTTGAAATTGTTTTTTATACTTTTCCTAGCAAAGCGTTTTATGAGTTATGAGTAGTGCTAGTCCATTTTTCCTAATTTTTGGTCAGTATCACCCAATGTTCCAATACCAAGTTTGTTTTTATTGGCTTTAATACATCACTCAGTAGATCGTACTTAATCATTTGCCTGTGAAGTTGGTAACACGACCTCTTAAATTTTCAAAATAGTATATGCGCAGCACAGCACTCAGAACTCAATCAGCTCTACAAAGATGAGCGAGTTTTTAAAAACGGTTTCCTGAAACTGAGTTCTCATTTAATCTCTCTCTATACAATAGCATAGATGTGCGATGAAAGTGGTGGTAATGCGCTGACACAAATCAGATGTACGGCATTGAAAGTATCAATGATATAGAAAAATTTTAAGTATCGAAAAAATCGATGTCATCGATATTGTTTAAGATTTCTTTAATATCGATTTTGTAGGTGTTTTAATATAGCTATCAAAAATCTGTACATATTATTAAATAATATAATTTATATCGAAAATAATGTTGGAAAAATCATGGCCATTGAATCTTAGAGCTTAAAGCACTCACCTTTAGCAACGTACTGTAGCTTTCGAAAGTGAGCTCACATTCCAATTTAATGGGACTATGAAATTTGGGCGCCTCAATTAGATTTCTGTAAGACAATAAATAAAAATTAAAATTTTTGAAAATTATTGTAATTAAATTTTGCTGAAATCTGCGTAAAAAATCGAATGACCTTGTTGTTTTTTTTAGTAAATTGGTGTCCATTACAATAAAAAAGGTACATGCGTCCACTAAAAGTAAATTCCTAAGCTCGATGCAGTACATTTCCACATAACCCAAATGTCAAAGATATCTGTAATTTTAATTAACGCTGGCAACCATGTCGTATGATGAACATAAAATTTTCTTATGCTATAAAATACATGTTGCTCATACGACATGTTGAATTAAAAATATACATAATAACTTATGTATAAAGCTTGGCAATTAGAAGATTTATGGAAGATGTAGTAAATTGTTTATCACTTTTATTATGAAAAAAAAAAAAATATATGTAATTGTTTTTTGGGTGGCTTTTACTCATTTATATTTTTCTAAAGAAAAACTGATCGAAAAACCAAATTAAAAAATAAAAAAAAATAAATAATGAATCATAAAACAGCATTTTATGTTCGTTTTTTGGTGTATGCAAAATTGAGATAAATCAGGCATCTCTTTACTAATTTGGTGACGCCTAGTATGCAATCTAAAATTTTGTTTTCATTCTCAAGTCTTACAGGTTTGAATGCCAAAAAGTTGTTTTTTAAAATAAATTTTTAAACGTTTCCGAACAATATTGTTTTCGAATGATATCGAAGATATATTTATAACAGAAAAAAATACGTCTTTTTAAAGGTAAAATTAGCAACTTATCTAAGTTTTATTACAAAGCTGATTAATTTGTATATATTAAAATGAAGTAAAAGTTTTTAATCGCAGTAGTAAGCAGCACGAATTTTAGAGGGTTTGAGAAAAATCCACAAATGCTTTTTTGCGAATGACTAATAATTTGAAACTAGCTGAGATTTTTTTTTTATTGTTTTTCTTAGAAGTTTTTAGGTAGGAATAAGTCATCATGGAAAAGTGCTTCTTGCACCACATGTTTAGGTTTCAAAGTAACGATCATTCATTGAAATAAAGTTCACTAAATAAAGGGGACTCATTTAACCCAGATAATGCCACTGCCTTTTAAAAAGGACACAAAAAACGTCATCATAAATGAGAGAAATGTGCCGCTATGGACTTGCGTTTATATCAAGATTGGATCTGATTGGATTTGGAAAAATATGGAAAACTATAGCATATACGAATAACAGCTATTTAATAAGAAAATGTTTAGAAAGCTATCTTGTAATAAAATTCGACTTTATAAAAAAAGCTTCGGCGCTATCTGGGTTAAGAAGAAATGAACAGCTTCCTATTTTTTCAAGCTATTCAATAAGTTGGAATCTAAATATTTCATGCAGTAATTCTAACATTGATGCTTTTAATAATGGTTTTTAATACAAAATAAATATTTTTAATGGAATTTTTTAATTCTAGTTTTGAAACTCATAAGAAATCGTGCATTTCGTTTTTGAAAATGTTGTTCAGTTTTTGTTATTTTTTTTAAACAGCAGTATTTTTAATAGATTTTATTTTTTTATTAAATAGCTGAAACTTTTTACTATATAAAACTTTTTCTGAACTTTTCTTATCGTTTCTTAAATGGCTGTTAAAAACTTGCAAAAATATGTAAACTTTAAGGCATTTTGAAAAAAAAAAAAATAAACAATGCTGCATATGATATTGTAATAGAATTTTTCTTTAAATTAAAGGAGCTATGAAAATTAGTAGTCATTCATCTAACGAAAAGATTCCGCAAATTATCTTATAAAAAGAAAAAATGCATTAAACCGATGCCCAACTATTTGCTACATAATTTTTTTTAATTACCGCCTTATAGTTGGCCAACTATTTAATCATATGCATACACTTGCCTTATATTGAAAATGAAATGTGCCTGCAAAGACTGCATTTTATACAATTTTAAAAGACGTCAATTCTGAAATTCTCAAATAAACTAATTAAGCTTCGCCCTAGTATTCATTATAAGCATATGCTATAACACCAATTTAAGGATTTTTTTTTGTGTTGAATTACAGCTGTTTTAACGTATTCTTAAAGCTTTAAAAATATGATAAAGTTAAAAAAAATTAAATACAGGCTTCACGGAATTGTGTTCAAACACAAAATTTCATTAACAATTTAATAAGCTGCAATCAACGTGGCTGTAATTACCCTGTATGTTGAGTAAATAGCACATGTCTATGTTGACAAAATCATGGGAACTTTCGATGCCGAAAGGCACTTTAAAGCAATCTGTGCTATCAAAAGTAAAAGAAGTAGTTACAACAAAATGTAAAAATTCATCAATACAATGAATTATATTTTAGCAGAACAGCTACCGCACAGTGCAATTTTTACACTCTAAGTGTTCAAAAATACTTAAGAAGAAATAAAGTCATACTGGATGGTAAGTAGTATTTAGAAGTAATACTTAGAAGAAAAATTTTTAAAAATTAAATTTTCTATAAAAAAAGAACAAACAGTGCCTTAGTGAAAGTTCCACGAAAATAAATTTTCTCGCTTCTGAAATACACAAAAAGTAAAATATCGTTGTTTTGAAAAAAAAAAGTCTTAAAACATTCTCTAAAAAATTTTCAAAGTTTTTTAAATTAAAAACACCCTATAGTATTATGTTTGGCTTCTTTTCACGTACGTAGTATGTAGCAAAGTAGGTGCATAGAATACAGTTTGCTTAAAATTACATCCAAAAACTTGCAGCCATTCATTCGTATGTGATAAATTTAGCATCACAAAAAAATGCCTTAAAAAGTGCACTGTGCGCTGTCAGCTCATCAGTTTTACAACTAATGAACAGACAGACATACAGATATGGTCAGTTGTGTGCGAAAGCGCATTCGCTTTACCATTTAAAATGCTAAAAACGTACGCTTGTAATGATCGACGCCTAGATTTTGCTGCACAGATTGGCAATTGGTAATAAAAATTCCTCCAGGTAAACGCTGCAGGGTCGATTCAGCAAAATAATGCGCACGCAGTGAATCGCATTACAACGCTCACAATTTCGCCTCTTATTAATGAAGGGAGCAACGAAAAAATTAATATAAATGAGTTACGTACGCGTCGAGTGCGCGTCATCATCATTGTCGCGCATTCAACGCTTTTGTCGTAATCGTAAAGAGGGTCGTAAAGGGTGTGCACTGTTTGTTAAAGAAATCGCTTATCAGATATGATTTGAATGTTTAAAGCTTATGAGAAAAAAAAAAGTTACATTAAAAATATACGGAAAGCAGCGTATTTACGGCATGGATTTTTTTACTTTGATATCAAAACTAAACGTTATTTTGGAGCTCCATCCTTTTAGATCAAAAATAACCAATAGTTTTGATACTCATTTTCTCTATGAGATGCTATACCTTCCCGATGTTTTTTTTTTTTTTCATTTTTGTCGATGCATTTGGATTTCTTTGATTTTTTCGATAGTTTGCGAACATAAGAATTTTTTCGATATTTTTCGATTAGATTAAAAAAAAAAGGTAAACGTTAAAAAAAGGGTGATTTCTTAAGAGCTTGGTTTTTGAAAATTAAAAAAAAGAACAAAAATTTGCAATAATGAATAAAATATTTATTTGATGCAATACATCAATTTCTGCCATTTATTTTTTTAAGATTATTTTATGTAAATGTTGCTCGCGGCTACGCCTGAGGTGTTCTATCCGTTAGCTACAATTTCGGCATACTTTTTCCTGCATTTTGGCAGGTATCTCACCAATGGCAGCTGTAATGTTGTCTTTCAGGGCAGCAATTGTGATAGGCTTGTCACTGTACATGAGAGATTTCATGTAGCCCCACAAAAAATAGTCTACTGGGGTCAAATCTTATGATATTGGCGGCCAATGGACTGTTCCAAATCGTGAGATTAATTGCTCACCAAACTCGCCTCTCAATAGGTCTATGGTATAGCGTTAATACTAAAATTCAATAATTTTCAAGCAATGTTTGTTTATTAATCTATTTATGATAAAATGGCAAACCCTACTGAGCATTTTTGGTGCTAAAGAAAGTTACAAATCATGCATAAAGTGTCAAAAAATTTACACTGAAAAAACAAATAGCAAAAAATCACCCATTACATTTAATAGATCTAATAAATTTTTAGTTCTTTGGGATTACTTTTGTCATTGATTTTTTGGCTTAAAGGAAATAAAATTTATGGGGATTTAATGAATATTGATTTTAAATAAATTATAAATTTTGTATATATCATAGAACTAATTTTTATTACTGATTTCTTCAGGTCTTTTAGATTTCACTGATAGTTGCCACACCATACATTATTGTTTTTACCCTGAACAGTGAACTTAATTGGAAATTTTAAATCGCATTTCAAGTTAGTTTTGACCTAAAAGCAAATTAAAATATTGCATTTTACCTTTGGTGAAAATCAATTAGTTTTGCTATGATTGGCTATTAAGAAAATTTTCGCCACTAATTTGCGACGCAATCGGGCATTACTCTTTGGTTTTCTTAAATACATAACTCCACTTCACGTGTAAATAATAAAAAAAAAAATTTGCGAAGATTCGTTGTGCCACAAAAATAAAAAAAAGCATTAAAAAATTATCACCACTTTAGGCCAGCAGCATAAAAAATTCCATTTCTACGCAATGAATAGAATTTTTGCTCTAAGAAGCTACTGCAAATTGTTGGTCACTGTACAACAAGCGACCTTGAGAAGGTCGGTTAATAAGCAAACAACTCATGGTGCAAACAACTTTCCGCACCTGCTTCTATGCTGCGCAGCATGGACAACTTTAGCTGCAACTGTGCGTACTTCTTTGTTAACAATAAGAAGAACAAAAACAAGAACAATAACAAGTGAACAACAATATTATGTTGTTGTATTTGCAGATTGTTGCTGATGATGTTAGTGTGTTGTTGCAAGTGCAACTAATTTCATGAAAACAGCAACAGAAAACAGGACTTGAATTTACTTAGTAATCGAGCTATGAACTGCAGTCGACAACAGGGCAGACGCATAAGCAGACAGACAGACAGACAGATAAACAGTTGAAGAGCGCCAATAAAAGCGAATAAATACGCGCCTGTTGCAGTCATTTTAAAGATTATCACACTTAATCGCAGAAATAATAAAAGCAATAAGAAAGGCAATACGTACACATATGTATGTGTTGGAACAAATAAGTTTACATACCCAGCAGAAAAGTTGAGTTATGGTCATTGTTAAAGATGAATGCACAAGCAAGTTAGCTTTTAACTTGGTTTTTAAAAATATTGGCTTGGTGCACGTATTTACGCTGCTTCTAGCGAATATTGGGTACTCGCTGCGATTGGAACTTAAAGTGCACTATTAGCAGCAAAACTGCTCTTCATGACAATTTAGCGCAATATTCATTCGAATATCAGTTACCAAATGCCAAGCAATAATTTAAAGTAAAAACTCGATTTTTCATACCTAATTATATCCACCCTAAGTGCTCAGAAGCGTCTGCCTTCAAAAAAACAGCGCCGGAATCATCTGCCTTCTCTAGTTTGATGTTTTTATAAGCACTGGAACCAGTCAGTCAAGTGGCAGACGCGTTTAAATGATTTAAATCTACTTAGTTTTGTTTTTACATTCTTGCAATTATTAAATGCAGCAATAACTAAGTGGCAGATCTTGTTTCTCTCATTTTTTATGATATAATCTCTATAATAATCGCAATCTGCCTAACGACAAAATTACTTAAGTTTGTATATAACATAAGATTTTCAAAAAAAAAATATAGTTACTCTTAAACGGAGCAACAAAAACATCTCTCATGCATTTATCTACTTTTATGCATGGAAACATTTTTTGATATAAAAGGCAGATGCGTTTAAGTTCTTTACGGTACCTTTTTTAACAGTTTAAAAAGCGTCTGCCTTCAAAAAACTCAACTGGAATCGTCTACCTTCTCTAGTTTGATGTTTTTTTTATAAGCACTGATACCAGTCTACCAAGAGGCAGACGCGTTAAAATGATTTAGAGCTACATACTTAATTTTGTTTTTGCATTCTTGCAATTCTTAACTGCCTCTTGCATTTATCTACTTTTATGTATACATACATATTTTGATATAAAAAGCAGACGTGATAAAAGTCTTTATAGTATCTTTTTTTACAGTTTCAAAAGCGTCTGCCTTCAACTGGAATGGTCTACCTTCTCTAGTTTGATGTTTTTTGTAAGCAATGAAACCAGTATGCCAAGAGGCAGACGCGATGAAATGACTAAGTATTACTAAATTTTTTTTTAACATTTTTGTAATTTTGCAATTTTTAAATGCAGCAATAACTAAGTAGCAGACCTTGTTTATGTGGTTTCTTATGACAAAATCTCTATAATAATCGCAATCTGCCTAACGATAAAATTTGTTAAGTTTGTATATAACATAAAATTTTCAAAAAAATATAATTACTCTTAAACGGAGCAACAAAAACGTCTGTCTCATGCATTTATCTACTTTTATGTATACATAAATTTTTTGATATAAAAGGCAGACGCGATAAAAATCTTTATAGTACCTTTTTTTAAAGCTTCAAAAGATTATCAATTAATAACGCAAAGACAATGCAATGTCAGAGATTATTAATATTATTTGTATTACTAAGAACTTCTTGATTCTCAAAGTCTGCCGCACGACAAAATCATATAGAAATTTAGATCACCGACTCCTTGAGTTTGGCAAGTTACAAGGACTTACAGTTTGTGGTATTATAGTGGCTGCAAAAGCATATAGCAGGCTGAACCAAAAATGGTACTGAACTTCTTCCTCAGAATAGAGTGTGTTCTTTGACTATAGAATATAATGTGTTCTTACGAACAATCTGCAACACTCAGCTTAATTATGGATATAGCGAGGAACATATTTGAAAGAGCTGCTTCGTCAGTAATTTACTATAATTTTTCATTATCAAACATTATAATTTAGCTAGGCGGTACTTAGATCAATTCAATTCCACGCGGTTAAATTAATGGTGGTATCATGAAATTGAATGCCATGGGTGCTAATCAATACCACTGGGTTCTTTGACATAGCGACATCGGAAAAAAAAGTAAACTGTTGAAAAGTTGTACTTATATGGCTCAGAGAAGCTCCTTCGACATATCGCTTACTGTGAGAGTAATGCAAAGTTTAACTATTAAATTTACTGCAGTACAGCTGCTCCTTTAAAATATTCAAGTATCGCGCTTCAAGGCAATAACTACATTTAATTACACAATAACTCTATTGACTTCAATACAGTAACCATAAATCTTCACTTTAAGTTTTACTTCCAACTGGGTGGAGCAGAAGACGAACGTCCTTCGCTGGAATGCGCGCATAAGCAACAAAGGCGTTTCGTCTGTAGCATTAAACTGACAGGCAGGCAGTGCAAATCGAAAAAGCATGAGCCACAGTGAAGTGCAAAAAAAAAAAAAATGCGTACAATAGCAAGCGAAATAAGATTAGAATGCAACAACTTCTGCAGCACAGTGTTTCGAACTTAATGGAAATGTTGACAAAAAAAAAACAGGATTACAAATCCATTGCCAGAAACTTTTCTGTATCGGTAGTATGAAATTTTTCAAGCAGCACAAAAATTACTGGCAGCTTTATCATTTTGTGAAAAATAAAAATTTTTGTACAATTTCATAGCATTGTGCAAGGACCATTGAACTCTACAACAGCGCGAACTATCTCAACTACAGCACGGCATGGTAGAAGATGCAACTGCAAATTGTAATTTTTAAGCGGATTAATTATTGGACTTAGCTGGTCATAAAATAATCAAATCAAATAAAAATAGAACTATGTACGTACACGATTCGTACAGTAAAACTCAGCGGGATAGACATTTTTATATTGCAATTTGCCACGAAGTGATGAGATGCTGAAATATAGCAGCATCTAGTGAATTTCTACGCTGTCTCGATTTTTGCTGCTGCTGCATCGGCTAGGATAATAAAATATTAGGAAGAAATCATTAATGTTGATTGGCCAGTTTTCTTGACTTGAATCCCCCTGACTTAAGTCAAGGTCAGCAAATGTTATAGAGAAATTAATTGCAAAATCAATCACAAGTTAAAGAATGAGCTATAAAGATCTCACTTGTGTCAAATTCATGAAGATTCTTCGTTAGCTTATCTAATCTTGAATTGCTTGTCGTACTGGACAAACAAGAAAATGTGAGTAAATTTGTTAAGGACATTGCCATAAAGATGAACCTCTTTAATAATTTAAATGAATCTTGCATCGAAGCATATGACATTCGATAATGACACTGACAGTTGAATGATAACATAGATGGAAATGCAATAAATAATAGTTGATCATATCTTAATCGTTTATAGATGATATCGCATAACTTGCTTTCGATTCAAACTAAAAAATACATACTGGGGGCATGTGATTCTCACTTGAATCGATTAGGCTGAAAAAATTCGAAGAAGTCGATAAAAGTTATAGGGTTTGAAAGAGACTGAAAGGGGAAGAGTTTAAAAAATTCCAAAAAGTACACTCAGAAAATAAATTTGGTAAATGTAACCAAATTTTTACCAAATCTCAGGTTAGAATTTTCTAACCTGGTGGATCATGTTATTGAGTCTAACTAGCCTAGGAATCAGGTAACCACAAAATTTTCTCAAAAAACCAAAACCGTTTTTTTTTTGTTTTTTTATCGTATTCCCCTTGCCCCTATAACTTAATAAGCATTAATTGGAACTTAATTTATTTATGTTGCATTTTAAATACTTAAAAGAAAATTCAAATATTTATTTGTCATCATCGACGAGATTCGAACCTAGGACTCCTACGTTAAGTCAGAGGCGCGCACATCTTAACCAAATGAACTACTCTTATTAAAATATTGCGTGAAACTAAAAGCATATAAGTATGTACTGCGCATTTAACAACACAGAATGCCTAGGTTCGAACCCCACTGGATGCAAGAAAAAAATGTTTTTTTTTTTAATTAAACATAATTCCATAGAACAATTTATCAGGTTAATGTGTTACCTGACGCAGGTTAGACATTTTTTTCTGAGTGTATATAAAATATTAGAAGAAGTTGAATAAGTCTAAAAGATATGAAAAATATTGAAAAAAATGAAGAAGAACTTAGCCGAAAAAAGTTGAAAAATGTCGAAAAAGTCGAAATAAATTGGAAAAATGTTGGATAAAATTGAAGAGATTGAAAAATTACCAAACAGTTGAAAAGGGCTGAAAAATTCGAAAAAAAACATTGAAAGTGTGGAAGAAAATTGAAAGAGATTTGAAAAATCGAAAAAAAAGTTGATAAATGTTGAAACAGTTGAAAGTCGCTGAAGAAATTGAAAATAACTATAAGTAATATTATGAAAAAAATTGAGAAAGGTTGAAAGAGTATAAAAATGTTGAAAAATACTCAAAAGTAAAAAAAAAACGAAACCGAAAAATGCTGAAAAATGTTGTAAGTGGTTGAAAAATCAAAAAAAATTAACTTCAAAAAAAAAAAATTTGAAAAATTTGAAATTACTTATGTGGTTGAAAGACTCAAAAAAAAAAAAAAAAAAAAATCGAATAAATTGAAGGCGTAAAAGTATTGAATAAATTGAAAGTGGTTGAAAGACTCAAAAAAAAAAAAAAATTGGAATAAATTGAAGAAGGCGAAAAAATATTGAATAAACTGAAAGTGGTTGAAAGACTCAAAAAAAATTTAAAAATGTTGGATAAGTCTGTTGAATAAAGTTGAAAGAGTTGAAAAGGTTGTTGAAAAGTTTATTGAAAACGTCGAAATCAAATAGCTCAATAAATTATATTCGTGATTAGCAACCGCATACAAAATTTTATCACAATACCTTGTCTTAAAGTTTTGGGCGGTGACACACCCACTGTTACAAGCAAGCGCGATTTTGATCCAGAAATAGCTTTTCATTAGCAACATTTACCAAAATTACACCAAATTTTAACATATTCCGATAGGTATACCCACTTCAGGTATTTTACTAGCATGAGAGGTGCCACGCCCACTGGTGTCATTTGGAATGCTTTTGATTCAGATAGCAAGAAAATCAGCTACATTCAAATTCTTACTGATTGCTGCAATAATTCAGTAAAAATAATGCTTACGACTTGTGGGAGGTGCCACGCCTACTGATGCAATCCTACCAAATTCCATTGAATTTTAAAGCTCATAGTAACCCATATCTCAACAACAAATTTTATGAAGATTGCTCTTATAGCATCCCACTAACTATAACACTTTACCTTTGTTACTTGTATGGGCGGTAGGCGAATCCGTGATCGTGATTTCCACAAACAGACATACAGACGGACATGGTTAAATCGACTCAGATTGAGGATACATATGGGACATTCCAGGTCAACCGGGACAGAGGTCTGCCCAAAATTGAACGCAGCGGAAAAACGTTTTTAAGTTCTCAAAATGTTCCCAAGAACTTTCATATAAGAACGGGTGATTTCGTATACTGCAGTGCATACTTTTTTTTCAATAGTAGGTGGTGCCACGCCCCTAACGAAAAAATACGTTTCCACGGCTAAGCTAATGTACCGATTTTAATAAAATTTGGTTTGGAGATAGACTGAGCAATAAGAAAGGTAATTAAGAGCTTTGAATTCTTAAATGAGGCGTGGCACCGCCCTTAATGAGAAAAACTCTGTGTCCCCGCTGAGCAACTACATTGAGTTTGATAACATTTGGTATGGAGATAGATTGAATCCTGATAAAGGTATTTGTTTTGAGTAGGCGGTGCCACGCCTCTAATAAGAAAAACACGTTTTCAATGGTAAAAATTGATCCTTTAAACTGAATTAAAAAGTAAAAAAAAGAGTTGGAATAGTATAGTATATATAGTTCAAGTTTTGTCTCCTTGAATGTAATCAAAATACTTGATCACTTCATTTTGCTATGATATCGAAACAACCATTGTCAATTAAGAATTGTTGTTGGAATTGAGCCAAAAAGGTAGCTGTTCTTACAAAGCTTTGAGCCTTTTTAGCAATATATATGGGGCATCTTAGCCTTATTTTTCAAACTAAAATTCTTACTCTTTCCGATTTTTCCATTGAAGCCAATAGCTCAGCTGCCGCAGTAAATGCGATTTCTTTCATGAAGATCGACGCTACAAGAAATTGAAAAGCGTTTCATCATCGATACGATATGAGTCAATGTGCAATTTGAAAATAAAAAGTTTATATTATTTTCTTATAAAATCAAGCGACCTTCAGCACTGACTTCATCATTCAACAAATCATTGCTCTATTCATGCCATACCAACGTTCCTAAAAAGGGGAAAAATGTAATCACGTCTTTACTTATAAGAAGCTCAATAACGCGTCTAAGCGAAAAGCATGAAAATTCTCTAAGCAAAAAAATAAACTTTGTCGCTTTACATGTGGGTGAACTGGTCGCTCGATGTGTGTACCTGCAAAGCTTAAGCTATGCCTCAAATTTCAATCTTAAGCCAAACCAATTTACACCATGTGCGCTGATTCATTTCTTCGCATTAAATTCAAATTAAATTCAAAGAAGAAAAAAACAAAAGCGTCAGAATTAATTTCTATGCGCGAGGTCATTCGCAGCTTAGCGAGCGCGACTTGGTGGTTAATTCTTGTTGTTGTTGTTAGCAGCCCACACACGCAACTTCTGGCATAAGCCGCCGCCATTGGGTTAGCGATTTTTTATTCAATTTTTTGCAAATTTCTTGGGCGGCGTCAACTTGGATTTTAGCTTTGGTCTCTAATGACAAATTGAAAGTCTTTTGTTGGCATGAACTTAATTTGTTATTGCGTTTTTTTTCTTCTCTACGACGATTTAAAGTTTCCTGGATTGGAAATTAATTTTTTGATTAAATACGGAGACATTAATTTGATTTGACGTTACCAAATTTTTAAGATTTTGATTTATTTTCTTGTGCCTTTTAATGTGTCTTAGAAAAATTGCGTATTACTCATTTTGGTCATTAAAGGTGTTTGATGTAATTTGCTTGATAGCAACACCTTTTTGAATGTTGCGTAATTATTTATTGTTCTTTGTTGGAAGACAAATTGTTCAATGAACTTAATTTGTTATTTATTCTAACAAGTTTATTAATTTATCATTAGTTACTTGATGCTACTATTTTGCTTGACTTTAATCCTTTAAGCAATTTGTTGCCATATGGTAACATTTAAAAGATCACATACGGATATAAAAATTTTAAAATTTTTGATATAAAATATGATCTTAAGTAACAATAAAATAGAAATTAAAAGATTTTTAACTTTAGACACGAATTTTTTAAGAAATGTTATAGTTCAAAAGAACTTTTTCGTAGTAGAATTCCACCCCAACATGACATCTTCTATCACTGTTCCACGGCTTTAAATGATTTATGATTTTAACATGATGTTTGGTATTAAATTTAAGAGCAGCATATGCATTTAAGCATGCGTTGAGCTATAAATTTTCATTCTTAAACATAAAATTTAGCCACTTAACCGCACTTATTGGAGCGCCCTAAAATTTAAAACATAAAGTGAGACGGTAACTCTGCCAAGAAGAAGGCACTGCCCATCAAACTCAAGGTATAATAAAAGCAAAATATTATTAGGGTTTTGATGGGAACCTAAGCAAATCAAAGAGTTTGCATGAAAAAAAAGAAGAAAAATTGCCAATATCAACAATGAGCAAGGTTTATGCTGATATGTCGTTTAGGGTGGACCAGCAATATTTTATTTTTTATTCATCAACTCAACCTCAACATATTTTTCATATATATTTCAGGTCATCAAAAAAGAACGAACCAAGTGTTTTGTGGCGTTTTCTAGCAAGTGCAGGGCAGGAGCAAATAAAATGTTTAATGTTTTCCTCCTCCTCCACATCTCTTCTGCAGAAGTCAAAAGACCGAATACCTAATCTCTCCGCATGTCTGCCGATAAGCCAGTTATTACTGCAACAACTGACGAGACACTATATCTAGTGCGGGATATCAGTTCTAGAGATCGCTTAGCGTTTCGGCCAGATTTGCCTTGTTTTATTGCAAGTCAACACTTATGTTAGCCTTGTTTTATCATGTCTTCTTTAAGCAGTAATTTGCAGTTAGCACGTAACATGCCAACATCTCCCTTGTCCTGAAAAATTTGTGCAGTAGTCCCCTGCCTAGCAAGTTCATCAGCTTTGCAATTGCCATCAATGTTCCTATGCCCAGGCACCCAGATGAGTTGAATGTTAAAATGCTGAGCCATCTCATTTAGAGATGAGCGGCATTGTTGGGCCACTAGTGAGTTAAAGAAGACTGATTCTACCCTGCACTAAGGGTATATTAATTTTGTCATTCCGTATGAAACACATACAATTGGGCGTGGTAGCTATAGAGAAGCACATATATTTTCCATCAGCATCAGCACCTGAATAGATTTAGATATGCCTATCTGTCAGTTCATCTGTCAAACTTGTTATAAAGTCCTATATAATCCACCCTAACCGTAACGCATAAAGTCAATTTTAAGATCTTTTACGCGTTGCAACCCAGTTTTTCACATGACTTCCCGTTTACTTTTATTTTTTATTTGCTTTTTTAAATTCTGAAACAACAAATAGTCGCATAGAAAAGATAGACAGCTACAACAACAACAACAGCAATTGCATTTAGCTTGCATATATTATTATTAATATTATTGATGGGCGCAACATATCGGATCAGTAACAGATCACAACAACATAACTCTAGCGAGCATAGTTTAAACAACACAGACAATCAGGCTGGCTGGCAGGCAAGCAGGCAGACTGTCCAACTATCCTGCCGTGCTAAGGACTTGGCAACAGCAACAGCAGCAGCATCGGCAGCTTCAGCAACTCATCAGCACTTTGTGTGAAACCCACATTGGTGTTTTGGGTTAATGCAGGTTAGGTGTGTTATACGAACGAACGGGCGACAAGGTTTGTATTTGCGTTTTTTTGTATTGATATCAAAAAAGTTAAAAATAAATAAATATTACAACGAAAGTAAAAATTATTTTGTACACCCAAGGCAAAAAAATGTTAGTGGAGTTATAACAAAATGTTTTGCAAAAAAGCCTAAGTTTATTTGAAAAATTGTCTAAATAATTTAGTTACGCAAAAACACAAACTTTCAAATCGAAATTTTTTTTTTTAATGTTTTTTATTTTGAAAAAATTCGAAATATTAACAAACATCAGATAACTCCGTTGGGAAAGAGATACTAAATTTTTGACGTTATTTTCTTAAGCAAATTTCCCACAAATTTCATATAGATACTTAAAATGAGAGTCTACGATGTTTCGATACGTTGAATCTTTATGATGGGACATATGACCCTAGCTGATAATCTTCAAGAACTCAGTGTGGACTATTTCTGAACATAAGCTACATACATGATAAATCGATTTTTTACTTTAAATTTTTGCTTCTAAGTCTTTTAAGCTTCTAAGTGCTCTTTCATCAATTTTGTTTTGTAAAAACGCGCCGTGATATCTATAGAAGGCGGTGACACGCCTCTATCAGGAAATAAGTTTCCACAGCTAGACTTATAAACCCATCTTGTTAAATTTGATATGAAGATAGACTGAACTCTTACGAAAAGTATTAAATAAAAGTGTTTTTTATGTGGGAGTGACACCGCCCCCTAATGGAAATAAACACTGTCACGACAGATCAGCTACACCGACTTCGATGAAATTTTGTATGGAGATAGCTTGATTTCTAAAGAAAAACATTTGTTTTAAGTGGGCGGTGTCATGCCTCAAACAGAAAAATATGTTTCATAGCAAAACTAATGCACTCATTTTGATTAAATTCAATATAGAGATGAATTGAATTCTAAGGAAGAAATAGTGATTGTGATAGGGATAGGACAATATAATACCATAGTTTTTATTGTTGTGAGCGATGACATTTAATTAGTGAAAATGAACTGTACAGTTTTGTATTCTCACTATAATGGTTGCCTTCAATCAGTTATAGTACCAATAATGAAATACGCGAACAGTTTTATGTAGGATTTTCAAATTTTCTAAGAATTATACATTTCAACGGGTGATTTTTTTGATATTTGTTTTTTGAGTCTAAGTTTTTAGACATTTTTTGCATGATTTGTAACATATGATAATGTCGAAAATGCTTACTGAGATTTGTCATTTTATTATAAATAGATCAACAATCAGCGCTTGCAAATGATTGAATTTTATTATCAAAATTCGTGCTCTGTGAGAAATGTGAAAATGAAAAAAATTTTCTTCAGCGACGAAGCTCATTTTTGGCTCAATGGGTACGTCAACAAACAGAATTGCCGAATTCGGTCTGAAGAACATCCAAAGGCAGTTCAAAAGTTGCCAACGCACCCTAAAAAATGCACTGTTTGGTGGGGTTTGTGGGCCGGCAAAAAAAAAAAATCGCAACGTTACGACATCGTACAGTCAAAGCGGCAAGGTACCGTGCGTTTATTACAGAATTTTTTTTTTCCCAAGATGGAAAAATTGGACTTGGTTGACAGGTGGTTTCAACAAGACGATACAATGAACCTATTGAGAGGCTAGCTTGGTGCGGAATTAATCTCACGTTTTGGAGCAGTCCATCGGCCGCCAAGATCATGCGATTTGACCCCACTAGACTATTTTTTGTGAGGCTACGTGAAGTCTCTTGTGTACAGGGACAAGCCAGCCCCAGTTGCAGCCCAAGAAGACAACACTACAGCCGCCATTGGTGAGATACCGGCCAAAAAGCTAGAAAAAGTATGCAAAAATTGAAGCTTACGTATGGACCACCTCGGGCATAACCGCAGGCAACACTTACATAAAATAATCATTGAAAAATAAATGGCAGGAATATGTGTATTGCTTTAAATAAACATTATATTCATTATTGCAAACTTTTTGTTTCTTTTTTAATTTTCAAAAACCAAACACATAAGAAATCACCCTTCGCATATTTCCATGTTGTATCGATTTCAAATGTGATCTTGCAATATTTTGTTAAAAACATTTTCTTATTCAAAGTATAACGATTTACTTCAATAATTTTCTACACAAGATTTACCTTGAGTGTAGCAATAAAATCTCTATGAATAACATAGATATCCTACGTTTGTGCGCCAATTATAACCATAATCCTGATGTGCGTTAAGAAGAAATCAAACCCTACTTTTTTTTCTATAACAAAGAACATGATTTTTAGTGCCAAACATAATAAATAAAATGAATTTGAAATAATCAAAAATAAAGCAAAAAACAAAAATAAAGAACTTAATACGATGGAGGTCAAAATTACTCATCGTCATCATCCACAACGAGCTGCGATGTATGGGCAGCACAATTGTTGTTCTTTTTTTTTGGTACCAATTTAAAGAGGTTGTTCTTTTTTTTCCATAGATTTTTCTGTCAGTTTTGCATGGCGGTTGCTTCCTTCCTTTATTCAGTGGAATTTTATTTTTACACTTTTTTTCTGTTAAATTTTTTTTTTTTTGGTTCTTTGTGTTTTTCTGCAGAAATTCCACGGTGCTGGCCAAGTTTTCTTGCTTGAGCGTTGGCTGTTTTGCTTTTGTTTTCTTTAATTTTTAATTTTTTTTAAAACCAAACAAAAACTGAACTTTAATTGTTAGTTTTGTAACATGGTTCAGCTACGAGCTTGGAGTTTTTGTTAAATTGCGTTACACTGAAAAAATAAATTAAAATTTTTTGTTTTGAAAATTTAAAATTTTTATTATTGAAAATTTAAAATTTTTGTTTCGAAAGACAGCGGGAAATTTTTGAAATTTTTTGTTTGCTAAAATTTTAATTAACATTCTCACAGTGTAACATTTAGCGAAGCATAGCAAAACCAATTTTAATTTGTTTTTCATTTAAATTTTGTATTTTTTCTTCTTTTTGCTTCTTCAACTGCTGTTATTCCTTATAAGTCAATTTGTTGTTTTTCTTGCTCATGATGTTTGCCGGATGTTCCACACCACAACACTTGTTGTTGTTGTTGTTGTAGCTGTTGCCAACATCATCATCATTGATATTCTTGTTAGTCTTTTCTTACGAAATCTTCTCTGAAATGGCCACTCAAAATTTCGTGTTAAATTTAATCCCAACTACGGTCTAACGTTGCATTTAATTAACACTTTTGCGTGAATTAATTGTCTAAATAACGCATTACATTTTGTTTACTCTGCATTCACTGTGGCAATTTTGGGCTACACCATATGTTCATTGGTATATAATCATTTACGTGAGTTTTTCATATCTTCTATTAATCGTTTACATAGAAATTTTTCAGTAAGTTGTACAAAATTAAATTTGCATAAGACACTGATTTTGTCTGCTGATTGCGCCATAAAGTGTGCTGCTGTATATTCCTTTGTTTTCGGTGCTCCTTCAGTCGTTCTGAGATTTTTTGGCTGTTATTAATTGCTACATCCGAATTATAAGGAAACATTGAAAACATTTTGTAGGTTAATTAACGAGAAGCATAAATTATCCCAATTATTTTGTAGATGTGTAAAGATCTCTTCTGGCGAGTGTGTAGGAAAATCTGCATTACGGTGAATGGAAGGAAATATAACGCTGATGCTTTGTAATATTTTGCACCAATTTTTGTAGAAACTTTTCATTCCACTAATCGATGGAAAATTTTGAAAGCAAATTTTTCCCATGAAACCTTTGGCAACATTTACGCAACAAAGTTTAATTGTACCAATCAATGTGATAAAAGGTCGTGAATGCACTGAAATGAGGAAGAAAATGTACGCTAGCTAAAGATTTACCAAAAGATTGATCCTTAATACAAAAGAAAGGTCTTCCGAAACGATGACATAAATATTTTCATGAGTACTAAATGAGCTTAAAGTTTGATTGCAAATTTGCTTGTGTGGTTAATCTTTGGATAATTATATGAATTTCCAAACATTTTGTGTCCTTCGAGCAAACGATTTTTTGAGCGGACTTTGTCTTAGGCGCACATGAAATGAAAAAAGTGAAAAATATTAGTGAAACGTTAGTTCACAAGTAAAGGTGCATGATTTTTACAAAAGTCGAATTTAATGAGAGTTTTAAAGCTTCACACAAGGCACTTGAAGCAAAACAATCCGTACTATTATACAAAAAGTTACAGTTTGTTTGTTTGTTTGTATATGGTAATCTCTGGAGCTACTGAACCGATTCTAAAAATTCTTCTACTAATAGAAAGCTACACTATCTTTGAGTAATAATGGTTACATTTTATTTTGATAAAAAGGACGTGGGACTTTTTATGCAATAAAAACCTTTACAACGCTACATCTTGGGTTGATTCCTATGATTGTAAGAGTCTTAAAATTTGGTACTAGGATGTATGTATATAATTTATGCTAACCACTTCACAAAATATAGAGGAGGGAATTAGAAAACGGGGCGTGGCACCTTTCACACAACAAAAATAATTAAAACGCTATATCTGGACACTTATGATAACAGAAGTTTTTATATTTGGTACTAGGAGGTATATTGCCTAAGTTAAGCGCCTTACAACGTCTTGGACGAGATTAGGCAATGGAGCGTGGTACTTTCCATATGTCAAAAACATTCAAAACGGCGTGACACCTTTCAAGAAACAAAATAATGCTATATCTTGGTTCCTATGATAACAAGTGTTTTTAAATTTGATGTTAACATGCATGTTGTCTACATTAAGAATTTTAAAAAATATGGACGGGCTTCGACAACAGGGCGTGGCACCTTTCATACAACAAAACAAAAAAACACTTAAAACGTTATATCTGGACACCGATGATAGCAGGAGTTTTGAAATTTGGTACAAGGTGGTATATTGTCTATGCTAAGGACCTTACGAAAATTGGAAGTTATTTGGTAACGGAGCGTGGCACCATTAATTTAATAAAAACAATTAAAACCATACATCTCTGGTAACTTAAGATATCAAGAGTTTTAAAATTTCGTACTAAAATTTCTAAAAACTTCATGAAATAATAACGCGATTAGAACGGACTGCGAAAAGCGAGGTTGTGCAATGGAGAAGGAGCGTGCAAAGCCGCGGGAACAGCTATTCATTTATAATTTGCTTAGTTATATGTAGCTTATGGACTTATAAATGAATTTAGATAAATGAAGTGTCATTCTTTTTGTATTACTAAGAAGCTCAATACGGAGATATTTAAGCTTCAATAGATGAAGCTGAATAAAAAATAAATTTTTGAAGTATTAGAATTTTATTAAATACTTTTCGACCTTCTTCTGAAGAGTTTTTGGATTTTGGTGCTATTTAGAACTTCATCGAATTTTCTTTGTTTTTTTTATACCATCAGATACTCTGCAATATATGTGTATAACGATTTGTTCGATACATTTCGTCGACTAGAGAGTTTTTTAATAGTTTTCGACATGCATAGATTTATATCGATATTTCGATATTTTCGAGTCTTAAGTCACCTATCGATACCTTTGATACAATTTAAATTTCATCAACTTTTTTGTAGTCTTTAATGCTATTCGATGTTTTTCGATGTTTCAATACTCTTTTACTTTTCCGATAATTGTATATACCATATCTTAATCGACCTAAAAAATTTTAAAGATTTTTCAACTGTTATCGACCTTTTCGATGCTCTATAGCTTTTATTGGCTTTTTCGTATATTTTGCTTTTTTCGTTGTGTTTCGTTGGTTTTCGACATTTTCGATGTTTTTTAATACAATAGTTATTGTATTTTTCGAGAATCTTTAATGTTTTTCTACGACCTTATAGCATTTTTATTGACTTTCTATAAAATTTTTTTGAAGTTCTTAATATTTTTTCCATAAAATTTCACATCATAGAGCTATGAAAATATAGCTTTCTGATACCATAGAGTGCATAGATTATATGCTTAATCCACAGCTAAAATTTACTAAACAATTCATTTCTGATTGATTCTTAAACCAAAGTTAAATTAAAAGACTTCTGCGCTGACAACCTTTTCCATTTTTACAACTGATGAAAAGATTCAAAGATTAAAAATAATTATTTTATCAGACATTAAACGCTTGGCCCCCCAACTGTTCAACTGTTACGCCACTTTTCTGATCTCATGCCAGTAGCTTGCAGTTCTTACGTCAACGTACTTACGTACGCGTAAGTACGTATGTATCCCACAAATTATCATAATAATTCAAAATGACCGCAATTTTCATGTAAATCATGTGCGCTCCTGTCTTATCAATTTACCACAACTAAACGTTTTGACCTAATGATAGTCATGATATTGGGAACAGTAGAACCAACTGCTTCGTGTTACCTACAACTTTTGAAGTTGCTGCGTTTGCTTTTGATCTTTACGAAGTACACGGTTCAAAATTTGGGGTTAATTTTAAAGAAGACTTTTTTTGATTGGGCAGTTTTTAAAATTTCAGTGAATTTTTATGAATGATTGAAAACTGAAAAAGTATAACAATTTTTTGTTTGAAATATTTCGAAAATTCCCCAACTTTGAAAGTAAGAAATATTACAGCTAAATTGTGTACCGTGTATACGTTAAAGTTTCCTTATCGCGCAATTGCGATGAAATTAAGAAAGGCAGAAATGAAGAAATTTCCCTCGAGTGCGGCGGGAACATTAACCGTTTAACGGCCCTCTTCATCATCATCGTTTAACGTAATGTTGGCCTAAACGATTTACTCTTTTTTTTCGTAGTTGTACAAAGTAGTTACTCCGCGTAGTTGTTGCTAATGACTGCTGCGAACTGTTGTTGTTATTCTTATGGTAATGCAGCAGCTACCGACAACAACAGCAACAACCACATCAATAATAATGTAATGATATATCATTAATTTTATTACAATATGGCTATTCCGAAAAAAAAAATAAAAAAAATATTTAGTTGTTGTTTTTGTTGCTTTAATTTTAATGTTTTTGAAGTACAAAAGTTTTATGGTAAGAATTTTTTGAAGTTTAAGGGTTATTCCATAAAAGCTACTGGTGAAAACTTAGTAGCAAACGTAATTTATCTGTCATAGTCAGTAAAATGTAGGGTTACCAAGTGAGCGGAATTGACCGGTCTTTAAAACTTTTCATATTTCAAAGCCCGAGGCCTCTTAGAAATTCAATAATATTTGAAACCGCCGAGAGTTTGATGATTTTTGGGAAATGTAGCTAAAAAGATAAAAAAAGTTATTACTGACCAAAAAAGGTAAAAATATTTTTTTGAAAAAGTCGGGAATTTGTTTTTATACTACTTCGCGACCTTGGTAACATTAAATGTGGAAAGATTCCCAAAGGTTCGACTTGAGTACAAATAAAAAATTGAATTACCCAGCGGCAAATCGATGAAGTACTCTGATTTTTCATGTATGAAAAGCTATACTCTTTGTGTTGTATGTTCCACAAATGAAATTTTTACTGTGATATTTTGTTTACTTGCTTGCTGGCTGGCTGCTTTATATATGGAGCTGTAGGCAGTCTGTTTGCCAGCTGCCTGCTTTGTATATGGAGCTGTAGGCAGTCTGTTTGCTAGCTGCCTACTTTGTATATGGAGCTGTAGGCAGTCTACTTGCTGGCTGCTTGCTGGTTGCTTGCTGGTTGCTTGCTGGCTGTTTGCTGTAGCTGCCTACTTTGTATATGGAGCTGTAGGCAGTCTGTTTGCTGGTTGCTTGCTGGCTGTTTGCTTTGTATGTGGAGATGTAGGCAACACGCTAAACTATACAGGCACTTAGTAAGCGATGTTTTAAGGCAATCTGCTTTTCGTTTGTTACACATTGTATATGGAGATGTAGGCAAGCTGCCTACAAAGCGGCCATCTCTTTGTAAAAAGAACTTACAGTTGTGGCTGGAGCTGTGAGCATTACTGCCTACAATGAGTATAACTATTCATCGATGTACATATACATAACATATTTGCCGCTGGGTAATTAAAAGAGAAAATTTTTAGGAAAACAGCTGTCTAAAAATTTAAGTAAATTTCATCAAATAACAAACTTGAACAAAATTTTTTTTTTTGTGATTAAACGCTCAATATTTATTTATTCATGGTATCGGCCAAGACTTGATACATTCTTACATTATATTATTTGTTTTTAATTCTTGAACAGATTTTCTAACTTTTTTTTTCTGCGAACAACTATTTTGTTTTAACGATTATTTATAATTCAGATGACTTTGGTTGAAACCTTCTCTCTTATTGTAGATTTCGTTTCTGAAACATTTTTTGATCTTAGTTTTTTTTGATGAATTCTTTTCAAATTCGATGCATGTATACCGTATGGAATGCCTCTCAAAATATTTCCTTCCTCCATTAAGATTGTGTTGAGATTCTCATTTGTTGACCTTAATTATCATTATTATTATTGTTGTTGCTCATTGGCAACATTAGTGGGACAAATTGATTGTAATTTTAACATTATTTTTACTGTTATGAAAAAAAGATTTCTGTTCGTGGTCAAAAAAGTGTTACTTATAGCCGAAAATTTGTGCGTAATTTTGTTTGTAATTTCTTTGATTTTTTTCTGCTGCTGATTTTTATCAATTTAAGGTTCATTAGCAGCATAATGTCTTGCCTGGTATTGTTGGCTACAGTGTGACAAAAAAGTGATTCGATTTAAAATTTGAGTTTTTTATTATTCAAAATACTATCGCGTTTTTTTTCGTATGTCTAATAAAACTTTTAACGGCCAATTTAAATTTAAATTATGATTGTGAGAGTTGAAAAATGTTTTAACTCTAAGGTTCACATAATGGCTTTATTGCCTTATTTCCTATTAGTTTAAGTTAATTTGAAGAATTATCAAGAAAAGTCGTGGTCACTATTAACAGACGTTTTACTAGTATTTTTGATCAAGGAAATGGTAAAGTATTTTAACAATAAATTTACTGAATAGACTTGTGCAATAATTTTGAATATGCCAAAAACAGCAAACATCCTTCAAATTTCATTCACAATTTTCAAGCTTTCTGCAGCATTTTCAATAAATTAAGACCTCCCTGAGTCACCACTCGTGATTTTTGTACGGTATCTTGGAAGTGGTAAATAAGCGTGGTTCTCTACCCTAAGAAAACTTAAGCATACCATATTGGTATTCCCACTTGTAACTTTCCATAGAGCCGTTGTTGCGCATTAACTCATTAAGTCCCAGCGGTCGATTTTTCGACCTTTAACTTTTGCATTTTTCCTGGTGAGCCAGAGAGAGATATCGCTTAAGCGCTTAGTTAATATATTAGCTTGGATCTTTGCTAGCATATATTATTTTTTATTTGGCATGATTTGGTTATTTAACTGTTTTTTCTTGCCTTAGAGCGGATGCATTCTCGTTTTTTTTTTTGAAAATTCGGTAAAAATATCAGGTAAAAACAATTTCTCTCAAATGTAACTACTATTCGGGGTATATTTGATGTTAAAAATACTACAGATGCAATACGTCAGAAATGATTTTTGTTCATATGAGAAAATATAATAACATTTTTTGATATCATTTGTGGCCAGTGGTCGATAAATCGGCCAACCGCCTGAGCCCAAACCTGAGTAGATAAAAAAATTAAAAATCAATGCTCAGACCTGCGATCCAAATATAGGCTCTGGATGAAATTTCATCGATTTTGGTTCAGTAATTTAGGCTTGGGACTTAATGGGCTAAGAGCTTAAAGTTAGTGAGAGGACGAATTTATCATAGATGTTCTGAGTCTGCAGTTTTTGAAAATATAGTGAATTCTTAATAAATTGGAAATTTTTTTCACATATTAGCCGTGTTTTAATGGCAATTTTCACATACGCAACTCCCTCTTTTCAGGCTGCTAAAATAACAGTGATTTTGAAGCTGTGGCCAACGCCAATATGTCACTTTTATCGACAATATTAACAAAATCATGTCTCTATTTTTTAACAATTAATATTCGAGATATTGATTTTATCAGTAAACTAGGCACTTGTGCCCATTTTTCACGATTCCATTTATTTTTGACCAAAATATTCATGCCAAAATTTTTATTTATTTGCTAATTATTGAAACATCAAAAAGAAACTTTTAAGTAACTACCTATGTAAATTGGTTTTAGAACATGTTGGAAAAAACCAAGGACGAATTCATCATAGGTATCTCTAGTAAGCAGGCAAAATGTGGTGTTTCATTGAGGGTTAATCAAGGATTACCTACTAAACATAGTGTTTCAAATCGAATGTTATCTTCTAGTTCTGGAATTGCTTGAGGTATGTTTACTTAAGGCCGTTTTTTCAAGTAGCCCTTCAATAAAAAGTCTGGCACAAATTTAGCATCACTTTGAAAGTAACTTTTTCAAAATCATAAATTTTTCAATGTCCACACTGTACGAGAAGAGTTTTTGGGTCAATAAGTGACTTTTTTGAAAACAAATAAGACTAAATATAGAGCGCAAGATTAAAGTACAAGTAACACTGGATAAATCGAAAAAAAAGCTTCTTCAAAATCCAATCAGTCTTCTGTGACATATTATAACAGCAACATTTTTTCGTTTTTTCTTAATAGAAATGATTTTTTACAGGAACCGAGATTTCACATATATACTTTTTTTTATACTTTTTTTTCGCTTTTTGTTGCTTGGGTCATTGAATTCATAGATATTTTTTTATTTAATTAAAACAAGTTTGGTAGTTAATAATTGCTCAAGCCACTTTTAATTACGAGAAATGCGGTGGAAAAGGGAGAAATCAATTCGTCAATCATTGTTACCAGTTCATTAATTTTAAATATTTGACAAGTAATTATGTCACTCTAAGACATAAATTAATCACTGCTATATACTAACAGGTGGTCTGATATGACAATGAAGTTATTTTACTAATTTGTTTAATTTGTATACTCCACAGACTGGGTATATTCGTACTGCCATTTTAGTTTTCATGCATAGAAAGTATAGATATGTTGGGTATACAAAATATATATTTTTGACGGAAGTTACCTTCTAATCCAATTTAGGCATATATATCTATGATTCTGAGTGTCTATTTGTATATTAGCCCTAGTAACATAAGTAGCAGTTGACAAGACAAAAACCCAGCTTACAAAAAAGTGATATATTTAAAATTGGTATTGTAATTAAAACGATAATTTACTTTTGTTGCTGGAGCAAGATAGAAAACCGTTATAAAGAGGGACGTAAAAATGTCCTTAATTGTATTTAAAATTTTTAATAATCACCCTATTTATGAAGACATCTAATGACTTCATAAGCACATTCTTATGTGCAGCATAGCATAAGACATGCCACCTCATGTCTCGTATGTGTCTTTATACTGTACATAACAAAGTGCTTATGAAGACAATTAGGTGGCATTACTTGTGTGTGTTTTAATGCTGTAGACATAAAAACCACTTAAAAGACACCTGACCTCAAGTATTCATATACATTTTATTATGCACAGTATTAAGAGACACATAAAGTTTGTCACATCATGACTCATGTGTGTCTTTATACGAGGGCAGAATATCAGATTATTGTCCATTTATGATTTTAAAAGCATCTCACCTAGACAAATGTGGGAAATATAGTCTAATGGGTAGCGTACAGGACTATAGATCGTTGAGACATGGATTCGAGGCCAGTGTACAAATCGTTAGTGAAAATTAAATTTGACAATAAAACAAAACTCAATGATCTATAGTTTGCAGATAAAGTCTCGAATACATTTTTAAGGCCTCTAAAAAGAACACTTCTTCTTTTTAAGTCTCTGCAAGGTGTCTTTTAAACACCTCAAAAAGATACTTTACCGAGTCTCTACAAAACTAAAAAAGAGTGGAACATGTCTTTGTACTTCATACGCCAACTGGCTGTTAAAATATTATGTGCCTTTATAAATATAATATGTTGTATTTCGATGTGTCTTTAAAATGCCTTTAAAAGAAGCTATAAAACCTTTTTTGCTACTAGGGAGTCTTCCTAAAAAATCACGATTACGCGAAAACCAAGCGCGATAATTTAATTAAATTTAGTACACAGGCTACGCATTAGAACATAGCTTGCCAAAGTCAGTCTACATACAAGACTATGGGTGGTGGGCGTGTTCGAGAATGTTACTCGAATACAATAAAATTTCACAAAAATCAACGAAATGACTTGAACTAGCACCACACTAAAAGTGGGCACATTTTGACAACAGAGGGTGCTATCTCTCATAAAATACATAACTCTAAAAATATATACTGAGGGAGTTACTTAAGGTAGCGCAATTTAATTTCTCATAGATATCAAAAAATGGTTTGCTCTGACAAAAACTAGCTGAATTTTGACATAAGTGCGTTATTTTTAATACAAAAAAAAAAAATCATCGAATTATTTTTAAGATAATTAGGTCGAAAAATTGGAGCCATTTGGAAGTCAAAAGTTAAAGAAAAATTCCATGAAAATATTAAGCAGCATGCAAATAAGGGATATTTTTTTCATTGTTTAATAACAAATTTTTCTAAAGAAGCTATTACTCATAACCAAATTGGAGAAATGGCGCAAAATGACTTTAAATTAAATTTGCCAAATTACGAAATTTACTAAGTTAATTACATTTTATGGAAATTTTTTCCCATTTTTGGGCGTTTTTTATATATGATTTCTTAAAACAAATAGGAAAAATCTGATTTTTCAATTAAAAGTAGTCATAGAAACAACCCTGAAAGGTAAATAAAGTAGTAAAAACAAAAGACTTAGACAACAAACTTGCTATAAATTTGCTTATTTAGTTCTACTATAAATGCTTTAATAAAAACAGTAAATAATTATGTTAAACAACAATTGTAATATTTTTTCACAATTTAATACATAATTTGTTTTCAAACAACAAATTTTCCACCTACATTTGACACCATTTGACAGCAATTTCCCACAATTAAGCGGCGGCACAACAGCAAAAACTCAGCTGTGTTTTTGTGAATTTTTCAATAATTTCCGTTTGTGTGCCGGCAGCAAGGTAGCATCATCAAAAATTGAAAAAAAAAAAATAAATGAAAACAGTGCTGCCAACTTGAATTATTTTTATAACATTTACGTTTTTTTTTTGTTTTTAATACAAAATTAATTTCAAAGCTTTTTGCGGTTGTAATGTTGATGTTGATGCTACTGACTGTTGTTGCTGTCCGAGCAGTCTATGTAAATAATTGCTGCACTTCTGTATGCGGTTTTTCCTGACAATAGCATCAGCAACAACAACAAAAACAACAACAATTGCTATTCACATTTGTCAGTTACGAATAAACGAATTGAGTTCAAGTTCAGCTGTGAATTTTTTCCATTAAAATTTTCTGTGATTTTTTTTTGCCTTTTTTTTGGTTGACTGAATGAAGATGCGTGCAGGCGAATAAAATTTAATTCATTTATTTAATTTTTGCATTTTTTTTTCTTTTTGCATATGTTAGTTGATTGAGTAGATTTAGCTTTTGTTGTAGTGATTTTTTTTTATTTGTTTTGCATGCTTAATTGAAACTGCTAGAGTTTTGCTGGTTTTTTTCCAGATTTTTATTGCAAACTAAAAGCATTTTAAATGAATGAATTTTAATGATGATGTTTTTATTTATATTTAATACAAATTTATGTTTAATTTTCATTTAATTATGCGCTAAAATAAATAAATATGAAGGAAAAGGTAGAAGATCTTAGAGACGTAATCAGCTGTGGACGGCAAGGTTAATAAGAATTTGAAAATTATTAAGAAAAAGCACGCATTTACAGTGATCGAGGTAAGAAAATAGAATTCAGCTCTCAGGAAAATTCAGTTAAAAATATAAATTGCGTTGAAATTAAATATAAAATTAATCAAATTTCAAGAGGAATTGTTAAAAACTAAAGAAAAACTTGTTCACTTAATAAATAATCAATATAAAAGAGTTTAAGCGAGAAGTAACTTAATAAAAAATTATAGAGTTCGTCGATGAACTTTCAAAAAAATTAATATAAGACTAACGAAAGTTTTACCATCTCCACAAAAATTTTAAAAACTGAGCAAAAAAATAAGCAAAAATATATTTGGGCTGAAAAAAATCAAACAAGGCCATTTAATTTTGTCACAACAACCGACAGCTTATTACCCTTTTGAGATAGTGGAATCATCGCTCCATATATCCTTCATGAGCTTGACCGAAACGTAACCGTGGACGGCACCCATAATCATTCATGACAACTGACTATTTGCTGGCTAAAATTGATCTCTACGACCTTTGGCTTGAATAAAGCGGCGCTACTTGCCGCATAACCCATGAAACCATAGCTTTTTTGTAAGAAAAATTGGTTAACCCTCTAATGCATAAATTTTTGTTTCAGCTCATAATTAATGTGGAAGGTAATTCGGGTGTGTAAATCATGAATATGTAGTCAGATTTTCAATTCGGTGAGGGTAGGTAAAAATCTGCATAAGCCCGCCTCTTGACGGTTGCCGGAAAATGGATGCCACTTGAACCCAATATTTCTCATACACCATTGACTAGATAATACATTAAGCTACTCATCAGTAAAATAATGAACTCGATCAAACAAGAAATAATAGTGGTATATATCTAAACGCTCAAGTTTCCCATTTGTGCAAATGGACAATTTTGCGCGATGTGTTTCACGAACGTCCCTTCGAATATTTTGTGCAATTTGTGGCTGTTGATGAGCATGTCATTTTTTTGTGAGAGAATCGTATGGAAAAAGAGAGTGACAAATACAAAATGTGTAAACAATAAATTTTTGCTGAGAGAATCGTTTGGGAAAAGAGTGTGACAACAATTGCACAAATTAGCAAGTTAGTCGCGCAAACTTTTCTAGTTTGATCAAAAAACTTTCCAAACAGCTTGCGAAGGTTTTGCGCGCTTAGATGAATACCCATATTATTAGATTTTACTAACTGAAAAGTCAAGGTATCGCAAAAATAATTAGTTTCGCCTTTTTTCGATGAATTTTCACTTAAAACTGTCGTACTTTCAAACGAAACATGAGAAGTCGTGCGATATGCACCACCACATAAGTTGCAACCTTAACTAAGGGCCATACTGAGTATATGTTAAAAATTTACTTTTTTTTTCAAAAAAATATTATGTGTGGAAGCTTAACCAATTCAGCTAAAGCCCGCCAAAAGGCGGTGGTATGCATTATATCCTACAACATTTGATATCACACCTTTAAACTTTTTCCTATAGAGCTACCTCAAGTCCAAAGTTTACAGCTTACAAACTGAGTAATATTGAGGAATTGGAAGCTAACATTACTAGCGTCATTCGCCAAACATTGCTTGAAATGCTCGAATGTGTCATCGGGAATTTAAGCCTATGAATAAACCATGCAAGCCACAGTTACGGCCAACATTTACGAGAAATTTTCTCTAAAAAATAAATGTAAAAATTGTATAAGATTATCCAAAAAAATTTTATTTAATTATATTTTTTATTTTAACAAAAAATACCTCGAAATGAATCACCTTCTTTAAGTCGAAGTTTACCAAAAAAATCACATTGAGAGATTTTGCCTTCAGTCTAAAATATTATAAGGGAGAGCAAATCAGAATTATTAAAAAATCCAAGTATCAGCGATTTTCAAACTTAATCACCTTACATCTAACATTGCACTCAAAGTTTCCCTAAATACCCTTGTTTACCTCACCACTACTTACAACTGTCATCAATGCATTCTAACAATTTATTTGTAAGCCTATGACATGAGCTACAAATTTTTTTCTG
Source organism: Tricholauxania praeusta (assembly GCA_949775025.1). NCBI lineage: Eukaryota > Metazoa > Arthropoda > Insecta > Diptera > Lauxaniidae > Tricholauxania > Tricholauxania praeusta. Next base: position 16,622,350 of record OX459030.1, read on the forward strand.
CTTTCTCAAGTCATCGCCATATTTATGCCTCATAAAATCCGCAATATTGCAACCGCGCTGTTAATTTCAACACAAATCGTAAATTTATTTTTTTGTTAGTGACATCAGCTGCGTTCATTTTATTTACTCATTCAATTTGAAGTTTCGACGATTCTAAATTTGTCGATGCTGTTGCAATGCAATAAAACGTTGGATGCATAATTTGATCATCGTCGTCATCATTTTAACGGATGTTCATTTTCATTGGCTCGACGCTACAAGTTCACTGAGCATTTGCGCGCACATTTCTTTCACTGTGCTGTGCAAAACTACTTTTGGTCAAAAAATTATAGCTCTCATTATGCCGCAAAAAAAATATGCCACTAAATTTGTTACAATACACCAATGGTATTTTGTTTTTTGTAAGTCTGCTATGGTATCACGCTAACTTGTTTTGATTTTACTTATTCGGTGCCGATAATTTATTTAGTAACATTGAATTTTGCTGAAATGAAATGCTACACTGTAAAAAGAAGATATATATGGGTAGTTCTTTGTCAAAAAGGCCACCCCCTCTGCCCATTTCAGTTTTGACAAAAAAAAATGTTCAAGCATATGAAAAAATCAGAAATTTTCTCAATTTCTTGGTGCCGTCTGGTCTTTTTCGAAAAAATAGCTTTCTAACCTCAAAAAAAGTGTTTGAAAAGAAAGTGCTACTAAAAAATATACATAAATAGGCAATCTCTAAACGGTTGCACCACTTTTTCTCAGCCATAGTACAACGTAATCGCTCAATTTTTTTTTGTTGGAAAGGTTGTAAGGAGAAGGGGGGACATGTATACTTTGTTTTTCAATAGTAGGCGGTGCCACGCCCCTAAAAAAGAAAAACATTTCCTTGGCTAAACTAATGGACCGATTTTGATAAAATTTTGTTTGAAGATAGATTGAATCCTAAGAAAGATTATTAAGAACTCTAATTTCTAAAAAGGGGCGTGGCATCGCCTCAAATGTGGAAAAACGCTATCTACATACCAAATTTCATCAAAATCGGTGCAGTGGCACAGCCGTGATATGGAACTTTTTTTTTGAAGCCTAAACTTGAATTGTTATATTTCCGATAGTATGACGATTTTGTATTATTTGTCCTGAAAATACTTCGAATTTAAATTTCATTTATAAAGCAAATTTGAAATGGCATCAAAGCAGGCCTTATAAGTTGGGAACCACTGAATGGATATCAAAATATCATAAGAAAGATAATTTAATGGCTCACAATAATAGCTAGCAAATCTTTGAAATCTAATCCATATTTTTTTAGATATGCCGATTTTTCTAAAATTTTGCCAATTTTTTTTTCAAAAATCCCTTATTTTTTCCAAAAAATGTGTTATAAACCTACAACTCTTTTAGCAGGTTAAGAAAGCTCAATATATTTCCTTTAAAGTGGTACATTGTTTGTTGTAAAATTTTTAATATTAACCCCCTTTTTGACCGAAAAACACAAAAAATTATTCAATGAATTCTTATAGAAACTATGTTTTTATGGACAAAAACAATGAAAAATAACGACTTTTACAACAACAACAATTATTATAAGATGATTCTCATTATAAAATGGCAAGATTAATATGTAAATTAATATATTTATAAAATGTAAGGTTATGTTCGTATGTAAAATTCGCGCGCGTGATTTTTAGTAAAAATTTTTAAGTTTAAAGCTAAAAGTTTAATTACCATTAGACAATGGGAGCTAAAGTAAACTTAAACCGGTGGAATCAATTCGTCAACGTGAGTTCCAGAATTAACAAAACGAAATAAATATAAGAAGAAAACAAAAATTTCATTGCATACTTTGAGTTAGAAAAAAGCTAGAACGAAGTTGTCAAAATAGTTTCCGGTGCTGTCAAGCATAAAAAACAAAGCAAAACAAATACAAGAAGAAACAAATATTCTGAGAACCGCGCTTTCAATTTATGTAACAAATTCTTATCAAAACAAGACCCTAGTTAAAGAAAATCGAACTTTATGCTTTTTGAGTTGGTCAGAATGTGATCTTCAATTTTCGGCAGCTATGGTACAGTGCTCGTTAGCATTTTGTTACAAAGGAGATATTACGCTCACTGATGTGCAGTGGCGTACAGTGCATATTCGGCGACCAGAATCAAAATTAAAATTAATTAAATATGCTGAAAACCAAAGATTATTTTGCCGCCTCCCAAGCCATTACGCCCGGAGCAGCCGTCCTTTCTCGGTACGCTTATGTTGATGCAATCGCGCTAATCTTAATCAATAATCTTACTATCGCAATGTAATCTCCTTTTTGGTGCAGTGAGTGGGAAAGGTACTTAGTACTTCCTAACCCAAAGTTGTTTTCTTTCCATTCCCAATAATATTTTTATTGGGCGATAATACACTCTTTTATGAGATCTCACAAGAAAAATTACTTAACAATATTTTTTTTTTGCTTGATATATTTTTTTTTTTAAATTTCAAAAATATTTTCGAGAAAAAAAAACTAATCAAACTCTTTGTTCTTAGATATTTGCCACGCCTCCTTATTTAATTTTGCCTATTTTGCGACCAGTCAGTTGCAATAGAGTTTTCTACCTGCCCACCAAATTTCGCAACAATATTGGTTGTTGCTCTCAAGTTATTCAAATTTTTCACTTGGGCGGGGCCACGCCTCTCACCAAAAGGTGTTAGTAAAAATATTTTTATATATATAGTTTTATTACACATCTTTTGATACGCAATCCTCTCAAGTTTCATCAAAATAAAAGTAGCAAAAATTTACATTTAAAAAATTTATTAATAAGGGGGTGTATGTGTTTCTAATAATCAAAAATTATATTTAAAAAAATAATAAAAAACAAATGTTACCTACTACATTTTTGTTAACATATTTGTCGCATTTAAAGTTGCCTCTAGTGTTAGCAATGATTTTTTACGATTATCTAAGCAAAACCTTTACAAAAAATTTAAGAAAAAATTTTCACAGTGTAGCGTGCAAATAACCGTTAGCCAAAACATTATGATTATTTTTGATTTTGTGGGTCGTCGCTGAATGCGCGCGGTCATCGTAAACAAGTTAGCGATTCGATATTCTTCATTAGGTAATTGGCAATACGTTGGCGCACAAAGCAAAAAGTGGGAAAACAACAACAGCGGCAACAAACTCTCGTACACTTGGAGTTGAATTTGGAAAGGAAACTTGTACTGCTAACAAATTTAGTTTTCGCAAAGAAATTCTGCATTGTGCGTAAGCTTTGAGTGTTGGGTTGGGCAGCAGTAAATTGTATGGCTAGAATGCGGTAAAAGGTGACAAATGTAATTTTATGATGGAGTACAAAATCTTCCAATCAATTTTTATGGTTAATTTTGGTTATTAAATTGAAGAATTCTGCAATTTTTAAAATTTAATGAAAAAATTTATTACATTTTCAATTTTTCGCATAACTCTTTAAGTCTTTATTGCTGCTTATTGTGTTAATTATTATTGCAAATGTAAACGGCACATGATTTTGCACTTTAACAAGCAATTAAACACCAGCCCACTATCCCGCAACCTACTCACTTGGTAGTTTTTTTTCTTACAAAAGCCCACTGAACTTGTATAGCCTTTCTTTTACAGCGCAAGTTGAACCACAAACCGCTGAAGCGAGATGCGCTACTTTGACTCATTTTAACAATGCCATAATGGTGATGGTGATGCTGCTGTTCCATGACAGTTTTATAGCCAACAAAAACAACAAATAAAGTGCAATATTACTATGCTGTGGAGAAATAAACAAGGTATTCAAAAATACTTGCGCTTCGTTTTTGGAACGCAGCTTTTCCAGCAATTTAACAAATCCAAAAGTTTTTATGAGTTTAAACTAAATATATAAATTAAATGAAAGCATGTCCAACAATGTTTCCGCATCACGGAAAAACTAATGTATCGATTTTGCTCAGATTTATTTAGTTTTATACCTTAAGTGATTGGCCTCAATCTGCAATAAAAAATATTACAATAGTTCTATTAAGTAACAAATTATTAAACTTCTAAAATTGCATTGAAAAAAAAAACTATTTGCGCAAATAGAGACAAGCATGCAAGCACAACAAACCGTTTTATGGCGTGTGTGTGTGTGTTTTCTTTATGGTGTAATTATAAAAGGTGAATTTATTAGGGAAAGCCATTAGTGCTGAAATTGAAGCAATTCCGAGAGCAAAATAGGAAATCTATTTTAAAAACGAACTCATTGAAATAATGGGTGATTGCTTAAGCGTTTGGTTTTTACAAATTCAAAAAAGAATAAAAAATTTGCAACAACGAATCAAATATTTATTTGAAACAATACATCAATTCCTGCCATTTACTTTTTAATGATTATTTCATGTAAATGTTGCTTGCGGCTATGCCTGAGGTGGTTCATCCGTAAGCTCCAATTTTGACATTCTTTCTGCAGCATTTCACCCGGTATCTCACTAAACAGAGCATTTTGCAGAGTGCATTGGCAGCTCTTGAACTGCCTCTGGTTGCTCTTCAAACCAAATTCGGCAATTCTGTTTTTTGACGTACCCATTAAGCCAAAAATGAGCTTCGTCGCTGAAGAAAATTTTTCGATAAAAAATTGGATCTTCATATTTCTCAAAGAGCACGAAATTTGATAGTAAAATTCGATGATTTTCAGGTACTGTTCGCTTGTTAATCTATTTTGGTAAAATGGCATACTTTGTTAAGTATTTTTGTTGGTAACATATGTCACAAATCACGCGTTAATTGTCAAAAAATGTTCACTGAAAAAACAAATAGAAAAAAAAAACGGCGGGTTGCACTCCGGGAGTGCCGACAGAAGTGAAAACAAATCGTTTAATGGCAAGTTAGTGCGTTAATTGGTATGTGTGCGTTTTCTTTTTATATGGCAATGCAATGGAAGACAAAAACGGAATATGTATTCAAATTTTACTCTCGCTCTCATTCTCAATTTGTCAACGCAACAACGCGGACATTGAAAGAAACAAACATGTAAGCATAACAATCGTTGAATGAGAATTAAATGTGTCAGTTAGTGTGTATGCTTTGCTTTTTGTCTTCCACTTGGAATATTTTTTATTTAAAAGAAACAATAGAACATTAAAATTTTACCATCGCATTCATGACGGGGAATCCCGATGACGGTCGGTGTCACGAGTTTATACTTTTTTACTCAGCCGCACAACGTGCCATAAGAAGTTTTCACTTCAAAAAAATCACCCGCTATAATGAATTTCAATATGAATGGAGGAATTACCGATGAGAGAGCTCATTTTTATGGTTTTTTCTGAGTTTTTTTTTTAATCAACACAAAGTAATATAAAAGAAAAGCTATGCTTTGCAAGCCCGAACCATTTTTCCTGGCCTGGAGCACCTGCCAAGTTACTAGACAGACTTCAATATAGGTATTGTTGAAAGCTAACTCCAAGTTTTTAGTTTTATGAGGCTGCTGCAAACTGCCTTCGTTAGGTTTCTGTAAGGGGTTGGTATTATTTGGATGCTATCAATAATAAAAACCAAGAGCAAAAACTTGAAAGAGAATTTATTACCCCGATTGATAATGTAACTCAATGCGATGAATGCTGCTATAAAATTTGTTCTAGCAGCTTTAAACTCAAGTTATTTTAAACCAATGACTACACCAAAACAGTAGCAACAGCTGCAAAAACAGCAATAGAATTATTGCAAGCCATTTGTGTCAAAATTGCAATGCAACAGTTAACAAATGCTGTGTAATGTATTTTAACGTAAAAGCAAAAACAACAAAAATACTAAGTCAAGAAATGTCCGCCCACTAGTACTAAAATACAAAAAAGAGGAGCCAGAGAAACAGAACAGAAGTAGATGAAATGAGTACAAAAACAAACATTTACTAAAGCGCAGGCGTAAATCTTTACCGCAACTTTGTTACAGCAGCAATAGAAAATATAATGGCAGCAGCAACAGCAACAGCAACGCAAAAAAAAAGCAAACAGCAACTTTGCCGCAAGAATTTCGATGGCTCTCAGTGGATAAGCCGCCGAGTCATCATAGTCAGTTACAGTTATTTGCTTGAGTTTTATTTGCAAAAAAAAAACAACGATGGAAGTTTTTGTTGTTCTTCTTTATCTTGTTAGCAATTGCTGAAAATTAAAATTATGATGCTGCATTAACTTGGCTAACGAGTATTACAGCAGCAGCATCAGCATCAGCAACAGGAACAGCAAATTTACATCAGCTCCTCTGTTGTTGTTGATAAAATTTTGCAAACGTTGATTTCAGTTTCCTGATCACGGCTGCCAAGTGGAAAATATTTTAATTTACGACTATTCCTACCGCAAGTCGTCACTGGCAATAATTCGGGAAAAAAATTTTAAAATTGGCCCTCAAAAACTTTTTCCAACTATCGACAGTTGGTGCTGGTGTCAACTGTAGGTCCTTGGTGTTCTGTATTATACCTAGGGGGTGCTGGGTGCCCCGAGCGTGGCAAAATGATCCTCGTAATATGAAATTAAGTTTTATTTCTTTTTAGGAAATGAAAAATATGTGTCATTGAGTTTTCGAGGACCAAAAGTGAGGACCTTTTTTTTATTTGGGAATGAAATTTTGTAAATTGCTACTTTTTTGCTGAGCGAACAAAAATTTGTCTGAGACAAATGCTAGAGACTAAAAAAAATCTCACGCAGCACTCGGCCTTTCTTCGTAATTAACAGAAAATCGTCACCATCTTGATAATTTGACCGCACAACTATCGTATTATGAGATCAAGCTCAAATCAAGTTCGTTGCTTAAGTCTTTTGTTTTCCACAAAATCAATTGTGTTAAGTTCATCACACACACAATAATTTGTCGTCGTCTCAATTTGAATATGCAAGAGAGCAATAAAGTTGTTTGAGATTTTAATCAATTGATAGGCAACAACAATTGCACTACTCAGCAGCAGCAGCAGCAACTGTTGCTAATAATATCGCAATATATTTTCAATAAAGTGTACTTAGGGCGCGCTTTGACCATCGATTTAATTCAAAATCAATTGGATGTGTGTGTGCAAGCGCTGACATTTATGTTCATTCTTTTCAACTCTTTAATCTGGAGTGCGCCGCGTCGAATGCTCGATCATGCATTGGAATTCAAAAGCTGTACGCGACGAGTACCAACAACTGATTTGGTTGGTAACTTCTCTATGCCAGTTGTTGTTTTTATCGCTCGCTGTTGTTCTTCCAACAACACCACTTCATTGGCATGGCGCACGCTTGTGCTGGCGCATTTTGACCCTTTTTTTTTTTTTTTTTTGGTTTATTCGTCGTTCTTTGCTTGCAATCGCGTTCTTTCGAATGATTCGCATTTGTGTTGTAACAGTAAATTTTCGTTGCATTCTTTTGTAGCCGGCGCATAACAATTACACGCCTCCTGCTGTTGTTGTTGTTGTTGCTGGAGTTGCTGCTGTACGCTGTGTTGTGCTGTTGTTTGCATGAGAGTTGTGCGCATGCGCATGCGCAACATAATCAGCATCAATTGCTTGCAATGCAAATTATTTCTGTTCCAATTTCTGTGTTGACGTTGAGTTCTCGTTTGCTTTGCATTATTTTTTTGAGCTCGGATTAGTGCAACTTATAACTTGATACCATTTTTATTTGTTGTAATTTTGATTTGAGAGTCATATGATATATTTTTAAGAAAAGCAGCTGAATATTGAGCAGATCGGAAAATGTTGACTAAAATGAAAAATAACGAAAAAGTCAATAAAAACTTCATTAGAGAATTTCTTTCATACTCGCCAGCATAAACCAAAATTTTAATTTCGATATTTTTTTTGTAAATAATAAGAAGTATCGATACGTTTCACTACTTGCAACATTTTATTACATTCAACTTCATTTTGGTTTCTTTTTTATTGCTGTTGCAGATGCTGCTGCGATTTGTTTCTGTTCTACTTTTAAGCAGCAACAATTTTATTTTAGTTGTTGCTATTTTTATTGCTGTTGTTGTTGCTTTTAATGTTGCCAATAACTGCCAAAGTTGGCCACAATAAATGCTCATCAAATCAGAAATTGAAATCAAATCATGTTGTTGTTAAATTTTCCGGTTGTTTTGTTGCTCTTTTTTATGGAGAATTTCTTTATTTGTTTTATTGTTGCGATTGTTGCTATTTCTGTTGTTGTTGTTGTTTTGTCTTTATTATATATCTTAGAATTCTACTGCAATTTGTATGTTATTTAAGTGAAGAAAAGAAAAAAAAAACTCATAATTTGTATTTGCAGTTGACCTGAAATATTCTGTTTCTAGGAATCAAATTTGATTGATCAAATTTTTGTTGCTTATAATATCTAGGCCGCGTTCAAGTTGCAACCTACATTTCGCAAAGTTTTTGCAGTATGGTACTTATTTTCTTATCTCACAGTAAATTAATGAACATTTTTTATATGAAATAGCGTTTTCTTATAAAGATGTATCAGAAAAATCATATTTTTGACCCACAAACTTAAGGGATCCATTTGTTTTTAGCGGCCATAACACAACATAATCGCTTAATTTTTTGGAAACCTCGTGAAAAAGGGCAGCGCAGAATGTAATTTGTTTTCTAATACATAGTAGGCGTTGACACGCTTCTAACAGAAAAATATGCTTGCACGGCTAAGCTAATGGACTGATTTTGATCACACTTGGCTTGGAAATAGATTGAACCTTGAGAAATACATACATTGGGAGTTTGAGGTTTGAAAATACATTGATTGAATCCTATAAAAGGTTATAAAAAACTTCAAGTTCCTTAACGGGGCTGAGCCGCTACAATGATTTTGATGAAACTTGATATGGAGTTAGATTAAATCCTGAGTAAAGATATTGTTTGAATGGGCTGTGCCACGCCCCTAACAGGAAAACACGTTTTCAGTGCCAAACTAATGGAGTGATTTTGATGAAATTTGGTATGGAGATAGTTTGAACCTTGAGAAAATGTATTTATTTATATGTGGGTGGTGACATGTCCTTAACAGGAAAATATGTTTCTTAGCTAAGCTAATTGACTAATAAAATTTGGTATGATGATACAAACTCGTATCTGTATTGCACTCTAAGGAAGGGATGTATGAAGGTATAGGCTTTTTATAACAGTTTATCAATGCCAAAAAGTAGTTTTTGTTTTGTCACTATAAACCGTTGGATTTCAACCACTGGGCGAATTCGTGTGCTTGAAAATAGTAAGCCAAATGTGTTTCCAGTATTTGAGCAAAAGTTTCAAAAATTAATTTCCGTTCTAACCCAGCAATCATTTTGACTCTTTTTAGAGTCAGATATGGTTCATAATCCTGAGCTTATACACTCATTATGAGATCATAAAAGAAACAGAAATGTGTGTGTTTCCGTTCTTGGAAGGGCACACAAAAATGAGTCAAGAATTAGACTCATATTAGAGTCTGAAATATGAAAATATTTGGAGCTAAGAATATAAGAATTTCGGCATATGTGAGTTTTTACATCTTCAAAAAAACAATTATCTGGGTGTTATGAAAAATGAGTTTTATAGATATTTGTATAAAAAAGGAAAAAACAAAAAACGTAGTTTTTTATTATCAAACTTAGAACATGTACACAGTTGGTAATTTCTATTAAAGATTTTATGCCTTCAACAATAATTATCGGAGAATTCAATCATACATGTCAATACAAAAATTAATTGTTCCCAAAAATAGTTGAAAATCCGACAAAAGAATTAATGAATTTTATTTCTTTTTTGTCTTATTATATACTCTGAATTGATTAAATGCAACCTACCCTCTGAAAGTCGGCTTTGGCACATTTAGGTTTATGTTCTGAGCCAAGTTTCCAAAAGGCAGCCCAGTTTCTGTTGAATTTAAAGCCTCAAAAAGATTATTTTTAAGTTTATTTATTTAAAGAAATTCCTGCTATATTAACAGTTTCAGTTCAAATTTCGTTTCAGAATATAAGTATGAAACACAACAGAGTCAGAAAAGAGTCATAGTGTCAGCGTGTTTGTTACTCTTTTGAAGTTCAGAATTTATATAACATAATGGAGTCAGAAAATAGTCAAAATATATGCGTGGCTAGCAATTAGTTTTAGGCTCATATTTTTATCAAAAATATGAATCATTTCAGACTCACAAAATCTGAACGCTCAGAAAATTTTTTCAGAGGGAAGTACTGTTTTTTTTTAAAAAAAAAATCAGAGAATTTAAAAAAAGGTAAACTTTTTACATAATAAAAGCGATAAGTGCTACTAAATCAACTTAAAGTTATTTTATGATTTGTATTAGTTTTTCATAAAAAATTTTATTGAATAATTATTTAAAATGATGACCTTGTATGAAAGTATCTCTTAAAGAATTATTTGATTTTCTGAATGAAAAACCTTTCAAAAATATTGTGTGAAAATTTGAGACGGATCGGAGCAAAACTAACGAAGATACAGCAGTTTAACCAACAAGCTTATGAACGTTTTGTTCTTAGTTTTTTAGTATTTAGAACTTTAAGGAGTTTTTCCCACAACTCATGTTTTCAAAGTCGGTGCCCTTAAAAAATTTCAAAACTACTGCATCGATTCTTTTGAAAATTCTCAGAGAAAATTAGAAAATGACAGCACATTTTTCATTCATTTGTTTAATATTTAATGAAAAGAAACAAATTTATGGCCAAAAAAAAAACATAAATCTGTCATTTTTGGCACATTATTTCATGGACTCATGGGATATTAAGAATTTAATTTACTACAAAACATACGAAATTCAACAAAAGGATGACACATAACAATGTTTGCTTGTCAGCTTTCCATCAAGTTTCTAGCGCAAATTTATGTTTTTCCAGGGTTCATTAAAAATATTTTCATTACGTATAGAATTAATAAGAAAAATATCATTATTTATAAAAAGTAAAAAAAAAACAAAGCCAAGGCAAAGACTATTCCCATTCATTTAATCCTTTGCATCCCAACAATCTTGGCGTTGATTTTACTATGTCGATTATGTCCAATTTTTATGATGCTAAAAATAAATTACAAATAAATTAAATGCTATAGCTATAAATAGCGATATAAAACTCTAGGCAATCACACTTCACGAGGGAAAAACAAAAAAAAAGTTCCAACCAAAAACAACACTGAAAGATGACACCATTCAGCAGCAACAACAATAAATAAAAAAGGGAAAGAAAAAAATCGCACAGCACGTTGCAGCCACACTTCTTTGCATCAAGCAGGCTGCACAGCATTCGTGTTTTGTTTTAATTAAAATTTAACGACTTATTTTATTTATATGTAGATATGGCAATACTACGACGAGCAGTCATAACAACATCAACATAGCAACAACACGTGGCTTGTGATCACAACAGCAACAGCGCAACATGCTGCAGCAGCGAAAAATGTTGCCAAGGCATTAAAATGAAGCGAAGAAGTAGATGACTTAAACGATTTACGATTTGCAGCAACAATTTAGCTATAAAATGGCTGAGATCGATCCATTGCTATGGCCAAGAAGAGTTGCAGACGAATAATCGAAAACTTGATACCGATTTTATGAAATTACATTGAATTTCTAATGATATGTAAAACTTAAAAATATTTATTAATAAAAATGTTTGTTTTTGTTGCTTTGTTATATGTATAAAACATTATGCGCTTCATGCACGATTGGCAGTTTCAGTTCAATTCAATTTCTAGTTGAAGCAAACTTTTTCATTTTGAAATTCAACTCATGTTCAATTTGTGGCGCATGTGAATGCGATTTAATTTGCTTGTAGAATTGTGCTGAATTGCTTGTTGTGTTTTGCGGCGAAAGCGGCGGCGGGTGGTAGTGGGTTAAGGAGCTCACATCAACTCTGGTTGCAAGTGGAATTTCAAATTCAAGCAACGCGCTCTTCAAATTATGAAATTAAATCAAGCGAAGAAGCGGTAGCAGCAACAGCAAAACTTAGCGGAGGAAAAATTCTACTTGATATTGGAACTCTGCATTGATTTGAATTTTAAAAAGTATTTTCACATAACACATGCGCATATTTATGTAATCGTTGCACATGTGAAGAAGTCTTCTAGTAAAATATTAATAAAATTTTATTAAGTCATAAAAAATGGGCAATTTCTTCTTAGGCTCTGCTTGGATTTGCATAAATTTCTTCTATGCAAGCATTGGGCTTTTATTTGTAGTTTTTGTTTTTTTCCCTTAATCAGGAAGTGTTTTTCTTAATGGTTTGCATAATAAAGGACAAAACTGATTTGTAAGTTCAAGCTAAGATTTGAATTTTATTAAATGACTTAACTTTCAAAGTACAACTAAAATCCGTAATTTTGCAGTAGCTCATTTCTGAGTCAATTTCGTGCACATAATGAAGACGGTGAGGGTAAAAAGTGGTGTTTGCTATGAAAATCTTAAAAAGAAAGCACTTAATGTTATTTTTTAAGATTGCAGAAAGTTTGTGCACGAAAAAATTGCATCGTTCATATTTTATCGTGAACATGTTGACAAAAAATCAGTATTTAGCCTTATTTAGCATGTGCACGTAAAAAAAACCGTACAAATTTTTTCATGCACATGTTTCAAAATGGAAAGCTTACTTCGAAATATGTTCTTTATGGATTTTACTTTCAATTTTCTTTATATTTTTCAGCTCATTGTTATTTGGCTTTCGTATTACAAACTTAAAAACTTCTTAAAGTCGAAGAAATTCACACATTCGAAATTTGGTAGAGCAACTTCTTTTGAGAACATTTTCTCTAGTTATTTTCTTACTAACAGTATTTTACCAATTTTTTAGCAATTCCAGCATGTGCACGTAAAAATTAAAACGTTCAAATTTTTTCATGCACATACTAAAAATGTTGAAAAATTGTAGGGCGTTATTTTTTAATAGAAACGGTGCGTAGCTTGAAATTGTTTGCTTGAAATTTATTTTTTGTTAAAAATAATGTTTAATCCCATAATTCGATTTTTTCACATTTTTTATATGGAAATATCAAATTTTGGAACCAAATATTATCTAAAAAATTTATAATTTTTTAACGTCAAATTTTGCGCAAGAACGCATTCTTTATTATTCAAGCAAATTCAGGTATTGCTTGTGTGAAGAAAAAAAGTTACGAGCAAAAAACACGTTTTTCTTAGCCAAAAAGGACCTTCAGGAGAATTAAAACCGCTCCATTGGATTTTCTCGAAACGAAAAAAAAATTGCGCAGATATTGTTTTTAAGGGCCCTTCTGACTTTTGAGTCAGTGTCTGGCTGAACCTATTTATCGACCCGGTCTAATGTGCACGTAAAAATAAAACCGACTAAGTTTTTTCGTGCACATTGAAAAGTAGTAAAAAAAAATGGGAATGTTATGCATCAGAGAGCTTCATTTAAAATTTTTCATAAAATTTCTCTATCATTTTAAACAAAATTTTTTGTCAATTTATTTTTATTGGAGTGATCCGAAAATATTCAAAAATTTTTTTCAGGTATAGGGTGACTAAAAAGGAGGAAACAATGAAATCAGTTGAATTCTTCAATTCGCACACGTGAAAAAAATTATATTTTTACTATTTTACTTAACTTGTCAATACTCTCACTCAAACCGATAATGATTTGAAAAAAAAAGTTTGCTCAAATTCTTTAAGGTATCTCTGATCTGAAACCCTTGTGCTCGAATTCAAATGTAAATGTTTTCGAAACTGACAATATTCTTCTAGTACAGATAGCGATATCGAGCCAGATTTTAGAGTGCCACAAAAAGTTTCCTATTATATTTGTCAAATGAAAACTTAGCTAAGGTCTACTGCATTACCGAGCAATAGATTTTAGTGAAGTTACTGATCGCGCTACCACTGCAATCGAACTTTTTGAAAGACGGTGGATTGATTACCGATTCTGACGTCTCCCATATTATAGACAGAAACAAATAAAGAATGGAAAAACAAAATGTTAGGGCTAAATTATTGTCTAAAAGTTTCACGAATTTCCACCACAAGCTAACTAAGTATTTGGATGAGAGGAATGACAACACGTTGGTGGTATAAGTAGCTGATTCGAAAACGTTTCGTAGAGTCAAAAAAAAAAAGAAGAGCATTATTCACTAACTCAAGAACCTGATTCAAACTTCATCGGCCAATGGTACGCCAACTTCTCATAGTGCTGCAGATATTGGCCCTTCTAGTACTTATGTTTCTCATCTGTTTGGTCGTGGTGCTACTCCTGAAAAATAACTTGTCATATGATATGAAGGCCATAGTCTTAATAGAGGTTGGAAAGACGATCTGATTCACTGAATCGAAATATCGTTACATTGGGTCTTTTTGCATTCTATATTTCAACAATCTGCCATTCCGGCATTTGTTTGAATACCTAGACGGTAAATCTATGGATCCGAAATCTTTGGGAGGGTTAATTGAGATGAAACGTAATTTTCCAAAAATATCTCTTGAATGTCTATAAGTAAAATTTAAAAAATCATGGATGATAGTCTCAACCATTAATTAAAAAAAACAAATTTTCAAAAAAATCTGACGGGCGAAATCAAAATAGTGTCCGATTTGGCGTGGAATGCCACATATGCTGGGCGTTATCACAAGTATTCTTGTTTTTAGTCAATATGCTTCTTAGCATATTTGCACTTAAATAATATGCATTTCAACCCTGTTGTTGACCAGTCTCATTAAATAATTAAAATTGGTCGCATTCAGAACTCACCACAGTACGTAATGGTTGCTTTTGCTTTGTCTGAACGCAACATTGGCTTTGTAAAAAAATACCGTTTTGACTAAGTTTCTTTAGTGCAGCCATTTACTAATGATTTAAATGTAAGTGTTGCGACTAAATCGAAAAATGAACACTTAAACACATTAACACAAAAACAATACCACGTCTGAATAGCTCCATAGAATTTTCATTATTTGACGAGATTTTTATTACTTTTTTCGTTGGTTTTGTTAAATTTGTTCTCTTTTTTTAGCGGTTTTTGTAGCAAATGCATTTATTTATTATATGCGTAATATTTTCTGAAGATGTCAAGACTTCTTAAAATTTTTTTCTATGCAAGTAATTTATCAAATGCTATTTTCCAAATTAAAAAAAAAATTAAATAAAAAAATAACTTTCATCTGTCGTTTAAACTAAAGAAAGCAGCGCAAAAAATCCTTTACTAAAGCATCAGAAACTCGCTAGCTGCAGCATTGAAGTAAACAGCATCACTGCGCATGCGCAACATTGAATACGCTGCAAACGCTGCGCATAGACAGCAGTAAATGCTGTTTTTTCCGCTACTGCTGCAAATATCGCATTACATAATGGCCACAGTGTGTGAAGGTTAGCGGTGCACTGCAATTAAGACATTTTAATCTTGCGGAAGTGCTACAAAATATCAACTCATTCGTATTCATTGAAGTTGCATCTGTTGTTGTCCAAGTTGTTGTTTAACTATGGAGGTTCTTGAATCTTTCAGCTGCTTTGCATTGATGCTCGTTACTTTTTCTTCTATGCAATCGTGGTCGTTTAACGGTGTTTAGTTGTAAGTTTAGAAATGGAAAAAAAAATCCATTTTTTTTTCAGCATTATCATCAAGTTATTGTTTTTGCCTTAGTATAATAACACCGCCATCTTGATTATATCCTATACCTATGTTGTTTTAAGTGAGTTACTAATTAAACGCAAATGTTGAGCGGATATTTTTGCTTCTAAGATTTATGCGATTATGTTGTGTACAAAGGAAATTTCTGTCAATTTGATTAGACAATAAATTGCTTTATCGATGTTTTCAGATGATGCCTTAGATGTTGTGCGACTTACATCCGTTGCGATATAGAAAAAGTATGTGAGGTATTCTGACATTGTTAATGGTGTGAAAGAAATAGAATTTGCCAGGCAAAGAGTAATCTATAGTGGGAATAATCCAAGACTGTAATACTTTCAAGACTGAAATTGTTTCCCACATCAATTACACGCATTGGTGAAGGTATATGGCGTCAATATTAGTTTCAACAAAAATATCACATAGCCTAAAGTCTTGGCAAATACTGTGAATGTGTTAGGTTTCAACCATGAGTTGAGAAAGTGGCTGGCTCGGCCATTACGCAATCTTTTTTTCATATCCTACACTAGTGGGATATTTCCATCATGTCGGAAGCTTACTAATGTCCAGCCAGTTTCCAAAAAAGGCGAGGTTTCCTACCCTAATAATTATCAAACAATTGGGATATGCTCTGCGCTCTCCAAGGTTATGGAGAGTGCAATAAGCTTTCTGCTAGTGAATTATCTGGAGCGCAACGAATTACTTAGTGATTGCCAATATAGTTTCCGTAGGTCTCGTTCTACTGGAGACCTTATATCGTACCTCACTGAGAAATGAAACCAATATGTTTACTTTTTCGGTGAAAGTATGGTTGTCACTCTGGATATTTCCAAGGCGTTTGATCGAGTATGGCATCGCGCCCTCGTATCAAAACTACCCAGCGGCAAATATGTTATAAACAACATCGAAGAATAGTTATACTCATTGTAGGCAGTAATGCTCACAACTCCAGCCGCAACTGTAAATTCTTTTTACTAAGGGATGGCTGTTTTGTAGGCAGCTTGTCTACATCTCCATATACAATGTGTAACAAACGAAAAGTAGATTGCCTTAAAACATAGCATACTAAGTGCCTGTATAGTTTAGCTAGTTGGCTGCATCTCCATATACAAAGCAAGCAGCCAACAACCAGACTGCTTACAGCTCCGTATACAAAGTAGGCAGCCAGCAAGCAAATACACAAAATATCACAACACAAAGAGGATAACTTTTCATACATGAAAAATCAGAGTTCTTCATCGATTTACGGCTGGGTAATTGACTTTGGTGTTTGTAATTCCTTTGCTCGATGGATTATAAGCTTCTGCAGTGATCGATATCTCCTTGTTGTGGTAGACGGATTTACCTTTAACGAACACTTCATTAATGCTGCAGTTCCCCAGGGCTCTGTACTATCTCTGGCACTCTATCTAATTTTTATCGACGACCTTCTGTCATCGACCACCAACCCAATCCATTTCTTTGCGAACGACAACAATATTTGTCATTCCTATTGCTTCAAAAAGTACCCAAGCTCTGTGGAGGTTGAGAGTTAACGGCGGCAGATAATCGATACACTCGCTTATGACCTCAACACACACTTCACCAAGTGAGATCGTATTAACCGAGTAAATTTTAATGCTACTAAGACCCAGTGTTGTCTGTTGTCTTACAGACGAATGAAATACTCCTTTCCTTCCCATAATCTGGCTGGATTAGATATCTGTGCATATCTGTTCAATCGGACCTGAGGTGAACAGATCAAGTGTTCGATGTGTCGAAAGAAGCGGCCAAGTGTATTGGTTTTTCAAAACGGTGTAAGAAATACTTCACTTAAGTTAATCTTCGTACTATTGACTTCACTTATATTAGTCCCAAATCAGAGAACAACTCACACATTTGGGCCGGGGCTTCTTAAAACACTTTGGAGCTGCTCGATCGTGTTCAGCGACATGTAATGAAACTAATAAGCGATGAATCTGTCATCGCCTCTATCAACACCCTTTTCTGCAGGTACTTTAATAGGATGTGCTCTAGAGAGATACGTGAACTGATTCCATCAGTCCGTATCTTCTATCGCAATACTCAAGCGTCCCATCAGGTCCATCCAGGTGTTCAACAGGACACGATAATTCCTTCTTTGGTCGCGCGATTAAGTTGTGGAACAGCCTGCCTACATCTGTCTTCCTCGTCAATTGTGACATCGCTTAATTCAAGATGAATGTTCAGTGGCGGCAGCATAGCTTCACACAGACCACAAGGGTCCATAATGTTACCACCAAAAACTCTCTGCTTCAGCCTTATTAGTAAATGTTGGTGCTTTTTTTGTGGTGCTTGTCCAGTATGAATCTTCTACAGCGAATCTTTTGTTTTCACTTAAATGGAGTTTTGTCAGTTTCTTCAAGAATGAAAAAACTGGCAGCATAAATTGGTCATTACAGAACTCCAAAATTACCAGAGAAAGTTAACTTAGAACTCAGCAACATTTTGTCTGATTAATTGGGAGATCTGTAATTATTGAGCCAATCAAAATATTTTTTAGTTTTGCATTTCAATAAACTTTCCACTTCATTTAATTGATGTAAATCTTAGAAAATGTTGCGTTCAATATTTTTTTTTTCAATCAAACCGCATCTGCAGCTTCATTAAACATTTGCTTTAATTGATAGTTGCATTCAACGTAAGCAACATGTCGGCGGTTGGCTTCATGCACAACATGCAATCAACAGTTTGTTTTTTTTTATATCTTGATTTTTCAATACAATGTATTTTCAATATTCTATTTTCACTGCAACGAATTAATTGTGTTCAGTTTTAATTTTTTTTTAGAAATGCAGCTATTTGAAAGTGTGTCAATCGCGTTTTTAGGTTATGTTTAAGTGTCAATTTTATTCACGCTAGCGATGCTTTTTAATTAGGCCATAAAGTATGAGAAGCTATTAGTTTTATGTAGAAAAGTCAATACAAGATGTAAAGAATGATGTTAAGAACATTTTGCTATTTATTTGAATGTAATAAAGAAAACAAAAACAAAAGACTTAAGACACGAACTTTGCTTTTGTTAAGTCATCAGAAGATAACTACACTTTTACTTAAGTAAAAAAAAGTCAAGTGATGTTTAATATAAAAAATCATTGGGAAAATTTATAAAACATATATTTTTTTATAAAATAAAAAAAATAAAACAGCCAAGTTTAAAGATTCAACAGAAACGCATCAAAAAAGTTGCAATTTCTTGTGACATTCAACATCAACCTACATAGTTTTTATTTATTTATTAAAATTTTTATTGTTTTTCTCTATGGTGTTGCCATTAATTTACTTAAGCTCATTAAAAAAAAAAATATCCCAATATTGTTGACTGTCCGTCCAATAGTCAGTATTTGTATGTCCGTCTGTTTCTCGAAATATCTAACAACAGTCATCTGCTTTAAAAATAAATTATGAAGAGATTTTAAACAGAGACAACAAGCAACATGTTGGCGCACCTACTGTAACTGACAACAAGACTGGCGGTGCTTTAGTAGGTGTCTCGTCGACTGCGTGGTGGTATTGCTGTTGCAGGCAGGTACTGTCTTAGATTGATGGTTCGTTAAATTTTGATTTTGGTGATAAGTAATGGCACATAGTACCAATGAATTCTGCAGTGCGGGTGCGTTGACACCGCATGCATGTGGAATGTACTTCAAGTTCAGGGACATCTAAAAGACAGATACGCTTGGTTATGGTAGTGTAGTTTGATTTGAAAAATTTTTTGATTGAAATGTAGAAAAAAGTGCCGTTATTGGGAATCAAGTACATAGTTAGAAAATCTTAAAGCTGCCATCGTTGGAGTCAACATATTATTTTTAAGACACCAGAATAGAGAAGAACTTTCCTAAATGACTTAAAGTGAAGCGAGAATATTCGAATTTGGAGAATATTTTATATTTTATTTTAATTTGAAATAGTTCTTATATAAAGATCCGACAAGGAGTGCGTCATTATATATTAGTGCACACGTTTTTGCTTATAACTTCTTTCATAAGACAACAATTTCAATTATTTTGATCAGGTTAGTTTTGAAAATCATGTCAAATACTATTTTATATCACTTTGCATTGATCATCTACTATTTTGCGAAGACATGAGCAGCGAAAAAAAAAAGCTTAAGCAAATCATAAATTTTTTTTAAGTAACCCGCAATACACCTTCAAAAAAATTGCAAGGATTGCTAAAATTAGCATAAATTAAACGCTAGAGACAGGCAGGAAAAAAGGTTTTGGTGACCGTAATAAGGCAGAGATGGTGGTAACTTTACTGAAGAAAAATCCCAACCTTTCAGGAAGAAAAACCGCTCAGCTAGCAGGAGAGACTGGCTGAAGCCCTAAAAAGCTCAAAAAGTAGCGGATCGGCAGGCTAAAAAGAATTGCAAGGAGAAAAAACGCGCTCAAAAACTGAGGAAAAATTTTGTGTCCAAATTTGAGGTTACATTATGGATGACGGAACGTACGTTCTTTTCGATTTTTGTCAGCTTCTTGGCCAAGAATTTTATGTTGCTAACGATAGGAGAAATGACACGGAAAAATGCAGAGTACGAAAATAACAAAATTTTCCAAAAAATTTCTTGGTTGGCAAGCAATTTGCAGCTGAAAAATGCCAAAATTTCGGGACTACAGGCACAATAAACAGCGAAAATTACATCGAGGAATACTTGCAAAAAAGGTTGCGACCATTGTTAAGAAATTGTGTGGTATCATCCCTTTTTTGACCTCATCTTGCTTCATGTCACTACAGTAAATCGGCTCTTGAGTGGTGCCAGCAAAATAGCATTATTTTCGTTCCTAGAAAAGTGAACCCACCGAATTGCCAATCGAGAGATATTCGACTCTTACGAAAAGTATATTAAAGGCGACAAAAGGGACATGCAAAATTATAACAGACTTTAGACGCAAGAAGTGTGCTGCAAGTCTTAAGATCCATAAAGACCCCATCTGAGAACTAATGGGAGGTATTCAGGAGAAAGTACAAAATGTTATGCTTCAATATCAATAATTTTCTTTATTTGAATTAAATTGGCGTTAATAAAATATGAACTTTTTAAAAATTGAATTAGTGGTTACTGAGATATATTTATTTTTCAATGCACTAATTTCTAATGACGCACTCCTTACTTTAATTAAATTTCTTTTATGTTCTGTAATTTCGAAAGACTTATGTGATGATATATTGGAAGAGCTTTTCAAATAAGATGGAAACTTAAATATATTGGTTGATTTTATAATTTCAATTAATTTCTACAATATATCAATATGATTTCTGGAAAAAAAAAAGTTACTAAAGAAGACTCAAAAAATCGAGTCTTTTGCAAAATATATCTCAATCAATTTGAATAATAATTTTTATATTAATTAAGCACTGCGTGGCTCTCAATAAAAAAGGGAAATACACTTGTTTAATATTTTTATTCATTCAGTATTTATCTTACCTCGGTATTTCTCAAGTCTAAATTAGCTGATTTTCATTTCAGCCACAGTTTTTCTTTGTCCTTAGTGAAATCGATTTTTTTTTTTTTTTGATAAATGAATGGTACTTTCGGTACTGCATGCGTGAAGGTTCAAGTGAAGGTACTGAAAAAAAGAAAAAAATTTGTAAGTTACTAAGTAAGTAAAATATTGCAAAAAAATCTAAGTGATCGCAAAAAAAAAATCTTTTCAAAAGCTCATAATCAAACATTTCATAATACTTCTTTTACAAATAAATAAAAAAAAAAAGATTTGCAAGCCAAAAAATTTCAAATGAAAATTTTAATTAAAACTTTTTTGCCATCAAAATTTCAACACTTTTACATAAAAATGTTATTAACAACATAGCAATTTAAAATTTGATAAACTACATTGTCAAAATATTCACATGTCACTTAAGCCAAATGATTAATTTGTCATATTTTTCCCAATTAAAAATTTGCTATAAATTCGAGAAAAAAAAAACAAATAAAGAAAAAGTTTTGGCTTAAAATTATAGAAAAATATACTGGCGGTATTTTTATGTTTGTTAAAAAATTAGAAAAACAAAAAGTTCGTTGCCTAAGTCTTTCGTTTTGAGCAATTTAATTTTAGAAGTTAAATTCAGCGAATATATTTTTTGAATAAATTATGTCATTTCACAAAAATATTAAACACCAAATATTGTCACTTGATACCAATTTTCGCAAGCATTTGCTTAAATCACTACGATATGAGGGTACAAAACATGAGCCGAATATTATGAAAATCAAAAAAAAAAGTTAAAATTTATCAATGTTATTTACCAGTATAAAATGTAATAACAAAGCAAATCAAGCATAAATTTAATCAAAAACTTTTCACAAATACAAAAAAACACAACTCAACCGCTAACAAAAAAACGCCTTGAACTTGACCCTAAGAGAGCGCCTTCTTGTACAATCGGCTGGCTGCCTGCATGATCTTAAGCTTCAGCTGTTGATGTATAAAAGTTCAAGTTCACCGCAGCATTACAAGTGCATCAGCCGCTGCTGCATCAAACCATGGCAATCAGATTAACGCTGGTCTGTGTAGAGCCAGCAATAACAATACCACTCATTTTCATTACCAACGTTTTTTCTCGCATTAAGCATTTTAACATTCGATATAAAAAAAGAGAGAGAAAAAAAAACACTTAAATTAAACCTCTTGACACACGTTAAACGTTTGTCTTTTTTTTAGCAGCGTCTTTGTGCGCTTTAGCACTCGTAATGTGCTGTGTGTTAACTTTTAGCCCTCTATGTTGTTGTTGTTGTTGTTGCTGCCGTCGTTGATGAATCAATGCGCCGCACCGACGTTGTACGTTTTGATGATGATGTGCGCTTTTCTACCACCATATGAGCAGCGTCGCATGCCATATGTCTGATTTTTGCTGCTACCATTGTTATTGTTGTTGTTGTTACATGACAGCCAATAAGTCGCAAGTCTGTTGTCGTTGCAGTGGTGCAATCGCAGTCGCCTCTTGCACTAATCAACAATTTAAAAGTTTTTGTGATTTTTTGTTGCTTTTTAACAATTGAACGCATTTGGTACAGCGCCGCACTGTGGTGATTTTGATTGTCTTGCAAAAAATAAACTTTTTTTTTAAAAAAAAAGCCAAATAACACGTACATTTGACTCAAAATGTTGGCTGTATTAGCACCAATGGACAGCAAGATTTATTTTCTAAAGTATGACAAACATTTTGTAACTACCAAATTTCGTTTTAATTTTACTTAAAACGTTTCTGAAACGTTTTTGAAACGTTACAGTTACATTTGGACTTCTACCATTTGGACTTCTACCATTTGGACTAAAGATGCCATGACAAATTATTTGACTTTCAAATATATTATATATTCAAACATAGGCAAATATGTGTACAAAAATGAATATTTCCTTTGATACGTCTATGTTTATGTACCAATTTTGTCTACTTTTTCTACGTGCGACTAAATTTTTACGTGCGCACATCTAACTGCCCAGGCATTTTACTTCAAGTTCTAAAAAACAAAAAATTTCTTATTGACATTTTTGTCTGAAATTTTCCAACGAACGATATCAATAAAATTTAAAAAGTAATGAACGAAAAGGTGCAATATCAAACGCCAAAGAAACCCTCTAAACAGCAACAGGAACTTACAGCGTGGCATAAGGTAAGCACCACATCCACCCCTGTAAAAAGCATTATGTTAGTTTTGCTCCTTTCAGTTGATGTTTCTTTTCCTTGGCATGATAATAGCGATATCGTTGTTTGTCTTCATCAATTTTGACAATATCAAACTTCAATATTCAGAGCTTAAATAGTGGTGGTGCGGTGCATTTCTTTATAATCAGCAGCATGGGCAATAAAACTTTTAAGTCTGCTCATAAAACTATTGATCGCATGAACTTTCATCGATTTACATTTCTTACTGGCTTTTATGAATTTGCAGAAGTTGTGAGTATCTCGAAAACTGCTTTGTGTAGTAGCAGAAATATGCAATTTTTCTCCAATTTCAGATATTTGGCTTTTTGGTGACGGCCATTGCAATTACTGTTCTTATAATGTCAGCTTACCTCATCATATTTAGCATGGATCCAATTATATATATCATGGAAGAAGCTTATCGAGAATGCAAACATTTTGCAGAGTACTTTGGAGTTTGTTCGCATGCGGACGATTCTTGTTAGTATTAGATATAATGCAATTGTTTTTTCTTCTTAGATTGTTAACTTTATTAATAGTTGAAATATGTTGTAAATATCGTTTTGTAATAGCCGCAGAATAAAAGTTTTCTTGAAAACTTTTTGACTTTATTGCAAATGAAATGAATCGCAATCATTCTGAACTGTTTCTGAAACGTTTCCTGAACCTTTCAAATTAAATCTTTCTGACACGTTATTAGTAAAATTTCCTACATGTAGTCATTCTGAAAGTTTCAAAATTTGATGTTTACTTAATTTTTCTAATGAAATCTAAGATGTTTGATGATATTTAAATTGTAGTTATATAAATTAAGATACAAAAAAAAAACTGCATTAAACATCAGAGTCCCAATTACGCAAGTGACGGAAAATAAAAAAAGTCCGATGACGTATTAAAAAAATTTTGTTTTTTCCTCTTAATTTTATAAAATTTTTGTAACGTTTAAGTATCGATTCATATGAAATCAAAAGGTGGACATTGAAACATTGTAGAAAGCTTTCTGAAATGGAAATGAAAGATTTCTTAAATGTAGCTACAACTTTGTAATATTTTATGTGAAAGATTTCTGAAAGATTTTTGAAAGATTTTTGAAACGCTACATGTCGAATGAGCTATTTAGCATTGTTCAGAATAAAAATATCTGCAGCAAAGGTATTATGATGAAAAACAAATTTATTTGTTATGAAAGAAAAACTTAAAACTTTTAACTTAAAAAAAGCCACTTAAGTGAACAAAATATGAGAATTTCGTCCCGAAATAAGAAAAAAACTACATTTTTGACATCGACCCACTGTGAACGTTTGCATTTAAAGCTTAAATATCTTACATTTACCTCTGCCCTTCGCCACCTTTTTTGGTGAAGCTTCAATGCTATTGCTGATGATGGAAACAAAAACACAGTTTTTGCTTTTGTCGGAGTTCAACACTTTCGAATTTTTGCCACCTTTTTTTTTTGTGTTTGATTTTTAAGTGCACCGTATTATCAACGGTTTGGTCTTTAACTTATTAACTTCTCATTATTATGGGGAGGCCCTATGTCGGCACAAAATGGGCTGGAAAAAAAAGACAAAAAGATGATGTTTTAATTGCTCATATCAATCAATGTTAAACATGACAGCGTGCTCACAAATTAAATCGAAATGATAAAGACTTAAAATCGTTGTGGAAGAATACAATAAAAAAATAACAAATTAAAGGCAGTGAAACAAATATAATTAACATTTCAACTGTCAGCAGTGAAATGTAATTAACATGGTTCTTAGCTTACGTTTTTTTTTGGTAAGTTAACATAACGCGTTTAGTGCTAATTGCAGTACTGAGTTCTTTTCATCAGTGGCATATGCTGCAGAAAAGTTGAATTTTCAAATATTCAACTTTTAATAGTAGAACAGGGTTAATTTTAATATAAATTTTATTACAATTTTTTTTTTATTTTACTTTTATAAATAGTATCCTCTACTAAGATTTTAGATTAAATCTTTTCTTTTTTTGTGTACATAGTACTAGCACCAATACGATAATAAAAGGACATTTCTTCGTAATTTCTTCAAAATTTGGTGAAATTGCAACCAGCCCGACTGCTGAAAGTCAGCAATGCTAAAGGAGGGTTCATTTTCTATTAAGTTGTCCCATCAATAGAATAAAAAGACTATCGAAATATTGATGATCGATATTTCGAAGCATTATCGAAATATATCGAGAAAAAAATATCGGATATATCGATAGTCGAAAATCGATATTTTTGCTGAAAAATGGCGTCCCAATCCCTACTAATTAGTTACCAAAAATCAATCAGCATATGTTTGTTCAGTATACTGTTTATGCTACATTTTTTACTTAAAAATGAAGGTGCCAACTTGAAGTTGGAGGTAGAACAGCTGGAGTTGTTAAAATAACGTGTAGACTATGGTGTAGATGGTATAGCTTTTCATGGTTGCATTTATTTGAGTTTAACAAGAAAATTACCTTGCTAGTCTAGGACCACACAGGTGTTTTTCAGTTTGATACAGAGTTACCTTTAAACAAAAATATCGGAATTCGATAGTCGCAAAATAAAATCGAATCAAATGAATTTCGATAAATCAAAATAAAAAATTTCGCCTAGAATTATCGAAACAAATATCGCAAATATCCGATATATTTTGCACAAGCTTATTTGATACTCCTCTTTCCTGATGTTTTTCAATACTCTTTGATATCTCTTTCGATGCTTTCAGACTTTTTACTATTCGATACCTTTTCAATTTTATTGACTTATTCCAATTATTTGGATATTCTCCGACTTATTCGATGTTTTTTTTTTTCTTACTATTCGACATATTGATCGATTATCGATTTCATCGATGTTTTTCGTTTTGATCGAGTTTTCTATCTTTCGATATTTTTCGACTTTTTCGATAATAGTCGCCATTTTCCAAGTTTTCGATATTATTTGATGCTCTACAACTTTTTTTGATGTTTTTCGTTACTCAGTTCCTCAGCTACTCTCCAACTTCCTTTGACTTTTGCGAAGTTTTTTTCGATACTTTTCAACAGCTTGTTAACTTTTTTGATTTAATTCAACTTTTAAGCTACTCGATATTTTTTCTGATATATTATCGAATTATGCCGATCATCTTTGTTTTCGGATACTTAAGACTGATTTTGAATTTTTCAATGTTTTTCAATAAAATTTATTGCCATTCGACTTTTTGCTTACCTTTCATGCTATTTGGCTAACTTTTACATTATTTAATTGTTAATACAAATATCTTGTTTTTTTCGGACACCATGATCTCATAACATTTTCAGTCATATAATTAAAAACACTACCAAATCGCACTATGCTGATTTAACAGACAACATTGCTGACGAATTTGTCAGCTTGTTAAACAAAATCAATTGGAATTTTACTGCTTTTTACCATAAACTACGCAAGTTTTTTATGGTTAAGATCAAACAAACGACATTTTCAATAATGAAGAAAATAAAACGGTTGCCGGTTGACTAGTCGAAATTAAAATTCTTAGAGATAAAAGGTGCTTGGTAAGTTGTTTTATTTGACATTGCAAGATGTTCACTTTTTTTTTAAAGTAATCAAAATCAAATTTTTTTAAAAAATTGTTTCTTTTAGTGATAGATAAATATAGCTTGTATGTAATGAAGTAATTTGCGAAATTTTATAAAAAAAAACATAATCATCAGTCTTTTATTAGGCAACATACAAAATAGTAATTTCTACTGTCTGATTATGTTTTTATTACCAAAATGAAGCTGCTAAAATACCTACAAAAGTCCACATCTCAGCCTATCCTCCGACTCACGCAAATGGTGAATTGAAAGGATTTTCCACTCATTAGCCATCTAAGCGTTGCATACTGTATCTCTTAGTTAGTTAAGGGAATGCATTTAGATATTGCTCTCAAAGTGCCTACTGCTATGATGTTTAGCTATAAAATAGCAAAATCCTTTTAGCCAACTCACTTAACAATCTTGTTGTATAGTTAAGTTTTTAGCTGTTTGTTAGACATCAACACCGCAGGCTGTACAACTTGACAACATGTCGGGACTTGGATTTTATGATTTTTAGGACGCTGCTTGCTGCTAGTGCGGTAATTTTCATTTGATAGCCAGTTAGTGGTGCTATAAAAAACATTTCCAACTAAATTCCATGCAACTTTGTCAGGAAAAAGCAGTGACTATCATTGTATACATTTCAAGTCGAATTTCTTAAACTTAACATATTGGAATTCTCATTTCATCATACCATCATACAGTTAGCATTAGCTCACATCATAAGAAACGAACTGTCAGATGACATGGCCTCTTCTTTTGTTCCGAAAAAACAATGAAATGCTTAATGATGATGTTTGTTGATGATTTTCAACATTTTGTTGAG
The DNA here is from genome assembly GCA_949775025.1 of Tricholauxania praeusta. NCBI lineage: Eukaryota > Metazoa > Arthropoda > Insecta > Diptera > Lauxaniidae > Tricholauxania > Tricholauxania praeusta. The sequence continues at coordinate 16,649,923 of OX459030.1, forward strand.
TGACTGAAGTTGTTCTTAATGCCAACACTCCTTTTTACTCTAGTCAGACAAGCTCAACTTTCAACTTCAACTTCGATTCAACTAACCATGACTTGATTTTGTTCAACCAGTTGACTCAGGTTAAGTTAAGTTTTAATCTGATTTGTTTGGTCATAGCGCAAGATAAGGGCAATAACCAGCAACACATGTTCTACGAATGAATGTTCTGAAGAACAAAAAATAGAAAATTAAAAAAAAAATCAGACAAAAATTAAAAATGGTAAATGATTGTTAAAATGAGATATTTGTAGGAGAGTCATAAGATTTTGTTTTTTGGGGAATTTCGTTTTAGGTAAATTCATTTATCAATGCTCATTTTAACATCATACATCATTTAATATACCGGCAATATGTGTGCGCGTGTGATGATCTTGGGAAATTGGCTTTTTGCACTTTGAGCGCGAAAATTATGTTAATACATTAAGCTTTGGAGTATGAAATTTTAATTAATGGCGTCGATAGATTGTGGTTTTTTTGGGAGTTCTCATTTATATAGCAATAGAATTCAGTAAACTCTTTACAAATACTTAGAATAAAATTTCCTAAATTTTTGTACCCAGCGGAAAATATGATATAAACAACATCGAACATGAATAGTTATACTCATTGTAGGCAGTAATGCTCACAACTCCAGCCACAACTGTAAAATCTTTTTACAAAGGAATGGTCGCTTTGTAGGCAGCTTGCTTACATCTCTATATACAATGTGTAACAAATAAAAGGCAGATTGCCTTAAAACATCATTGAGTATCTGCATAGTTTAGCAAGTTGCCTACATTTCCACATACAAAGCATACAGCCAAAAGGCAAGACTCCTTACATCTCCATATACAAAGCAAACAGCCAGCAAGCAGACTGCCTACAACTCCATATACAAAGCAGGCAGCCAACAAGCAAACTACATTCAGCTCCATATACAAAACAGACAGCCAGCAAGCAATTAAGCAAAATATCACGGTAAAAATTTCATTTGTGAAACATACAACACAAAGGGTTTAACTTTTCATACATGAAAAATGAGACTACTTCATCGATTTGCCGCTGGGTACTTAGTTTATCTCACAAACAGCAAAATTTCGGAAAACCCCTTAAAAAGAACAAAGTTGAATGAAATTTCTGTACCAATAGAGTGTTCCAAAAGTTGAAGTAGTGAACGTTGAAGCTTCTCTTCTGCTTAAAATAGTAAACATTCAACAGACTCACGCAACGACCAAAAAGTTCGCTCTCAAGAATATCAGTCCTCGGAAGAACTTCTTCAAAGAAGTTAAGAAATTCGCCGACACTAACCCCCTGGAGCTCAATTCATTCAATTGCAAAATATCAACTCGCTATTTATAACAGCGAGTGCCACAAAGGCACAGAAACCCTGGATGAGCGACGCTCCCCAAAATATCATGGGAACAAGATCAAGGTTTCTACAGTCACCAATCTTATTTCTAATGGCACTGACCAATCACCCAACTGGTGGCAACAATAGCTTCATAACAGTTGAATCTATTATAGAAGAGGTGGTTAACTTTACTTACTTAGGCAGCCAAATAATACATGTTGGTGGTACTAATAAGAACATCAATGCTAGAATCATTAAAGCGAAAGGCACTTTTGCTCAGCTCCGTAATGACTGTTGAACCTTTTTCCTATTAATGTCAACGTAGCTCAAAGTCTTTGAGTCAAACTTAAAGTCACTTCTCTATAGGGTTCTGAAACTTGGATTATCAATATGACAATTGTAGTCGCCGAGTTCAGAAAATTTGGTATCCTAAGACCATCGCTAATGTCGAATTGCTCACTAGATGCCCTCAAGAACCGATTTCCATTCAAATCGAACTACTAAAATGGAATTGGAATGAGCACACGTTGCGAAAATTACCAACTGAAAGCATTAGAATGGAACCTTGTGGGTATCAGATCGCGGCGGCTCCACACGTACAGTATAGAACAGGAAAAAATTTCGTTGAGAAATGTTAAAGACAATTGAATGCACTCGTTACTGAACGTGCAAGTTGGCAGACCTTTGTAGAGATCCTATGCTAACAATACAGATATACTGGCGTACCGTGCATATTGAACGACTGGGGCAAATATGTAGGTAATTTTCCGCCACCTACCGAATGAAAATATTCTGTGTTTTATAACATCCCAAAGTTTCCTCACGCAAGATAAGGGCAAAATGAGATCTATTTCACATAAAATTACAATATTTACACCCTACACAATTCAGTTTACTATCCCAATTATTTTCATTTGCTAAAAAAATAAAAATAAGGTCCACAACAAAGGTAAAAAATTTTGTGTAGTGCTAAAAAGAAAATTTTAATTTCATATAGCGAGATGATGTCATTTTGCCACCCCCCAAGCTATTGCGCCAGTGGCAACCACCCCTCGCCTCCCTCTCCTTCTAGGTATGCTGCTGATATTATATTTCTAAGTAGCAAAAGAATAGCAGTTTTCAATTATGCAAGTTTGGGGATTCACCATTTACATGCGTTATAGTTTTTAATTTTGAAAGAAAAAGTGAAATTTTGAAGGCTATAAAAATGGCATATCTTATAGAATATCCAAGTTGATTGCTTATTCTGAATAATGTCTCAAATTACACTGTGCGACAGCCAAAATTGGTGGGGGTTCTGACTACCGGGAAAAGTTATATCGGTCAAAAAAAAGTTATACGTGTCCTGGTGACCGATATAACATTTCCCCGTAGTCAAAGCCCCCGCCGATCACTGACCCCTACTTTTTTTCTTAAAGTGTTATTCACCAGAAAGCGAACTACAAAGTGATTTTGTTGCCAATTTTATACTGTTCTTGCCTCTGAAAGCAACGCCATTTACCGAAACAATGAATTATTACCATACAGATCTTCTATGTGATATGATTTTCAAGGGCCTAGACGTCGGAAAACTTTAAATATAATAACTCAACGCTATTAGATGAAGCTCCATTGAACTTGTAATAAAATATCAGCAGCAATAATCGAGAGGTGTTCGCATCAGTTTAATGACCCTACTTTTGGAAAAGAATACGTTCAATGTATTACAGTGGCGAAAAAAATTGGATGAACCACCAATTCTTTGAAAAATAGTATTGAAGATGTTGCAAGTTGTTGTCTTCCCGTTTTATGTACACCAGATATGTTAACAAATTTCCATCAAAAGTTCTAATCTAATTACAATCTAAGTTCCATTGAAAGGTTCACTTAACGATCGATGATATAAGAAAGTGGAATGAAGATATGGTTTTCTAGCCTTAAGCCTTAGGGGATGATCTTGTTTGCAAATATCGTTAAACTACTTAGCAGTTGTAATTTCAGTCAACAACAACAATTGCTTGAAGTTTGTGAAGCAATTTGATCAGTACAATTTCACAAAACCCAAGTGCCATCACTGGACTTCTGCTTCTGTTACTTTTGAGATGAACATTTCGCAAACATGAAGAAGCCTGGTTTTTCCATTTGTTCACGAATTCTACTCTACTATTCTACTGTAACATTTATTTGGCATTGAGAATAGCTTACATTATCTTACTTGCTGGAGGCAATAGTTCACAAACATTTAATCGATTTGGCATTACCATATGATTATTTAATTATAAAAATAATTAATCACCCATAGATTTTTGGCTCAAAATAACTTTCTTAACATCATTCATTCATTCATTTCATTAAAATCGTAGAATGTGACCGAATTAAATTTTTTTTAATTTTGTTAAGCGATTTTCACCTCTTCTTTGCTGTAATTCGTTACACTTCCAAAAAAACAAATAAAGTGAATGCGCAAAAAATATGCAAATTATTGCCATCTTCGAGTTTGCTATCGAACATTTTTTCATAGCAGCATCAAGTATTGCCAAAATGAAGAAAAATACGTACTGTCAATAGTTTTAAAAATTAGATATTTCATTAGAGTTTTGTACTGAACAACATATGTGAAAATCTCTATCGTCCAACGTTTCTCCAATTTTTAATACGTCTTCGAAAGGTCCTCAAAATTGGTCTCTGTTTCGGTGCATTTCTTCAGGTTTGGAAAAAGAAAATAGTCGCTGAGGGCCAAATCTGGAGAATATGCTGGATGAGGAAGCAATTCGTACTTCAATTCGTGGAATTTTGCCATGGGAGCTGGGCATGTGTGAACGCGCGCATTGTCTTGATGGAAGATCACTTTTTTCCTAGCCAATTGGCTAGGCTAGGCTAGGCTAAAGCGTCGTTGAAACGATCCAATTCGGCTGCATAGTATTCGCCATTGATCGTTTTTTTTCGGTGGAAGGTAATCGATATAGTAATCTATATCCGCGTTCATCTCAAAATACTGTCGCCATAATTTTTCCGGACGATAGCACCATCTTCGCCTTCTTTGTAGCACTTTCGATCGGTGAAGTTCACTGTTTCGACTGTTCCTTTGTCTCTGGTGTGTAGTGATGGCCAAACAGGCCTTTGAATCAGTCACACGATCGCGTTTATGGTCGAGAGTGAGCAAACGCGGTACTCATCTTGGGGATAATTTTTTCATATCCAAATGATTTCGCAAAATGTTCCACACCCGTTCGTCTGAGATGCTACGGCCTCAACAATCTCGCGCACTTTAACTCTGCGATCGGCCAACACGATGTCGTGAATTTTTGTCACCATTCCTGGTGTGGTGACCTCATTTTGGCGTCCAGAACATTTGGCGTCACTTGTGCTTGTACGACCGCATCGGAATTCAGTAAAAAACTTGTAAATTACTCTAATCGATGCTGCAGAGTCCCCATAATATTTGTCAAGCCTTTCCTTGGCTTGGCTGATGGTTTTTTTTTTTGCGTTACGGCTTTTTGAATGATAGGTGAAGATATGCACAATATAGGCTCTGTTGACTTTCTTAACGAAGGCAACAAAGCTTAAAAGTGAGTCCTCAGTAAATTTCTAAAATTTGTTTTTGGATAAAATTCGATTCCGCCTCGAATGTACGATAATCTCTCATCTACTTTTTAACCCAAAGAAAAAATGCCTCATTTGATATCTCTCTTTGATTAAAGGGTCTTAAGCGCAAAAAACATATAACACTTACATAATTTAACTCAACAATGTATGTAGACAACAGATGTAATTGCGCTTGCATGTTGCTGAAAATCTTAAATTAACTGTAAAATTGTTTCTCAGCAGCAACAGCAACACCAAACAGTTCGGAAGACAACTCAATGAACGATGGATGCTATCTGTGCATCAGGTGCTGCCTGTGTGGCCAAAGAAAACACGTAGCATCAACAGCAGCAGCAGCAGAACTAATTTAAATACTAAGTTAAAAGAAAATTAAAAATTACAGGAACAAAAAAGAGGAAAAATAAAAATAGTTAACATCGCCTACAATAAGAATTCCCACAGAAAAAACAGACAGAACTGAACCGAACTGAACTGAACAGAACAAGCGCACAATATTCAGGCAGCAGACTTAAAAGTTGCTTGAGCTTAATTTTTTCCTAAGAATTCAATTAATGCGACTTGGTAGTAGATCAAAACAACAACTACAGCAACAGTAACAGCAACATGGAATAAACAATATAATTCTGCAAGTGGTTGTGGCAACCCTATAATTATAAATGCTACACTAAAGAGTTGCCGCTGGTCTGTAGTAGTAGTAGGTTGGTTTGAAATAAAATGAAAGAAGGGGTTGGTTCTACGCCAAACACAACAAATGGATTCTTTTTTGAGATTTTTTTTTTTTGTTTTATTTCAGTCAAAATTCCAAAAACGTTAATAGGTTGGTTGCTGCAGCTAAAGCTCTGGGTTGTTTATATGATGTTTTCTTTGACTACAGTGAAAAAAAAACAGAGGTTTTTTTATGTTTTCGTTAAAAAATAAATTTCGTTGAAAATAAAGGGATTTGATAAATCTTAACTTCAATTTCCTATTGGTTTAACACTACAACTTCAAGAAAGTTGGCCTTTGTACATTTTCGAATTCAGACAATCAGGATTTCAGCAACATAGGCCTGGAAAAGCAGAATGGATTTGGTCGAATTGAATGCTTTGACTATTAGATTTGAGTACTTTTTTGATCAGGCAAGCTGGTTTATCAGGCACGATCGTTTCAAGCGATTTCCTATTGGCTGGCTAATCGACTTGGCAGTGTTTTCATATTTGGCCAAAGCGATATGAAACTTCCACGCTAGCAAGTCGTACTGAAGTTGAAAGCAAAATTAGCCTTTTATATTGGAAATGGAACAATTTCCTCTTCTTGTCAGAGTTATCCACAAATGAAAAAAATGGATTCTCATCAATATTCATTCAATAAAGTAGTTTTTTGCCATACAAAACGTTTTTCGTCTATATCAGAAAATATTGCATTTTTTTATATCGGTTGTGCCCAGTGGTCGAAATTCATCCATATTATTTTTAACATCAAATATACCCTGAATAGTAGAATCAAATATTTGATTATTTTCCTCATTAGTACTGGGTATTCGCAGAATAGTTACTTAACCTTCTTCTTCATCTCCACGACTCCTGCAGAAATCTCTGAAACGGACATTTTATCTGGCAGTCATACGTCTAATGTCACAGTGCCCCCCTACAATAGTTCTTAGCTCTCCTCTGGTGAATTTTAATAGAGTTTGTGTTCTTCCTTTATTCAGTTTAGGCCACATGTTTCGAGACGTTCTCTATCCGGTGGTAAAGTTCCATCTTGTTCTCATTTGTTTCTTGATTATGTCCTTTGTCCGATAGTGTAGTTCCACCAGCGGTATCCTAAGGTCTGCCACTTGTTGGTTCTCCAGTTTTTCTGATGTTATTTTGGTATATTTGACAGTTTTCTCATTTCCGGAAATACCCTTATGACTGGGCACGCAGTAGAGCTCTATAGTATGCTGTCGAATTGAACATAGGGACATAGGGCAGTGTTCCTCATATCTAGACTTTTGGCATTCAAAGCTTTTATCACTCTCTGGCTGTGCAAACATATTACATATTACATATTATTACGAAGAGAGTAAGCTCCCTGTTCCGCAACTTCTTTGCGGCTTGGTCTATGGCAAGGCTTTTAGCATGAGAATTGAAATGATTCCCACTACTGTGCCAAATTCCATTTTAAATCTATCCATGAAGATCATTGGCTCCCTTTCTTCTAGGATGGTACCTGAGTTTCACCCAAATTTTATTGGAAAGTTGATATTGCAGGCAGTGTCGAAGTCAAGTATTGGTACTCTGTAACCACGCCGAAAGACGCAGTTCCCGCTGAATTTCCTGCAAAATGACACTCAGAACTTAGAAACTTGCTACATTCTCCCAAACTAAGAATCTCTTTTGCCGCCGTATTCTTCATGTATAGGTCAATGGTAAGAAGATACATTACAATTTCCAGGCCCTCCTGTGGTGGGCCTGCTCTCACTGCTCTGAAACTACGTACATGCCTAGAGTACTTAGGCGGATTACTGAATCAAGCGTTAAGCATTTCATATCATCTATAGGGATCTTATAGAATAACAGTCTGTGTGGATGTGGCTTGTTGCGAGAGTGCACCGCAAATGAATTTGGGGTTGCTAGTAAGTCCCTGCCACAAAGTCTACGCACGTATCCTATTTAGTTTAATGAACCCATGTATTCCGTGGATGTTGAATATTACCATCGATAAACCTTCCGTTGAAAAGTAGTACTGCTTTTACTTGAGCTGGAAAGGATGTTGGTCAAGCTGTCCTAAGCCTTCTAACAAGTTCAACAGGAAGATATGTATGTTGATTTTAATATTCCGTCAATGTATATTTCAGCATTAAGAAACTCAGGTAGCAATGTATAATCTCTTTTAGAGTATAAAGGAGCGATGTTACAACGTTTTGGAGAGCAAACTGTGAGAGTCGGACACTGTGTTCCTGGTAAAAGACATAAAGCTTTTAACGACTTTTTTTTAATGACGGCTGTTATGTAACTAGAAATCTTTATTTTTATTTTTATACGAGATATTTTTTCGAGATTTTTCAAATTTTTTATGCTTTTTTCCTATATTTTTTTTTTTGTTGCTATTTGATACTACCCGACTTTTGTCGACCATTTCATTATTTTTCGGTGTAAGTCGACAAATTTGATGACCTCCAAATTATTTTGGCTTCTTTCATGTTTTTCGATACTATCCGAGACTTATCGATGTTTCGATGTTAATCGATACTTTTTACTTTGTTCAAATTTTTCGATGTCTTTCGATACATTGCAATATATTTCCACTTTTATTGATCTTATTGTATCATAAGAAAACTTATTTCCAATGAACTAAATTAACTCCCTAATCAAAATGACTTCAACTCAATTGATATTCTCACCATGTAATTTTGTTTTTATTTACAAAAAACCAAAAAAAAAATCAGTTCAGTTTCACGCACTCAACTCAACTCAACTGAACTGACATTTTTGACAGCTTGAAGCAGCTCGTCGACTTCCATGTCAAGTAGTCATGTGATATGCGAGGCGATGAGATCGGCTCATCGCTTGAATTAAGTTGAATTGAATTGAACCGAACCGAGGAGCCGACGATATTTTAGTGTGTGTGTGTGTGTGTGTTCAGGTGAAGTGCGTGCGTGTCGACTGCTGTATAAAGGATTAAATAGACGCCGATCGAACGAGGGAACTAAAGGACATATGATGCGTGTGCGAGGCGTTGAAAGGGAAAATGTGTAAACAAAAACAAAATCGTAGGTAATTCCATATGTGGTTCTTGAAATTGAAACTGAAAGCGAGCGCTGAATGCGTTACTGAAGTGCTTGCGAGCGCAGCAAAAAGAACAAAAAGGAAAACAAAAACCAAAAGTGTGGTTTGAAGTTGAATTGAGGGATTAAGGAAATTGTATATGAAACGATAGGTTTTTGCTGCTGTCATGCATGCAGCATTTCCAATTAAAATTAAATTTTTTTCAGCAGCAGCAGCAACAGCAACACGCCCATTGCTGTGTAGCAAGATTAGATCATAGCATGTCACCAACACGCAAGAAGCAGAAGTCAGTGGTGGAACAGCAGCAGCACCTCCCACAATTGCAATTCAAAATGAATGCGAGACTTCAGTTGCAATTAATTACATTTTGCAGAGTTAATTGCAAGTTGTTAGGGACATACGTAATTATGTGTTAATTTAATTAACGACAGTAGTTGAAGAAAAAACGATAAATATTCGACATAATAACATTAAATTTGACAAAGAAATTTATTTTCTTTCAAAATTTTCAATTCGTCTATTAGTCAAAAAATTTCTGCTTAGTTATTGCCCACAATAAATATTTTTTCCCATTTATCACATACACTAAATGAAGCAAATGTTGCTGTCAATCCAACTGAACTGAAAATAGAACTCTACCTTGACAGTACCACAATCTGCCTGAAGTCAAAAATGCGTTAAATTCACACATGTTCTTTTTAGTTTCTTTCTTAATTAATAAATCAAGCACGATTACTTAACATAAGGGAACATGTAACATGGTAGCAGTCAGCAATGACAACTGTTCAATAACAACAACTACATGAACTACAGCTGCAACAGCAACAGCAACAGTTGGCAAATGATGGTACGATGGTATGCTTTCATTGAACCCTAGTTGTCGTTCTAACAGTGAACAATGTTGTTAAAGAACTTTAGGTACTAAAGGAAAATCTACTGCAAAAAGCAAACAAGCAACAAGTACTACAGGAAAAAGTACAAGTACCACAATAGCAGCAACAGCAACAACAACAACTGCTATAGCAACAACAACAACAAAACGCAGCTGTCAATTTGCAGTTTGAAATTGTGATGGGAATGTGAGATGTAAATGACGTTCCAAAGAACGTTCTCTGCCAATCTAGCTGTCTGTCTGTCCAGTGATTTTCTGGTTCTGGTTCTGGTCTGACTGTTTGTTTACTTGCTTTCGCAAACAGTGTTTGTCCATCTAACGTGGAAGAAGTAAAAATCGGTTAGAGCAGCAGTAACAAACATTAAATAGTGGACAGTGGATATAGGAAGTAATTGAATTTTTCTCAGAAGATGGGAAAAAATAAAAACAATAAAACATTTTAACACTGTTAGCAACACAATTTTTTGATGCTGTTAGCAACAGAGCTCTTCAAAACTGTTAACAGCATCATTGAAGTAGCACTATACACAACTGTCAAAAACAGAATAGTGGCAGTAAACTTAAAAATGTCAAACAACAGCATTGAAGTAGCGTACTTCAAAAGTGTTAACAATGGAAATGAGTTAACACGCTTCAAATCTATTAAAAATTTATTGGAAGTATCGTACTTCAATCTTCCTAACGACAGAAATATAGCAGAGTGCTACAAAACAATTAGTAATATCAATGAAGTAGTGAACTACAAAACGTTGCCAGCGTACGTATTCCAAAAGAGCGACATCATTGAAGTGGGGTACTTCAAAACTATTCAAAATGGAGCTAAATTAATGCGTTTAAATTTTTCAAAACGGTTAAGGATAAGTTTTTAAATCATATTAAATAACATAATTGCAATAATTCCTTTCAAGTTTTTTAACAACAGAATTGAAGCATCACACTTCAATAGCATTTTTTATAGAATTTTTGTCTTGAAATCTGTTGACAGCAGAAATTTAGCAGCGTTCTAGAAAACTGTTAGTAACACAGTCAAATGTACTCTAAAACAGCAACAGCATCGAAGTGGGATACTTCAAAACTATTCAAAATGGAGCTAAATTAATGCGTTTAAAGCTTTCAAAGCGGCTAAAGATAAGTTTTTAAATCATATCAAATAACATAATTGTAATAATTCGTTTCAAGTCTTTTAACAACATAATTGAAGCAGCGTACTTCAATAATATTTTTTACGGAATTTTCGTCTTGAAATTTGTTGTCAGCAGAAATTCAGCCACGTTCTTGAAAACTGTAAGTAACACAGTCAAATATACTCAAAAATAGCAAGAGAATTGAAGTGGAGTACTTCAAAAATATTCAAGCCAGAACTGTAACAATACAATTTGAAGTGTACTCAAACATTTTTATCAACAGAAGCAGCGTGCTTCAAAATGGCTCACAACAAATTTGTAAATCAAATCAAATAACATATACACAGTAATTCATTTCAAGCTAGTTAACAACAGAATTGTAGTAGCGTACTTCAATAATATTTTTTTGCAAAATGAGTATCTAAAAACCTGTTGTCAGCAGAAATTAAGCAACATAATTTAAAACTTTTAGTTACACAGTCAAACGTACTCAAAAACAGCAACAGAATTGAAGTAGGGTACTTCAAAACTATTCAAGTCAGAAACTATGCATAATAGAAACTAAGCGTAATAAAAAATGTTTATCAACAGAAGAAACGTACTTCGATATGGCTAACAACAAATTTGTAAATTAAATCAAATAGCGTGTATACAGTATTTCGTTTTAAGCTGGTTAACAGCAGAATTGAAGCAGCATACTTCAATTATGTTAGTAACAGAAGTTATGTCTTAAAATCTGTTGAATACGAAATGTTAGCAGCGCACTGTATTACTGTTAACGACAAAATGAAATAAGCATAGCTTAGGACTATTAATTGAAGCGTCACACTTCGACGCTGTTAAAAAAATATTTAATACAACCCAATACCAGTTCTTTGCGCTCATTTTACCCACTGTCCATTCAATAGAAACTGAATACATAGAGAAGAACAAGGAAAAGCATTTGCATGAATAATGAAAGAATTTTCATGATTTTTTTTTTCTTCTTCTGCTTTTTGTTGTTGTCGTTGCTGTTGCTGCTTTTTTCAATTATACATACAGTCGTTTAACTGTCACTCTTTGCGATTCTAATGAGTTTGATGACTTTGTGTGGTACATGTCGTTGTTATTTTTTGCTCTGTGATATGGTTTTTTTTTTTTTTGCCTTAGCTATTGCAAAGCACTCTGATTTACATTTAAGAGACATTGACACTTGACACAAAGTATGCAAGCAACCAACAGTAGCAGTAGCAACAACAACTGAGCATCAACATCATCATCATCGTCATCTTAGGTTGAGGAAATGGTATGTAAGAAAAAAACGCATACCGAGAAAACCTCTGTAAAAATAATTAATTTCATTGAAATGGAGAATGCTGCAAGAATTTTCAATGTGTGCTATGAGTCAGATTGCAATAAAAGTTTGTCGGTGGCTGTGTGTAGTTGAGCAGAAATTTAAATTCTAGAATGCTGATAGCTACAAATTTGCGAAGGTCAATGAAGTTGTCAATTGTTTGGTTTCTAAGTAAAAACTTAAATATTTTGTTAATAAAATGATTTTGTTTATATCAAAAAATGCTTATTTTCATAAGCATTTTTTAAACATTTAATAAAACATTAAGAATATTTCCTTATTATTACCAAAATATAACGAATATTTATTTCATTTTGATTGTATATTAAATTGCAAGCACTTTTGCATTTTAAATTTTCATATTTATTTTTGCAATTTTTTTTTTCGAAATTCAACATTCACAGCAATAACAACAACAAAAACATAAATTAAATTCAAGTTATTCACAAGGCAAACCCAAATGCAAAATTTTAGAATTTTTAATTAGACAAACAAATGCGAAATTTCATTTGCAAACAACAGCACCACCTTGAAAATGTGCACAATTTTTCAAGTTTGTTGCTTAAGTCTTTCGTTTTTGCAATTGCGATTTAAGCTAAATAAACAAGTCAAATTTACTTTAAGCTTAAATTAACCAACAAAAAGTAAATATTAGGGATTTGAGTAAAAAAAAGACATACACACACACATACACACCTTACGCAATCGGATGCTACAAATTGTGCCGAGTGCTTAATTTCATTTGAATACAATTTGTATGCGCATCAAGTGCATAATTAAAGTACATATGAAATATACAAAATAAGAAAAAAATTATTGAATAATTCTGAATTTCTTGGCATAACATGCATGGGATTATATTGGAAATATACTGCGCATGTGCCTTAAGATTGATGACTTAATTATCGACCAACAATTGCAGCAACAATTCTAGCACCTTAAGCTGCACTTAGTTAGTGTTTAATATACAAAATTTTCACTTAATACTACAATGTTTAATTAATGTTCCGTTTAGATTTTCTATTTTACTAGTAGCAATTTATAATAACTGTCGTTTGAGTTGAAGATTTATTTCAGCTGTAAGCATTCTTCTACCCAAGTAGCATTAAAATACAACAGTGCAATAATTGCTAGGAGTAAGCTGTAAACACATTTTTAATGCAATTGGCAAGTCATTTATTAGCTTTTTTTGAAGTTTTGTTTAAAATAAAATTTTTATTCCTTATAAATGCTTTTACAGCTTGTGTCTAGCTTTAAAACTATTTTCTTAACCGGCTTTAGAACCGTTTATACAACCAAAATAGATGTTGAGAACTAGCACAACTTCGTTGTTATTTTCTTTAGCTATGAACTATACTTTAACGAAAAGATTACAGCTAAAAAAAAGCAACTATATTTATTGTTTTGATTTGGCATTTAAAGCCAAAAAAATCACAAAGCATAGCATAGATTCATGGCTCTAATTAAAGCGCATTTAAAGTTAGTTTGCAGTAAAAGTAATGGCTATATTTTGTAGCTTTTATTTTGCATACATACTTCAAATTATTGCTAAAAAAATCCATACACATTTCTTTTTTCAAGAACGCTAGCTGGTTATGCTAGTTCTTGGCTATAAATCAGCTTTCAAAATTAAAAAATTTTGCTGAAAAATACAAATGTAGTGAAACTTATTTTTCTGCAATTTATTAGCTATTTTTTGGAATATTTTGGTCAATTGAAGCCAAAAAAAAGCTGCAGCGCTCTCGCTGTTAAATTCATATTTTTTTTTTTGCTAAATTTGAGCTATTGATGCTTCCATGCTTGCTTTAACTCACACCTTCTTATATCGCAATTTACCCCATTTCTCCGATTCCATATATTGGAGAATTATAGCCCATATCTTTGTACTTCACCATATCTCTCAAAGCATTGCTTTCTACATAATTGTCATTACCACCTTATTGGATATTTCTCCATTTTTACTCATACACCGCTTACTGTTTTTTTTTTACAACATCTGCCCCCACATAAATTTTTCCCATACTCGTATATTTTAAAAACATATTTTTTTTATACAACTCCCTACCTATCCTAATATTCATATCTCCAATGTCCACCAAAAAATTTCCATATTTCACATAACAACCCATAACTTTGATTTATTTTTGTAACACATCTCTCGAACCTTTCTCGATACTTCAGCAGCTGTCAAAATATTGTCTTAAAACAAAAAATTGATACTTTTTTATTTACAAAATACTTGTGCGTATGCGTAAAGAAAATATTTGTTGAAAGCGCAATATCAAAAAAAAAAAGTCAACGCCTTCGTGGGTGTTCTTCTTCTCATAATCCAGCATATAAAATCAAAAAAAAAGAAAAAAGATATGATATAAAAATTCCGCGAAATCATCGCGTCTTTTGGGCAGCACCTTTTACACGCTTGCTTTTGCGTTTTGACATCGAAACCATTGCTGCCGGCTTGAAGCAGGCTTACCCGCACTTACAGCACTCTTGGCAAAAATATTGTCTTTTGTAACGCTACCAAATTTATGCATCGACAGCTTTTGTTTTTACTGCTGCAGTTCTTTGTGATTTTATCAACGCTTACGCTTTAAACGAAAAATCTTCTTAGCAATATTTGTATGAACTGACAGTTCATTGACTGAAGTGACACTTAGCCAGACAGTCAATATTGTGATTGGCTACGGCTTATGATTTTCGGCAATTTGTTGCAAAGAAGTTTTGAGTTCAAGAAAAATGTGGCAGTGAAATTCGCTTAGAGGCAGATTTACTTCGCAAAATAATTAGCTTGACAAATGCTGGACAGCGGAAGCTGCTTAAATGGGTGTGGTAATGCTTTTTGTTTGACAAGTTAAGCAGCAGGAAGTTGACCAATGCTTGCAGTGACAGTTGAGAAACAAAATAAGAGAAAATCGCCAAAAATTTTATATAATTTTTTTACTATATTTTTAACTTATTGCAGCACTATGATAAGTGGAAGAATAGAACACTTTTTGTAGATGCATCTAGAGTGGATCATTACAAAAACGGCTTTTTAGAAAAATAAAAATAAACCGTTGAATCGCTCAACAAATTTTATACAAAGACGAAGGCTTGAAACTGTTTATAATAGTGCTGATAATTTCAGTATGGCTCAAGAATAAAAACCTTCAGAACATCCTAACATAAAAGTCACATAACAAATACGTGATCTGACAAAAAGAATAACACATTCGTATTGTTTAGGGAAAGGTTCCCTTTTAGCAATTTTACATTGGTAAGTCCAGATGATATGTATAAATGATTGTATGAAGCAACAAAATCAATTTTTGGTTTTTTGATTTAGGTCACATCTGTGAGGAGTATGCGAGCGATTGATTTTTTTCACAATATTCTTAATTTTTCAATGATTTTATTCACTTTTTTCAATAAATTCAGCGGGTGGTTATTGTTTTTTCTTTTTGAGTGGGGGTGTCTAAGTTTTTAAGTCGACATAACCGCTCCTTTGGAGACAACAAAAATTCAAATGGCACAGGTAACTTCATATTTAGCTGAAGACATCCTTTTGTGAATAATTTATGCAAAAGTAATTAATATTATTGATGTAAGAAAAATATTTAGAAACGGCAGAGTGATCTTACATCTAAGCTATTAGGCTTGCACTGAATTATTTCGTGTGATGATTAGATTGTTTCAACCAAAAACATCTACATAAAGAGCTTCAAAAGCATACTGTTTGTTATACGCTTGGGCAAAATATATCGAATATCGATATTTCCGATTTTTTTTTTCGTTATTTATCGGCGATATTTCTTATTTTGATATCTCGATATTTGATTTCTTTTTTCGACTATCAAATTTTGATATTTTTGTTTAAGGGTAGCTCTGTATCCCATTGATTGCGTCGCATATATTGGATCTTCTTTTGTGTTTGTGTAATGACGTTAGGTAACGCGCGTTGAAAAACTACTTGTGTGGTCCCATCATAAAAAGATAAAATTTTTTTGTTATACTCAAATATATACAACCGTGAAAAGTTACACCATCGCTGGTAAGGATAGAATTTTTTCAGCAAAAATATCGATTTTCGACTATCGATATATCCGATGTTTTTTTCTCGATATATTTCGATACTTTTTCAAAATACCGATCATCGATATTTCGATAGTATTTTTTATTTGCCCAACCCTAGTTTGTTACATGTAGTTAAACTGGTTTTTATAAACTACATTAAAAAAGAAGTGTTCTCTCAAATTTATGAAAAAATGCGCCTACATATAAGATATGAATCATATAAGACATTTTTTAAGGACAACCACCAATGACCACTTTGTTCCATTTTTTATATTTATGTATGTGGATATCTGTGTGACCAACTGTTCAGAAAATTCGTCTTTTCATTGTTCGTGCGACATAAGTTATATATTATTACTCAATATTAGAGAAGTTCTCAAAATTCATTTCCTAACAAATCCTCTGCCAATTATTGAAAACAAAAAACTCATTCCGAAACATAAGTTTGGATTCCGGTAACAACATAAGTAGTATAGTTGAATGATATTTCAGCTACAAAAAACAATCAAACTCTCAACAAGACTACCATGTTACTATTCAATCATTTCTAAAAAACTGATATTTTTCGTAAGCTAGAGGTCATCCAGTAGTTGAAACTCAGTGATAAAATAAATACAAAAAATATTTTTTAACATAAAAAACTGATAGAATTCGGGCTACGTTTAGTCATCACATCCAGAAATAAAAATGTTGGTATAATGTTGCCCTATTCCTATCTCTACGCCTTCCTTCCTTCAATATACATTGCTCCATACCAAATTTTATCAATTAGTTTAGCTAAGAAAACATTTTATTCTGTTTGGTATTAAACTAAGAAGTATATTTTGAATACCTACGGCAAAATCACAGCTGTTGGCATAAATCAAATTTCTCCTAAATATCAGCCTAACAATTTATGTGGTGCTAAGGTATTTCACTTTCAAAATGTGCAGCTAATTTAAATATAAAGTTCATCCCAATATTTCAGTATCATCTGAATGAACTTGATAATAAGCTATTGTCCACATCAAACCACATAATATTTTTGTTTAAAAATTGATGCAAATTTCAGGTTCTTAGACGTCATGAATTCGAAAAAACTGTGAAGTTAGTAATTTAAAGTTATGTTATTTGAAAACAATTCCGAAAAACATTTTCGATGCAATACATAATTTCTCTCGCTCTAAAAAATAAAAATTTCACAAGAAAGTCACTGAAAATTTCTCCTTCTTAACCCATATTCTACTGCACTGCAAAAATTGTTGAATATTTTGATAAAAAGTATATTTCTACATTAATTACAGCCCCCTGACTCCAAATCAGTCATCAAACAAATTTTACCATGACCCATTTTCCTGTTATGTTAAAAAATCAAATGTTCGATGATTCGAACGTTGGCGCTTATCCCATACTATAAGATCCCTTATAAATACGAAATGTCAAATTTTCCCTCCAAGTGACAGCGCCTCTCCCATTTCTATTTGTTTTGTGAGTGCTTATCATATCTTTAAATTTTTTTGGTTTTTTTTTTCGTCCTTAGACGAGCAGATGGTGGATTATTTTGGGCGACATATTGCAAAATATTTATTCAGGAAAAGCCGATATAAGCTTTAGTCCCTCCATTCGTCAATCGGTTATTTATTTTTGTTCATCCCTTTCAACACAAAAGTTAATTTTGGAGCTGATGGAGAACTCTCCGTTTACTCAGCAACGTCGAGGTCCCCATGCGTCACGTTGTATTTTTCGACAGTTTCTTCACATGTTATCACCTCCTGTGTTTGCTATCAGAAAAGGAATTCTGTGCCACTGGAACTGTTCGCTGTAATCGTGTAGCTGCTGGTACTACTAATATGAAGACCGAAAAGTTTATACCTCGCTGCGCACATTATTATATGTGCGACTCTAAGGACCAAACGTGAATGGGCCTGTTATGCTTCGCAGCGTTGATATGTATGACTAAGCCATTCAAAATGATTGAGTCAAAATATAAAAGAGAGAAGCAACTGAGCCAGAAATAATCCAAGTTGTCTGTCACTAAGTCCCTTCTGTTGGCCGATGATGAAGAAGGAATGGAAGTAGATGCTAAACTGGAGTCTCGGATACCGCACAATTGACGTCAATTCCAGTTGAAAGGCTCTGGCAAACCAGCAATTTGGATGTGAGCGAAATGTGACAAGCAACCATTGGTTCAAAGTTTTCCATGAAAACAATTTTTTTTTTTATTTTTCTATATGTTTCTTTGATTGCTAAGAGATCAAAGTAAAATATGATACTAACTGATTTGCGAATATCATTTATCTTCATAGTATAAAAAATTATAGCAAATAGACAAATTTCAAGTTCGATTAATTGAACACCGGTAGAAAATGGGTTGGTACTATTTATGTAAAACTTTGGCTTTAGTATAAAATATTATAAGAAATTTATTAAATATTATTCAATTTAAAAAATTTTACGGTTGCTAAGGCCGTAAAGTTGAAAATAAATGTATGCATATTATTCCTTAAATATTATTTATTCACAATATTTCAGATTGCATTTTTCGTATTTAAAAAATTTGGATTTTTTAACAATGCATTTATAATCAAAAATCATAATCTCTGACAGTTCTCCTTGTTATTTTAAAATATTTATGTTTTCTAATTAGTACCACTTTCAATATACAATAAATGTCAAATTTATTTGCTTAACCAGTGCAAGTTCGTTTCTTAAGTCTTTCGTTCTCTAAACCAAACAAACTCATTATGGCATAATCCGCTCCCACTGCAAAAACTCTCAATTAAATCGGCAACAAAGAGCATAACTCAACACACTTGTTACTCAACGGTTTGTTTATGTTTTCATGTGTGTGAGTGTTGGAAAAAAAAACTACAAAACAACGATGACGTCGCAGATGTAAACAAAAATGCGCTAAACAGCCGGTATTACCGGCCGCCACGTGATTTTAACTGGAAACCGCCAAGCCGTTGTCAACGTTACTGACTGACACTGGAAAAGAGCGGCAGCCGCTGACGCATGCAAACTCACCACTTAGTCTCAGACTTTGGTGAATTCTAAAATTTTCTGCTGTTGCAGCTGCGCCTAATGCGATGCTGCTGCAGCAACAGCGACGGACGCATTACGCATATTTTTGAGAAAATCGCATTTTGCGCTCATTGCACGATTTTTCACGACTATCTCGCGCTCTCTGTGGAGTTTGGGGCTCCAGTGTGCAGTGCGCGATGATCATCTGATATAATTACTTGAACACTGAGCGCACAGCTTCAGTCTTTCTCCAGACTTCAACGAGTGAAGAACAAGTGTTTAGTTCGCCGTGTTGTCGTTGTATCGTCGCTGCCGTCTCCGTTTCCCCTCGGAAAAGTGGTCTATAATCCGCATAGCCATAGACTCATAGAGGATTATACCGCACTTGACCCGCAACGCCCCCGCTGCTCTAAGATTTCGTATAGTCGCTTATATTGTTGTCTCTTTCGTTCGGTCGGTTGATCGTTTTGTCGGTCAGTCAGTTGGTTGGTTATTTGCAAGTAGCATTAAAGACTACGTCATCATCAAACCGACGACGACGACGAAGTTTGCTGCTGCTGCTGCTGCTGTAGCGTTAGCAGTGGCTGACGTAAATTCGCGATTTTCATTGTGGGTTCGTTGAGCGAATGCCGAGAATTCGTTTGGCATTTGAAGTCGTGTTAAATGGTGAGTTGGTCGTCTTCAGCGGATGCGACGGTTGCTTCTTTTGTTTTTGTTTGTCTTCTTCGTGCTGAAAGTGTTTGTTCTGATAGTTAAGAATTTTAAAAATTTTCAAGAAAATTGAAAATGAAAAAATATAAAATTTAGTGAAATTCAAATGTACTAAAATTTAACTAATCAACAATTTAATGTGACTCAAATAAATGAAATATAAAATCGAAAATTTAATTTTGTGACTTTGTGTAAACTACAATAATTTGGAACGAAATAAACATATGTTGCAAAAAATTTTTATGAATAACTAAAAACTACAAAAAAATTAAAATCAATGGCAAAGCCTTATAAACAAAAATATTTCAAAACAGACAAAAGAATTTTTATTTTCATATAAAAAAAAAACTATGAAAAATAAAATGATTTATTAAAATATTTAATTAGAAAAAAAATACTCAAAAAAAAATTATTTTTCTGTTCAACTAAACAAAAGAAATGCGTGTGAGCAGAAATTTATTTCGTCCAATGAGGTATTCAAGAAGTTTGAAAAAACTATGGATTATTTTTCAAACTTCGCAGTCGCCTTAGCAGTTTTTCTGTGAATATATAAATTCTTTATTTTTTTAAATTTATAAATTTATTTAACAATTGAATTGACAAAATTGGGGATAACATTCAGTTTCAAAGTAAGAAATTATTTCATTGCTTAAGAAATGTTCCCAAAAGTTCACAACTTTTGCAAGAAAGAATTTCTTTAAAATAAAACCACAATGGCTTAAGTTTTTGCAAACAAAAAACTTCAATTCCGCACTTATATTTCAAGCTTTAAAAATATTTTAGAGAACTAAAAAGTAAATAATACATCGAATTTGCAATGCAACCAACCTTTCTAACGAAAAAAACCATCCTGCTCACATTTTTTCACAAAATGGCAATAATTATCAGGATTTTAATTGAAAACTGTCTAAAGATTTTTTAAAAAATAATATATACTTTTGAAAATATTCTTAAGATCCAACAACTTTTCTATAATAAATATTTAAAATTTTTTTACCCTGTGCTGCTTAATCCAGCTTTTTTTGACTTAGAGGAATTATTTTTTTTTTGGATTTTGCGACAATTTAATGTTTCAAAAAAAAAAAAAAAAAACATTTAAAAGGTTTTTTTTTTTAAAAAAAACTCTATGAATAAAATAAAAAGCAAAAAGTTGTCAAAAAAAAATTTTTTTAAATGATTTGAAAATTGCTGGCATAATATCTTGGTCGTTTGAAGTCTTATTTTAACTGGATTCATACACATTTTTTTTTCTTTTTTCTTATTTAATGAGTAATTTACATAACGGCATTCTCGAAATAAACTTGAATTTCATGAGAATTCTACTTTTTTTTGTTTTAATAAATTTTTTTGCTTTTTGAAAGTATTATCAAAATCATTGCTAAATTGTAAAAAAAAATTTTTTTTTTTTTCTAAAACAAGAAAGCTGAGCTTCATTCGCTTTAACCCATTAAAGACTAGTACCATAAGAGCCCATACAGTTTTGATAAAATTTGGTGTGGGAGGGCAGGTTATCAATAGAAGTTGCTGATGAAAAAAAAAATACTCCATAGGCACACCTGAGATGTGGCTTGGATAAATTTTTACCCAATAGCCCTCTATGTGACAAAAAAAAAAAAATAAAACAAAAAAAAAAAACAAAAAAAACAAAAAAACAAAAAAATAAAAAAAAAAAACAAAAAAAAAAAATTTATCGTCTAAGCTTTCATTCAATCAAATCAATTTTATTATAGCACGCCACATAGGATCTTTGAATTTCTTTCGCGCTTTTTTCTTTAAGCCTTTTAATTTTCGTGAATCGATTTTCCACCAAAAGTTTTGGAAATTATATATTACCTAAGTTCTACTTCATAATAATATAGGTTAATCGAAAAATTTCAAAAAAATAAAAATACCTATTTCAGACCAATCACTCCTCACCCAAAAAATCTTTAAAAACCACAACACCTTTTACCTGTCGCTTGGTAGGACTTTTTAAAATGCACTCTTCTTTTGGATAAAAATTTACCTAATAGAGCTTAATGGATTAAGTATGTTACTTTTTACACTGGCAAGCCTAAAATTTCAAACGCGCTCTAGAGCTTAACTTATTTAAAGTGTTAAAAGCTATATAAGTATATTTTTAATTTTAAAAATCCAGATAAAATTTTAAAATTTTCGAAAATAATTACAATCATTCAAAAGGCTATGAAAAAATCTAACGAAAGCATTTGGACTAAGATTTTGATAAAGAAAATCAACTAAAAACCTCACATTATCATCCCCACTACTTCAACCAATTTTTGAAGAAACAGAAAAATATTTTGGGATACAATAGGACAAGACTTTGCCTATATAAACTTTTTGGATTTATGTTAAGAAAATCTTGCAATCTACTTGTGCTAAAAAAAAGGATACGCAGTTGCAAAGCTACTTAATTTAGTTATCTTCTTTGAAAATATCAACTTCGCCTGTATTAAAGTTTTTGAGTTAATTTCTTTAAGAAACCAAATCTTGGTAAATTTTTGCATAATGTCAGAATGTTAAGATTATAACTTAAAAAAAAAATTATTAAACTTTAATATCTCAGGATGAGAGACATAAAAACGAAACAAAAATGGTTTTCGAGAATATTTCAAGATAATACTTAGAAAACAAGTTTCGTTAGAAATTTAAGAAAAACTTTTACTTAAAAATATTGAATTAAAAATTATTAAATTTTTACATCAAGACCTAGAGTATAAGATCATTTCGAATATTATTTAATTTGAGGAGAAGCTTCCAGTTTTTTTTAAATTTATTTTTAATACAAAAATAAAGGTTTTTACTAGCGATTTTTCGTTAGAATGGGAAAGTGAAATTTTTGACAAAATTCTTCATGCATTAAGTTTGGCAGTGTGTCTAGGCTTCTATGACACATATAATTTTATTAACGGATATATTTATTAAAACCATACAATAGACCGCGTCGATTTGTATGAAGCAAAATAAATTCAGCCAGATACAGACTCAAAAGTTTGAAGGACAATTAAAAACGAAATCTGTATCATTTTTTTTTTTTTTTTTTGTTCAAAGTAAAACCAATGGCGCACTTTTGATTCTCCTGAAGGTCCTTTTTGGCTTAGAAAATGTGTTTTTTTCTCGTAACTTTTATTTTTTCGCATAATGAACATGCTTGAAAATAAAGTTTGCGTTACCTATTGAAAAATTTGATGTTAAAAAATTTAAATTTTTTTTCTGTTATGGAAAATTCGATTTTTCCATATAAAAAATGTGAAAAAATCGAATTTTTCCAAAACAACATTTTTCATGTTTTTAATGTAATATGACAAATACTTCGCACACATTTAGCTAAAGAGGCACTACTCAAAATTTGCCATTTTCGAGTTTACTTGTTAAAACTGTTCATCATACACTTTTCTATCAGCACAAAAGAGATTAGTTCTTTTTTTGCTGAACTTTTGTGTCAAAAAACAATTATGTCTCTCTCTCTCTCTTCATGTTGCAATAGAAATTAGGCTACAATATGCAAAAGTGTCCTATTTTTAGTGTCTAAGATTTCAAGCTGTTGTGATCGCGACGTGGTTTCCAACCATATTCTGTTAGTGCCTTCATCTAAATAATCCACACTTTACTTATGAAAAATAGTTACCAAGCTCAAAACAGTTTTTTGCGTTTTCTGAAAATTCCAAAATTTTGAGTTGTGCCTCTTTAGCTAAATGTGTGCGACTTGTTCTAGCGAAATTGCACATTTCCAATTAGTTTTGGTCTTAAAAAATTTAATTTTTCATGAAGTTTTTCCCTTGATGTAGCTTTGATTACTATTAAACAATGACCCTGTGAGCATATTTAGTTAAGTCCAAAATCAATTTTTAACCTAACCTTATCGACATATTCAACACATCTTTTTTTCATAAAATTGCCTAAAAAAGTTTGGGGACTAGGATATGACCGCAGCATGCAAGTTCATTTTCAATACTTTATCCTACGTTTATTAGAAACATATTCTTTGTTTCTAAAATGGAACTTTAAATTCAGAGCCGTATTCAAAACCCCTGTATTTTTCGCGAATGTAGAAGTCAAACACTCTAAACTTTGACAACAGAACGAAACATGTTCATTGAGTTTCCCACAGAATGGAACAGTTTCAAGTAGATATCATTAACCATTAGCAGCACCACTTCAATTTTATAACAATCCGGCACCTTGGGCTCTTGGAGACCCCAAAAAAGCGAATTTTCAATTCCTGGCTTCATAACTGTATACGAGTGTTGAAATGACTCTTCCTTATGAAATGTAATGATCATTCGGGATAAACAAAAAATATTTGCGCTGGAGTCGTTCACGAACTAATGATTATTAGGGATATTTTTAAAATTTGTTTGCGGTTGGGTAGTTCTTTTCATTTTAATGGATACTAACAACTTTAATTTAAAAAACGTTAAGCGACCAGTAGTTTTTTTTTATGCCACTATATTACTAAATAGTTAAAATACAATATTAACTATTCAAGTACTTATTTTGTTTTTATCTTCTCCTTTAAAAAGTGGAAATGTTATGCTTTTTTTCACCTAGATCTTATGCAGCCTAAGCCATAACGAAGGCATTATTTTAACAAAATTTACTTTGCATATGCTCATCTTATAATTTGCAACAGCAATGTAAAAGCAACTTACTGATTGCAAACATTTGCTGCAAAATAGGCGCTATTTTTGTTTAATTTTTTTTTTTGCATATTTTACCCGCCCCCTGCTATCGATAGGCTACTGTTACTGCTGCTGCATGCGCTTGCTGCTAGTTGCATTTTCAACTCTAAATATAGCACTCGTATTCGTGCTGCTATGCAAAAAAAAAAGTAACAAAGTATTAAAATGTGGAACCGGATATGGCTAAAACGGTGCAGCAATAAAAAAAAAAAAAAAAAACAACAGCAGCAACAAAAAAAAATCAACAACAGCAGCAGCAGCATAAATCGCTGCTGTGCTACAAAATTAAAATGCTTAAGACACTATGTGTTGGCTTTTAATAGCCATGTCGTTGTTATTGATGTTGTTGTTGTTGCTTAGTAGTTAGCATACAGCATTAACAACAGCAACAACAACAGCACATTATAAGTAATGTAACCTTTACTTTATCCATTTTTAAGCCAAGAACTGCGTTATACGCAAATGTTGCACTGCATGTACCTTTACGCTTAATGCTTTTTGTTTTTTGCTTTTTAAAAGCGTGCGCCCAGATTTTTTTTCTTTTTTTTTTGCTTAATGTGTTGTTGCAATTTGCATGTGCAACAATTTAAAGAAGTTGTTTATGTTGTTGCTAAAATCATTGTTGCTGCATGTTTACGCAAAAAACAGAAGAAACTTTTAAAGCGCTTGTTTTAACTGAGCATGTGGATTAAATTGGCAAATAATAAAATTAACATGAAATAAATTGAAATTTCTTAAAAGTCATTCAAAATACTGTCAGTTTTTATAATAAATATTTTAATTTAATCAGCGACACTTTCAAGCACGCAGAAAAAAGAAGCAAACGCATTCAAATGATAAAAAATTTTCAAAAGTTCGTTGCCCAAGTCTTTTGTTTTGCAGTGAGCAACACAAACCAATGTTGAATCGCAATCTAATCAAATATTATTTTTGTTTTTTCAGCTTAAAAACTTTAAGTGTTAAAAATATTTTTAAAAAAGAAAACGGTTCAAAGTGCATTTGCGCGTGTTACATAAATATTTTATGGAAATAATTGTGCAATAACGAGAATTCAATTTATTAACAAAACAAATAAAATTAAAGAAAAATAAATATAAAAAAAATAAATTCTTGTAGTGCGCAGTAAGTGTGAAAAACCAATAGCAGTCTATGATTTATTGCACTGGGACTTTTTGAGGAGAAATGTTTTACAATAAAATACTGGTAAGTCATATGCGCATAAATTAATACTTTAATATAAAAACAAATAAAATAAATCACAAAATTTGCTATCCAAATTTCGAAAAAAATTCTAAGCACACAATTAAACCGCAAATATAAAGTTTAGAGCATGTGTTCTTCATTCAATTTGTCAATTGCTTACTCATAAAATTTATTTTAAATTTTTTTTAATGTCTTCATTTAATTTCAATTACATTGGGTATTTATTAATAAAAAAAATAAGGAAAAAAAAACACAACAATTGAAAAATTTGGTAGCCTTTGTTAAATGTTTACTTAAGCGAAACACCAAGGTTAGCATCTTATTGTTCAACTGCTACGTGTTTTTACCAAATATTTTAAAGTTATGTGATTTTTTCTTAAGCATTTAAATCGTCGTATTCTCAACATTTTGCTGAATAGATAAATATTTGCCAATTTGAATTGATTTTTAATAAAAAATTGCTGTATTTGCGGAACTAAATGCTGCTATTTAATAGAAAAAAGTTATTACTATGACATTGCGCTTGTAAGCATCAAGCAGCAACGGTGAAGCTTCATTGATTTTGCGCGCACTTTGTACCAGGAATTTTTAAAGTTGTAAGAAGTTTGCTGCTGAAGTCTTTTGTTTGGTGGCATGCGCTTGCTCTTAGCAACTTGATTGCATGTTTTTTTCGTTGAAAGAATAATAAATATTTTTGCTATCAGTGAAATGCACATTTCAAACAATTAGTTAGTTGTCTGAGTATTACAAATCAGAATTCATAGCTGTAAAATTAAATTAAAGTTTATTGAAGTTACTCAAGGTGTTCATATTAGGAAAATACAAAACTTATAAGAAATATTCCGTCAAATGGTTGCGTGAAAAATAAATCGTACTAAAATGAAAATAAAAATTTTCACAAGATTAACATTGTTAGAATATGTCATTAGACACTATTTATATATCACAAGATAAAAATTCAAGGCGGTAGATATTGATTGAGAGGAGAATTTTAAATGGGGAAGAAACTTTTTTTCGTTCAAAGGAAAAAAATCTTATCGAATTTTTTAGAGAGAACTTTTTTAAATATTAAAAAACTTAAGGGAGTAATACTTATAGAAATAACGATAGATTTCATTGAACTGGTAGCAGGATAATTTTTTGAAATGTTGTGTTCATTTCATACTAAATCCTTAAAAAATAATTTTATATAATTTTTTATCAAAATCTAATACGATCTCATCATTTAATTTTTTAACGAGTTTTTCGATATGTGATATTTTATTTATTTTTTTTTCAAAATTCTTATAATAAAATTATTATTTCTTATTAAACGAATTAACACTGCCCCCAAATCAAACTTTTTGGTTCAAAAATTGCCAGATTTCACAAATCTTTTGGGAAATGCGCAATTTTCTAAAATGCCAACATATCGTCGGAGCTCGAACTTTGAAAAAAAAGTATTCGTTTTGTATTACTTTAAGTTAAAAGTCAACAAAAATTTATTTTTATAATTTTTGGCTTAAAAATGGAATAAATATAACTATATACATATATTTGATATTATTTTAGGGACAAAGTATTCATTTCATTTTGCTTCTATAGACATGTCTGGAATAAATAAATAAATGTTATAGAATACTTTTCATAATAATTTTATTAAATTGCATTTAAAAATATAATAATTTGCAATTTTTATACAATATTTAAAAATTGTGTTTTTCCCTTTTGCTTATGTGATTTTCATCTTGGGAGAGTTTCTAGTTCCATTTTTTTTTTTTTTTGTTACTGGCATAGTTTTTGAAGGACTCGTTGTTATACATGAAAACAAAGAAAATAACAATATTTGAGTGTTGAGTGTCCAGCTACATCTCAAATATATTCTCAACATTTCTTCAGCAGTATGATCAGTTAAAATTTTTATCAAAACTTTTATAAGAATTCTTGTAATCAGCAGTAAAATCAGTTCTTTCCTCATCGATTTATGTAAGAAATTTAAACAGTGCTCATGCTGCTTAAAACTTATTTTGGAATTCCTACATTGATTGATTAAGGGCTAAATTTTTCGAAAGAAAATTGCATAACATTACTCTTTGGTAACTTATGGTACAGCAGTTAGTGATTTATACCATTTTTTGAAATGTCTTCATCGTTTTCCGCAACTAAGAGTTGGCCCATACTAACAGAAATGTCACCCGAAGCAAAAAATCAAAGTCAAAAAGTATCAAAATGACGACAAAGTCAAAAGGTTCTAAGTCAATAGCATCAAAAATTACCGAAAAAGTTGTTGTGAGTCGAAAAGTATGAAAAAAACTTCTACATTTTTTGTCAGATTTTGGCAAAATTATACTTAAAATATTTGCAAAAGAATAGTCTTTCATTAAAAATTTTAAAAATATGAAAAAGAAAAAATGTTTCATTCAAATGGAGCAATTGAAACTTAGTGATTTTCAAAAAGACCAAAAAAATTCAGTTTTTTGAACTTTGAGCGCTTGTAATTCCATCAAATCTTATTCGATTCAAGCAAAGAGCATATTGTTGGAAAGGGAATACGAATGCTGAAAATCCCTTTTGAGTCAAAAAAAAATTTATGGAGATATAATCAAATAAATGAAAAAACTGCCGAAAAAGGAGTTTTTTTGGGGATATCTCGAAAACGATTCTTAAGAAAAAA
This sequence comes from Tricholauxania praeusta, assembly GCA_949775025.1. NCBI lineage: Eukaryota > Metazoa > Arthropoda > Insecta > Diptera > Lauxaniidae > Tricholauxania > Tricholauxania praeusta. The sequence continues at coordinate 16,678,280 of OX459030.1, forward strand.
AAATGGTTGCCATTTTGGAATCTACGCCCCAAAATACATGGAAAAAAGTATATGAGAAACCAGATCTCGAGATGAACCCCAAATTTGTAAACTAGTGTAATTGAAGTCAATTGAATAGCTTTATTTTGTTGTTTTTAGCAACAGTAATGGAACTAAACATTTTTTAATAACTCCACATTTAGTAATAAAATATAAATTAAGAAGTCTTTAATAAAATATAAAAGTCCGAAATGGTTTAATAATTTTTCTAAGCAACAACACAATAACAAACACAAAATAAAAAGTAAAAAAAGCAGTGAAAAAAGTAACATAAAACAAAACACTTGCTACCAAATGGCATGAGTATTACATCAAAAAAGTTATGCTTCAGCAAACCCTTTCAATTTCTTGTTTTACATAGAAGAATGAAAATTCTTAAAAATCATGGACATTTTAAGTATGCTTACATTTTTATGTCTTTTAGTAAGAATTCTTTAATTATTTTGTTTTCTTTTGGTATGACTTAAAAATGAAATTAATCTTGGTAATGTATAGAGTATGCGCGGGTAAAATGAATGCTCATAATTTGAGAATTTGAAAGATGAGATGAAGCTCAAAGAACATTGGGTTCAGTGAGATAAAAGTCAAAAAGAAATATTTAGTTTGTTTCGGGTAAGAAAAAATTGTTAATTTTTTATTGAAATTTATAGAAAACAATTTTTTTTTGAAATATTTGTTTTATTAAACTTTATTTCACCTTTGCCTATGAATTGTTTTTTCTTTTTTTTTTTAAGAATTTTGATTAATGCTTTCATTACTACATTATTTCAATCAAAAAACAACGTCAAATCAAAATTTCTTAATTTACTACATTTTTCTTAAAATTAATGCTAAATCACCCTAACTCATCTATTTACTTCATGCATATCATTTATTAATTAGAATAAGAAAAAACCATCCTAAAAACCACTGAAAAAAGTAGTAGAAAAAAAATGGGCGTTCATATCAAATTGCACCAAATCATGATGTTGAGGTAATCAACATTGGTTGGCGGTTAATTTTAATGAGCTGCAGTTATATGAAGCGGTACTCTTAACTATACGTTTGAGCTTTTTCCAACAGATTTTCACTAATTCTTTTTCCTTTTTTTCCTTGGCTTAACCACAGTGATTTTGTCTGGAGTTCTTTGTAATTAGAAATAACGTTGAAACGTTGGCTACATTGTACGTATGTACGTATGCAAGTATGTATGTAATTAAACTAATTTGTCTGCATTCTGTTGGTGTTTTTGTTTTTTTCTATCTTAGTTTTTCCATTGTAATCAATCAAAATCTTTAAGTAGTTGCAGTTGCACGTTATTATGATTTTATTTTTTTTTTGTATACGAGTAGAAAAGAAAAAAAAAAGATTTCCAAGCGAGAAACTCATTTAAATACTAACTAATTGTCTACTGCAGTTGGTTACAGTTTTGTATTACGTTAGATCTGATTATGTTTTTAATAAATTAATGAGCTGTAGAGCTTAAGTTGTTAAGGAGATCATGTAGAATAGCTGGGGATTGCGATTTGCATAATTCTTAATTTGATGTTATATTCCTAAAGATTGGTTTATGCAACATAAGGATTTTGCTGTAAATTCACGCTACTTGTAATTAGTTGATATAATATGAAATGGTTTAGGTAAGACCAAATATAGATGCTTTGAACGACTAAAGATGATTCGACACTGAGGTGGAAATAAAAAGTATTTCTTAAGCAGTTGCCCGGTTAATGAGCTTGCAGTCGATTTTTTTTTAATTAACTGGAGATGTACACTGAGAAAACGATTTGTTTGAATATAACATATTCATATAGAGCAATCAAATATTTATTTGAGTCAGTTGCAGGTTATAGATCATAGCGGTGTAAATCAAAGGATATGACGCGATGGCATACCTAAAGTCATATCAAGAACCCTCCAGCATTGACAGTTAGAGGTTAGTGTTTTGAGTATTTGATTTTTAGCTTGATGTGTCATACGAAATATTTATATATTTTTAAAAGCATAACCTTAAGTCAAAATTGAAATTTAACGATTTTAACAAGATTGCAAAAAAAAAAAATGGTTGATTACTATTATTTCTTATTTTAGTTTGACTTTAACCCATTAAAGACTGGTACCAGAAGGGCCTCTTACAATTTTTTTAAAATTTGGTGTGGGAGATCAGGAGATCAATAGAAGTTTCTGATGAAAAAATTAAATTTTTCTCTATCGGAACACCGGAGATATGGCATGAGTAAATTTTTTCCCAATAGCCCTCTATGAGACAACAAAAAAAAAAAAAAAAATTACCGTCCAACTTTTCATTCAATCAAATCTGTTTTATTATATCATCCCACATAGGATCTTTGAATTTGTTTCGAGCTTTTTTAAACTACACTCTTCTTTTAGGTATTTTAATACCCAATAGTCTGGAATGGGTTAATGTGACGTTTCTAAGAAATAATGGTTAATCTTAAAAAAAGAAAATTTCAAAGCTCTTTTTTAAATGAGTGACTCAGGTGGCATTCAGGGGAAACAAAATAGAAGAAAATACAAGAATCAATAATGAACTTGAGTTCATAGATTTTATAACAGAAAAGAAGCTATAAAAAAGTTGCGCACAAAATTAATGAAAAAAAAAACTCAAAAAAATATCATTTGCTAGAATTATATTAAATTGTGGGCACAATTTTCTAGACCATTACTAAGATATTGACATTTATTTCATTGAAATCAAAATATGTTATCAGTTATTAAAGAAGTTTTTTATGGTTATTTTTATTCTTTCTTGCGAGTCACTTTTCCACTAATTTTAAGTAAAATCGCTTAACACAACAAACTAAACATCAACAAATAGAGAATATATCAATAAAATTTAATAGAAATTCTTCATCAGAAAAGACATCACCCCTACACATTTTATTTAATTTTTTTTTTTTTTTTTGTTTTTTAAATAAATGGCTCCACTGGGTCTTAAAACTTCAAGAACTTCAATTTTTAGTGCCATTTGGGCTTTTTGCAAATTTTAAGATGACGGGTCAAGATGACGTCCACAACGGAAAACATTAGTAACATTTTAATTAAAAAAATGAAAAAAAAAATAGTTTTAAAGGCTTGAAAGCTTTTAGAATATTTTTCGATTATAAAGATTTTCTGGAAATATTTAGTTTTCACGTTAGTGATGAAAACAGCTTAGGTCGAAGCACCTTTTATCACTTTTTTCTCCTTAACTATCAATTTTCAGTAAAGATCACACTAAGTAAAAAGTTCTAAAAATTGGTCAATATATTATGTACAAAATCAATGTTTTTTTTTAATTTTATTGTAACATTTTGTTATATGACGTCACTTTTTATTTTGACCTCAGAGTAATTTTCATAAGAATTTACTTATAGCAAAAGTTCTTCATCTTCACAATGGCACTCTGTAGCGCTTACTCCTACATTTTGGATATTTTTCATATCAAAATAAATTCAAAGTTGATTGACAGCTTTTCTAGAGCTAAAATAAAGCCTGTAACTTGTACCCGTCGTTGCAGAAATCTGTTCTTGGAACCTTTGACAAAAGAGATCATAGGCAATTGACTTTCTTTTTGTAAAACTTCCATCTAGGCAGAAATGCAACAAACATCTTTCCATTATGCTCATCAGGAACGTTCAAACCACAGAGATTTTGGTAAAGTGAATATGGTAAGACAGCGTTAAGTTTAAATCGACAAAATTGAACTCCGCCTATTTTTCTCAGCAAGTTGTCAAATTGCATTTTACAATTTGAACCAGTTACTGGTTACATTTAATTAATTCCAAATTTTTGATTAAATTATTTGAAAGAACAAACGTACTCGAGTTAATTCCGTTAATCGGAGAAATTTCTCATATCAACTTTAATCGACGAATTGCACATTAATAGCCGATTACATGACATAAGTTATCGATGCTTGTGACTAATCGGCGATTGAGACCAAATCGCAGTTTAAACTACGATTTAATTGAGATAAGTTAACAGGCCTTAAAACTATTTTTTATATTATTATGACATTTTTTTTTATAAAAATTATTGATCTAGATGGTAAAAATTCATGACGTCATAGAGAAAAAAATTGTTGCTATAAAATAAAAACAAAAATATTTTTCTGAATATTTTGATCAATTTTAAAAACTTTTTATTTACTTCGACTTTTATAGAAAATTGATAGTTTAGGAAAAAAAAAGTGTTAATAGACGAAATTTTGACAAAAACTGTTTTTATTACTAACGTAAAAACTAAAAATTTTTGTATTCCAAAAGTATCCTTAATCATCAAAAGTACACATTTAAATTATAAAAAATATATATCTAACTGTGGTGTCCGCAGTGTCATTTATCTTAAAAAGAAAAAAGTGTAGGGGTGACGTAGAATAGTCCGTAATTATTATATTAGGTTTTGAATGTCATTGGGAGATTTCTTCATATTTTAATTTTTTCCTAATTTGAGTGCAGCTTTTTATTTAACAAAATATTTTCCATTGCATTTTTACTTTTTTCAAGCCACGTTTCTTTAAAGTTTGAACAAAATTTATCAAAAATTGTATGTGAATTTTTGCATTTATTAAAATCAAATTTTTCGTGATTTTAAATTAAATATTTTGATTCAATTTTAAAACTCGTATAAAAATATTGCAGTTTGTTGTGAAACATCGTCAACAACATTTATGCAACAAAAATGTATTTTGCAACACCAAAGCCAAAACATTTCGCATTGATAGTGAAAGTTTTTATAACATATGGTCTGTGCATTTATGGTTTTATAAATCAAAACATGCGCCATTTCTTGTTGTTGATTTGTGCAGCACCTACTTGTCAATTCGCATGACTATTTTTGGCAACTTGTCAGCAGTAGTAGCAGCAGCAAAATGGATGACACAAAACGCTACAGTGCACTTTTTTTTCGAAAAGCGAAAACAACAAAGCATTTAAGGTTTAATGGGAAATGGGTTGTGTTGGATTTAACACAGTTTTTTTTTTTTTTTTCGTTGCTATTGTACCGTTGTTGCTTTAAAAAAAAGTCACTATAAATTCAATAAAAGCAACAATTCCGGGTTTAATTTTTTATGTGGATTTTTTTTTTTAGTTTTTACTTGTCAACTAAATTAATTAAAAGTCAAAAACGTGGGATTTTCTGTTTTGGAATATTTTTTTTTGCGCAAAACCGTTGAATTAAATCAAGCGCATGATGCAAGAGTTGACAGTAAATTTATTGCAAAATTGCTAAACTTTAACATTTTATTTTAACTTTTTTTTGTGGTGAAATTTCAAAGCTTTAAATTTCAATTTAATTTGCGTGTGTGGGAGTACATTGCGTTTTTTTGTTTTTTTTTTTTTGAAGACTTAAGTTAATGTAAATTTTATTATATCTTGATTTTGAGTAAACATTTAATATTGATAACGGTATTGACTTTCACATGAAATACAACAAACAATTGAGCAGACACATTATTTTTAGCAATTCTTGAGAAATTTCATTTAAAAGGTCAATTGTATATGGGCATTTCTCTTATGTTGAACGGGACGGAAGTACACTTTTAAAGTAAAATGAAAGTCAAAGTAAAATACTTTTTTTCTGTTACTTTAAGGAATAGCCCTTTTGTAGCACTATATTGAGTGGTAAAGTTGATGCCAGACGTAATACTGGTTCCAAGATAGAGACAATGTTAGAACGTTTTTCCTGTAAGAGGCGTGGCACCGCCCACTAAAAAAAAATATATTTTTATTTAAGTTTCAATCTATCTACATACAAAATTTCATCAAAATCGGTGTAGTGGCACAGCAGTGATACCGTTTTTTCCCATTTGGAGCGATGCCACGCCCCCTTTAAAGAATCAGAGTTTCTTATAATCTTTCTTAGGATTCAATCTATCTTTAAGCAAAATTTCATCAACATCATTAGTTTAGCCGTAGGAACGTTTTTTCCCGCTAGGGGCGTGGCACCGCCTACTATTGAAAAAAAAGTATGCGTGTCCCTCGTTCTCTTCACAATCTTTCCAACAAAAAAAGAATATGTGATTATGTTGTGTTATGGCAGTTATGGCATATTACACTAATGTTTGCGAACATGACCAACTTCAAACAGCTCCAAAAATTTTAAATTTAATTTTTTTTGCACTCGCTTTTATTTTTTAATTATGTACTTGAAACTCTGTTCGTGCAAAAATTTTGACACACTTGCTGCTGTTATCAATTTCGAAATGAGAACATATGATGTTTTTCTAAGTTATTTGTGACTTTAAAACGTGAGAGATTGGTTTGTTGTTTTACATTGTTTTTAGCTAATTGACGTTGGAAGAGAGATTTTTCGGAAAGACTATCATCATGTATCACCTCTCTTACACACTTAAATATTTAAGGTAAAACACTATTCAATATTACAAAAAAAGAGAAACTACATTTATGCAAGTTTGCAGGTGGTTTGCTCAATGTGATAAATGAATTCTGTTGTAAATTGCTTCAATTAACTAAATTTGAATATTTTCCTTAGATAATATCAGATAGTAACACTTATATAATAACTTCCGATAATTTCTTGTATGGCAATATTTTTGGGCTATATTTTTTAAGTAACATTTTTGTATTAAGTTGAGTTAGAACTATTTCGACATATAATGCCTTAATCGGAAAAAAATTTATGACAAAATATTCCCACAACTTCAGTAACAATGTTATCATAGAATATCGGCACATACGCAACAGCCTACAGCTTAAAAATGCAAAAATTTCAAAAAAGCCATCACAATTTAAATCATCACCATTATGTCTGGCTACATTATATTAAATTGCTGGTAATGATTCTGCAGTTGCCTTTTGCTATAATACAGCCATTGTAGGATACAAAGTATGGCAGCATTGTTAAATGCAAACGAACTGTTGCCACCCCTCTCCCTCGCACTCTCTCTCACACACACACACAGTTTCACAAGCAGCCAAAGCCGTGTGTGTCGGTTCATTTGATGATGGCAAAGGTATTACCACTAATTTTATTACCATGGCCAAGTGTTTTCAATTACCAATCATGCAATGAGGGCCTCTTTTTTTCTTCAAGTTGTTGTTAATAATGATTAGCTTTGCTTCTGACCGACGTGATAAGCATTTTGCAAAATATTTTTTAAGATCGTATCTATATAGACTTTGTTGCAGTTAATGATTACCATGAATTTAGCACTAAAAGTTGATGCTCAGGGTGTTGTTAGCTAAAGCAAAAATTAGCCAATGTTTTCTCATAAACTTCTTATAATTAGACTATGAAAAAAAAACGAGATTTCGAACATTTTATTAGCAATGTACAGTAGAACTTCGATTATCCGTCTCCCGATCAACCGTCACTCCGATTAACCGTCACATTTTGTCAGCAAACTTCTTTTTCGTTTTGTTTCGATTCTGTTTATGTATGCACACAATGCGAGAAACGATTCTGTCTGAAATTTTTCTTATGAAATTCGGAGTTGAAAATTTCGCAGAAATTCATTAATCTAGTTCTTTTTGTTCGCCAAGTCAAGTGGATTACACAAATTTTTGACGAATTTTTTCACCAAAACATCTTGATGCGATTGTAAACTATCACATTGTTTTTTTATTCGATAATAAAATACGAAAATGACAAATCAACATTTTTTGTTACATTTCCTTTTTTCTTGCGTTTTTGTGTTACAGTACATACATATACCTATATGTATATTCAATACCTTGTATTCTAGCGTCACCATACAGAATCAGAACAAAATTCTACCATATATTCGATTATCCGTCTATTCAATTATCCGTCTGACTGCTGGTCCCGTGCCTGACGGATAATCGAAGTTCCACTGTATGTGGATTATAAAATTTGTTTCTTTTTAACACGTAAACTGGATCAATGCTGATAGTCGTCAATTTAATTAAAATTCATTTAATGTGGCTCTTAAATTCATTTTGTTTACCATTTATATTGATAATCATCATCTTTAACTTATGATGTCAGCTATAAATAATTCAGATAAATCAAAACTTTGATATGCAGAGCACGCACGCAGAAACAGTAACATGCTGATATTGTGGCCGATAAATGGAACTGGCACTTAAATGTAAAACGAGCTCAGAAAAAGAGCGCTAAAGTCAAAAAAAAGCTCAGTAATAAATTTGTTTTTCGTTTATGTGGCTCAAGAAAGGTTATAAAACTTTGCATAAATAGCAGAGATGGTTTTTTTTATATTCCCTATGCTCACAAATTTTAGTTACATTAAATTTTTTAACATTTTTGTATCATAAAAATTCGTGTAAAAATCAACATAAAAAATTAAAAATTCTAACCCGTTAAGCTTTATTGTTTCATTTTGTTTAAAATGTTATAAGAGATCTTTGTTTACTCTTTCACTGGTCGCTATTTATTGGCCCCCTTTGCCTTAATTAAGCTGTCGTTATTGTTAACTTTTTGCTGCCTTCACTTTACGGCTACAGCTTAAAATAAACTGTTATTGCTATTGTTGTCTTGTGTATTGTTCAGTTGATCTGATCCCCCCCTTAATGGAGCAGCTATCTCATATATCCTTTTATTGTTATCGTATGTTGTTTCTGTTGTTTTTGTTGTTTTAATTTTGTGAGTTACGTAACAATGTTCTGCATCATTAAAAATGCATTAAAAAAGCGCAAAAATTATGCAATACTTAATTTTTATGCACTTTAGCTGTGGCAATAAATTTTGCACTGTTATTGACAGTTTTATTGGAGTTTTTTTTTTTTTTTTTGTTCAATGGTAACAGAGATGTTAACAGGAAATATAATTTGGTTGCTATTTTTAAATATATTAAATTTATTTTGACACTTTTGTGGTTTTTCCAATTTTGGGAAAAAATGTAACGTTAGTGACAAAGAATTCATTTTATTTAAATATATGTCATAAATTGTATTTCCTTCCATTAAAAATAATCTATATACATAAGTAAAATGATAGCTGTTTTCGATGTTCGCATATCACGTAAAAACGGCTTGATCAATTTTAATCAAATTTATATAAAGTTATTTCTTAGACGTTTGGTCTCAATCTCCAATTAAAATTGTCACGATATTTCTGTTAAATAACAAAATATTCAAGTTTTAAAATTGCTAAAAAAATTAATTTCACACATAGAAAGAAGCATGTAAACATAACAAATCGTTGAATGGGAATTGAATGTGTTAGTTAGTGTGTGTGCTTCGTTTTTTGTCGTTCCCATTGCAATTTAAAAAAAAAATAAATTGTTCACTAAAAATGTTGAATAAAATTTTGAAATGTCTGAAAATAAACGAAATAAAAAGAAGAAAATATTTGAAAAATTACTAAATCGAAAATTTGTCAAATAAATTTAGAAGGAACTCAGAGCTAATGGTTTATATATTTCGCACTAATATGTACTATATTATTATAACCTGGTGCGTTAACGTCCTTTTGAGTGTAAATAAGCTAATGGCACTTTCAATTTTATTGCCCGTTACTTTTATGTTCATAAGTGACCGAAATAACTTCGATTATGATTTAATTAAAATCAGGCTACGCGTACAAATTCGCGAGGATTAGCTAGTTTTTATAATAAATTTTTAGATTTGTGTGAAAGAAATTTGTAATGCTTTATTTTAAAAAAAAAAAAAAAATATTTAATACACTCAGGGTATATTCACTTTGTCATTTCATTTGTAATGCATAGAAGGGGCGTAACAGGCTTAGAAAAGTATATAAGGACTGTCCCAGAAAAAACTTGCACTTTTATTTTTTAAGATTATACTCTACCTGATAATCTTATAGATCTAAAAAGACAAAATATTTATTCCATACAAAATGACGTTTGATATGATGTATAACACTTGAAGATAGCACTTCTAACGACAAAGATGTCTAGCAAGCAAGAAAAAGTCCGCGAACTGATTTTGTCCACATACCTGCAAAATCCAGGGTTAAAATATTCAGCTATAGCAAAAATAGTTGGTGCATCAGAAAGAACTGTCAAAACGGTTATTTCTAATTATAAGAAGGGTATACCTGTTTCACGAAAAAAGGGTTCAGGCAGAAAACCAGAATTTTCTAACCCAAAGGTAGCGGCGAAGGTGAAGCGCCTTTTTAGGCAGAATCCCAACACGTCAGTGCGAGATATGGCGGCTAGAGCAGGTACATCAAAATCGACTGTGCAAAGGATAAAGGAGAAAAGTAAGCTAAAGACATATACAGTTCAAAAAGTACCAGACCGTTCTGATGAAAAGCAGTTGATGGCTCAGATGCGAGCCCGAAAATTGTATGAAAGGTACGTGACTAAATTTGATTACTGCGTTATGAGCGACGGAAGTTACGTCAAAGCAGATTTTAAGCCGCTATCTGGACACAAATATTATACATCACCGAAGAAGGGGCATATGCCTAGTAAATTTAAAGAAAAAAAATTTCAAAATTTTCGAAGCAATATATGGTTTGGCAGGTCATATGTACCTATGGCCTCAGTAGAAGCTTCTTTGTTACGCAAGGCACAATCAATTCATAACTTTATATAGACGAGTGCCTCGAAAAACGTGTTCTACCATTTATTCGTGCACATGAAGGTAAAGTGATTCTCTGGCCAGATTTAACAACCTCTCATTACTCTAAAGCTACGATGGAATGGTATCAAAGTAAAAAGATCAATTTTGTACCAAAAATAGCGAATCCGCCCAACTGCCCAGAGCTTCGCCCAATTCGGAGATATTGGGCTCTGATGAAAAGAAATCTTCTTAAGAGTGGTAAGACTACAAAAAACTTACAAGACTTTAGACTTTAGTGAAAAAGATCGTTTCGTACTGTCGATGAAACACCTGTACAAAATGTAATAAAGGGCCTTAAGAACAACGTCAGAAATTTTTATGAAAAAAAAAAAATTGTTAATTAGTTTTTAGTTATTTATATTCTTTACACTAGCCATTATTAATAAAAAAAGAAAAAAGACCAAAAAGTTTATTGGGTATTTTTTTATAACTAAAAAACAAAGTGCAAGTTTTTTCTGGGACAGTCCTTACTTTTGATCAACGTCACCAATTGAACCGATTTTATCATGTACGTCTTCCTGTTTGTCTGTTGAAATCACGACCACGAGAAAATCAAGCAAAATAAGTATGTAAAATTCGGAACATAGGAAAACCTACATTGAGAGAGATTTTTGATCTCATGCAGATACTCAAAACTTCACTCAAATATTATAAATAAATTAGAGAAGCTCCAGGTAAAAAGTTGATGAATTGTGATAAGTAGGCGTGGCAACTCCCAACAACCACAAAATTTAAAACACAATACTGAAAGAATTATTTGAGTTATTAATGAAACCAAATTTCACACAAACAGTAAGAAAAATTCGGAAACGCTCTGCAAAAGAACAAGGCACATTTCTCCAGTGGGCGTGGTAGAAAACAAAAATTATACACTGGGAGAATTATATAATGTGCAGCTAAGTTCAACATTAATACTATAAATAGTTTGGATCAACTCTGAACAAAATTAAATAAATTTCGTAAGAAATTAGAGGCCTTGATAACTCCTATATTCAAAATATTATCCTAAAAAGTTAAGAAACCAAAATTTATACTGAAGTGAATTGATCGAATAAGTGACGCTTGGGCTTAGTTTAGACTATAATGAATTTCTTCCATATATTTTTCGACATTCAATTCAATTTTCGCATAAATTTCAACACACTGACAATTCAAACATTTTTTGAACTCTCCAACATTTCTGGACGATATTCCATATATTTCGACATATTTCACAATTCGAGTTTTTGCCATCATTTATCGACTTTTTCTGCATTATCTTATATGAATCAATTTTATGAGATTTCAATATTTATCAGCATTATTCGATTTATGTAGCTTTTGTGTCGAGTGTTTCTAAATTTTTTGATACATATCGACTTTATTGAAAGTTTTCAAAATCTTTACTATGTGACATTTCGTGACTTCTTCGACACTCTTCGACATTCAAAGAATACCAAAAATTTGCCTGTTGCCTTATGTAATTGATGAAAATAAAAATTAAAACTTATCCAATATGGTTTGAAAAGGTCAACAATTCACATAAATTGTTGGCAATTAAATGGCCTCTTTAATATTCAAAATTACTTAGCATTTTCAATAGAAAGAAAAATTCATCCAAAAGTTCTTCTGTAAAAAGGTTAATCAATATTGCTCACAATTGATTAAATATTTTTAAAAATAAATTTTTGAATTATTTTTATTATATTTTTTTTATCAATTTCGGCTAAAGTTTTCTTCTTGGTTTTAGAATATTTTTTTATTTTGTTCTTTCCAGGCTGAGCTTTTTGGGGGATTTCTGCATTATTTTGTCTATTAGTCTTAGTCTTAAATGAAAATAAAAAAATGTGAATTGGGAAATGTTCAAAAAAACTCAATTTTTTATCACTGAACATACACAAAAGCAATAATAGACAGAATACTTGTGACCCTTCTTTGCAATTTCTACAAAATTTTTTCTGCATTGATAGAATTTAGCAAGGCTAGGCAATATTTCCTTCAAAATTGAATTTGGCAATGACGCTTAAGAGGGTTTTAAAAGTTTGCTGGTTTATTTTGCCCACCTTATACGATCTATAAGCATTGTAATATTACTAAATCGCCTATGATGTATAATTTTTTGCGAAATTTGACAATCCTGTATTAAGAAGGTGCTTCCACATAAATAGTTTAGTCAGGTTAGGTTAGCACGTGAGATGGCAATCGGTACTTTTACTTAGACTGGAATTGAGCATATTGAATACGCTGCTTGTAACTTTGTTTCCAACCTATGCCAACCATTCCGAAATTTTTATAAGCTTCAAAATGGATCTTGGATCTTTGAATGCCTTCAAAAGTGTCGAAAAAGTGATATTCGTATACCATGAAACGCGCTGTGCACTCAAAAAGATAATGAAAATCATACTTCTCGAAGTCAAGACTTCTACAAAGATCCCACACGGCAAAAAGCCCTACTCTTGAGACCTGCTTGTCTTTTAAATAGTGTTGTGTTATGACATCGACAAGGATTTTCAGGGTGTGCTTGTCTAATGAAATCACTTTTCGCACTCTATTAGCATCTTAATATGACCAGATTGCCCTCAACGTACAACAAATTTAAGGTAGAATTTTATCAATATTTTGGATACATTACATTTACTTAAATTTTTTTAAGCAATTTTTATTTAAGGCAAAATAAAATTAAATCTAAAAAAAAATGTTTTCTTTTCAATTTTCTTATAACAAAAAAAAAGTTTGACACTAATAATTATAATTTTTATTTTAATTTTCGGAAATTTTTTGTTAGTTGTCGAAAAACTAAATGCTTTCTTTAAATTCATTCCGTGACTATTTTAATTTAATTCTTATTAAGAACAAGGTTTCCAAAATTTAATATCGCCTTGAGTTAAATTTGAATTCTATTCAAATGTTTTAATCTTTTTCCATACAAATAGTTACAAAAAACAAAAAACTTTCTATAGATTTTTTCTTATTAAGGTTGAATTGATTAAAAAAAACAAAAATTACTTGACTGCCAATTAACTAACAACAATTGTTTATTTTGTATTCTACGAGATTTTTTTTTTTTTTTATGATTAACTGAAGAGCCGCAACTTTTTATGTCGCTTTTTTCTTCAAACGCCAGCAGCAATTGTGGGCGGCACACTATTGGTTGCTGTTGCGGCTACAGAAATAGTGCCGCAGATAAGACCGTTCAATTAAAGTTTAATTAATTTAATACTTTTGATAACTATGTTAGCTGACGTTGCAAATTATTGTGGATATTAAATTTTGTTATTCTCATTCTTTTAAAAAAAGAAGTAATAAATATAAATTTTATATGTCTGAGAAATTTTGCTTGTGTGAAAAATTTATGAAGCAAAAAATATTTAGTATTAAAACAGCAAGTTTGTTGCTTAAGTCTTTCGTTTCGTTTAACTGTAATGCGGTCTGCTATTTTGCACTTGTTCTCCAGTTAGTGATTTATTGAGTTTACGATTATTTTCTTCTTTTTTTTTTTAATAAAATACTTTAAATTATTTTTATTAAAATTAACAGCTTTTATTATATTTCTTCTGCGTCTGCTTGACGCTGAATCATTTGCCATTTTTTAATCGTATTTAAATGTATGATGGCTTCATTCACCGGCCATTGAGTTGACTAGTCTGTTTTGAATGAATCTCAAGGTTAACTGGGTCTATTCATTTTTGATTTCTGTTAACCTCTAACATTTTGATTTTTCGCTTTAAGTTAACTTTACAGTCGCTCTTGTCAACTGATTTAAATCTTTTTTAGTATATAAGTTCATTAATATTCACAATTTTTAGATATTTGCCATACAGTTAAGCAAATAATCGCAGCTTATCTCGTAATCTGCTAAATGTAAGTTAGACAAGTTAATAATCTGCAAATTTGTAAAACAAGTTCTTCGTTTTAGGCATTTTATGAAGGCACTAACTTTATTATAAAAGTCGCTCTTCGTACCATTTTTGGAAAGATTTTTGTGTAGCTAATTTTAAAAAGAAACACCTAAATCAATAATTTTCCAAATAACCTCTAAAAGTGAAAAAAAGAAAAACTTCAAATATTAAAGAACACTGTCCAATTAACAGCGTGACCTCTTTCGAATGATTTTGATGTTATATTTCTGTCTGTTAATTACAATAGCCAGTGTGGTAACAATAAAATTGAACTGCAAAATGTAGACAACAGTACAATAATAATAAAATTTAATATGACTGCAAATCGTGATAACGTTTTTTTTTTTTCAAAAATCATGTTTTTTAATATAAGAAAAATTGAACGTACGTATAAGAAAACGTAAACAAAAACAATAGTTTGCCTGAAAATGCAGTCTACAAAAGCTAAAACAGGCTTGGCTATTAACAGCAACAGCAGCAACAACAACAACATCAAACAAATATGCCTATGTCCGTCTGTCTGCCTGTCTTTATGCTGCCCACTGAACCACTCTATTTATCAGATTCTTTTTTTTTTTTTTGTTTCTTCTGCTGTAGCAAGACGCAAAAATGGAATAACTGAGCGAACGATTTTTTTTTATGTTTTTTTCATTTTTCTCTTCATTCCAAATAGCAAAACGGCAAGGCAGTCAGTCGTCGTCAATTCGACCAAGGAAGGCCAAATAAACGCTAAAAACGCCGACCGACCGACTCATGCATTGGACTCTGACTATAATAGAGTAGAGTTGAAATGCGGCAAAAGAGTCGCTACATATGTTAGTGTTAGAGTGTTTCTTCAAAAATCTTGTGATGAATTATTCGCTGTGAGTTTTTTTTGTTGCAAATCACCTTTTAGGCAAGAACAATTTAAATCGCATGCAACATATTAAGTGGCAAATGACTTTTGCTCAAATGGTATTTTATTTGTCGTGTGTAACTTTCCAAGCGACTTTTTAGTCACAAATGACTTTTTGGAAGCGATTAGCTAATATGTTGTATGTATTACTAGCTCATAAGTCGCATGCGATTTTTATCAAGAAATGTTTTTTAGTTACAAAAACCTAAGTCGCCAACAATTTTTTGGTCACACCCATCTTTTTATCATATATGCGATATTTGTGTGCAACTTTTCAATCCCATGCGAGTTTTAAGTTGCAAAAGAATCTTAAAGTCACAAACGACTTTTCATTGGCAATCGACGTTTAAACAACTTCTTGATCGTATGCATTTTTAATTGTATAAATTATCTCAGTCCCACACGAATAATATTTAAAATAATTTTTTAATCGTAGGCAATATTTTAGTAACATACGACTATTATATCAACCCTTTAAGTCGCACGTAACTTTTTAATCACAAGCAACTTTTTAGTTGCAAAAAACTTTTAGCCAAATATGACGTTTTACTGGTAAGCAACTATGTAGACGCGAATAACTTAGTAGCTGTATGTAGCTCTTAAGTAGCAAGACAGTTTTAAGTCGCAAGCAACTTTTATTAAAAACAACTTTTATAGTCAGAAACAACTTTTAGCCACATTAGACTTTTTTGTCGCAAGCAATCTTTAGCTCATATAATAGCTTTTTAGCCTCAAAAATCAAAACTTGCAAATTTTTTGATCGCATGCGATTTTTTGAAATTGTTTGGCTTTTCAGTATAATGCAATAATTAAGTCACTTACAACTTTTTAGATGAAAACAACTTATAAGTTGTATGCAGCTTTTTGGTAGCATGACATTTTTAAGTAGCATGCGATTTTTTAGTAACGTGAAATTATTTACTCGCAAGTCATTTACAGCTTTTTAGATGAGAACAACATATATGTTGTATGTAGCTTTTTAGTAGCATGAAATTTTTTAGTAGCATGACATTTTTAGTCGTATAATATTATTTAGTCGCAAATGATTTTTAGTCATATAAGACTTATTACTCACAGACAACATTTCACTTAAAAAAACTAACATAAGAAGCTGTATGTAAGTAGCAACTTTTAATCGCATGCGACTTTCTCGTGCAAATGTCAATTTACATATATTCTTATAATCACATATTTTTAATCGATTTTTGGAGCCTTAAGTCATATGCTAGGTCTGACAGTTCTTTCTCTCATATGCTAATTGTAATAGGGATGTAAACTCTGTTGACTCACAGGCACGTGGTTTTGGAAGTTTGGGAATATGGAAGAAGATTAAGTTTGCTTGCCTCTCTATTGTGAAATGAACTCGCCATCTTTCGGTTTTGGGGATTAGCTCTGTGGAAGAAAGCATATCATTTGATAACATTTCGATATAATTCCTAAGTCCCCTGTCTTCTGTGGCCCTATGTCTCGCAAAAAAAAATAAACTTTTAATTCCTACAAAATAATTTATTTATTTTGTTTATAAAACAATTTTTTTTAATTTTTATTAAAATTTTGAAAATATTTTCAAAATTATTACATTTCCTGAATTCAACTTAAAATAAAGCAACCCTAAGCGACTACATTGTACTTTTTCGCGAGCGCGAGTTAATAGAAAGGTTGGCCAGTTTGGCTTAAAAGACCTCAGCAACAGCAACAACAACATGAACTCTCAAGCAATAATGGTAACAATAATTTCCAGCAACAAATAGCAACAGCAGCAGCAGCAGCAGCAACAGCAACAAGTTTAAGAAGACGCAGCGAAAGAAGTGAACGACCATCAAGGTAACTAACAATAAAAAACAATAACAACAAGAATAGTAACAAAATCAAGAACCAACAATAGCACCAGCATAGGTGAATGCGCTTTAGCACACAAACACACAAACACACAAACACACAAACACATAGGCATTCGCACAGCACTTAGGAGTGCAATAGGAGTGGTGAGTGAGTGGACTCTTGCTGGTGGGTTGCAATGAGGCGCGCACTGCTGATGTTCGCGTTGTTTTGTTGATGTTGGCGGAAATTGGCTCACAGACACACAGCAAGTTGCGCTTTAATTTTTATTCTCTCTTTTAGTGTTTATTTGTTGTTGTTTTTGTTGTTATTTGCAATATTAAAAAAGAAAAAACAAAGCAAAGTAAAGGGAAATTCAATAATAATGCAATGTTAACTTGGTAAGTAGTTACAAAAGCAACAGAAAAAGCTGCGCGCGCTTTTATTTTATGGCAAAGAATGCTAAAGATTTTTGATGGAGCAGCACTTTGTATGCAGTCCATTTCATTGTAAAGCAAATTACAATAATTGGGTTAAGAATAAACCTTAATAAGCCTTAAGTTAAAAAGCTGCCTAATTTGTTAACATTTCTTGACACTGTTGTTGTGTTTTTTTTTTTTTTTTTAACCTAAAAATGTGGTAAAAATTAGACACCAAACAATAACAACAGCAGCAGTAGCAGAAGCAACAACATCAGCATTAACAAAAGCATCAACAGCAAAACTGCAACTGGAAATTCTAGCGGTTATGTTAATTTTCTCTTGACCAAAAAAACTTTTTTTAGGTAAATGATAAAGAAAATACAAAATAAATAATGAAATCTTTAAGAAAATGTGATAAATTTTGTGTGTTGTTTAAATAAGAAATTCCTGCATTTTCATGCTTGAACTTGTTGTTTTTAAGGTTGCCATGTTTGAAGAATAAGTAAGGGTGATTTTTTAAGCGTTTGATTTTTGAAAACTAAAAAAAAAAATAGCAAATTTGCAATTGTGAATAAAATGTTTATTTAAGCAATACATCAATTCCTGCCATTTACTTTTTAAAGATTATTTTATGTAGATATTGCCTGCGGCTATGCCTGTGATGGTTCATCCGAAAGCTTCAATTTTGGCTTACTTTTTCCAACATTTCGTCCAGTATCTCAACAATGGCAGCTGTAATGTTGTCTTCCAGAGTTGCAATTGTGGCTGGCTTGTCCGTGTACACGATAAACTTCACGTAGCTCCACAAAAAATTGTCAAGTGGGGTCAAATTATCATGATTTTGGCGGCCAATGGGCTGCTCCAAAACGTGAGGGTTATTGCTCACCAAACTCGCCTGTCAATAGTTCCATGATATCGCGTGCCGTGTAGCATGTGGCACTTTTTTTTGTAAAACCACACGTCAACCAAGTTCAATTCTTTAATTTTGAGCAAAAAAAGTCGGTAATCACAGCACGGTACCTTGACTATAATGTTGTAATTTTCATTATTTTTGAAAAAATACGGTCCCCATGATGCCACCAACCCACAAACCGCACCAAATAGTGAATTTTTCAGGGTGCACTGGCAGCTCTTGAACTGCTTCCGGCTGCTCTTCAGACCAAATTTGGAAATTCTGTTTGTTGACGTACCCATTGAGCCAAAAAGGAGCTTCGTCGCTGAAGATAATTTTTCGATAAAAACACATTTCTCTCAGAGCACGAATTTTGTTAATAAAATTTAATAATTTGCAAGCTGCTCGTTTGTTGCTTTATTTATAGTAAAATGGCAAACTGTATTGAGCATTTTTGGCGCTAACAAATGTTACAAATCACGCACGAATTGTCAAAAAACTTACACAGAAATAACAAATAGCAAAAAAATCACCCGTTATATCGTTTGAAAGGTTTTTGGTTATAATTAATTTTTCACTTGAAGGTTTATTCCGCGCATTTGAGTATGGTAGTTGCTACTGGTCAAAAATTTCTCTCATAATTTGTGGAGGATTTTGCGATCTTTATCGCTTTTTACTTATTAAATAAAGCAAATTTTTGCAGCAAAGAAATATTTGTTTCAATCAAAATACGATTTAGTAATTGTTACCAAATAAGTGATTGATCCAATAATATTATTCAATTCAACGGGATGTGGGACATGCGCTTTTCAGATATTTATTTCGCCTTTATTATAATTTGCTAAATATTACCAAATCTTGATATATACAAATAAATCGTTTTCTCTGTATGGAATTAAGCTATTTTGCAATATATAAGACAGTTTTGTGACTTTGAGCATATGCTTACAGACAGTGAAAAACCTTAGGAAATTTCAAACAACTGGCAACCCTATTTGCATTGTATTTGTACAAATATAAGTACAGTGGCATAAAAATCCAAGTAGTAGCTGCATAAGAAAAAAAAAACGTGTAAGGATTTGCTTTTACTTCAATACGCAGCAGCATTTGAATTTGTGTTGTTGTTTATTTATCAATGTTGTCAACGCCTTAAGAAAAAAAATTAACAACAACAGCAGCCAAGTTGACGTTTGTTGACGACGATGCTGCTGCTGCTGCTGCCAACTATTAATGGGTCAGCAGTAAAAAAGCAGCTAAAGATGTTGTTGAATAATTTTTTTTTTTTTTTGATTTCATAGAATGCGCAAGTTTTTCTACTTTCGTAAAAGAGTTCACGCAAGAGTTTTGTGACAAAACCTGGTGATTTTTCATTTTAATTCTTTGATTAAAGAAGTTGCCTTTTCCAACAAAGAGATAACTGATTAAGCGTTTTTGTTAACTTAAATTTTGTTTATCTTTTTTTCTTTCACAAACAGTTGGTGTGAATATTTTAACAATTATAATGAGGTTGTTTTGTTCTCTAGACAAAATAGTCATTATATAGAGCATTACTCGGAACAGATTAAATTGTTTTAAAAATATGAAATTTACATAATTTTAAATATGTAAAATATATCTGTTACAAATTTTTTATTAATATGAGTATGCACTAAAAAGGTTTAAGAAAATAAAAACTATACCACTTATAGCCATCAACAGCAAAGTAAATTAGACACTTCAAATATTATTAAATTCAGCCAATAAAAATATTCTCAATAAATTTCTTACTTAACTGCTTAGCCAAATTGCTTGTAAAAAAATTTAATAAAAAAAATCACTTAAATTGACTACATTATAGACGATAGCATCAGCATTATCGTCAACACTAAAAGGTTGTAAAATCTTTTGACAGCACTGCGTACGCAAATTCATGTCAACTTGACACAAAAACTAAGCAGCATTTTGCGTGCAGCAAATAAGATGTTTCAACAAACACAAACACAATATTGAAGTACCTGCAGTGGTATTAAGTTTTCCAATGAAAATAACATTTTGTTTATAGCCAGGCATCCATTTTGATTATAGTCAGGCATCGATTTTTATGTCTTGTCGTATTTAGAAAATTTTATATTTTTTTCTATATTTGAAACTATATTTTGCTCATAATAGTAAATGCACTTGGTTTTTTAAGTATGAAACCATGCTGATATTTTAACTATAATTTTCCTTCTGTATTAAATGGTTTTTTAATCATTTTTTGCAGTATTCGCAAATTTTTATTGGTTGATAAAACGAATTCATAAAAAATCGATAAATTGCGTTGAAAGTTAGCAACATTTCTTTGGATGTGTTAGGCCTAGAAATCTAAGCCAAGAACAGTTGCTTACTTTTGACATAACTAACCAAATATCATTGATTATGAGCCCATCTGCTTTTCATAGTTTTTCAGGTTCACTTTGCTGAAAAAAACTCGTTGAAGGGCGTGGCAAAGCCCACAATATTTATAAACGTTATATTAAGATAACTAACGACGTAATCGTTATGAAATTTAATAAGGCACCTCACATACAAGCAAAAAACATTTAATGTTATAGGTGCTATGAGAGTAATCTTCATAAAATTTGGCTGTTATGGGCTTTGAAATTAAATGAAAATTGACGGAATCGCAGTAGTGGGCGTGTCACCTCCTATATTACCAAAAAGTTGTAATCGCTATATTAATTAAACTATTGCAACAATTCGTATGAAACTTAATTTAGGTAGTTTACTTGCTATAAGGTATACCGAAATCAAAAGTGGGCGAAATTGCACCTGAGGGCGTGGCACTCACTATACAAGTAAAATACCTTAAGTGGCATATCTATCGAAATATGTGATCAATCATACTTAAATTTGGTGAAAGTGTGTTGCTTATGGAAAGCTATTTCTGGATAAAAATCGGACCATAATACACCAGTGGGTGTGTTACCGCCCTAAATTTTCAGACACATTACGACATATATCGCAAACTATACAACCTACTGAGGTTTCATATGGGGATGTCAATGACGAATATAATTTAGTAAACCAAAAGTAGACGTAATTAGAAAAGTGGGCGTGGCACATTTTAATTTCTTAGTTTTTATTCGATTTGTTTGAACATTTTTCATATTTTTTTGACTTTATCAACCTTTTAACTTTTTCCAATAAATCCCATATGTATTTGTTTGACTTTTTCAACCTCTGTAATTTTTCTTCATTATTTTCTTTATTTTTACGACTTTTTCAGCGATTTTGAATTGTTTTATCATTTCTTAACCTCTTTCAACTTTTTTGAGTTTTTCAACCACTTTCAAATTTTTCATATTTTTTGACATTTCGAATTTTTTTCAACTTTTTTCAATGGTTTCCATATTTTTTCGACGTTTTCAGTCTTTTACAACTGTTTTAACCTCTTTCAACCTTTTTTTACATTTCGCAATTTTTTCAACTTATTCAACCTCTTCAATGTCTTTTAACATTTTTTTTTTTTTTGAATTTCGTTCAATTTTTTTTTTTATTTTTCCCTTACACAGTTTTTTTTTAATTCTTATTTTGTATACTATATCTATAATGTATTACATTTGCACTTTTTTCTTATCTTTACAGGTAAGTTCACTTTCTGAAGTACATACACATACGTCCGAGTTTCTGAAATTCAAAACTTAATAAAATTTTCTAAGTTGCAAAGCATCTGAAAGCGGAAAAGCTTTGCCTTTTTCAAAGGTATTTCTAAGGTATTTCGATTATTTACATCGATAAATTTCTATGCAAAAAATTATGTCTGAAATATTATTGATTATTGCATATCTTATATATTTTGTAATATTTCTTATATCCACATCATATAAATTTTATTAATCACTATGCAAAAAATTGCCAGCGAAGTACTAACAGCAATAATACTTGAAAGTAATTACTGGTCAATACTTCATTCCCTGCCGCACAAACATTTTTATTAAAACCACATTGCATTGAAATAAAAGCTGCGCTCTTAAGTCAACAACTACGTCAGCTAAACTAAATTAGAAATTGAATAAATTTTTTCCAAATAACTTAACGTTTCGTTTAGCTGATGATGAGCATAGGAAACAAATAAAAATTCTCAAAAATAATTCACAGTTGTACGCTTGAATGATGAAATCAAATGATTTGAACGATCGAAACGATCAAGCAAATGATGTCATGCAAAATAAATTTTATAAAATTATAAAAGTATTAAAAATAATTTTAATTTTACTTAAGCATTTTATTCCAAATTAAATTGAATAGTAAATATAAATTTGATTTAAATAAAAACACAAAAAATTAAAATAAATCAAAAATAAAAGAAATTAAGAAACAAAAATGTTACAATTTTTACATGAGATTAAATTAATTCCAATAAAAATCACTTACAATTAGTATGTTACATAAAAGCAACAACAACAAAAAAAACTAACAACAACAACAACTGTAATAAAATTAAATACAAAAATGCTCTTAGTGAAAAATTTCTTTTGACATTTTTGCGCACGTAAAATGAACATTTAATGAGTTCAATACGTTATACAAAAACAACAAAACTAACGTAACATAGCGTAACGTGACTTGACGTTGACTTAAAGCGCTGCACGCTTGGCGCTCACTATTGTTGTTGTTGTTTTTGTTGTTGTTGTAGCTGCTCTTGTTGCAGTTTTCTAAGGTGTAGTTGGAAAAAATCATAATAGAAAAATAAGAAGAAAAAAAATAGTGACTTAATACAAAGCAACAACAACAGCAACAGCAAAAATAAACGGAGCAGAAAACCAAAAATAAATAAATAAAAAAAAAAAATAAAATAATAAAAAAAAAACAAAGAGTACTATAAAATAACAACAAAAAATAAACGGGAAAATTAAAACGTGAGTGCAGCAAACGAATGAAGAAACATTTTAACGCAAAATTTTGTTGCTATCAGTTAGAGCAGACGTACGTACCATAGTGTTGGAGTTGTCAGCGAAACCAGCTCTCCAAACTGGATCGCTTTGAGTATCTATTTAGAGCGAAAGAATTGAAGTGGAATCAAGTCAAATCTTCAACGTGTAAAGAAGAAAATTGCGCTTCATTCGAACAAAAAGTTCAAGTGGATCAAACGAGGTGTGAAAAGTCAAGGACGTTGTTGAAAATTGTTCAGTACACGTTGATCGAAAAGATTTAAATAGATGGATCTTTATAATGCCGATGCTAAAGAAAAATCTTGGAGAATGATACGCTGATAAGTTAAGGATGATAATTGCAAAATAACTTAGTTCCTAAAATAGTCTAAGCTCCATTCACATATCAAGTTGTGCAGATTTGAGCATGATCGGATTGCTTTTAGCATTAGTTTAAATTTTTAATAAGAAGCCGCAAAACATGCAAGTAGCTGAATAGCTAAGAAAGCTTTTAGCTGTAGTAGCTATCGATCAAATCCATTAGTTATAAACGCATGCAATAGCAAATATTCAATGACATAAATTCTCATGTGATAATCTCATGATAAAAAGATATCACGAAAACAAAAGCAATACGAGAACTATGATTTTTTTTAATTATCTTATGAATTGAATTTTCTTACTCTTTTCGTTCGAATCTTTAGACTTTTTTTTCAAAAATGAGTTACTTTTGAAGTTTTAAAAATACATAATTTTTGGAAAAACTAATACCGAACACATTAGTCAAGCTAACTCAGATCAATTTCAAAGAACTTTTCTTCAATTTAACAGAAAAGAAATTGAAATCGAACTAAAAAGACGCACTGATGTAAGGAAATTGAGCCTGTAGATTAGCTAACTCGTTGTGTAGTTAATGGGTTGAAATAAAACCACTGAAGTCCTAAGGATCTACGGCTGTGCATCGAGCCGATCTTGCTCGAACAAATACGAAACGTATTACCTTTTTACAAAATTTCAGTACCGATCCAAGTTCGTTTAACTCGACTTACCACAGTTCGTTTAGTTCAATGTGTTCGCCCACATCTCGTTATTTTGCTTCGGTTTGTGCCTGCATGTCGTTCAAAGGAAAGAAATGAAAACTGTTGCGTGCCGTATAGTAGGAAAAAAGTTGAAACTCGAACAAACGAGTAGCTCGGAAAACATTATTTACAATCGTATGATACGGGCAACGACCGAAAGACTCGGGTTGTTCGAGCTTGACTCATTGCGTATTTTAAAAATTGAACATGAAAATTCTATATGATAAAAATCGCATGTGATAAAAATCGCATGAGATAAAAACTCATGCGATAAAAGTAACATGAAATAAAACTATTGCGAGAGAGAAATTACGTTAAAAACTATGTTCTTTTCTAAAGTTGCATGTGATACAATCGAATGATATGGAAAACGACCGAACGAATCGAGTTGTTCGAGCTTAACTCGTTTCATATAGGAAAAATTCGAACATAAAAGTTCTATATGATGAAAATCGCATATAATAAAAATCGCATGAGATAAAAATCGCATGTGATAAAAATCGCATGTGATAAAAATCGCGTGTGATAAAAAAACTAATGCAATAAAAGAATCATGAAATAAAACTATTGTGAGAAAGAAATTACGTTAAAAACTTTGTTCTTTTTCTAAAGTTGCATACGATACAATCACATGATATAAAAAACGACCGAAGGAATCGATTTATTCGAATTTGACTTGGTGCGTATAAGAAAACTTCCAACATGAAAATTCTTTATGAAAAATATTCTATATGATAAAAATCGCATGTGATAAAAATAGCATGTAATAAAAATTCTATATGCTAAAAATTCCATGTGATAAAAATAGCATGTTATAAAAATCGCATTTTATAAAAATTGCATGTGATAAAAATAGCATGTTATAAAAATCTCATGTGATAAAAAAGTCATGCGATAAAAGTAGCAAGAAAAAAGCTATTGTGAGAAAAAAATTACGTTCAAAATTATGTTCTTTTTCTAAAGTTGCATACTATAGTCGTATACGACGGAATATATTTCTTTATTTATGCTCTAGCAAGATAAATCATGCAAGGCAGTGGAACTTTTTTTTTAAATGTATTTTTTTAAAGGAAATCATTAATTTTATTGCGAAAACTTTTATCATGCTTAGACAGCAGCATATGTTATGAAGTTTAAGTTCTATTTATTTTCTGCAAAGCTCTTTCTATTATTTCTTCCACGATCATTGCTAAGTCCGCTACCGTTTAATTTAAAATTCGATTACAAATTTCAAACTGCTGGCAACATTGATTTCTTCGAAATAAGCAAGTATAACACCTTTGCAGACGCTTCAACTGTTATACTTCAATTTACATTTTGTTTGTATTTCTTGTGATTTTGTTATGACTTTTTCTTCTAAGTCCACGACAAACCAGTTTCAAACTCGCTCAGCTGATCGCAATAAATTCAAATATTAACCTTATAAATATAAAGAAGAAGAAAAATGAGGCAATTAAGGCTTGCTGTTTGCTCTCTACGATGCAACAAATGCCAACAACTTGCGCTCACGTATCACCTGTGTAGAGAGCGCGGCAACGCTAAGACAAACAAACTACAAGTGTTGCAGCCATTTGAAGTTCAGAACGCGACTTCAGTTTGAATCGTCGGCGTGTCGCGTTCGCATCGTTTTTTGATTTTTTAGCAAAGATAGATCAACGCGCTGCGCGTGTGGAACTTATTAGTGTGTTTTCTTCTTTTGTTTCATCTATCCCAATTAAGTTTATGAAATTTGCTGTCACTTTTTGTTGCAGCTGCGTCAAAAAAGTGCGAAAATTTTATGAAATATTGTGTATTTTCTTATCAAAGTGACAGCAAAGTTGTGAAAAATTGTCAAAAAAAAAGTCAATTGTGTAGCGAAGAGCTGCAATTGACCAAAATTAAAGCAGCAGCAGCTGTTGTGGAATTTCGTTTTTTTTTTTGCGGTTGCCTATCAACATTTTTTTGCTGCTCTATGTATGGTGTATCAATGATTACGTAATGGTTAGTTTGGATTTGTTTTTATATTTTTTTATTATTTAATTTCGCTATTTATCTATCAATTATTTTTGCAAATGCTAAACGCATTTGATATTGCAAATAGTCACTTTTTCTGTTCGATTTTAATTTGTTTTCAACAATTGTAGTCAGTTTGCAAATTTTTTGCTATTGCTGCGCTCTGAAGGTTGTTGTTGCTGTTTTTTTTTTAATATTTATTTTTATTTCCTTTTTATTATATAAGAAATTTTTTTTTCAATATTAGGGTAATTTTGACATAATTTTTGGTAATTGAAGGTTTTTTTTATTCGTGCGCTTATAAGCGTTTTATTGTTGCTGCTGCTGCTGCTTTTTGTGTGTGCACTTAATTGCCGCATACTATTGTTGTTGCTGCGTTGTAATCGATGATCTAATTTTCCGTTTAATTTATTTTTGGTTTTTTTGTTTCCCACATTTTTTTGCTGCTTGTCTTGTTACATTTGTGTAGCTTTTTTTTATTTTTATTTTGCGCTCTTTTGTGGCGCACCAAAATGAAAGACTTAAGATACAAACTTGTTGAAGTGTTAACATGTTAAAGAGACGAGTGGCGTTTAAAAGTTTAAAAAAAGTTTGCATTTATTGTGAGGCTTAAAAATTGACATTTACACGTATATAAAGTAGCATTTTCACTTATTTTTTGTCATGAATCTCAATCTTAGTCTAAGTTTGAAAAAAAAGTTTCGAGCTTCACTTAAATAATGAAAAGTCTCTAAGCAAAATTTATTAAAAAATAAATTTTGCATAAGCAAATGCGCCTGAAAGCTTTTGAAAATATTTTTTTAAAAATATTGGGTATCCTTGAAAAAAATATGGCAATAATTATCAAAAGGAAACTTGTCTGAGTAGAAGAAAATTGCCTAAATATTAAGAGAAAATTGCCAAACAAATAATACAATATGAGGGGGCAGAAAAAGTTGTTGATATCATAATATTCACTACACAAATTTTCCGAAAAGTAAGGAGTTAAAATAAAAAGTGGCTCAAGAGTGAACAAAAATAATAATGGAATAATGGGAGAAAATTAACAAAAAAATCCTGCCACAAAAAAAAAACCTTTTATTATGAGGCTATCATATATTATTAATATGCAAAGCCATACCTGTTATAGAAGAATTTTTTATTGACAATTTTTTTTTCAAAGGAAATCATTCAAAAATCTAAGCTAACATTTTGAGATTCTTCAATTGTAGTATGGTCCAAGTTTTCTTGGCAGACTTGCAGCAATTTTTGATTTTAGTTTTTTCAAAGACTATATTTGTGCAAAATCATTATTGGATGACATTATTTTTGATTTCGTATCTATTTTGATCTCACCTCAAATAAAGAAGGCATTCAATCATTAACAGAAAGTAAAGTGGTAATACAGATACAATGGTCCAAAGTATTATGCATTTTAAATTTGCTGAAATAATTTCGCCAAAATGGAAATGAAAAATTATCATAAAAATTACACAAATATTTTAAGTAAACACTCAAAATATTCCCAGCATACTATTTAGGAAAATTTACGCAAAATTTGATTAAAAGTAAGTGAATTGAAGCTTTTTTGAATTTTTGACACGTTTGCCTAAATAAAATGACCAAATAAAAATGAAAAAAAAAATTGTTATTTCATAAAAACAAAAAAAAATTCCACGAAATCTGGGAATAACAGATTTCGTGTTATATTTCTAAAGAATATCTCATAATTACCATACTGTAGAAAACTATGAATCACATTCAAAACGATAGACAATTTTTATTCAAAGTGAAGCCTTAGTTTTTTGTGCTATTTCTATGGCCATTTTGTTATAGAATTTTTGATAAAAATTAAAAAATGTTGGCTAAAATCGAAATTATCCAAGGAATAACTACTAGCAAAAAGACGTTAGCATCTCAAAAAATGTTCACAAGTCAAATAAATATTTTTCAAAACATAAAATTGTATTAATTTAAATTAAAGCAAAATTAGTTCAATATAAGAGGTAAAAGCTTAAGAAAATATTCCATAAAAGGACTATCAGTCAGTGTTCTTTCTTTTTGGCCTAATTTTCTAAAAAAAAATCGTTCAAAATTTAAAATAGATTTTTTATAAGATTTAATATTTATTTTATATTATTTTTTGTATTTGAATATTTTGATATTTTCTTAAAAGAATAAAAAAAAAAAACGTAAAGAAAAATGTAGGCAAAAAGTTCATAAAGTCGTTGTATGCAACTTTTCTGTTTTACTTATTTTAGAACAGTTTTGACCACATCCAACTTTCTTGTTTCACATAGCGAAAAATTAAACGAAGCAGAATATTTTGTTATCGGTATGAAAACTTCTATAAGCTCGTTAAAAAGTAACTATTTTTTATTAAAAAATTAGCAACTTAACAACACAACATATATGTAGACATGTAAATAAAATGCATTAACAAATTTAAAAAATGTTTTAACCAAATTAAGTAAAATATAACTCAGCCTCAACATTAAAAGAAGCAATAAAATGTATAAGAAAAAATATGGGCGTGCACTAGTCATACGCCCACAGTATTAATATTGAACTCATAATGTTTGCAATGAAATAATTGACAACACAACCTACAAGAAAATGCAACAGCAACGGCAACAAAAGTAACAAGAACAAATATAGGTAATTTAACAATACAAGCGTGTAGCGCATACAAAAGTAGCTACAACAATCATTGGACTAGCAAAAAGTTGTTGCAGCGTGCGACAATGATGCAATTTATCAGCATTAACTGATGATGCCACAAAGCGACTAAATGGGCCAAAAACAAAAACAAAGAAGCAAAAGAAATGCAACAAAATATGTGGCACAACCCTCAAGAAATTACGCGTAAAATTAACGAGTGTAATTAAAACTACGCCGAATGCATTTAAAATGAGCAAAAAGACAACAACACATCATCATCATCAACAGCAACAACAACAACATCAATGAATGATGATGTCCAGTGGTGCACTCAAGAGAAGCGGTGAAAAAATGCTGGGTTAACAACGCAGCAAAAAAAGCGATCGTATAAAAATATGCCAAAAATGGCATGAGTAGACAAATACATAGTACTCATATTGAAATGCAAAAGAAAAT
Organism: Tricholauxania praeusta; assembly: GCA_949775025.1. Lineage (NCBI taxonomy): Eukaryota > Metazoa > Arthropoda > Insecta > Diptera > Lauxaniidae > Tricholauxania > Tricholauxania praeusta. The sequence continues at coordinate 16,707,794 of OX459030.1, forward strand.
CCACTTAACACATTTTGTTCTGACTTTGGCCTAAAATTAATTCGGAAAAGATTTTTACGAACTATGATTTCATGATATAAAATGCAATAAGAAAAAATGTTGAATTAAAGTATATTTTTATATTTTTGAATAAAGTTTTATTGGTACATGCAATATATAGTAATCATTTTTTTTTTTTAATTCAGCAAGAAATTTTTCATCGGCTCCAATGATCTGCTGATGTGCGTAAAATATTCCGCTGTGAAATTTTCCTCTTTGTTTTCCGCTTTGGTGTTTATACAGCACAAAATGGGTTAAATTAATCGGCTGTTTGTTTAAAGGCTTCCAAAAGTGTAATTCAGGCATAACCGATCAAATTGTTGAACGAAATTTATTTTAAAGCATGAACTGAAAAATTAAGACTTTTTTAAAGCGAAGAAACATCCCATAAGTTGTAGTTGAATTTCTTGCGTTTTTTTAACCAATTCGTTACAGCAAAATTTATGTATTCATGTTAATACATCAACAAGAGCATAAATAACAAAATTTTAAAGACTCGTACAAGAAATATTAAGTCAATGTTGAGGCGTTTCTGGCAGTTCATATTAAGTTGTTAAGTTTTGCGTTCATGTGGCAAAATATTGAAGCATCAATTTGATAGGAGATATATTTTAATCGAAACATGTCTTTTATGCTTCAGAACGATTATGTGTTCAAGTAGATATTTTAAATGTAAATAAAATAAGAAAAACACACTTTGCATTCATTTAATTGCATTCTACGACTACTTCAATGTTTTATTCAACTAAATTTCTTTCCCCATGACTTAACTTGATTACATACATACTTGACTTCACATCACTTCACTTCACTTCTCCACACCACACCTCACACTTCTTGCCTCACACTTCTCACTTCATAATCCACTTCACACACACACTTCAAACTTCAAATTTCAAACTTCACACTTCATACCTCACACTTCATACTTCACACTTCATACTTCACACTTCATACTTCACAGTTCACACACACACACTTCACACTTTAAACATCAAACTTCACATTTCCCACCTCACACTTCATACTTCACAGTTCACAGTTCACACACACACACACACACACACACACACACACACACACACACTTCACACTTCAAACTTTAAATTTCAAACTTCATACTTCAAACTCTACACTCTACACATCACACTTCAAACTTCACACTTCGCATTTTACACTTTACAATTAATACTTTACATTTTACACTTTATACTTTACATGTTACACTTTATACTTTACACTTCACACTTCATACTTCACGCTTCACACTTCGCATTTTACACTTTACACTCTGCACTTTACAATTAACACTTTACATTTTACACTTTATACTTTACATTTTACACTTTATACTTTACACTTTACACTTCACACTTCATACTTCACGCTTCACACTTCGTATTTTAACTTTACACTCTACACTCTACAATTGACACTTTACATTTTACTCTTTATACTTCACACTTCACACTTCACACTTCACACTTCAAACTTCACACTTCACTTCACTTCACTACACTTCAATTTGATTTCATTACACTTCATTTATTTTCATGTCATTGTATTTCAAAGCTTTTCAATTCATTGCGTTTTTATTCATTTCGTTTTTATTCATTTAATTTTATTTCGTTCTATTTGATGACATTTTATTTCAATTAATTTCATTTAATTTATTTTCATTTCACTGTATTTCATAAAATTTTCATTTCGACTTTTTCCCGTCATTCATTAAATTTCATCTTATAATAAAAGTTATTTTATTTCATTTCATTTAGATCTATTAAATTCTATTTGAGTATATTCTACTTCACCCCATTCCATTTCGTTCGGTTTCGACCCATTCATTGCTATTTAATATAATTTTATTTCATTTCGTTTCATTCATTTCACTCACTTTTATTTTATTAAATTGAATTCATTTCATATCATATCAATCTCAGTTCATTTCATTAAAATTGTAAACTTTTGCTCAAATATGAATCTACCGACTACTGATTCAATCATCAAGGACGACTTCTGCACCTACGTAACATATCATGTGTTACGTTGCTGTTGTTGTAGTTGTTGTTGTTGGCTTGTTTAATTTTTTATGCACCTACATAGTGCCATTGCAACTTTGTTGCTGTTGTTGTTGTTGCGTGTGCTCATTCATTCATAAAAGTTATTAATTATGCAGTGCAACGTAATTCCATTTAGTATACGATCAGTTTTTTTATCTAAAAAAAAGGTTTTTGTAGAATTGTTGTTATTGTTGAAGCGTGCCTGTAAATAGCACACACATGACGTAGTTCAATATGTTGCTGGCACTTGGCTATCATGATGTTGTTTTTGCAATGCATATTATATAACAGTTGTAAACGCATAAGTGTCTGCTTAGTATGTCACTGATTTTAAGATTTTTTTTTTTGATAATATTTAGTATTAAAATTAAAGAGAACGTTGCTTAAGTCTTTTGTTTTTACTTGTCAATAAATTTGTTGGTGTTTTTTGGATCTTAGCTTTAGCTGCAAAACGGAAAATGTATTCAACTGATTCATATTGAAAACAAAATATGCAATTTCCACAATTCAAATATGGAAAGGTAAAACTTAATATTTTTATACATAGCTTAAAGTGTTTAATATGATTAGATTACATACTTAGTTCTAATTGAACCCAAAAATATGTGTCTACTTTATCTTTATATTACATATCTTATTTAGGATATTCTTACGAAGATGCAATGGAAGTGATGTTTTTTATACACATACGAGTATATGAATGTTTTCAACGTTTTTACAAGATAATAAGGAAACGATCAATTACTTTTTTTTATGAACTTATGAAAAATTAACTTCCCTTGTCTCTCTAGATCCGTTTTAAATAAATATTTTGAAATGTATAGTATGTTAACTTTTATCAACTTGACCTTTAAATAATAATAATGATTTTTAATATTTGGATCAAAATATTGGACCAGATATTAAAAATCATTAATATAATATAAATTAAATATGGTAAAAGGTACTTTTTCTATCAATCTTAAAAATAAATATGAGCACAGAATATTTCTACAAAAATCTCATGCATTTCCATGAATTCCACTAAAACTGTGTTAATTGTAGTTCAAAGAAACTGCTGAAATTCTTACTAATTGCAAGTTTTAATAACGTTTTGAATGCAATTTGCATGAAGATTTGTCAAATTGGTAAATTTCATTTATTTGCATATAATACAATTTTATCAACGATGCCATCACTGCTAGAGTAAGACAAAGAGTTCTCTCAAAGGTTTTGTTTTTTATAGTGTATTTAATTTATTGCTAGCGAAAATTTTCCCTACAAAAATTTTCAACAGAATTTTCAAGAGAAATGAATATGATTCAGTGTGGGGTTTTACACCACAATTGATTTTTTTTTGTCACTACATTGAAATGCGAATAGCACGGTATTTTATTGGAATAATCAGATCTTAGAGTTACTTCAAAAAAATCATCAAATATTCAACATAGTAGCAGATATTTTTTTTTATTAAAATATAAATATTTGAGCCGCCCAGTTGCAAAACCGGCCAAGTCCAAAAAAACCAAATTTTTAGATATTCTCATATATCAAAATCTAGATCATACTTTATCTTTCCACTACGTTTTTAGATTAAAAAAATTTTTTTTGACGGAAATATTATATTTTTGACATATATTTTGATGCATGGATTTCAAAACCGGTCAGTACATGACCTTGCTTTCAAAACCGGTCCAACGCCTTGGAATCAAAACCGGCCAAGTCCATTACATTGATACCAAAACCGGTCAAGCCCACTTTTTTTCACACAATATTTGATATTGTCAAAACCGGCCAAGTCCATTACATTGATATCATAACCGGTCAAGTCCAAAATTGTTTTCTCAAAAACATAATCAAATAAAACTCGAAAAGTGTGATCTGACGTGCTTTGAGTTAGAAATTTTATAAGGTACTATGTGGGAAATACTTTTTAATTTTTCAATGAACATAGATGAATATAAACGTTTTTCCAAAACTATAAAAAAAGGACTGGGGCAGTTTTGCAACTGGGCTTCTCATTTAACAATAAGTTGAAAATTATTTTGGTCTGGAAGCGCCATTTATTGTTGTTATTAATTTGAAAATACTGTTGATACTAGATATTTTTGAAAAGCACTCCACTTTCTTGGAGAGAAATAATGGATAAAACTTTAACTATATTCATCAAAACTCTAATGTACATATGTTTGTATTTGATGTGATCAGTGGATATAATATATATGTTATCGGAAATACATGTTTTTAAAATAACAAGCCTACGAACTTCAATCATTAAGATTTTGTTTCAAATATATGTACAACGCTTACGCTTGGTAAGATCATTTGATTGCGAAAATAAAGCACGGAATAAAAAGTCTGTGAACTTGGACACTGTGACAGCTGTTGTTTTAAGCATAATAGTAAATTCTTTATAATGAATATATAAAAATAATTAGCTGCTTCTAACATACCCACAAAAACTGATGGAAGTTCATTAAGATTTTATATAAATGTGGGCATTATGTATAAATTATAGCACATAATGTGAGATGATTTATTTTGTGCCAAATTTAGGCATAATTTCAATTTAAAATATTTCTTTAATTAAAGAAAAAATGTTGCAAGATAACTCAAGTAACTAATGATCTAAGATTTGGCAAAGTTTCCTTATACCTTAGGGTAATTTTTTCAAATTTTTCTTATTATTTTTAAATAAAATTTCATTTTAGATCAATTTTGTATTTCTATCAGGAAACAATTTTTTGTCATTTCCCCTACTAAGGTTAAAAAAAAAATCAACAAACGCTTAAGTCATTTGGATAATTTTTCCATTTTTGAGATGATCTAAATATATTTTGAGTTTTGAATTTTTTTATTTTTTAGCAAAAGTTTTTCTATTTCATCACAAAATGCAATTGAACTGTAAAAACTTGTTATCATTTGCTTCTCGAACATTTTTGTGTTTCTCGAATATTCATTCACAAAAATGTTTAAATTAAAACATTTAAGCAAAACCGCAAAGTCTGTGAAAAAAAATCAACCGCATGAATGAAGCTACTAAGCCACCTACACTAAATATCCAAAAAACCACAGCCAAATCAATTTTCTTCAAAAGCAATAACAATTAAATAGCATAAAACACTACATATGCGCATGCGTAACACTAAAATAGCACAAGCTGCGTCTGCTGCACTTAAAATACAACAAAGAAAAATATATCCAATGAAATTACTCACGCTGTGGCTAAAAACTAATTAATAATCACAAAATTAATAGACAAACGAAGGCGTTTAGAGTAGGAGAAATTCATAAAAATCAAGAAATCGTTTTTGAATCTTTCAAGAAAAAAACGGCATAGCTTAAAATTGAAAAAAAAAAAATCTGCATGAACTGCTACATGGAATTACCAAAAATTTATTTAAAAAAAAAAACTAATTTTCAACTTTTTGCGGAGGCTGAAACTTCTCGCTTTAGCGATTTTTATTAGCCTTCACGTACCATCTTCTATGCAGCGCGCTATGCCAAAAATGGACCGCAAACTATGTGGGTTGGTGTTGTGCCAACATTAAGTTAATGTCTGTGCGCTTGTGTGTGTGTATCTCTTTCGCATTTTTATTCAAAGCTTTAAAGTTGTATCTTTCAGTGTGTGTGTGCGCCAACACCGCCGCTCTGTTGCCTTACCTCACCGCTTAACGCTTGCAGCAGCAATAATTTTCACAAGTTTGCTGCTTCACAGCAACTCGCCAGTGACCAGCTCGCTCAGTTTGTTGTGAGCGCGCGTGCGGTTTAAACGTAGCATTATACGTCAGTTGAAGTTCTGACTGTCTTTTAAACGACGTGTGAGTGTGTGTACAAAATAAAAATTGTAAGCAAAAAAGCTGCAAGATAATTTTTGCTATCTAAAATTTTTTATTTGCCTGGCTTTTTGGTGAAAGTTTTTGAAATTTGCAAAAAATAAAATTGTTTAAAAATTGAAACAATTTGAAATAATTTGTTTCATTAAAGAAAAATTTCCTAAAAAATTGAAAATAATTGTGACAAAGTTTTTTATTGTAAAACAAAAGTGTTGCTTTTGAGCAACCGCAGTGCTGTGCTGTGCTGTTTTTCCTACATGGTGACACCGTATGCGCAAAAATGTTTTGATTTTGGATTAGTAGTTCAAAAAATAAGGGTAATACATTTTTCTAATAAATTTAGTTGTTAAAAAATTATATTCTGCATGAAAAAAAAATAACTCTTAGAAGACTTTTTTTCTTAACTTCATTTAAATCGAAATATTTGCAAAAGCTATTTTTCAAGAACAAAAGACTTAGGCAACAAACTTGATTTATTCAATTTATCTGAATTTAATTTATTAAAATTTTTCGAGACCAGACTATAATTATATATTCAAATTGTAATATTGACTTTCTAAGATTTTTATTTTTTAATTAAAAAAAAAAACATTTTCAGAGTTTTTGTAAATTTTTTATAATTTTTTTTTTTTATAAAATATTTTCTAAAAACGTTGTGAATAATTAGAATGTGCGTAAAACATTTCAAAGTATTGATAAATTTTGTACGTACATTTTCTTGAAAACTTCTGCTCAAGCATACATAAAACATATAGCAAACGAAAGACTTAAGCGACAAACTAGATTATTGCCATTACCAATGCGTTTGGTGCTAAATAATTTAATTTTTTTACGTTGTATATTTAAAAAAAAAGTTTATATTTTTGAATTTTCTGAGGTTTTTTTTTCTTGGTTTTTTTTTAAATTATGTAAAAATTTGAACATTTTTTGGGTTAAGAAATATAAATTTTAAACTTAAACACTAAACTTATATTTATTACTTTCTGATGTGCACTCTTTCAAATTTTTGAAATATTTTTTTATCATAGAAATATCAAAGGAAAATATTACTAAAATCATTTCTTTTCTGAATTACAGATTAAGTTTTGTGAGAAAAATGTTTTATGTTACAAAATATTTAGGAAACAAATTTGTTGTTCGTTTTCGCTTTGTCTAATTTTAATAAAATTTTTGATTTTTTCTTCGTTCCAAAAAAATTTTGAGGAAAATTTAATATTAATTTATAATTTAAATTCTGCCATTTCTATCAGAATTCATTAGAATCATTCAATATATAAAAGTAAGTTTAAAATAAAATTTCATTTTTTATTAATTTATAATTTAAATTCTGCCATTTCTATCAGAATTCATTAGAATCATTCAATATATAAAAGTAAGTTTAAAATAAAATTTCATTTTTTGCTTGATAAAACGCTTACAAAAACTCGATTTAGTTTGTTGCAGAATTTTCTGTTCAACTTTTTATTTTGAAATAAACCTATTTTTCTGGATCCATTGTTTTAAACAGAAACAGAAGTAATAATTATTACTGATTCGACACACAAATGACCGATTTTAGTTATTGCGTTTTTTGACATATCTACTATCTATCTCAGTTAATTTCAACTTTCAATCACTTAAAAAAAATTGAGTATTTTTTTTTTTCAATTATGTCACTAAATTAATCATCTTAAGATTCCCGAACATTCGACATAATTTTTTATTGGAGGGACACGTTCTGATGAATTCGAACGTCTATTGAAAAAAGTTGTGTTTTCGCAAAGATTACACTTGTTGTAAGCTATCACGATTTGCTTAAATAGGTGACACTTTATTATTCATGTAAAATAATATAAGCTAATGTAGTATAAAATTTTTTAACTCAAAAAAAAAACTCTTTGAGAAAGTTTTGAATAACCACAAATATGATTAAAAATCAACGCTTCAATTTATGCAAAAAATTTAGCAAAAAAATTGTCTGCCCAGTAAAATTATTTTTTTAATACAAAAATATTTTCAATAAGGTTTTTGCATTTAAATTTTTTTTGAAAAAAAAAATGTTCTTAGAAAAGCATTTTTACTAAAAAAAAATGTCCTTTTCTGTGCTTCATTTATAAAATTTTATTTGTGTTTAAACGTTGTATTTAGTATGCCAAAAATAAATCTCTAAAAGACTTGCTATAAACTGCAAAAATTTACTGTTGAAAAAATGTTTTCTGCCTGAAAGTTCAATGACAGATTTTAAGCCGCGAAGCCTCTCATATATTACTTACAGGCTCAGTCTCTGAATTAATACCAAAACTAGCTTTAGACTATAAAATATGTCAAAATTTTTGATTTGCATTTGCTCACAGTATTGCTCTAAAAGAACTTTTGTTAAAATTTTTTGTCATAATTTTTTCAACCAAATCTTAAGTGAATTATCTTGGCAAAAAGCTAATTTTTTAACATAGTTTTCATTAACTTTGAAAGTTTCTGAAATGATGAAAAATTTTGCAGTAGTCTTATGAAGTTTTTTAAAAAAAATTATAATTCATTATGCGATTTATAATATAGTTCAAAATTTCTTCATCAAAACTTAAAAATAAACGAGGCATAAAAACACAGTTTGCTTGGATATTTGTGCAATCCAATTTTACCTTGCGCACAATCTTGTACCCAGAAGTCTTACAAGGTCTTTTTTTGCGAGGAACATTTTTTGTTGTGTCATACTTATTGAAACGATCAAGTGCATTGAATACCATCTTTTTGGAGCAATTCAGCTGTGTTACCATCACCTGACATCTCATGGCCGTCTTTCGAAGCTCAACAATTGACTTACGCGGGGCCGGTGTACAACGTTTGCCCACTACCAATGATTAAGGATACGCTCATAAGCAAATTCAGTAAAAAAGTGTTCTTACAAGCAATGACAAGATCACAATATCGTTTCTGAAATCTTTTATCAATTTTTTCTTTTATTTTCTTGCAAATTATTTTTTGTTTCCAATTAGTTGACTCAGTCAAATCTGAGGTTTGAGAAGAAAAAAATCTTTCATAAAACGTTATTCTTAATGATTTGAAACAGTTTTCAACCCAAAAAAAAAAAACTCTGATTTTTTTCGATCGGAACGAAGTGGTGATTTTTTTTTAAAGTAACCCACATAAACTTTTAAGATATTCAATAAAAAAAATTTTGTTTTCGACGCAATTTAATTTATTCTTAGTAAAGACCTAATAACTGAAAATAAAATTTTCATCCAAAAAACCTTTGAGCAAAATTTCGGTGGATGATATGAAAATAAAAATCATCATTAAAAACAAATGTTATTTTGTGAAAAAATTCATAATTTTTGCATTGTTATACATTTTTCATGTATAACAAATTAAATCAAATGTACAGTAAAAAGAAGGAACTGTAGCTGTTTTGCCGATTTAATCAATTGTCTTAAAAAGAAAAATGCATGTAATAATTTGAAGATATTCTTGAATGCAGAATTATATACTTGTTCCCTGCAGTATCTTAAAGGAAAATTAAGTTCAGCTATTAAAACTGAGTGCATGATACCTCAATTACAAATTCAACCCTTAATATGAATTAATTAACACAATTTCATTTAATTTACCATACTACAGAACAGTTCAAGTTTGCAGCTTAAGTCTTTTGTTTCCACCATATCAACTTGCTACAAATTAAATTTCACTAATAAATTAAAGTTTTTTTTTTTTTGATTTTCTTGAGATTAAAACCATTCAACCCACTCACACAGTTAACAATTGTAGCGCACAAAACCAACAACCACAGGAGACGACAATACAAATGTGTGGTAACAACAGCAACAACAACAATAAAAAATATATATATTTTTACAACAAAACAATGAAGTGAAAGTTTTGCACCTTCGCTTTTTTTTGCGCTTCAAAAAATGAGAAATTAACCGGCGTTGAAAAAGAAGATGAAAATTAAATCAAAAAAAGAAGCAGCAATAAAAAAAAAAAAAACAATGCAAAATATGCCATTAAAATATGGAAAACATAAGAAATTAAAGATGAAGAATGTACAAGGTTGAAGAAACAACAATGGATATTGCATTGCATGTCAAATCGCAATTGAAAAATATGTATTTTGTTATCAAAATTGAAGACATGATTGATGCCTGCGGGATAGCCGCTGAAGGCATCTATCCACAATAAGAGTTACACTCTTTATGTGCGTCCCTTTAAGCTAAATGTCTATGTGAATGTTTTAGTTGCAAGTTTGAGGCTTGTAAGCTTGTAAGTTTTACTGCGATATAATCGTCACTATGCTCACTCAAATTCAGCGAGTGTCCAACGTTACGCTGACAATAAATAACATGCACGCAAAAGATAAAGTCCTTAACAAAACATAAATAGAAAGGGACTATTAATATTTATTGTAAGCTGTACCCTCAAGCTCATTTCACCCTACATTAAAGTGTTAAAAAAGAAATTCAATTTTAAATATAAATAAAAATCATAATGAAAACCACAACATTCACCTTGGTGAACATCAAATTTCAAAAGATGTAAAATCTGCTATGAGTTGTTTGCAAACCTCAATCTCTCTTTTTGGGCAAACGGCGTACTATACCAACGATTGAACACTTGAAGTTAAAGTTGTTAACTTCAAAATTCAAAAACAAATTTGAGCTAAGCCAACGAAACCAAACCAAAAAAAAAAAAAACCATGAGGGTCTCTAGAGTAGACAGCAAACAATAAACAAAGTAAAAATTCATACAACACTGGCAAAGAGGTGATGCCACTTGTGCAAAGCTGCTAAAGATGTTACGTTTTTCCCATTTATTACTACGAGTATTGTCTTTTACTTTTTTTCTTAAGTTTTATGTTAAGTATGTCACGAGCTTGTGACAAAGTGTATTTGTTTGGTATATTTTTACTTTTATTATTTGTCAGATATTTTTACTTTTAGTTGTTGGATGTTTTTACTCTTGATTTTATTTTGCATTTTGAAGCTGTGTTTATGTTTTTAGGTTCAATGGAAGTTGGTTTGTTTTTTCCCCCGTCTACACTGCTGTTTATTTGTACAATAAATGAAAGTGAATTTTGTTGCAATGTTTTTTTTTTTTGTTTTTTTTTTTTTTGTGCAAATCGCTTTAAATGGAGTTAGCGTTGAATTGAAATTGTGTCAATTTAACGATTTATATTTGTTGAAAGTTGTTTATTTTTAGAGTTTTGAAAAGATTAAAAGCGATTTGTTGTATTTGTATTGACAAAAAACGAACTGTGCATTGAGTAAGAAAAAAATATTAGGAAATTTAATGGGTGTGGTAGAAAAGTGCGCGTTAAGTTAACTAACAAATTTAAAGTTCGTGACTTAGGTCTTTTGTATGTTTGATTCATGTGTACTTCGTTTAATGTTCATTGCTTTCAATGCGTGCCTTTTGGAAAATGTTATTTTTTCTTAAATCAATAAAAAATACCACAAAAACGCATTAAAGTTAATTTCCAAAAGACTGAGTATTAAATCATATAATATTTAAGGTTAGAAAATATTAGGTAAAAGTCAAATTTGTGTTATTGAATATTTTTCTGCATGAATTGTGAATAAGTCTGTTATAAGCGATTTTTACTGGCATCGAAATCAGTACGGTTTTCATTTATCTCGAAATTGTATCGCGTTTTTAAAAATAGCTTTCACACTGGCATTATTATCGCGTTTTTGCTGATATTAGCTTTTTGTTTTGACTTTAGCCACCATTTTTCATGAAAAAATAATTAATTGAAAGTATATTTGATTAGACAAAGAACACAAAACAAAACAAAAAATAATTATTTTTGAATTATTTTCATTTTTTGATTTTTTTTTTTTTTTTGATATTTTTCAATCACATTTGATTTTTAAATTTTTTTTTTTTTGTGTTTTGTAGTTAAAAATGCTTTTAAGTCACGCAAAAAAAAACAAAAACTTCACTAGTCCTTAGGCCGGGAAAAAAAATTCATTAATTTGTTCAATGAAAAATGGTGAATGTCGCCAACAAAAATCTGTTGATCAGCTAAGATTTCGTTCTCTGTGTTTTTTTATTATCAGTGAGTTCAGGAAACGACCCCTATGAATAATTCTGTTGTAGGCGATTTACATTGGCGTAGAAATCAGCACGATTTTCATTTATCTCGATTTTGTATCGCGTTTTTAAAAATAGCTTTCACACTAGCATTATCGCGTATTTGCTGACATCAGCTGTTTGTTGTGACTTTAGCTACCATTTTTCATGGACAAATAAGCTTTTAAAGTGTTTTTGACTAGACAAAGCCCTCAAAACAAAATTTGAATAATTTCACGGCCTTAAAGGATTTTTGTCTTTTTTTATATATTTTTCCATGAAAATTTTTCCATAAAATTTAATTTTTAATTTTTTTTTTGTGTTTTGTAGTTGACATTTTTTTTTACAAGTTTTCAGGCCGAAAAAAAAAGTTTTTTTTAAATTTTTTTTTTTTTTTTTTTTTCAATGAAAAATGGTGAATTTTACCAACAAAAATCAGATGATCAGCTAAATTTTCGTCGGTGACCTTTCGACCCGACTTTTTCCTGGTAATGTTAGAATTAAATCTTTGTATGGAATTGGTTGTTTAGAAGTTTTGAAATTATTCTGTCGTAAATACGTATTTTAATTTTTAGAGATATTTTGACCTTCATTGGTGCATATGGTGCTAACATCCGGGTCGAAAGGGTTGAAGAATTTTTTTTTTTTTTTGATATTTTTCCATGAAAATTTTTTCATAAAATTTAATTTTTTAATTTTTCCTATTTGTGTTTTGTAGTTAAAAATGCTTTTAAGTCGCGCAAAAAAAATATTTTTTACCAGTTTTTAGGCCGAAAAAAAAGTTTTTCTTTTCGATTTTTTTTTTTTCAATGAAAAATGGGGAATTTCACCAACAAAAATCAGATTATCAGCAAAAATTTCGTTCTCGATGATTTTTTATTATCAGTGCATTCAGAAAACGACTGCCATAAGACGAATCTTTCGTTAGCATAGGCAAAATCTTTTCGGGTTCATGACCACCGTTAAAACAAGTTCAAACAATCGCATGCAAAATATATTCATATCTCAAATTTGTTTAATCCTGTTAAATCAACATTGAAAAATACCTTTTTTCACTTATTTTGTTTTAATAAATTTGTTGACTATATCTCAAGAAATACATTCGCCATCCAAAAAATTAATACCGTGTCAATATTCAATACATTTCTAAAAAGTCCAAATGCATATGTACATATGTGGAAAAAGGTAGAACAAATAACATTTTCTTTGTATTTCTTTGAAACAATATCTTGTTGTTATTTTTGCTGAATTATTCTTTTTTATAGAAGACATCGACTTGTGCTCTCATTTACAAAGTTGAATGAACTTTTACTAAAACATTTTATTACATCAAAATCAGAAAATCTTAATTAAAAGATAAAAGTTAGAATGATTTATCTACAGGTAATCAAAATTAGCATACATAGCAAAATTGAAATTCATTTGCTAACAAACTTCTATCTCATTTTGTTAAAAATTATAGTAGTGTGCAAAAAGCCCCAAAATAGCTTGACATTGTAATTTGTAACAGTCTACGCCCACATGTTAATTTTTAAATTAAGTTAAGTGTTAAGTTAGCAATAGCAACAATTTATGAATTAGTAAAAAAAACGATATATTAAATTTTCTATGAACATAAAACACAAGAAAACATAATGTTAAATATAACAATTTTTCATAGTTTGTAAGTTCGTCAAGCAAAAGTTAGGTCAATCTTGTTAGTAACAATATTACAAATCTTTTGTGGGCGTGCACGAAGCAAGCGTGAAATAGCAAATTTTAATAAAAAAAAAAATACTAAAGCTCACGTAGGTAAAAATACATGGTGTGGGCAAAATATATATAAATATATAAAAAATATTAGATGAAGCTGGGTATTTCAAATTTACGCTAAAAAACTCACATTTAGTTTGCAGAAGCAAAATTCGTCTGAGAATAGATATTTTTTTATAAGACTTTCTAATGAAATTTTTCGATTTATTTTTTTTAATCTTTAAGAAAAATTGATTGTTAAAAAAATGCCAATTTTGTGCTATTTTATAACAAATTAGTTTAAGAGATTTTCTTACCATGAAATTTACTTTATATCGATTATTTTACAATAAATTGATCAAAATTTGATATCACTTGACAAAAATGTCAGCAATTTTTCACATGAAATTTTTGGCCATTTTTCTTTGAAAAAAAATCAGTCAAAAATCGACACAAGGAAAAAATCCAACAAGTCCTTAAATGTTTAACATTTTTTCGTGAAATCTAAACTTCCACTTAAAATTATTGGCAAAACAGAAAACCTTCAACAGCCATATCTGCTTGATATACGAAAATAACAGCTTTACTACCAAGAAAAATCAATTGGTATCAAAAAAGTGCTTCATGCTACAAAGCTTCGATTTTGTTGATTCATTTTCTTATGCCAAAAATTCTCACTTTCACTGCTGACCTTAAAAGAAGTAGACCTTTTTTGCAAAAAATAAAAATTAAAAAAAAAAAGTCACAGCTGACAAGACAAAATTCTATATGGCACAATCAACAGACACGACCCGAAAAAAAAAAATAAAACACAAAAAAAAATCCACTCAAGGCTTTAACATAATACTAAGCCTGTTTGCAGTTGTCAAAAAAAAAGAAAAAAAAATTAAACCAAAACCTGCCAAAAAATAACGACTTGCAATGCGAATGCGCGCAATAAAAGCGAAAGTAAAACGGCGCCGGACCAGTTTGGATTTTTTTTTTTCTTGTTGAGTGACTTTTAACAGGCGCCCTTTTTCAACAAGACAACCCAAAAAACAACTCAAAAAAAAAACCCAAAAAAGCTGACATGATGATGTCATGCCTTGAAGCAAAAATTTTGCACAAGAAAAAAAAAATAAATTTTTAACAAGAGAAGAAAAGAGTTAATAAATTGAAGTGAAGATTTGACCAAAAAAAGAAAAATGCGTATGACTCTTTTACGTTATTGCAGACTTCGAAAGATATATGATGCAAACAAAAGACTTAAGCGAGCAACTTGCTAAAATGCTATTTTTCATTTCTTTTAATTTGATTCGCTTTTTTTTTATTTTGCTTTAATTTTTGCTTTCAAAATGTTGTCAAACTTGTTCGCAAATAAATCTATGCAATTTTAAAACTCCTGTTACTTTTTATATTGAACTATTAAATTTGTTCATATATGACTCATGTGCAACTCCAAAAACAAAAATTAGTAAATTGCAGCATTCTATCTAACGAGACATTTACGAATGCTTACGGTTTTTTTGTCGTCTAAGCCACGTTAGTTGGTTTAACGCTTTACTTTAAAATTTTAGACAGCCGTTTTATATTCCGCTTTTAAATTGACTGTGCAACGAAAAAATCATGGCTAACAAATTAAAAGCCAGTTTATTTAATGGTTTCTAATTTTTTTTTTTTTCAACTACAAGAAAAGGTCAGTTGATTTTATTTCTAACTACTGGATTTTGTTATTGCTGCTATTGTTGCTAAATGTTAAGTACAGAATGGGCCTTAAAGTGATTTAATTGTATGCAAGTTACACCCACTATGCGCACTTTAGCGAACGGCAGTAGTTATTGCAGAAAATTTTATTACAATATGAAATTTAGCTCAAATAAGTATTTACGTATTTGCTACAAATTTGTTGCTTAAGTCTTTTGTGTGGCATGGAAATTTTATAATGCGCTTTTATTCAGCCAAGTGAAGTAATTATTATTTATTATAAATTAATTATTTTACAATGGTGTAAAATATAAATAAAAAAAAAGGGAATTTTATAATGGGAATTTAATACGGATGACAAATTTTAAGGCATTTTTAAGACTTTTTCCAACATTTCCCATAAAACTCTCAAATCTTTCAATGTGGAATGATTTGAAGTTACTTTAAGAAAAAGGATCAGAAAGCATGTACAGGTAGTCCCCGACTTACGACTATTCGCACTTACGACCAATTTTTTTCATAGAAAATGCTTAAAATAGTTTTTTTGTTTAATTATATATTTTTCTTATTATGTATTTTTATTTTATTACACATATAATATGTGTTATTATTACATATTTCAATATATATTTTTGTGTTATTATTATTATTACATATTATTATTTTAAATAAAGTTTGAACTATATGAATTTTGGGTAGTTTCATTTCTCCTGACCCTAAAAGTTAGTAGTACAGTATGTATGTAATATTTTTCTTTAGTTATTTTTTATGAAACTCGACTTACGACTTAATCGACTTACGACCGATGACTAGGAACCTATCTCGGTCGTAAGTCGGGGACTACCTGTACTAATTTTTTCTTTGAAAAGTTTGCTATAAGACTCTCTGTAAATTTATGAAATTATGTATTTCAAAATGTGCTTAAGCAATTTTCTTAAGATTAAAGAAGAGCGTTTGCAAAGAATATTTATGGAAATTCTTTGATATTAGTTATTGTAGTGTTTTGTAAGAAACAAATTCCTATTGTTCTCCAGCCAAGATATTTCAAAGAATGTTTGTTTTCAAAAATCTTAAGAAAGAGGCTTGACTTAAATAAAATCAGCTGATATATAAAGTAATTTTGTGAATCTTTTTGTGTAATTTCTATAGTTAATTTTTTTGAAAGTTATTTTCGAGAAATTTTAATGTCTTTTCATGGCTCGCTGGATGGCAATTTAACTCACAATGTGGGGGTACCACCGTTTTTTTTTTTAATTTATAATTTGTGATGCTACAAAAATATTCCAACTTTTTTTTTTAAATCGAAAAAACGTTTCACATCCCTCAAAATAGCTAAAAATTTATTGGAAGTGAAAAAAATCAGGGCGTTAGTTTCTTTTAAGGGGGGAAAAAAGTCGGAAAATTTTTTTAATTTCTTTTCTGATACTACAAGCTATAAGGAATATTGTCAGATAATTTGAAGTTCTTAGGAACAAAACTTTTCGAGTTCTAGACAATATAGTCCGATCGGTCATATGAAGAAGTAATCATATATAAACTTCGATCGCGTTTTTCTTAAAACTTTTTTTTTAAGTCGATAGTCAAAATTTCTCGAAAACTTGTAGACCGATTTTGCTAAAATTTTACACACTTCTTTTCGATATTAAATACTCGGATCTGAACGAAGGATTTTTTTTTTTTTTTTTTTTCAATTACAACTTAATTTTTAATTAGGCAAAAGGAGCAATTTTTGGTAAAAATCAGAGTTTTTTGATTAAACCTGTACAAAAAATTCAAAAATGAACATTTTGTTTATTCTTTCGATCAAATCTTAGGTAAACTTAAGGGCTAAAGAAATCTTTTTGGTATTTTGATTTCAGATGAATCAATCAAGAATTATCCTGCTTACCGCATGTTGACTTTTTTTTTAGGTTAATTAGTTCTCCCCACTACCACTTGGTTTATTTTTTAATAAAAATTTAGCAGAATATTCTTGAAATAATGTTTTATAATTTTACAAATCTTAAGAATTTCAATAAAGATGGTACTGTAAAAAAAAAAATCACAAAAATACGCTTTTGTTTTGTCTCTCCAACCCTTTTTCCCCCTTAAGGTCTTAAATTGGAATCAGAAATTGAAATTATAGACATCGAAAGCTGGGGATAAAGTCATTATAAATTGAGAGCCTCTAAATCGAATTTCAAAATAATATTTGTTCAAAAAAGTTTGAAATGCAAACTATGGTTTTCGAGATACAACAATTTTTCCAAATTTCTGTGCAATTTTTTTTTTAGAAATCGTTATTTTTCCTCAAAATATGTTTTGATAACAACCATTTTTATTAATACTTTAAGAATGCACTAATTATGTCTCTACAAATGATGTGCTACTCAATATTGGTTTTTTTTACGGAAAAAAAAATTAACGAGTTATAGAAATTTTCTTGAAACTTTGAAATTTGTCGACAATAACAAGAACAAGAAATTTTGTAAATTACTAATGAACAAAACAAACAAAAAAAAAAGACTATAAAACTTCATGTTGAGTATCTTTTTATTATAAACCTAAATTGTGCAAAGTTTTTTTTAAGTTTTGAATCATATTTTCAGAAGTTTTGGAAAAAATTGAAAGAAGTCTTTGAGTGGTTTTTTTTTTTTTTAATTTTAGACTTTATTACATTTTTATTTAAGCACAATATCTTATCAACTTATTGCAATATTTTACACACCCAATTCTTTTCATCATATAACCATATGTTGAATAAAAATATTTTTAAATTTTGCCTAGAAATATTTCTTTATTTCCCGTATACAAACAAAACTTCCTTGTGTATATAAGAGATAAAAAATTGACACGTTTGACATTTCAAAAGTCAAACAAGAATTCAATTCACCACCTCATGCCATTTGTTCACAAACTGAGTTCCGTTTTATGCCTTTTAAAGTTTTATTTAACTTTAATCACTTTTACATTTATTATTGGTACCAGTTCACTCCTTTGTTGATTTAAAAAGAAACCAATAATAAAACGTGTTTTTTCAGACCCACATTCAATTTAATGTATTCATAATTAGCAACAAAACATATTCATAAAACATTCAAAAAATATAGCACATCCAATACAGAACTCAAACAGAAGTTAATGAAGCAGTCTCATAGGGTATATGCCCTTAGCGGTGTTAAGCTTATACAAATGTTGACACAAGCATGCTTATGACCTTATTTAAAATCATATATCAATTGTTATATTTAACTTGAGAACTTTCACAATTTATTTCATTTTAGTAAAGAAAATTTTTATATTATATTTTTAGGGTAAAGTTGACATAGGCAGTCATGTGATAAATTAAATAAAATACCTTTTCATATTAAGCTTTAAGTATATTTCTGATGAGTTTTGGGAAAAACTTATCCTATTTGCTGAAGTAAAATGCTTCACTTCAGTATTCGAATTAGCGGTTCTAACATTTCGCTGAAATATGACAAGCTTGCACCCAATAACGCGCCAGCTTTTATTTGAATTGACAAGGTTAATCGAGTTTCATAAATTTCCGAACTTTAAGCTCGATTTTCACTCAAAATTTCACATTCTTTTGGCTAAGTGAGGGCTTTGCTTAACTGTCCATATGTTTTCTATTAGAATATGGCTTAATCTTTATTTTCACTTATGACAATATAATATAACCTCTCCCAGATTCCAACACATTTTATATATCTACAATGTATGACAACATTAGGCACAGTTACCTTAAATATTTACGTATGCCAACGTATGTGTATGTAACATATTTGCATACTTACATACATACACATATGCTTTAGTTGTCTTACCTTTTGCAAAGTCAAAGAACTCCCACATGTTGTATAAAATAAATAGTTAAAAATAGTGTTGTTGTTTTTTCATGCCTATTAGTTTTGCTTTTTAATAAATAATTTACAATTCAATCTGCCATTGACTTAATACGCTCTATTGTATGTAGTTCTGAATGTTTTTTTTTTTCTTCGCTTACCACTAAGCTCTACATTAAAGTTGCTTTGGTGTGGCCCACACATTTGTATGCTGCTCGTTTTTTTTTCTTTCTTATTGGTTTCTTTATTGCCACTGTCACCAAATTGTAGTCGTAATTTAATGAAGTGGTTTACCTTCAAAAAAAAAGAGCTCTTGTGGTGGCGGTATTGGTGACAGCCACCAATGAGTCACAGTCTTGTGTCTGAAGTTATTTAAATTTAATGTTGGATTAAAATGTATTTTAATAATAGAGCAATTTTGCAATCATACGAAAGACTGCAGCAAGAAACTTGAATTTTATAAAATGCATTTTTTTGTGCTAAGGAGCTTGGATTTTTTTTTTGCAGTTATGTATATCTTACTTGAAAAGGAAAAGTTAAAGTCTTAAAATATCTGAGTCTCAACATACTTTGCAGTCATTATTGCAATTTTTTCAACATATTTTGATTCATTCAACTTTTTTGATATTTTTCGACTTTTTCAGCTATTTGATTTGTTCATAATTTTTCAAATTTATCTACATTTTCCGACATTTTTTTTTTGCTTTTTGGGTATATATTGGCAATATTCTTTTTCTTTTCAAGTTTTTTTTCTTTTTCAAAATATTTCGATTTTTCCAACATTTTTCAACTTTTTCTTTAATTTTCTTAAAATGTATATAAATTGTATAAGGAATTATAATTAATTATAATTTTTTTTCGGAAAACCTACATTTTCTGAAAATGATTTAAATTGTGTTTTAAAATTATTTTTTGCATATTTAAACTGAAATTAATTTATTTTTTCTTTAATTTTTCAGGTAAGCAAAAATTTTTACTCAAAACACATATCTGATGGTAAGTTAGATAAATAATGAAAATATATTGCGTGATTTGCGAAATTGGTGCTCAAGGCTAACTGTGTTCAGTTATATCTCAGTACAGCAGTGAACTGAGAAGTGTTCCACTCATTGGTCGGACTAAAACTTATTCATCTAAATTATTGAAAATATTCAAAATGTAAGCAGTTTGACCCGTGAGGAATGAGGTGGGGTGTGATAAGCCCCAAGTTAGTACAAATTACAAACAGCGAAAAATTATCTCACACGAATGTCTGCTCCCTTGCTCTCAGCAGCTGAAAATAGGACATCCTACAACTGGCACTGCAAGCGTAACACATTAAAGGAAAAATACACGGGTAAACACTGCTGGGGTATGTCACACCCCACCTCACTGACTACGTTACTAGGAAACTTCGGAAAAAAATAGGTAGCAGCTCTCAAGAAACGTTTGAGGAACTACAAAATAAGGCATTCAGAAGATGAGTGCTCTTGGAATAAAGACAAGAAAACGAAATATACCTGCGCTGACAACAAATGAATAAAAAAAACACTTAACATAATTTTTTATGACTTGCCAACTACCATTTATGATATTAATTATTTAATTTTATTTAAATTAATAACATTCCGTTCCGTAGCAAAAAAGTTATATTCATATTCGTATAGCGAAAAAAAAACATGACACTAGCCACTGCCCAGCGCTTGCTGATGTGCAATTTAGTTAATGCGGTTTCTGCGGTGGCGCACATGAGCTCGCATTCACTGATTATCATGTGGTTTTTCAATTTAAGACATTTGATCCTGACGCCAAGATAGATCACAAGGATATGATATACAATAAACGCATACAATGGGAAGCTGTGGTTTTTTGCAGTGTTTCTGCTAGTAAATGCAATTTAAGAACTGCTGTTTTGCTTAAGAACTCAAAGGACTGCAGTTTTGTTAAAAATTTAATTAAATTAAAAATAACAAAATTAATTAAAAGCTGTAATATAATAAGCTTAACTACTGTGTGTAAAATATAATATATTAAAAACACAGACATTTCACCATAGGTTTGCAATGTGCAAAACAAAAGACTTAAGGCACAAACTTGCTGTTAAAATCAACTTGAAAATTAAGATTTTTCACAAGAAGCAATGAACGAACGTTGATTTCATAATGTTATAATTTCTAAGAAAAAATATTTTTTCTTCAACAAACACACACGTACAAACACTTACACTAATAGAATTGCGTTTATACGTACATAATGTGTAGCAAGTTTTGTTGACCGCATGCATTTACTACGGATATATGCAGTAAGTATAGAAACAAATGAAACGCCAAAGAATGCAATGAGAAAAAAAAACATTGTAAGGATTGCTGAAAGAAAAAGTGAAAGAAGAAAACTTGGAAAAAAATTACAAAAAAAAGCAAAAGTAATAGCAATAATAGAATTATTGCAGCGCTATAAAAATAACCACAATAACAATTGAACAAAAAAAAAAAAAAAGCCGCTGAAAAGAAGACGAGAAAAATCAAATGAAAAATTGTAGAAAAAATTGAGGAACTGCAGCAGCAGGAGCAGCAGCAACATATAAAGTTGAACTGCTATTATTGTTGACAATAATGATGTCGATGACGATGATGACAAAATTGATTAAAATGACGTTGATGATGCTCATGCAGTGACACTTTTGATGCTGAATTATTGCTGCATTTGAGAGAAGATCTACTGCATTTTGTTTTTGTATGTCATAAGCATTTAAATTAAAACACTGCAGTGTATTGTATATGGTTGCAGGCAAACAATATGTTGAAGCAATGTGTTTTTAACTTCATTTTCAATTGTCTTTTACAACAATTTTTGTGCAAAGGTCCTACTTAATTTATGGTAAATTTTGCAAGAGCTTTGCTTTTGTAAAATAGCGAGAAAAAAGTTTCTAAAAGTGATAAAAATTTTCATTTCAAATTATTTTTTCAAAAATGGTATTTAAGACTCTTTCCTCAATTTATTTAAAAAAAATCGCACAAAGACCAAAATCAACCGAATAAAAATTTGCAAGTTTGTGTCTTAAGTTTTTTGTTTTCAAGCGCGCAATTGAAAACCAATCACATTTTCGGCTTAAATAATTCATTAAAAAAAGGAATTTAAAACTTGTTAAAAATGTTAAACTAATGCCAAAGAACACAACTAATTGGCTTACAACAACTACAATGCAAAAACAGAAACAACAACAACAAAAGGCAGCAGTAACAGCACGAACAAAACTGTAGCAACAGCTAAAATTGCCATAAATAAAGAAATCGACAATATCATTTCAAGTAAATAGCAACAGCAACAACAACAATAATAATAATAACAAAAACAATTCAACTAAATTTACAAAACTTTAGCAACGATTGTGAATGGTTTTCTTTGGGTTTGTGGCTCAACCCAACTTTAAGGGAGTACGTAAAAGTAATGCAAACGACAACAGCACTGTTGGCAGTGGCGGCGTCTGGTCGTCGCTATAACGTTGGCGTAGCAAAATGCAGACGGAGACATCAAGGTGGTCTGGTTTAAAACAACCGATGGTGATGGCGGGCGGGGCACGCTGCATAAAATGAAATAACATAAAACAGTTAAGACACGTAAGCGCAGTACCAACAGTAAAAAAGACAATAATCCAAAAGTACAATATAACGAATTACAAAAATTGATCATTGCAAAGCAATAAATTTGTTAACAACAATAAAGGATTTGTGTAGCGCACATATTCACAAAGCAAAAGTAGTAA
The DNA here is from genome assembly GCA_949775025.1 of Tricholauxania praeusta. Lineage (NCBI taxonomy): Eukaryota > Metazoa > Arthropoda > Insecta > Diptera > Lauxaniidae > Tricholauxania > Tricholauxania praeusta. Next base: position 16,730,733 of record OX459030.1, read on the forward strand.
AGCAAAAATGTTTAACACGCGAAAAGGAAATAAAATCTGTTGTAAAATTTATGCGCTTTTAAAGCGAGAAGCGAAACTCCCACTATTCAGTGCTGCTGAAAGTATTGATAGTAATTTAGTTTTTATGAAAGGAAAAGGGGATAGCACAGTTTAATTGCTTAAAATAAATCAATATATTGAATTATTAAATTTATTGAATGTTACTGCTTCTTAGGTCACCTTTGCGTGTAGAGCCTTAGTTGCTTTTTTATGCTGAAGATTGCTAATTATTTACTAAATAAGAATGTTGTCGCATATAGTTGGTTAAAAATCTTAAAGAAATATTTTAAGATTATCATTGAACTATAAACATTTTATTCCAAAGCATCCTATATCATGGAAAAATTAGCAGAATTCCCATTGAGAGCTTTGAAGTTTTTTATGAAATGTTCCAAATCAATCTTAGTAAAAAAGCACTATAGTGCTATATGCATATGCACATATATCAACTAAAGGCTCAAGCTCAAGAACCAGCTGAGTTCATAACCGGCTTTGTTCTATCTGATATTTGCAAGCAAAAGCAGTTTGCTTGCTGGCTTCCTGCATTGTATATGGAGCTGTAGGCAATATGCTTGCTGGCTGCCTACTTTGTATATGGAGCTGTAAGCAGTCTGCTTGCTTTGTATATGGAGATGTAAGGGTTCTTGACTGTTGACTGCATGGTTTGTATGTGGAGATGTAGACAACTCGCTAAACTATACAGGCACTTAGTAAGAGATGCTTTAAGGCAATCTGCCTTTCGTTTGTTACACATTGTATATAGATATGTAGGCAAGCTGCCTACAAAGTGGCCATCCCTTTGTAAAAAGAATTTACAGTTGTTTCTGGAGTTGTTTATAAAATATTTGCCGCTGGGTTTATAAAGCAAATTATTTCTTGAGAAATTGTTTCACACAGACAAATCCACCTTGAACGCTGCTTTGACAAATCATCATTTAAATAGGTACCTACAAACTGCACTACTTTTGCCACAGAAACCGAACTTACTGAAATTACTAACAGGATAGCTAAAGTAGCATCTGCTCTGTGACATTGCGCCAGCAGTTAAAGTTGTAGATGATACTTCAGCGATAATTAACACCTTGTGCTTGGGACGGAATAAAAATAAATAAAACTGAAAAATGTCTTTCTGTTGTATGAATTTTGTTTTATATTTTTTTGTTGCTGCTGTTGTTGTTGTCATCAGTACTATTGTTGTTCTTGTTGAGATTGTTGTCGTTCTTAAGGGCAACTATAGCAAAGATATTGATTTACATTCGCAGACACATGGGACTTTAAGTCAAGTGCGACATTTTGCTGCGTTCGTAATGCGTATTTTTGTAATATTTAAATTTTACGAGAGTTGTTTTTGTTTACAACAATAACAACAAAAACAACAGGTATGATATGACATTGAGCTGAAAAAAGGACAACTTTTGCTACATAGTGCTATATAAATGAATGTATATGCAAATAAATAAAATTGAACTTTAGCAAAAAAAAAGAGATAAAACAAAAGACTTAAGCTGCAAACTTGTTCAGGATTTTCAGTTATTTTTGTATTTATTTTTTTAAAATTTATTTCATATATAGACAAAACTTTAGTAGGTACCATTTGTTGCATGTAAACAAAAGACTTAAGAAACAAACTTCAGCAACTTTTAAGCCTTTTGCATACAACACACCAATGTTACAGCCTAGGCTTTCGTATGCTAATACGTATTTATTTTTTTTTTTTCAAAGCTGACTTTGTTGCTATATAATTTAGTTAAGCTCTACACCTAACAGTTTATTTGTCAGTTTTAATTATTTATATAGCGCCCTTCTTAATAATAAAAACCAAACAAAATTCTATAACACTTCATTTACAAGCATTACGTTTGCATGCTTCAGCACCTTTAGCGTTTGCTTAATAAAAATTCATAAAGAAAAAAGTGCTAATTCCATAAGTACATGCCGCCACACTTTGTTTATTACTCATCCGAAAAGAACAAAAGAAAACACATTCACTATTATGGCAATCAATCATAAGACACAAACTAACGGAAATATATGTAAATTTTATATGAAAAAAAAAAACAACTCATTTACACATTATATACAGCGCAAGAATATTAAAAATGAAGTTGAAAGACCAAAAAAAATATTCATTAAAATGCATGCGCAGCCACAAGCAATTGAACGAAAGCAGACAAGAGCAACATCAGCAACAGCAACAGTCAGTAAAGACCACAAACCAAAATCAATGTCTTGAGTCATTTCTTTGTGGCAAGCAAGCCCTAGCAAGCAAAAAAAAAAATAGAAGTAAAAGTAAAAGAAAAAAACCTCAAGCATAACTTACCAACTTATTCTAATCGAGTTGGGTTTATTAAGTTCTCTCTTACTTACTGATTTTCTTCGATATAAATTTTGGTTTTATCCGGCGGAAATAAAGTACAAATTTATGCAAGCAAGCAATGTGCAGTGCAGACCAAACAGACAGAGTCAAGTAAAAGATGACATACAGTCAGTCAATCAGAGACAGAAAATATGCATATCATATCTATTATAATCTGGATATATGTATGCTTTAGGGTGTACCTTAGCTCTGAAAATATTGGAGTTTTTTCTTGATTACAAGTATAAGAATATATACGATTTTAAGTAACAATATTAACTATGGAGTGTTGCAAAATGATGTCCATTGTTTGAATTCAATATGAGTTATGAATAAATGAAACCACAATAAAACCCAATGCAATTTTTAAACTATTTAATGAAACTGTCAATAAAATACCACCCTATAACTGATACTTTCTTTATAGAACAACTATTTTTGAAGTTTTTAAATTTTAAGAAAAATTTTTATACCCAGCGACAAATCGATGAAGTACTCTGATTTTTCATGTTAGGAAATGAAATTGTTATTGTGATATTTTGCTTATTTGCTTGCTGGCTGCCTACTTTGTATATGGGGCTGTAGGCAGACTGCTTACTCGCTGCTTGCTTTGTATATGAAGATGTAAGGGGTCTTGCCTGTTGGCTGCATGCTTTGTGTGTGGAGATGTAGGCAACTCGCTAAACTATACAGGCACACAGTAAGCGATGTTTTAAGACAATATGCCTTTCGTTTGTTACACATTGTGTATAGAGACGTAGGCAAGCTGCCTACAAAACGACTATCCTTTTATAAAAAGAATTTAGAGTTGTGGCTGAAATTGTGAGCATTACTGCCTACAATGAGTATAACTATTCATCGATAATGTTTATAAAATATCTACTTCACTTTGAACTCCACCGCAAAACTCCAAGATTTCAGACTTGTGTTGACGAAAACAAAACTTTTTAGAATTCATGATATGCAAGTCACACCCAGCTGTAAACAGTAGGCAATTTTCATTTTTTTTTTTTTTTTTAAGAAAAATAATTCAAAAACCTCTAGTCTCCAATGACCGCCACACCATTGAAGAAAAATCTTCATCAATGATTGTCGTTGGTCAAAAAATAAAACCATGACTAAGGTAACCAAATGCAGACAGACATTGCAATTGAATTAAGTGAACAAAAAAAAAACAGAAAAAAATGCACGCATTCAATTGTAGTGAATTGAATTCAATCAACAACAACAGCAGCAGCAACAACAATGAATATGAGGTGTGTGTGTGTTTTGCGTGTGATTTAAGTGTGAGGTTTCCATAGAAAATCATAAAAATTTATGCAGATCACATACGACAACAGCATGATGAAGTAATAGTAGCAGCAACATATAAAGCCAAGAATGATATGTGTTGAGTTACCAACAGCAGCAGCAACGTCGTCAAATGTTTATAAATGCAAGAAATAAAAAATAAAACGACAGAAGGGAAAAAGAAAACTCGCCAAGTTAAAAGTAGCAAGACTCAAAGCATATTAAAGAAGTGTTGTGTACAACTAAAGGAAATTACATTTAAAAGGCTATGCATTGACATTATGCTATTTAGAGTGGCACTTTTGTTTTGAAATTTCATAAAAATTGTTTTTGATTTTTTATATTTTTCGCAAATTTTAAACTATGAAAGTAATTTTAATATGAAATTGGAAAAAAAAATATTGACGCGTCGATTTTATAACAATTTTTTTAAAAGCAACTTATCATTTCATATTACTCTGTGTATGTTCATAATTTCAGCACTCAATCAAGTTTGTGACCTAAGTCTTTCGTTTTCGTTTTCATATGCTAAAAGGAAAACTTTTGCTTATCGACCATTATTGTCTATATTTTGTCGTCACCGCAATAATAAAATAATGATTTTTTCGAAATATTGCAGCAACAACAATATTGTTGTTGTTTTTACCCTTTTTTTTGAAATATGCCCTTTGCTGACATTACCTGTCATAGCAATAGCCACAACAGAACAATAAATTTTCTTTGTGGTTTTTCAATTTATGCGCTTTGTTGCTGTTGCTATTGCTGTTGCTGCTTCTTTTGGTCTTCTTCTTGCTGCTTCCGCTGCTGTTGCTTTCGTATTGTTGCTTTTGCTCTTGCTGCAGTGTATAAATATTGCGTGCAATATTTTTGTCAAATATTGACATTTATGATTCTCATATGACTGAGAATTATTTTTAAATGGTTTATGTAAGATTGCAACATTGTTGAATAAACAATCTTATACGTTGAAAATTGAAATTGAAAAATTGTTTTTCTTTGTTATTCTTTAATTTACTTAAAAAATTATTTAAGTAAATATTGACTAAAAAGATTTAATTTGAAATTATTTTTTTTAGTTGCTGCTAAGCTAATGCTTCATTTAAATGTATGCACATTTTTCAAATGCCAATTTGTTCAAAGAATTTAGTAAAAAATTATATGAATAATACATTGTATGTACTGTCGAAAAATTAATGTTTAGAATTGAAATTTTGAAATGAAATGCAATTAGCATTTGATTATATAAGTTATGTTCAAGGAATTTAAATACAAATTCAGACTACCAGAGTTTGAGCAGAACACGCTAGTTTGAAACTACTCTAAGGAGAATTATAACACTCAAAGGAATGAGAAACATAATGAAAAGAATAATTATTTTGAAAATCCTATGAAATAGGATGTGAGGAAATCGCATGTGATAAAAATATTATTTGCTAGTAATTTTATTTTATTAAATCAAAAAACACGATCACAAAATCGCATGCGATTAAAATCTCATGATATAAAAATCTCATGAAATAAAAATCTCATGACATAAAAATCTCATGAGATAAAAATTCCACAAACTATAATTATGTGATAAAAAATATTTTAAGAAATTTTTTGAATTCGCAAAACAGTTTTTTTTGTACTTTGTTTAATTAAATAATTAAATAATAAATAATTATTATAATAATAATAAATAATTAAATAATTAAATTTACTTACGCTAACTAAAAGCGCTGAAACTGTTACTATAAGGGGACGTCCATAAATTATGTGAGTCGAAATAGGGGGGTAAGGGGTCCGGAAAAATCTTACCAAATCTCATCAAGGGGGAGGAAGGCCAATAAAAATCTCACGTCAACTTTTTAAAGCAGAGATTATACATTATTAGAATTTAGTAAAAGATTACATGAATAAAACATTGTATGCATTATCGAAAAATTAAAGCTTGGAATTAAAATTTTGAAAAGAAACCCAATTTGCATTTTATTATATAAGTTCTGTTCGTAACTCAAGAAACTTTAGTGTGCTTTCAGTAAGTAAGATGAATTTTCTGATAAGTCATGGCATGATATGCAGCATAATTTTTATAATAAGGATCAACCCCTTCTCAATTTTTTAAAATTTTTCAATACTTAAGCTTTTCTAAGCTTTAAAAATGATTTCCCCTTTCTCTTTTTAAATTTTTCAATTTTGAAAATCTTGTAATTAATGTTTTTTTTTAATTATTTTTATTTGAAAGATTTATAAATTTATGAAATGTGATTGAATTGCTTTTTTTAATCAGAATGAAAATTTCTAACAAGAAATAGAAAACTAGATTTTTTAAAATAAAAAATCAAACATACTTATTTGAAATAATAACAAGTGTAAAATAGGAAGTTCAACACCCCCTCTCAATAAGACATTTTTAAAGAATTTCTTATTGTCATAAAACTTGTTGTATCCAATGATTTTGTAAAAATGTCAGCAATTTGTTTTTTTCGTGGATATATACTCAATCTTCAGGTATCCTTTCGTTATTAGATCCCTGAGAAAATGATATTTAATATCTATATGTTTCGATCGTTTAGACTCTATATTTTTCGCCATTGCTATGCAACCCATATTATCTTCATATATAGTTATTGAATCCTTTTCGGTAGTAATTTTTAAATCTTGAAGTATGCCTCGAATCCAAATACCTTCGGATACAGCCTGGCTAAGAGCAACATACTCAGCTTCACTCGAAGAAGTAGCTACGCATGTTTGTTTCTTGCTTGTCCATGATATAGGGCAACCAAAAACGTAAAAAACGTATCCACTTGTCGACTTTCTGTCTTCCAAGCTCGAACCCCAGTCAGCATCTGCATAACCAGCAACTACCTCATAGTCTTCTTTTCGATTATAAACAAGCTTTAAAGTTTTAGTGCCTTTAATGTATCTTAAAATTCTCTTTAATGTTTTCCAATGGATATCTCCAGGGTTTTGCTGAAATCTGCCCATAAAACCAACAGCGTAACATATATCGGGCCTCACGCATAACATCAGGTACATAAGACTACCTAATAATTCACGATATGGATGGCCTGTTACTTGTTGTAATTCAGAAGCAAATTGAAGTCCTTTTTCCATTGGCGATTTTACTTCATTACATTCCAAAAGTCCAAATTTTTCCAAAGTTTTGTTTATGTTAGATTCTTGTGAAAGTTTCATAATACCTTTTTCACGATCATATTCAACTTTGATACCAAGGTAGTATTTTAGTTCTCCACAGTCAGTTACCTCGAGTACAGATGATATCTGCTTTTTCAAGTTTTTAATATCTTGATCATTGTTTCCAGTTATAAGCAAATCATCTACGTATATTACTATAAAAATAGTGCTATGGATAGAATGTTTTGTATAAAGGCAATAATCGTGTTGTGATCTCAGAAAACCAAATTTAATTAAATAAAAATTCAATTTTTCGTTCCAGCACTTTGGGCTTTGTTTTAACCCATACAATGATTTGACTAACTTCAGCACCATTCCTGGCTTACTCTCCATACCTTCAGGAATTTCCATAAAGATATTTTCTTTTAATTCTCCATTTAAGAAGGCTGTTTTAATGTCAAGTTGTTGAAAGAAAAAACTTTTGGTAACCCCAATTGCTAAAATTATCCTTATGGTTGTCAGTCTGGCAACTGGAGAAAACGTCTCCTCATAATCAATACCATAGCGTTGTAAAAAACCTTTAGCAACGAGTCTTGCCTTGTGTCGTATTGGAACCCCATTTGCGTTCCTTTTTATTGTGAAAACCCATTTAGACTTTACTAACTTTACTTTATCAGGTTTCTCAACAATCTTCCACACTTTGTTTACTTGCATAGAATGAAGTTCATCCTTAACAGCGTTCATCCACTGCACATGGTCAGTAGAGTTCTCTATATCCGAATATGAGTTCGGAATGTCCATTGAGTAATTTATGGATGAGGCCTCAAACAAAGAATGATAAAAATCTGAAAACTTACTTGGTTGTTTTCGTAATCTCTGACTTCGTCGTATCTGATTTTGAATAAAATTTTCGTTTCCAGGGGTTTCAGCTTGACCAACAACTTCATTTTCATTAATATTTTCACTGGAGGGATCAACATCCAAACAAACTTCAGGTAGTACTTCAGCTTCAGGTGGTACTTCCTCTTCAAGCGGTACTTCAATTTCAGATAGGACTTCTACTTCTGTCGGTATTTCAACTTCTTGTGGTTCTTTATCTTCAGGTGGAATCGCATGATGATGACTAGTTGAATTTTTACGATTTTTATCGTCTTGACTTGAAACGATACCATCTATCTCCCCCTCTGAATCGTTTCCGTTTATAATTAAGGTGGTTGGAACTTTATCCATAATTTCTTTATAGGGAAAAACACTTTCATTAAATTTAACATCACGTGCCAGTGATACATGTTTCTTTTCCTTATCCCATAGGCGATATCCATTAGGGCAATATCCAATCATAACATATGGCCTACTTTTTAAATCAAGTTTTTTTCGCTTCTGTGCAGGTACCCACGCATAAGCTTGACAACCAAAAACTCTTAATTTTGCAAGATCAGGTTTTTGACCAAACCACATTTCAGCAGGTGTCTTTCCACTTGTTAGAGCTGTCGATGGACTTCTATTGATTAAATAAACGCCAGTGTAAACAGCATCTCCCCACAAAAATTTAGGGTTTCCAGCTTCCAGCAGAAGAGCTCTAACTTTTTCAACTAAAGTCCGGTTAAATCTCTCTGCAACACCATTTTGTTGCGGTGTATAAGCCATAGTTTCTAGGATTTGTATACCTTTCATTTTACAGAATTGTAACATCTCATTTGACTTATACTCTCTGCCTTGATCTACAGTCACTGTCGAAATTTTTGTTCCAAATTTAGCTGATACAACCGCTTCGAATTCTTTAAACTTGTCAAAAACTTCAGATTTTCTCTTCAACAAATAAGCCATTGCAAAATGCGTGTAGTCATCGATGAAAGAAACAAAGTATCGGGATCCATTCCACGAAGTTGGAGTAATTGGTCCACAAACGTCTGAGTGTATGTGCTCAAGAGGCCTTAATGCCCTAACCCTGGTTCCAGTAAATGATTCTCTGCATTGCTTGGTCTGAACACAAATTTCACAAAAATCTTTTTGACACATCTTTGAAATTCCCGTAACGAAATTTCCATGCAATAAATCTCTATGACCTTGATAACTAATGTGTCCTAATCGCTTGTGCCACAAGGAACTCTCTTCAGATTTATTTAAGTTTGCGTAAGATTTAGTAATACCAAGCTTCACCACAAACAGATTTCCACAACGACTTGCAGTTGCTAGAACTTTTTCATCTTTCTCAATTGATGCACGTAATTTGAAAAAATTTACTTTGATACCTGCTTCCACTATTTTCGTAACAGATAATAGATTCTCAGAAAATTCTGGACTATAAAGTACATCCTTTAAAACTATATCGACACCTGTGTCGCTTACAGCTCTAATTTCACCAATTTCAGAAACAGCTATGCGCTCATCTGCCTTTGCTACATTTATAATCCGAGGTTCTGCAAGTGTTCGAAGTTTATAAAACCAACACTTACTATTTACAAAATGATCCGTTGCTCCAGAATCCAAAGCAAACGATATTTCGGTATCTCTTTTAGTTTTTGACCTTTCATTTGAATCTGCCATAAAACTTACACCGCGCTTTGGCTGAGCTATGTAATTACTTTCTTTGACTTTGCAATCCTTTTTCATGTGTCCATATTTACCACATTTGTGACACTTTCCATTAAAACGATTAATTCTCTTTTTCGTTGAAAAAGCAGTAACTTTTTCTACAGCTTCTTCTTTCAATCGGCTCTTTCTTTTTAGCTCTTCAGCTAGTAGACGAGGTTTTACAAATGCTAAGGTGAGTTCTTCTTCCCTATGATTTTCAAGCGCTGTCACTATTGCATCGAAAGTCTCTGGGAGCGTTAAAAATAGTTGAGACACGAGATCACCTTCTTCCGGTTTTGCTCCTGCAGATTTTAGCTGCCGTATAAGTGTGTCGAATTTCAATAAGTGTGTACTTAGATCCTCACTTTCACGTAATTTTAAATTGGCTAATTCTTTCCTTATGAGGGTTTGACTCTGAGACGATTTGCAAGCAAATGATGCATTAAGCGCATCCCACATTTCCTTAGCAGTTGACTTGTCTTGAATATATTCCAAATAATCATCATGAACTAAGCCGGTGATAATGTCTTGAGCTTTAGCATCCTTTCTTAGGAACTCTTCCCGTTTTGTATTTTGAGCTGAACTATCTGGAGCTGACTCTTTAACAGCTTCCAAAACACATGCCGCATTCAAATGCCTTTCGACACGAAACTTCCAAGTTTCAAAATTAACGCCGGCAAACTGCTTAATACCAGTAGATTTGTCGATGGAGCCCATAACCTCTTGTAATTAATGTTTTTTTTTAATTATTTTTATTTGAAAGATTTATAAATTTATGAAATGTGATTGAATTGCTTTTTTTAATCAGAATGAAAATTTCTAACAAGAAATAGAAAACTAGATTTTTTAAAATAAAAAATCAAACATACTTATTTGAAATAATAACAAGTGTAAAATAGGAAGTTCAACAGAAAATTTTTGAATTTTTATAATTCTTAAACGCCAGGCTTAATTCTTTCTTTAGGCTTTTAAATTTTGCTATTAAATCACCATTTTTAACAGTTTCAGCATTTCATAATTTATACGCTCATCACTTAATTTGATGGTACCTTTTTAGAGCTATAAAATATTTCGTAATTCTCGCTTGTAAGAATAAAAATACAAAAAATTTACCAATACTTTCAAGGACACTTATGAGCATAGATTTTGTGCTTCAAATACCTTAAACAGGTTTTAAAGTTCTCTAACCAAAAAAAAACAACAGGTAAAGCAACAAATTCGTGAAATTTTTTAGCATAAACGAAATCTATGCGCATAGATTTAGTTTCGCTTTCAAAATACTTCAGAAGGAATTCAACATAAGCTTTGGCAAAACAACTGGCAAAGGATACTTAAGCTAATGTTAAAGACAAAAGGTAACTTAAACGATAGCAAAAACGAAACAAGACATCCCAGGCAACCAAACGAAAGCGAAATTAAATCTCGATTTTTTGAACTTTGTGACTTTTTATTTTAATTCTTTTAAGAGGAAGAACAAACGAATTAAAACTAAAAATAAATAAACAAAAAAAGAGGATTCTTCGTTTAACTCCACAAAGGGAGTTAAGTACTCCCGCCACATAAAATGCAAGAGAAAAAAAAAGTAACAGCAGAGCACAAGATCAAAGTCAATTTAGCGACAACGGCATTCGCATGCGTCTTAGGTCGTTTTCACCTTTTCGTTTTTGTTTTTTTAACATTTTGACTTTGTAACGCGTATTGAGTAGATAGCATTTTTTATTTTTACTTTTAAAACTATGAAGCAGCTCTTTTGTTGCATCAAACGGCACAGCTGCTGATGCTGCAGTGCTTTCGTCGTCGTGCTATCTTGGCTATGTGCTGCATGTCTGCTTTATCTCTCTCTGTTCGCTGTGATATGGTTGGTGGCGGTGGCATGGCGCATCGCGTCGTCGGCATTGCACGGACACGTTCAGGATAAATTAGCAAATATTTGTTTTTGTCTTAAGTTGTTGGCTTTCTGCTTTTGTTTTTGTTGTTGTTTTCATTTCATTTGTATTGTTAGCATTTCGTTTTTAACCTTTTTTGAGTTATTTATTTTTTTTTAATTTTTTTTTTCTCTGCTAGTTTCAATGTCCTGTGAGTAGCAAATATATTTGTATGATTCAGTGAAGAGGGTTAAGATTTTAAGAATAAAAAAAAAAGTTAACCTTGACATTTTTCTTCTTCTAAAGTGGAAAATATTCTCACATTTTTCAAATATTTGCGATTTTAGCGTGGCATAAGCGAAGTTAAATTAATCGAAATTGGTAAAAACACTGAAATTATAGGCTATGATAGTGATATAAAAGAGTTTGTGTGAGGAGTGGGTGATTAAAATGGAACATGTCGCTTCAGCCATTTTTGATTACGGTTTCAATTAACATCACTCAATAACATTTAGTGTTGGGAACATTTTTCACTAATTTATAATACCTTCAATAATTTTCCTTACATACAAAAATTGCTTATTGAATTATTGCCAGAACACTTAGACTGGTTAAATAACTGTTGGTACTTCTTAATATCCGACTTCCAAGAAAACTAAGCTATTCAAAGTATAATTTTTTCATAAATTAATTTTCTACCTGTGTGGCATTAAATAGACACGTGCTGCATTTTAATGTAATGATAATAAAATATAAGTTGAAATTAATAAATGACCCTTACCGTACATGAACAGTTCCTCTAAACTAAAAATCTCTCAACACAATCAAAGCGCATACTAAGAACTTCCAATGAAAGTAAAAGCACTTACTGCATAGCAAATACTTTAAGAGCAACGAACAATATAAAGTCATTTAATTTTTTTAACCCCAGTGACACATACTCGCTACAGTGAAGGTTGCTGCTGCTTGTCTTCACTTGTCATTGTCATGCCTTCTTCAGTCAGGATTAATAATCTTATACAGTTTAACTTTAACTACCGGCTATACGCATGCGCAGCAACATTTTGCATACAGCAACAAGCAAACAATCAATGATGTACAATACAAGTGAATGGCTTCATTTATTTGCAGTACAAGACAAAAACAAAACTGCATACGAATTCATTGCAAAATTAAGTAATTTACATACTCTGACAGTGTTGCCTGCGCAAAAAAGACACCAAAGCGAAAACAACTACTACACACAATGCAACATAAAATAAATTGCTGCAAAGTTGAGACCTGTTGAGTGCGAAAGATCAATGCAAGTTAAAAAGGATAATGCGCAAGGAATGAAACCGACAGTTCGTTGTTTTTAACTTAAATCAAAGTAAACAATTGTTTGTCTCCGACGACGTCTGTGTAAATAAAAAATGTTTTCCAAGTTTTATTTGTTTCTTTTGAATACAAAAAGTAGGTATAAGCACAAAAACAAATAAGAATTTACACTGCAGAAAAATTATTCAAAAAAAAAGGTAGCATCATTTAAAAATGTAGAAACATGAAAGCAGCAACTGTCTTAATCATCCAGTAACTTCAAAATATTGTTGCAGCAAAAATCGCACGACACATTTGCAGCGCTAATGTTGGATTTGACTGGCAAGATGAAATAGAAATATCGTGGGACAAAAACCGCATGCGACAAAAAAATTATTTGGTACAATTTTTTTTATCAAATCAAAATATCACGATCTCAAAATCGCATGCGACTAAAATCTCATGAAATAAAAATCACATGACATAAAAATCAAAATATCACGATCTCAAAATCGCATGCGACTAAAATCTCATGAAATAAAAATCATATGACATAAAAATCTCATGACATAAAAATCTCAAGACATAAAAATCTCATGCGATATAAATTTTTGAAACTATAATTATGTCATAAAACATGTTTTAAGAAATTTTGTGACTTTGCAAAACTGTGTTTTTTTTTAGTTTTTCTTGTACTTGTTTAATTAATCAAATTTAGCTGCGACAACTAAAAGCTCTGAAATTGTTACTTTTGAATATGTCACGTAAGTGTTAAATTTTAATGATAATGACAGTCAGGACTAGATTTTTAATTTTTTTTATGCTATCTACATTAGATCTTCTTTAAAGTTTATTTTTAATACTTTGAATAATTTTTTTTACAATGACCTAATGAGAATTAACTTAATTCTATGGGTCACTACCCGTCTCTGAACTAAATTTAAATTTTTAAATGTCAAAACTAATACTTAATACACGTAAGCTTATGATTCCACAACAACACTTCTGTCAGTTTTAGTGCAAATCACTCATAGGATTAACATAAAATAAATGACTTTGCTGCGTATTTACGTTATATTTTGCTTTATCAATAAACAAAATGCTACATTGAGTCACACAGGCATGTTGCTACATGTTGTTGTTTATACTTACATATGCGGAAGAGTTTTGTATTTATCAATATTTTTTGTTGATATTCCAACACCATTATCCTTTCATATCCATGCTACGCACATAAAATTTCAATTAATCTTCGACTTCTTTGTGAATATTTCTTCTTGCGTTCTTTTGTCAACTGTCGTATGCGTTTTAAAATCCATTTAGCTATGCAGTCAATAAGGCATTAACTTGGTTGCATATATGTCTGCTTGTCTTTCAGTTTGTGTGTCTGAATTTGTTCATTCAATCATGCATTCAACTGGACCAATTTTTAGCCTCTAGTCTGTCTTCACGTTGCCAGACTTGTCAACGAAATTCTTTTTACTGTTTTCCATTCAATGTTATGCTTCATTTTTCATTCTGATTTTTTTTTTTCTTCAAAACTTTTCTTGTTATTTTTATTATTAATTGTTGTTATTGCAGTTGTTAAGTTGTTCTACTATGCTGTTCTTTTTTTTACGTTTTGTTGTTGCTGTTGTTAATAAGTTATGTTGTCTGTTCAACTGTCAAGTTGTTACCTTTTTTTATGAATTTATGTTAAATTATTTTGTTAATTTTTTCTGCTTTTTTGGGCCTATTTTTGTATCTGTTGCATTGCTGAGTTGATTACCTAGGAGTCTCCGAACTGGCATAATTTTCGCACTTCATTATAATTTAATTGGAAACTAGTAAATAGTTGCATAATAAATTGATTTATGCAGGACAGCTACCCTTTTTTGTACAGTAATGCAGACCAAGGGATATGTTTGCACAGCTGCTGCACTTAAAGTCAAATTGCTTGGTTGTTTTATATAAAAAATTACCTCAGTGGCACCTGTTTTGCTTTTTGTTGTTATTAAGATAATGAAATTGAAATAACACACAGTTTGTTATTACCACTTAAAAAAATATTTAGAATTTAATAGCAGCAGATTATCGTAGAGATGTACTTGTTCTTAAGCAGCAACGCTTTCGTAAAAATAACTGCAATTTGATGTGATATCCTTCGCAAAAAAAAAAAATCTTGTACCATTAAAAACATGAAATGCTTAACAGCAAGAATTAAGACAAAATACCATGAATTAAATGGAAACTTTGGTTAGCTGCGACTTTTGCCTCATCTCGGGCAATTTAATTCGTATCTAATGCTTACACCTTGCAGTATTTTGTTAATAAAGTTTTAGAGTTTTTTAAGTTAATTCTAATAAATGAGTGATTGCAATGTTTGAGCGTATGTTGCGAAAAATTGCTAAAAAAATACAAAAAGAACACTTCTTGATATTAAAAACTCGAAATAGGAAAAATGAACAAGTATCTAATAGTACTTATTTAGTGTCGATAAAAATTAAAATGCAGCAAATAGCAACGATAAATTTGAAATGTATCGAACTAACGTCGTGACGTTCATGACGTCTGAAAAAGTATCGAATAATGTCAAAAAAGTCGACAATAATCGAAAAGTATAGAAATTTGTCGAAAAGAATAGTAAAAGAAGAATAGCTCTAACTGTTGCTAGAAATGCTATTTTTTATTTCTAGTTTCGTCAGTCTTTAAGTACAAATTTAGACTACCAGAGCTTTAGCCGAATACACTGGTCGGAAACCTTTCTAAGGAGTCTTACATATAACAGACACATACACGACCCTTAAAATAAAAATTACTTAAAAGATACAATCAGAAACATGTTGAAAATAATACTTGTTATAAAAATCAAGTGAAATAGAAATATCTTGAAATAAAATTCGCATGTGATAAAAATAATTTTGCTTAAAATTTTATTTTATTAAATCAAAATATCATGAGATCAAAATCACATGTGATTAAAATCTCATGATATAAAAATCTCATGAAACAAAAATCTCATGTCATAAAAATCTCATGAGATAAACAAGTCTGAAACTACAATTATGTGATAAAACATATTTTAAAAAATTTTGTGACTTCGTAAAAAAACAAAGTGATCTAAAAAGTTTCATATGTTTAAGTCTTTAAGATATCAAATTATGTCAAAGGTTAAGAAAAATGGGAAAAAGTATCCCATCAAGAAATGAAAAAATCCCTTAAAGGATTATCAGTTATATAGCTAAAGCAAAAGCGCTCTTTTAGGATAATTTTTGATCTCTTTCAACATCATTGCTTTTGGATTAAAAAATTTCATAAAATTCAGAAAAAAAAGACTACAAAATCTTTAAAGCAAAATATCCATTTTAACTAGACCAATTCACTTCAGTAATGATTTCTGACACTTTCCCACAAGTAAAGATTTTCACACACAACAAAAAACCATTACTAACATTTTTCTGTTTGACAACTGTAACGCAATGCATCTTCAAATACTGTTGTATAGTGGATATTTTCAAGCAGTTTTTCTAGTTGCGCTCGCTTACAACTACAACTACTATACGACTAATGTTTCTTTTAATATTGTTGCTGCAGCAATAGCCGTGGGTGCTAAATAGAAAAAAAAATGCAACAGCAACAACTACAGCTACAAGAGCTGCTGCATTTTTCCGCTGCTGCTTGCTCTCTCATGCTACCACTAAAAAAAAGTTACTTCTTGTATTTAACAGTTAGAATTTCAAGCTGTCGGCGATATTTTCTTGTTTATTGCGCTGTTCGTTAGATGGCATTTGCTTTTTGTTGTCGCTGTCGCTGCCGCTGCAGTTGTTTGTTGCTCCGTAACTCGAGTTTAAACTCCATTCAACTTCCTTAATTCTTTAGTTAAGGTGTTGAGCATGTGAATTTTTTCTCCTTTTTTTACTTTTATTTTTACGTTATATTCTTTTCTGCACGCTGCTAATTTGTGCTGCATCGTGCAAATGCTGTAATGGTAGTAAAAAGAACTGAAAGAACACAAACAGAAAAAAAAACAAGAAGTAGCTATAGAAGAAACTCTGTCTGTGGGAAAATAAAATTGCCTGCTGCGTTATAGTGATATTTACATTCTTTTAAGTAATGAAAATTTTGAAAAAATGGCAGAATGAGCTTAAATTTACGAGAGGCGAAAGCATTAGGAAATTAATGCCACAATTATATGAAGATAATGAAAACTGGAAACACGAGTTTGGATTGAGAGTAGCAAAAATTTAGACTGTAATATTATGGAATATTATTGAAAATAAACAAGAAAATGCAATTTATGCACAAAAATTATGAAAAAATTCCCTGAATTAATTTTCTGTCAAAGTTTAATCAAATAAAGTGTGATTTTTCTTAAAAAAAAATAAATATTAAAAAAAAAACATTCAATAGAAATATTATTTTCGGTTGTTTCCCTAATTCTTGATCGTAATTTTCGAAAAAAAAAATCTTCGAAAATGTAAAACTTTTCATTTTTACTTAGCAAAACAAAAAACCATAAAAATACTACTTCCTCGCCGAATAAAAACAAATTCTTTGCACTCTAACAAATCTGGCAACAATTTCTACAAATTTATCACTACCAGCAAATCTTTTCACTGCAGTAACATTGACAGCAGCAGCAACAAGCCATCAGAAAAATATGGCTTAAGTTACTTAAGTTTGCTGTAGTACCAACAGCTTGAGTTTTGTTGCTACAGCATTTATCTAAGCATCTGCAACAAGAGCAGCTGCTGGTTGTTTTTTTTTTTTTTTTTTTGCTACAGCAATATTTACTTAATTAAGCGATCATGTTCTCGCTAGCAAATGCAAGACTACCATCGCTTACTTTTACTTACAGCAGCAATTGCTTTCAACCGGCTAAACATAAATTTCTGCAAAATAACAAACAACAATTTTATTTAATGTGCTGTCATAAACATTGTTGTTGTTTGCTACGCTTATCACGATTTTGGGAGCAACACAAATATGTTGTTGCTGACGGAAAATCGCCTAGTGTTTGAAGGGTTTGAAAAAAAAGAAAAAACAATAGAGTTAATAGCCTGATAAGCTTGAGCTCTCTAATAATTCTTGAGCCTTAGATCGGAAGAGATTTCATGTTATACAATATGTTGCTACAACATGTTGATATTTTTATTGCAACAGCAAAGCAACACAAACGTGTAAATAAACATTTTTTGCCTTAGTGCTATGGGCAAGCGGTGCTGCAATTTATTTGTGTTTGCTGTTTTGTTGCAAGCATTGTTCTTGCTCTTATGAAATGAGTTATTAAACATTGAGTCTTATTCGTTTTCTTGCTTTGATGTCAGATAATTTTATTTGTAATGTTCAGCAAAAGGGCAAAATTGTACCTTTTTTAGTGTTTGCAACATTGTTCACTTATTTGCTGCTATAACCTTTAAGGGCTTGTGTAATTTACGCCCAACTATTTTTTTCCCCTTTTTTTCTTTTGTATTTTTTTGATTGTTTGCACCTCAGAATATTACTTTTCAAGCATTTGAACCAACATTTATTTTGTTCAAACTTAAGCTTTGTTTAAATATCTTATATATCTTATATATAAATCTTATATATATACCAAGGCTTGGTGATAGTTATCACATCCACAATTTTATATGGGCTGCTCATAATATTATCTTATATGCCATGTGATAAAGTGTTTTGTATATGACATATACAGCTGTTGACAACTAATTAGAAACGAAATCATTCGTTGTGTTATTGGTAGTTTTTCTCATTTATTTTTCTATGTGTACCAGAAAATTTATACATAATGTAAGTGTGAGACATATAAGCTTAAAACGAAGAACATAATTGAGTTAAAACTCATAGCATAAAAAAGTTGTATGAGAGATTTTCTACTCAAGCTTCAGATTTGACTGAGTCAACTAATTGGAAACAAAAAAATAATTTGCAAAAAAGAAAAGAAAAACTTAATAAAAAATTCCAGAAACGATATTGTGATATTATCATAGCTTGTAAGAACACTTTTTGAACGAATTTGCTAATAAGCAACTCCTTAATCATGGGTAGTGGCCAAAAGTTGTATAACGGCTGTGTGCTGAGCTTCGAAAGACGGTCATGAGATATCAGCTGATGGCAACACAGCTAAATTGTTCCAAAAAGATGGTATTCAATGCACTTGATCAACAAAAAAGTTCCTTGCAAAAAAAGACCTCGTAAGACCTGTTATATCAAGAGATTTTTTAAGAATATTAATTTAATTGGTAGTATTATACGAGGTTTTTCAAATTAATTGATGAAGGCAAAAAATTTATATATGAATTGGATAATTAATAAATGAACTCTGTAGATTTTTTGCTTACTTTATAATTATAGGATGAGTAAGAAAGAGTTACAAGGTTCTTTCTAGTAAAAACTTAATTCAAACGTCTAAAGTTTTGCAAATGCGCAATAAAAGGATTATATATTGTTACATTGATTTTGCGGCAATTTCATACAGATCTTGTTAACTTCTTCCAGATACTTTAGTTATTTTGATAAAAAATATTCTCCGCCACTAAAATTTGCACTTTTTTGCAACCCAATTTTTCGAGAATTTCTGCAATGTCTAAAGTGGTACACTGAAATATGATGAACGGGAAGATTGCACAGTATAAATACTAAGAATAAAAAAGTGTTCCATTTAGCTTGAAAATGCCCACGCGTTTGATAGCAACAACAAAGTGTTAACTTGTAAAACAAGTAGTTATTTTAACCGTAAGTCTTTTTCTTGTTGCATTTCAACAGCAATGTTGTTGCTACCACTGATACTGCAACATGACTGTGGGTTAAAAATGGAATTTTAAATTATATAAAGAAAAAGACGCAATAAATTGTCGCAGTGACTACAAAGTGCAAAAAAGGAATGTAAGGAAATGTGTGAAATGGTTATAAAAAGATTGATTGATTGAATGTTGCCATGCAATTGTTGCTGATATTATAAACTTGTTTAGCATTGATAGGCAACAGCAATTAAAAACAAAAAATGCAGCAAGCATTAAAAGCTAAAATTATATTGGGCGTATGATATATGTAGATTATGTTGTGTGAAAATGCGTTTGCAATAATTCAGAAGAGATAGCACCTTTTTGTTTTGCATTTCAAACTCATTTCCCTCTTGCGTTGCAAGCAAAAAAAAAAAAACTTCAACTTAAACTTGAACTTTACTCAGTGATAGCCGGACCATTTGAAATTTATTTCAAAGCATAAAAGCATTTTTTAGTTTAATGCCACTTGGCTGCATGCAACAATATCAGCGCAGCTACTGCGGCAATAGCCAGAAAAACCGGAAATTTCACCCATTTTTTTTTTCTATTGCGCACGCACGTTTGTTATTAAAGTTGTTGTTGTTGTTGTATAAGCTACTGCTGCTGTTGTTGTTGTTGGCGGCAGCAGTTTGGCCATTGCACGAAACAGAACTCTGACAGTTGCACGTTTAAGTGCAACAACAACAACAATTTCAAGTCTTCCTATTGCATGTGAAAATCCTGAAATTTTGTTTGCTCTATGCCTGTTGATTTCATTGCATAAACAAATAAACAAAAAGCAACAAAATGCATTAGAAATAAACAAAATGTTGCTGCATTGCAACAATGCAATTTATTGCCGATTACAGCAGCAAATGCAGCAGCTTTGCTTTATTTTATTGCCTAAATGTTGCATATTTTATGCGTCTTAAGAAAATTTTTATTGCGATTCGTCCGCAACTTGAAAAAAAAAACAACACGGCCTTAGCATATGCAAAACCGAAAGACTTAAGCAACGAACCTGTAATAAAAATTTATTTTTATCTTATTGGAAATAAGTTGATAAACAGAATTTTTTATGCATTTAAAAAAAAAAAAATTATAAAAACTATAATTATAATTATACATCCCATCAGAGCACAACTTATTGATAGCCAACAATTTTTCATTTGTCACTTTGTGCGAAAAAAAAACCACGCTTGCAATCTTTTTTGCTGCCAAACAAATTATTCCACTATCGGCCCTAATTGATAACCACACGTCTCCGTAACTGACTAATTAATTACACACACTTTTTCAATATGTCAGTAGTCCTAGCGTTGCGCCGAACTACAAATGACGCCGCCGCCGCCACCAGCAATAGTTGGGGAAAATCAAAGGCAATTGCGCATCTTCCTTTGGGGGGCTGCAACATTTGCATCTTCTACTTGCGTCAATTCACTTGAGAAGTTTTGCACGCGTTTAGCTGACATTTTGTTTAATTGCTGCGAAATTGTTGCTGCTGTAGAAGATACGATTGCTACGGTTGCCTAAGCGATAATACTTGCAATGTGCCAATTTTCGACTGACAACTGATTTTGATAAAAATCACTGTAACCATGAAAGGGCTACCCAGCTAAGAGTAGAAAGATTTGTTTCGACTATGTTACACTATCGCCGTGTGTACATACATACATATGTTTGTATGTGTGTTGTGTGTATGTGTTCGCTTTCAGCCTATTTGTTCCAAGTACGTGCCAACTTTGTAGGTTCTCAGTTGATTTTAATTGACAGTTTTTAGTGCTAAAAATAAATTGCTACGCCATTTTAGTGATAAAATAAAACGAAAGACTTAAGACACGAACTTGTAAAAAAACGGAGTAAGGTGTCATTTGATGGATTTAGTATTGAAGCAGGAAGTTCGCGATGTAAGAGAGAAAAACTGAAAAGCATATAGTCAGTATATAGTGGGAAGATATAAGAATGCTGGAATGAGAAAATATCTTATGGCGAAGAATATAAAAATTAGAAATTTGCGAGGGGTGAACAGCAACTAAAAGTTCAAAAATTAAAAAATAGATTAAAAATTAAATATTTTTAAACAAAAAAAAAGAAATGGAAATTAAAACTTTCAAATAAAATTTTAAAATAGAAAAATTAAAATTTCGCAATGTACAATTTAAGATTAAAAATAACAACTGAATTTGTTAGACTGAAAAAAAAAAAAACTAAATTTTTAAAAATAAAAAATTTTAAAGTGAATTTTTAAAATTAGAAATAAAAATAATAAATGAAAAATATGATTTTTCAACTAATTATTTTTTTTATACCCTACACCGAGGGTATATTCACTTTGTCCATCCATTTGTAACACATAGAAGGAGGCGAGGCAGGTATAGAAAAGTATATATATTCTTGATCAGCGTCACCACCTGAGTTGATTTAGCGATGTCCGTCTGTCTGTCTGTCTGTCTGTCTGTCTGTCTGTCTGTCTGTCTGTCTGTCTGTCTGTCTGTCTGTCTGTCTGTCTGTCTGTCTGTCTGTCTGTCTGTCTGTCTGTCTGTCTGTCTGTCTGTCTGTCTGTCTGTCTGTCTGTCTGTCTGTCTGTCTGTCTGTCTGTCTGTCTGTCTGTCTGTCTGTCTGTCTGTCTGTCTGTCTGTCTGTCTGTCTGTCTGTCTGTCTGTCTGTCTGTCTGTCTGTCTGTCTGTCTGTCTGTCTGTCTGTCTGTCTGTCTGTCTGTCTGTCTGTCTGTCTGTCTGTCTGTCTGTCTGTCTGTCTGTCTGTCTGTCTGTCTGTCTGTCTGTCTGTCTGTCTGTCTGTCTGTCTGTCTGTCTGTCTGTCTGTCTGTCTGTCTGTCTGTCTGTCTGTCTGTCTGTCTGTCTGTCTGTCTGTCTGTCTGTCTGTCTGTCTGTCTGTCTGTCTGTCTGTATGTCTGTCTGTCTGTCTGTCTGTCTGTCTGTCTGTCTGTCTGTCTGTCTGTCTGTCTGTCTGTCTGTCTGTCTGTCTGTCTGTCTGTCTGTCTGTCTGTCTGTCTGTCTGTCTGTCTGTCTGTCTGTCTGTCTGTCTGTCTGTCTGTCTGTCTGTCTGTCTGTCTGTCTGTCTGTCTGTCTGTCTGACTGTTGAAATCAGGTTTACGGGAAAACCAAGAGAGCTAATTGAATGAAGCTTTCACACACAGGTCACATCTTCTTGCAGGCATCTTGCTATTGAAAATGGGCGAAATCGGTTAACTGACACGCCTACCGCCCATACCCTATGTATATATACCCAGGTCAATTTTGAAAAAAGTTGCAGCGATTTTGATGAAAATTGGTGATTTGATGCATATGTGAACAAGATTAGTATTAGGTTAGGTTTCAAGTTTTCAAAGCTTCCTACAGGGGCGTGGCACAGCCCTAAATTTTAACCTTTATACCACCATATCTCGTAAGCCGTGCAAGATATTGTTATGAAATTTGGTAAACAAGTACATTTCAACTATATCTTGAATTGTGATAAAAGAGGGCGGAATCGTAAAAGTGGGCGTGGCACTTTTCAACAGTTAAAAATTTTGATTTTATATATCTCAAAAGAGGCCTAAACGATTTTCATAAAAATTTTGGAGATGATGCCGCTGAAAGCAGTCATCAATACAAGCTCAGCCACTTTACTGAAAAAACTCGATGAAGGGCGTGGCACAGCCCACAGTATTTGTAAACGTTATATTAAGAGAACTAACAACGTAATCGTTTTTAAATTTAATGATGTACGTAAACTTGCTATCTTTTTAACATTTAGTTAAAAGGTACTTTCAGTGCAGTGTAGGGTATGTGAGTTTCGGCCTGGCCGAAGATAGCACCTTAACTTGTTTATTTTGTTTTTTTTTTTTTTTTTAATTGCTAATTTTTTAATTTTAAATTGAAGAAACCACTTGGTGAACGTGAGCGATAGAATTCCTAAAAATGCTATAAAAGCTTTTTTTAGTACAGTTGGTACGTTTAAAATATTATTTACAGTGAAAACTCTCTATTGCGAACTGATATATAACGAAGATTTCTCTCATGAGACAAATTTTCCGAACAAAAATAAATTACATATTTTTGGGGTAAATATAATGCAATCTCTAATATTTCATTAAACAATCGAGGATGTAAAGCTTTCTGGAGATCAAGATATGAGGTTGCTGATGTTGTTCATATGTCTCTTAATGTGATCGTTTTTAATGAAGGTGAATGGAAAGTCAACCCAAACAAAAATCTCTGATTATATTAATAAAAAATGGTTTTAAAAAACCAATTATTTCTATTATTCTATAGCATAAATTTTCGCTATAATTAAGTATTTTCTGGTTCATTTCAGAAAAGTGTTTAAATTTCATCAAAACAAATCCATAAAAGTAATAAAAAACTTTCTTTGTAAACATCATTTTCAAACTGTTATATGCTAAATTCACAAAACTTGAAAACTTTTTGGAAGGCAGAAGCAAAAATAAAACTCTAAAAACAAAAAACTTAAGCAACAAACTCATTACACACAAATTATAAGCTTTTAATTGATGCGTTGCAAATGTTATTTTTTTTTTAATTCTCAACGCTTCAATCATAATTTAGCGAACGTAACTTAACAAAATTTAATTTACACTTTAATTTGCACTAATAGTAGCATAAAACTATCAATTTTTGACTGATCGGCTGCGTAGTTGTTAAAAAAAAAAAGCTACATAATGCTGTCACGCACAATTCTCGAATGTTTAGTGGAAAAAATTTTAAAAATCTGCATATTTATGCTTTATTCAATTATTCAACTGAAGTCAAAAAATGTTGTCATAACAACAGTTAAATCAACAATATACCAGCATCCGGTTTTTGATGTCAAACGTCATTTTCTCAACAAAGAAAAAAACTCAATAGAAAAAATCAACAAACAACAAGAGTTACAACAAATTTTTGTATTTATCTATATACCGCTAAGCAAACAGCAAAACACACCCTGTTTTATTTATTAACATATCAATAACTTGCTTATTTTGCTACGAAAAAAAAAAACATCCTTGAAGAACTTGTAGAAAAACAAATTGAATTCAAATTAAATGTATAAAAAATAACTTGAAATAAAACAAAATCAAAAATGTTTTTTTTTTAAAATGCAAGGCTGTCTAAAATTTATGCGTTTTTTTTTATTTATTTATTAATCTTTTTTTTATTTTTTTGCTGTCTTGTGCTAAAAACAACTGCCAACGCAAATCTTTGCTCAAAAAAAGCGGTTTTTACAAAAAATGTGTCACCATTGCAACTTTTGCGCTAAACTATTGCAAAAAACAGGTGATGCCGATGATGAAGTTAATGATGAGCTCATTTTTAAGTTAAAAATCTGTCACCAGCAATATAGAAAAAAAAAATTATTTGCACTGTTACAAAATTGATAGAATAAATAGCACATGTTTTGCCTTCATAAAGAAGTTTTAAATTATATGACTGATTTATTCATTACTTGTGTAATAGCTTTGGAATTAACTCGGCAACATTTTGCTTTAAGAAAAAATTAAAAATAAACTCCATTCAAATCTCGTTACCTATAGAAAAAGTCATTACTGGCGCACAGTAAGCAAAGATTTATCAAAGAACTTAATTAAAACAAAGCAAAAGAAACCAAATTATTATATTTTTTTTTTTCATATATACGTACCACGCCAAAGTAAAAGAAACATTAAGCTGGGCAGCTCAAAAAAAAAATTTAAAGAAAAAAAAATCAGACAAAATTACGTGAGAAAAGTAATAACCCAACTAAGAACAACCAAACAGCAGGTAATAATTTCTGTTTACCATTAAAAAACAAACAACCAACACCTTTCCTAAGCCGCCGCGAAAGAGTACAAACAAAATGAAGACCAACACAAATTGTAACACATGAATTATCAAAGTGCGGCCAAGAATGAATTTGCAAAAATAAATCAAAAAAGAAAAGAGACCATACACACGCCCCTATTAAGAAAATAAATTTTTTTAGTTATGCCAGAAACCAAAATACTCATAAGATTAACTTAGAAAGCTCAAGAATTTATGAAGAAAAAAACAACCAAAAAGCCACGATCATGTTGAATGAATATAAAGTTATGGTACATATGTATATAGATAAATTGGCACTTGCTTAGCAAGCAAACAAGCAACCAAACAAACATCAAGTGTCTTTAACCTCAACAACGTACAGAAATCATGGGTGTTTCTTTCATTCGTTCGCTCTTAGTTTGATGAATGTCTGCCTGAAGTTTATTACCCTCATGCAGAGTTGTCACTTTTTTATGTTTTCTTTACAAAAAACAACAAACAGCACAACGTGGAAAGTGTCAAGCAAATAATTCATTTCATAAAACTTGAAAAAAAAACCACATATGAGATTTTTTTTATGTTAGAATTCTAATTAGTAAAGAATTTTTGATGTTCATGCAGTGCTGCAGGAAATTCGCTATTTACCATCATCAGCAGCTTAATTGTTGAGAAGATTATTGTGTGAATATTTTTTTCAGCGCTCAAATATAATTAGTATTTTTTATTATTATTAAAATTATAATGTTTAAAGTCTATATTATTAATTAATTTTATTTTCTAAGACTGTTGATTAATTTTATATTTTTTTTTTTCTTTTTCTTTTGCAGCAAAAATGAAAATATTTTTGCCACTAGTCACGTGGATAGTGCTACTCTCGAGTACGGTAAGTACAAACAGAACATATATTTTTTTAAAAATTTATATCATAAGTTATAAGCTGCAACATTAACATTAACATTTCTATTCATTAAATCAAAAGACTTAAGCGTGAAACTCGTAAGAATTTGAAAAAGTTAAAAAGCCTAAGGAGTCTGAAGATCTATACGAGAACTCATTCAATTTTTCCAGCTAAATATGATTTTTTGTGTATTAATGTTAACTTTTTTGTGTATAAAATATAAAGTAGGCCCAAATAATTGCAGTATAAGTGCGACAGCGCTCAATCCAATTTTCCATATATTTTTCATATGCTGATTGAGGAATAGCTTTTAGTTCTTTTCTTACAGTTCTTTGACTTGAAGTAATAACTTAAGCTTCGGTAACTGGAAAAAGTAAGATGGAGCCATCTCAGGCAAATATAGTGAAACATCAGTTGAAGTTTCGTCCAAAAACTATTGCTCAATGATCGCTTTATGCGATGGTTCATTGTTGTGGTGGAAAATTCATTAGTTGTCCTTCCACAAATCTGACGGAAACATTTTGTGACGTCTAAATAATATTACTATTGCTCATTTGAAGGCATTAACATAAATTTTCAAGAATATATAATTATATATACTTAGTTTTGTTCAACAATTCCGGATACAATTACACAGTATTGCACACTTGGACATTTTAATTTTAGAAATACAAAACGCTAATTCTAAACTTATTCGAAATACTAGCTAATGCGTGCGACTTTGTACGCGTAGCCTGTTTTTAATTAAGTTACAATCGAAGTTATTTCGGTCACTTATGAACATAAAAGTACCAGGCAATAAGTTTTAACGTGAAATTATCTTATTTATATTCAAAAGGACGTTCATTCAATTCCCATTCAACGATTTGTTATGCTTATATCCTTGTTTCAATGTGTGAAATTAATTTTCTTAGCAATTTTAAAACTTAAATATTTTGATATTTAACAGGAATATCGTGATAAATTTAATTGTATTTTGAGACCAAGCGTCAAAGACGTAACCTCAAATAAATTTGATTGAAATTGATCAAGCAGTTTTTGCGTAATATGCGAACATCGAAAATAGCTATCATTTCATTTATATAGATTAGACTTTGGTTGTTTAAAAATTTTAAAAAATAGGAGGGAAAAATTATTGCTCGAGATAAAAAAGCCAAGAAAAGTAAATTTTATGACAAAAAAAAAATAGATTTTTTCGATTTTCCCTTGATTCATTTGGAGGAAATTTTTTTCAAAAAATAAAAAAAAATTCCATTTTATCAGGTTAACTTTATTATCATACAAAAGATACATTCTTTACATTTATTTCTTAAAGATAATTTCTTTCAAATGTCTGCCGTCAGTTTCGATGACGCGTTCGACGAAGATTTCAAGTGGTATTTGGCGAATGACGCGAGTAATGTTGTCTACAAATTCCACAAACGTAGCTGGCTTATCCATAAAGACTTTGATATTTAAGTAGTAGAAGTAGTCTAGAGCTGTGATTTGAAATGATCCAAGCCACAAATTTGTTTTAATATTGTAAGAAATCATGTGAATTTTAAATGAATTTGAAATTATTGTGATTAATTAATATGATTTATTTAGTAAATTTTTACAGTTTGTAAACATTGTTGCAGTACAAATTTTTCCATGATAAATAACATGACAGCTTGATATGACTCACGCGTAATCTGTCATAAGAAACCTACTAGAAATCACCTACTCTAAATGAATCACCCGTTACAATATTCGTAATTTTGTTAACAAATTTTTTTGCTATAAAAAGTTTCTTAAAAAAAATACAATGATTTTTTACGTTTTTAAATTATTGGAAAAACTTGAGAACAAACTTTTGCTCAAAAACTCTCAAAACGCATGATATATCCTATGAAAACTCTAGGCCCAACACTATAGAGTTTCTATAGATCTTATATTTTTGTGTATTTTTTGATAGTAAATATTTATGAAATTTGGCTTTAATCATATTTTAAATAAAATTTTGAACATTTTTTTAATAAAATCAAATTGTTGAAAACGTTTTGACTTGTTGAGAGTTAATTTTCCAAAATTTCTATATATTAAAAATATATTCTAACTCCACCCCATAAGCTAAAACAAATCTGTTATGCTTTGCCTAAAGACTATAAAATACTTTCAAAAACTTATAATAGAAAACAAAAGACTTCAGCGGCAAACTTGATTTTTCATTTTTATTATGCATGAAAATAATAAAGCCCTTTCACTGTTGCAACTGCAGCTGCATGCAACAATAATAAAAACAACAACAAAAATCATTCAATAGCATGGCAACAAAACGCTTGTGCAATTCTGAAATAGCAAATACATTGCACTAATTGGCGATAAAGCCAAAAAAGAATTAGTTATATTTGGTAACTCAAATGAAAAATTTTCTTACAAGAAAATGTTTATAGCAAAAAGGATTTGAAAAATTCAATGCTGAAAATTTTCGATTTCAAAATCATATTTTTATTTTTTTTTTTTTTTTTGGTGGGGAGGGTAGGGGGGGGGGGGGCTGAAGCAACTTTATTTATAAAAAATATTAAATCAACTTATGTACTTAAAAATTTATCAGTCTTAGATCGGCAATATTATTTTAATATTTTTGATAGTTATTTCAATACAAAAAAAAAACTTTAATTGGTGTTTAGAAATGTAACTAAACAAGTACGATAGTACGATTGAAAAGTCTCAAAGCATATCAAATTTTGCTCTCCAAAAAAAATATGGATGTATAAAACTTACTTCACTACGCTATAAAAACTAGAAAATTCAACAAAAAAAAATATTTAATAGTTGAATCTCCAATTTAATTAATGAATTTGAAGTTTGTCGCTTAAGTCTTTTGTTCTGTCGTCATTCTCTTTTTTAATGTGCAAACGCTAAAATTAATCAATTTAATTAGCTCTTGCCTTATTGTCCAAAATATATTAAATGACGTGTTTGTGTGGTTGAGAAAAAAGAATGCCAAAGAACTTTCTTAGCGCGCTGCGAACAACTAATGGCGAACTAAGAAATCAAAATAGAGTTCGATAACCTTAACATTAATGCTGTCGGTATTTGTTTTCTTTGATTTTTTTTTTTTTTTTGCCAAATCAGAATTCTAACTTCATTTCTCTTTTAATGCCGTTTTTTTTCTAATAAATATTATCTCTTTCTTTCTTTGTCCCTAACGATTATTTTAGCTACAATCGATGACTAGATTACTACTAAGAACTTTTCCTTCTTTCGTTCTTTCTTTTTAATATATCATTGGCTATTTTTATTCATTACGTTTTTTTTTTGCCTTTATTATGACTTAATGCTTTGATTACATACACTTTGTTGTCTTTGATTTTTTTGTTTTTGTAGTTGTTTAGTTGCTGTTCTTATATATTAAGCAACAGTCGTTGACCGTTGCCTCCTAGCTTTATTTGGTAGCTTAACGCTAAGTTTGGCAAATATTTATTAGAGTTATAAAGGAAAAAGTAACGGGTACGAACTTTTATGCGCTTATAATTGGCATTGGATGTACTTGGTCATTTTTTTTTTTTTTTTTGGTGCTTTCATGCCCTCAGTTACAAAACTATTGACTTGCCAAATTCCCGGTTATTATATGTTATTATTTTTTTATAATTGGCATTGGGTTATAAAAGTTTTTTTATGAATGTGTGAAAATCTAATTTTGTTTACTCATCATTTTTTGGAAATTTTTTGCAGAAATCGACAAACTTTTCAGCAACGAAAATAAATTAAGTTATCTACAGCCATAATACGAAATTCTTGACACTTTAAAATTTAGATGCGGCATCGAATTCTTTGAATTTCTATTATATTCTTATTGGTGTCATTATTTATTTATCTTTTTTTTTTTTGCTGTTTCTAAAATTTGCATTTCTTTTGATTTTTATGAAGTGTGAGTTTTGTAAAAAATCATAAATTTTGTTTGCTTAGGTACGATACTTTTGAGAGATTTTTGGTAGATTATAATCTCTCGTCATAAGCTTTATTAATTATGCCAATGAATCAAATTTCTTTTGAGGCAAAATTTAAGCAAGCATTCATTCATGGTATGAAAGTTTTAAGAAAAAATAACAAATTTTGTGAGAATTTTAAATTTAGGTTGGAATTTATTTGAATTCATTAAGCTCTAAGCAAATTGTTAAGTTTCATAACATTAACAGAATTTGCAGCTTAAGACACAACGATATCAAAAATTTGCATTTGCATTTTGAAATGAGTCAAAGGATATTAGTAGCAATTTGTAAAAACTAATTATTTTTACTAGGAAGGCAGTCAAATATTTAGTTGAAATCTGACGAAGTCTTGTGCAGACTCCAAATGAATTAAGTCCGAAATTTGTCGCCGAAAGCATTTGTATCTTAACTCAATGAAAAAAATGTTTTCTTTAATAGATCTCAAACGTAATAGTGTGATTGTTTATATTTGCCTGGAAAATCACAAACACCTATTGTTAATCAGCTCAAACACCTTAAAGTGAATAGAACGTTTGTGTATCGTACCATAAATCGTTATAATGATACTGGCAACATTGTCAAACGCTATGGAGGTGGACCGAAAAAATCAGCAATATCACCAGAAATGGTTCGAAAAGTGAAGAAGCGACTTGAGCGAAATCCACGACATAGTGGAAGGCAAATGGCCAAAGAACTGAATATATCACAGGATAGCATTCGACGCATACTGAAAAATGAGCTTCATGTCAAGCCTTATAAGTTCCAAAAGGCACATGATCTTACACCAAAACAAAAAAAAGTTAGTCTCGATAGAGCAAAAGAGTTGCTTCGCTTGGCCGAACGTGGCGAATTTCCGAACATCGTTTTCTCTGATGAGAAAAATTTCCCAATCGAGCAATTCGTAAACTCCCAAAACGATCGTGTGTACTTGACCGAACGCACGTACGAGAATTTGAGCCAGCGGTTGGTTACCAGAAGTAATTTCCATCGCAAGTAATGGTTTGGGCAGCTGTGACGGCCGATGGACGCTCTCCGCTCATTTTCATCGAGGCTGGGGTCAAAGTGAATGCGATTTATTATCGGGAAAAAGTGTTGGAAGCTGCTTTGGAGCCTTGGGCACGCAAACATTTCGGTCGTAGGCCATGGACGTTTCAACAAGACTCAGCACCATCTCACAAAACCCGTGTGAACCAAGAATTGCTAAAAAACCATATTTCACGCTTCATTTCGTCCACACAATAGCTCTCGAATTCCCCAGACGCAAATCCTATGGACTTTTCTATCTGGGTCATTTTAGAGAGCAAGGTCCGAAAAAAAATACGCAAGTATGGATGCGTTGAAAAAAGCACATCAACGTGAATGGGCCAAAATACTACAAGATCACATTCGGGTAGCATGTAACTCGTTTTTTAACAGATTGAAGGCCATAGTCAAGGCAAAAAGAGACCATATCGAGCCAAATTAGCTGGATTCTAAATTTTTGATTATTTTCGCACATTTTTGTCTCTCGAATCAATAAAAAATAATTTGATACGAAAAAGCTATGGCCATTTCATTATGTTACACTTCATATCGTTCACCCTGTACTTTGATTTTATTTATCTTTTTAATTTAACTTTTATTTTATTTTAACTTTTTTATTTAACTGCAGTTTAAAATCTAACAAAAATATAATCAAAGTTGCACATACAAGGCTACTACTAAAGCTTAGCAGCAGCCGCGCATCCAAAGGCGCCACATTAGCTGGTTGCGCTTGGTTGCATTTCCACAATAAATAAAACTCATAAAACAAAAGATGAATTATTAAAAAAACCTTAAGAGATCATAAATTTCTTGTGTATTTCAATGTATTTGCAGTTTCAGCTACTTTTTTTACAAAAACAACTTTTTTTTATTACAAAACCATATGCATATGTATGTCTTTAGGTTTCATTTACAAAAATGATCCCTATTTGTACAGCAGCAGCAGCAGCAA
Source organism: Tricholauxania praeusta (assembly GCA_949775025.1). NCBI lineage: Eukaryota > Metazoa > Arthropoda > Insecta > Diptera > Lauxaniidae > Tricholauxania > Tricholauxania praeusta. Next base: position 16,762,631 of record OX459030.1, read on the forward strand.
ATCCAGCTCTTATTGAAATGCATCCAAGTATAGCATGAAAATAGAGCTGAAATATCAAGGAAGCCGCCTTAAGGTAGTTGAGGAAACAACTAATAACAAACAGCTATAGCAAGTTTTGTCGCTATTGAATATTAAAACATTTTATTAAGTGAACGTCATTATAAGCCAAACATCATGTGTATAAAGTGGTCATTTCAAATTAGTATTTTATTTATATTGTTGAGGCAGCGATGCGCGTTAAACTCATGTAGCTGGAAAGAAAGCTTTTTTCGTAACAACAACAACAATAAAAAATAAGTTTTTTATGCAATTACAAAGCTAATAAAAATAAAGCGAAAAGTTAAGATTTATTTAAATGTAAAAAAAAACATAAATTATTCTTAATGCATTGCAAAAACATGTAGCCTAAAATCACGTTCCTTGCTTAAGTCTTTTGTTTATTGCAATTACTTTCAATTCGCTAGCAATTGCATTGCAACGTTCAAACAAAGTGCAAATTATGCTAAATTTTTATCTTTAATTTGATTTTTATACAAAGTTTTCTACAAGCTTTCATGAGAGTTCGTTGCTTAAGTCTTTTGTTAACAATTTATAGAATTTTTTAAGACTTGTAATTTCTAATATTTTTATTGAAATTCATTTGAAGCAAGTCTTATACATAGCAATTTTAAGCCAACTGTTCTGCAACAAAGTTCGTTGCTTAAGTCTTTCGTTTGTAAATATATTGTAATATTGATATATTCTTAACGGATATTTATTAGTAATTAATTTAATTTTTATTTTGCATTACGAAAACTAGAATCATAATTTCTTAAGCTTTATTATCCCTCCTAAGGAACTGGGTCTCAAAATGAGACAAATTACAAAAAAAAAGTATTGAGTTTCCTTAAAATGGCAACTATGAGTGCGACGCTATTACTCACAGAGATATTTTTATTAAAAACTTAAAATCACATTTTATATGTCAGTAAGAATACGTTTTACTTCTTAGGACAAAAAGTTCGCCTCATGGACCAACATCCCTTATTTCGTGCTTAATTTTTCAGTGTAAGAGCAGAAATAATATTACATTATTTAAACGCGAATCTTCAATTTTTCAAAGCTATTGTCTGAAAGGGTCTTTAACTCTTTTAAATTTCTCATATCTAAAAAATCAAATAAGTTTCTGAATGAATCGCAAGCAGACAATTCACTTAAATGTTTACTCATAAGCAACATATGAAGTTTGTCAGATAGTATTTTCTTAATGTTAACACATTTCAATTTAATGCTTGCTAATTACATTAATTTTTATAGTGTTAATAGCAATTTTTTTTTTTTTTTTTTTGCTGTTGGCACAATGTTATTTAAGTTTTCCCATTAATATTTTTAATGTTATTGTTGTATAAAACAATAGGTACATATAATGTGTTTTTGTGTGGCACAGAACTTTCAAGTTCAAGTGTAGTAGCACATGTCTATGATGCCGACATAAGCCAGCTCGATGGCGCTGCATAGTTTATGTTGTTGTTGTTTTTTTTTAAGCCCAAAATAAAAAATGTGTATAAATGTTGTCAAATTAAGTGTCAAAGCGAAAAAGTTTGCGCTTAATTAAAAACGAAATTGTCAATTATGAATTGAAAAAAAAACGAGAAGTTATAAAAAAAATTTTCATTTCCTGTATTAAAAGTTTTATAAGAAAAAATTAGTCCATATTTTTCGCTATATCTTTTAATTTTAATTTATCTTTTAATAATGTCAGTATTTGCTTCATTTTTTGAAAGAAAATTTTAAAAAAAGAGGTTAAATGAACTAAAAATATGTACAAAATACCGTTGATTTTTTAAGATATTTTAAGTAGCTTGCATTATTTGGATGCAGAATGGATTGCCTCAAATAATGGCAAAATAATTTAAATCAATTTTTATGAAAAAGTGAATCAAAGCTTGGGCATTGCAAAAAATTGCCTTAGGTTATGTTACCGGCTAAACTAGTTTTTAAGATAAACTAGTTTTTGCTAGGCCTAAAAGTATGCAATATAATTTTAATGCAAAAGCACTGTAGATAGCGAAGCTGATTTTGAACATGCTATAGACTGAACCATGGCCGATATTGGACATATTAGAGGATGTTATTCCTGAGCCGCAGCCAAAGGCCACCCACTAACCACTTGTTAAGCATACAATGAAATTGATAATTTTATTGTCTTACTTTGCTACTATCTCAGTCTTCACTAGCCACAGTGCTTTTTCATTAAGATTTGATTGCATATCTTTAGGCTTAACGATAACTAGTTTGGCCTAAAACTAGTTTGACCGGTAACATACATAATATCCTTTTGATAGAATCATTTTTTGAGAAATTTTTTCAAAATAGGAAAATATCCAAAAAAAATAAAGTAAATATTAACTCGCTTAAAATTGGGTTCTTTTTCCTTTTCTCTTCTTTTCTTTAAGCAATTAATTTTAAGGAAATTTTGCTTTTATTTGAAAAATTGCTTTAACAAGCTTGGGCTTAACGAGTTGTCCAGTAAGCTAATTTATGAATAGGCATAGACCAGAGTTGTTTCATTACAGAGGAGGTGCTTAACACTTTTCTCATCCTCTTTGCAGCAACAGATGTCATGGCAAGGAACACCTAAGACGCCTAGCATGTTTGCCAAAAAATCAGTGGCCTGTAAAGTTACTTTTTATCTTCGGCTTCTCTAGAGCTATGAGATTCTTTGATCGCTTAGAATCTAGCGTTGGCCAGATTTGATGCATGGTGCTGCGTTGTTCACCCAATAAAAGTTTGCTAGCTTCTGGGTTTTATTTTCTATATTTAACTTGCAAGTGGCAAATGGTATGGCTACCTCTTCGTTGTCAATTAGTTAAGGTATTGATGTACCATGTCTATCAAGCTGGTCAGCTTTTTAGTTTCCCTTAACACCTATATGCCCTGGAAACTAGGGCAAAAAGTAAGTTTGATAACAAACAATGTACAATGCAAAAATAGCAGACATTTCAAAAATAAAATTTCAACAAAATTTTAACAAAATTTTGGCTTAAGTATTGAAATTTAGAAGTTACTTTTCTGTAGATTATTTCTTCAAACATTTTTCTTTTTTTTTATTAAGTTTTTTAAGTATTAAAAATTCATCAGTTTTCGTCTAGATTTCTTATAAAATCTGATAGTTGATAAAAGAAAACTTTATTGTACATTTTTTTTTAATGAAACTTCTCATTTTTCATTTTAATACATTGAGCCCATTCATTAGCTGATCTTAAAATAACACCTTTTAAAAATTAACTGTTTCTGATGAACTATTGTTAACTTGCAATATAACAAGGCAAATCTGGCCGGAATGGAACGCTAAGCGATTTCTAGAACTGATATCCCGCACTAGACACAGTGTCTCGTCAGTTGTTGCAGTAATAACTGGCCACTGGCTTATCGGCAGACATGCGGAGAGATTAGGTATTCGGTCTTTTGACTTCTGTAGAAGTTGTAGGCATGTGGAGGAGGAGGAAATCGTTAAACATTTTTTTTGCTCCTGCCCTGCACTTGCTAGAAAACGCCACAAAACACTTGGTTCGTTTTTGTTTGATGACCTAGATGACCTTAGACATGTTAGCATAGGTCAGCTGTTTAGTTTTATTACGAAATCTGGATGGTTCAATGAGAGGGTATAGTAAAGTACCCTGTGGACCAAATTTGGTCTAAGTGAGTCGGTTTTGTAACTGACTGCCACTCCTACCTAACCTAACCTAATGAACTATGACTTTAAAATGATATTTTTCTTTTGAAAGCTAAAAGTCTATTCAGGAAAAAAACTTTTACGAATTATTTACATAAATAAGCAATCGTACAGTCTTATGTCTAATCTGTTTTAATTTTATTATCGATGTTTAGTGATTGCTTAAATATTTCTATCGATAGAAGAAGGTTTTTTTTTTTCTTCTAAGAACAAATTTCCTTAATAGATCGAAAGCAAAGTTTTGTACAATTTCTTAAAGTTAAGCGAAAAAAAAAAGTTTTAAATGGGAGAGAATTACCAGAAAAATTAAAATTTAACACAATTATTAATTTGATTTAAAAAACCTTAAATAAAAAAATAACGTTTTCATACCAATTCTTCAAATATTTCATAAATTTATAATTTTTCTAAATTTCAATTTTGTATACCAATGAGTTTTGTGATGTTTAACTAAAATTAAATTTAGTATAACCTTGCACTACGACTGCTGCCAACAGACAGACAAAGCTGCAAAGTTTTTTTGTTTATTAAAAAAAAAAAAAAAGTTACTGCTTCCCAGCAACATTATTGCTGCTATTAACGAGCAAAAATTGACAAGTTGCAATTGCAAGCAGTAAAAAACAAAAACTAACAACAATAATAAAACTGAATGAAATATCAAATCAAGCGCCGTCAACAGAGCAGATTCACATGACATTGTATTGCATTGTATTGCATTGTATTGTGTGCCTGTGTTAGTGTTAGTGTAATTGCTGCAAGTGCATTTCAAACAATAACAACAATTATCTCTCTTTTATTTAATTTATATGAAAGGTAACTTTTATTGTTTATGTCTTTTGGCATGCATCCGTTATAACTGTCATTGTGTTAAAGTGTAGCACAAATACACGCACACACACACTACTAACTCGCACACAAATCTTAATGCAACTCAATTCATTACCTTGCGCTTGGCTTAGTAACACATTGGCGGCGGCTGTTGTAGTCATTGCTGATTTAATTTCATTTCTTCGCATGCAATGTGAGACGTCATTAAAATGTGAAAATATCTATTGAGGAGAGCTCACACTGAAGAAAATCATTTCTTTTGGGTTTTTCGTTTTTTTCTTTTTTTTTTTCATTTTAAAATGCATGCAATTATAATAACAAACGTGTTTATTGCGTGCATTTTCAAGATGTTTTTTTTTTCTTTTAAAATCATACAATTTTACTCAATGCAATTCAATTTAATTGCTGCAACAATCCAGATATTGCTGCTGTTTGTTTTACGTTTTGAGCTGTTTGAGCGGAAGCCTTAATTGCTGGTATCACGTGTAGCTGGAATTAGCTGAAAGCTTAGCTGGGAACTAAGCGTGGATTTTATGAAAAAAAAAATAACATAATTAATAAAAGAAAAATGAAAATCGAAAATTTTCGAATTGAAACAATTTCTGTATAATTGATTTGTTTAAAAGAAAGCTGAAGGCCTTTGTAGCTCGGGCTGATTAACTTATAACTTTTAATTTTAATTGTTAGTTATAAATAATAATAATAATAAAAAAAGAAATTTTAGGACGAAAAAAATTAAAACAATATTTTTCAATGTTTTTTGGATGTGTATTAGAGTGGTGCATCGCTATATCTGTTCAAAATGAAATTCATTAATTCAAAAAGTGCGCTCCCTACTTCATTTTACTATTGAAACAAACAAAAAATTCACGTTATTACCTCAAAAAAGGTTCACGTGATAGTTTTAATATGTTTTCCTCAAAACTTTGTACTTCAAATGAAACTGCGTCTTACTGCCAAATATACAAACATAATTCGCAAGCGAAAAAAAAACAAATTCGTCAACTATTGTCTTGTCAGCCACACCCTTGAAACCAAAGTTCGCCGCTTAAGTCTTTTGTTTTACGATTTCTCTCTTAAGACGAAATTAAAGATTTCGCTTATTTATTAAATAAAACAACAACTTTTTAATCTTCTTTATAGTAAAAAATTTTAACTTCCGTAAAGATTTCGTCATTTTATATTTATAAAATTGCAAAACAATTAAGCGTTCGCACTTATTGTGAAGAAGAAACAAAATTTGATTTATTTTGTGGAACTCTTATTTTTGCTAATTTCATTTTAATTAACACTTTGTTAACTCAGCAAAAATTTAAAGATTTTTTTTTTTTGTACTTTTTTTTGTTTTAACTCATACTCTACATTTTTATGAACTATTTTTCAACATCATCATAATTATACTCCCCATACGCATGCATACATATTTATATTATTTTTGTGTAAGCCTCTTCTGTTATTTTATTACTTCAAAGTCATATTAATTTTTTTGTTTTTATTTTTTTCATTTCTGCTCATTCACAGGTACATTCACAAAAACAACATATAATACAGGAACAACCGCAACTACTACAGCAACAACAACAACAACAACAACAGGCACAATCAAGAGCCCTATCATATAAAACAAATCTGAAAAATAGTCGATTTCATGGTGAAGTCTTTTTTCTAAATCTAGAAGATGGCTATTTTGGCTGCCAAGTTAATGAGTCCACAGATTATCTACAATTATACGAATTATCGAAATTATGCGACGGTAATCAAGATTGTTTTCTTGGTTCCGATGAGCTGAATAAAGAGCTCAAATGCACAAGTGAGTACAAAAACAACAACATTACTACGAGTATAATAATCGTACAAAACTGAAATCACAATTATTTGTGTGGGCATTTCCATGTGTGACCTACTACTTGATATAAAAAAAATAACAAAGTAACAGTAAATATTTGAGAACATTTTTTAACAGAAAAAAAAATATTATTAATGGTCTACTATTTATAAAAATCAGAAAAGTTTTTCACTAACTTTTACTAAAAACAAATTAACATATTCGAAGTAAAATAATTTAAATTATTTTATGCATGTAAAAGGAACATTTTTTATTAAATATTTTTTAACAATGTTTCTAAGTCATAAAATGATTTTTTAAACATTATTTTTTTACATTCTGTTGCTCAACATTACTTGTAAGCATTGTTTATTAACATTGCTCTAAGCATTGTTTCCAAACATTGCTTGTAAACATTGTATCTAAACATTGTATATAAACATTGTTCCTAAACAATGTTTCTAGACATTTTTTCTCAAATATTTTTCTTAAAATTTCCTCTACACTTTTTTCCAAAGCACTGTTTATTTTTTCTAAAATTTATTTAACAACATAATTCTGCCCGAATAGTGCTTTAAATATTGTTTCCTAACATTGTTCCCAAACATTGTTGCATAATATTGTTTCAAAGCACTGTATGTAAACATTGTTTCGAAAGATTTTTTCTCAATATTGCTTTAACAATATTTTTCCCAACATTGTTTTGGAGTATTGCTTATAAACATTGTTAGTTGTCTCTTTGGACTATTTCTTCGCAATGTTTCCAAACATTTTGCTCTCAACATTGGCTCTTTGTCAATATTGCTTTTACAATATTTTTCCCAACATTTTTTGGAAATATTGCTTATAAACATTGTTGGTTATCTCTCTGGGCTATTTCTTTAGAATGTTTCCAAAAATGTTGCTCTCAACATTGGCTCATTCTCAGTATAGCCTCAGTTTTTTTTTAAATTTTGTGCTTAAAGTTTCTTCAAACTTTGTTGCAAAACGTTGTTGCTCGAAATAGCTTCTCCTCACATCGTTTTCATATATTGTTTCTAAGCAATGTATCTTGATATTTTTATTAGCTTCAATGCTTTATATCTAAAGTTTGTCCCTAAAGTTTTTAATAATAATTCTTCAGCTTTTTTCAAAGCCTTTTACAAAGCCTTTTACTTGACATTGTTGCTAGATATTGTGGCTAATTGAAAGTTATCCTTATAAATAGATAGAATTCCAAAAACTATGCAACATTATACTCTCACTCGACCTTGAGCCGTAATATTGAATGCCTTGCGTTCCTTCGTTACTGTCCATTATTACCATGAGTGTACCGATGTTCATAGTTAATTGCAGATTCTCGTAGCTGCTGTACGTTAAAGAAATCCATTCATCCCTTGAGTTATTTTCTATGTAGTTAAATGCTTCCATTTTTGAATAATATCTAACTTTTCAAGGTATTAATTATATTTCAGCAGCAATTTTCTTGACTTTGACCATTATTCCAATAGCTTTCTGCCATTCACAAAAGTTTCGAAAATTTAATTTTCTTCACTTTACCGCAAGTGTCACATAGAAATACCCACACTCCATACAAATAATAAATTCAAATTGTTACTAACCTTAGCTTGTTTGTTTATTTACTTTTAATTGTTTATTAAATTGTTATTTCCTTTACTATTTATATGTTATATTACTTGTTTTGCTAATCTTCTTCTTATTTATATTTTTTTTTTTTTTTATTTTAGATGACTGTGATAAGGAGGACGGCACACAGTGCACCAATGGCGCGTGTTTAAATGGCGTCTGCCATTGTAACGATGGTTATGGGGGCTGCAATTGCAACGTTCAAGGTTTGTAGCATTAAATTTTCTACTTTTTTGTATTGTGAAAAGATTTTTCTTGAATTGTTTATTTTATTTATATGAATTATGTATTATTTTTTATGTGCATAATTTAGTTTTCAAGTATAAATGCTTAGAAAACAAATTGTTCATGTCAACATCAGCAGAGGTAGATAATTAGACTATTTATAGAACTTTGGAAATCTTATTCTTCAAACGAACGTGTACTGGCAAGAAAAATGTCGAAAACTTTGATTTTTTATTATGGTACCGAGTTGTATGATACTTATATGTAATAGTTCACTCTTTGCAAGCTAAAATTTTCAACTCACTGGATAAATAGCCATTTGTAAAAGAAGTAAGCTCAAAAGGGTCTTAACTCAGCTACAATCACAGCTTATTGTATAATGTCTGAACATTTTACTCGAAAGAAAAGATTTGCTTATTGAAATCAATTTTGTGCACAGATGTGCTATTTTTTAATCTATCAATATTAATGAAAGCAAAAGATCTAATGTAGTTATATCTATACAAATTTGCAATAAAATCAGTTAAGTTAACTTATCTTAAAAGTTGTTGGAAGTTTTCTGTTTGAAACATTTTTTAAAAGAATCAATTTCGTGCACAGTTTTTAAACTAAGATTTTAGTTATATGAGTGCAGCTAAAAAATTTTTATGTAAGGAACTTTTAATAATTGTTACATTTTTGGCTATAGCTCTTTAAAAATTTTTTCTAATTGAAAAATTTACCTAAAGTATTCAATTTTGTGCACAGCATGTAATACTAAAAATACTTGAATGTAGAGTGTATTTAGGCTAAGATATATTAAGCATTTTTTAAACGAATTATTCTGTAGAAAAAAAAATCAATTTCGTGTACAGTAGTATCTGGCTGTTTTTTTTTTAGAAATAGTGGTAGCTACATAAAGTTATGTTAGAAGGATATCAACAGCAATTATTGTCACGCAAGTAGACTTAGATTTAATTAAAAAAATTGCATTTCATTCACAGCTTCATTTAAACACAAGTCATTCATTGATGTTTAGCCTAACGTTTGTAGAGGAGTTTTAGTATATAAATATTAGTTTATTATGTAGCATTCATATTAACATTCAGAAAAGAATATCCCAAAAACTTTAACTTATAGAAAAACAAAAGTAGAATCCACAGATTTGTTGATGTCGTTAAAAAAAACTTTTAAAATCAGTTAAGAAAATGACTTAGCTACCCACTCGGCATGAAAATTTTCAGAAATCTTTCACATGAAACCTTAAATCGTTTCAAGAACGTTTCTGAAAACTTTCATTTTAATTTCAGAAACGTTTTTGAAACCTTTCAGTTTCATTTCAGAATAATTTCTAAAACGTTTCAATGTCCGTTTTTTTGCTTTCATTTGAAACAATTCTAAAACGCTTCAGAAATCTTGTAAGATGAAGAGAAATTGACAAAAACTTAATTATGTCATTATGAAACATTGAAATATGTCAGAAAGATTTCGGTAACGTTCCATTTGCAACATTTTAAATGAAGCATTTCTGCAACGTTACGTAATGTTTCTGAAACATTCTGAAACATTGCATGCCGACTGGGTACTACAAAAATTTTTATTTTGAAGTAATAGCAGCAGTTAATTTCAAATCATTTAAAGGAAATGAATGCAAATTCGTTGATATCAAGCAGTTAAGAACAACTTAATAATTAACTTTTTTATAAACATTTGCCAAAAGAATCTATTTTGTGTGCATTAGCAATAGATTTAGTCATTTAAGATTAAAAACTAAACATTTTAAATGATATGGAATTATATTTTAATTTACTACAGTAACTTAAAGACAACGCTACGAGTAGACTTGTAATTTTATCTACCAGTAACTAAAATGTTAAATCCATTACTATTTCTACTTAAGCATGAATGCCTCTTAAGCATATTTTGTTATGCTCATAGACACGCAATGGCTTTGCATAGCAAATTTTTTTAAAATTCTCACAATAACGCAGCAAAGACCACTTAAAATCTATTTAAAATTTGAATGCAACGGTAAAAATAGATGGCCTAAGAAGGGAAATAAAGATGGTAAATTTATGCATTAAAAACGGATGGTAAGGCTATCTCATAAACTCTCATGTGTATGAAGAAGACATAACTGCTATTTGCAATAGCATTTTTTTAAATGAAAAATATTAAAATATTAAGTGCTTTATTTATTAATGTCTAACATATTTTTTTGTCTTGCAGATGAGAACGAATGCAAATATCGCCCGTGTGACGTTTTTGCACACTGCACGAACACACTCGGCAGTTTCACGTGTACCTGTTTTCCTGGCTATCGTGGAGATGGTCTTCATTGTGAAGGTGAGTCTATTACTTAAGATATTAAAGAATATCATTTCATACTTCATGTTTTTGGTATTGATACTTAAGAGTTTTGGTTGGTATATGAATATAGAGCTAGTAATCATGTACGTAACTGACGAAACATGAGATTCCGTCATGCAATAAAAAAGTTCTTTCAGTATCTTTTACTATGCTTTGGTAATTTAATGATGATACTAGTGACCATAAACGACACCATAGCATGCAACGGTATCTTTTTCACCTTAGTTTAATGCCTTTTGGTTACTTAAGGCAGTTTTTTAATACTAACGTCTAAGAAGTTATGATACCCTGAGAGATACTACATGCGTGAGCATAAACTAAAAAGTGATAGATAAAGGAAAATTTACATATAATAAGATATTATAAGAATATAAAAAGTTTGCTCAAATCTTAAGACTTCATTCTTAAATTTAATGTTATATATGAAACATTGGATTGTCAAGTTATTTTATTCAAAAAAAACATAAATTTTTCTTATAATGAGCCTTCTGCCGAGGTCTTGGCTCGCTGATGCCCTAGATTCAGTTGGATAACTTTTGATGGAATGAAAATTGAACGCCTGGTTTCCAATCCACAACATAGTTCCTTATGGATTTAATTATGTAACGCTAGTATTTCTTATTTTTATTTGAGAAATTCTAAGACATCGTAGAGTATTAATATTAAAATCCATTGATATTGCAACAAAGCAATGATGTTGCAGTGATAACAATTGGAATTTTAAGCATGATGATGACTATTTCTATAAGAATAATTTTTATTCACTGCAAAAACTCTTAAAATTACATAATATTTTTAATGACGAAAAACGTAATACAACCAGGAAACTTTTTTTTCATCTTCATGTGGCATAATCACATATGTAAAGTGAAGCTAACAATCAGTTATGTAAAACTGACAGGAAACTTAATTTAAAAATTGGGTCAGTTCAAATTTAAAATTCTTTTAAGACACGCTGACAGCGCACAAAGCAAAAAAAAAAGAAAATAACTAAACCACACGCGCATGCGCAACTAACAGCATCACCTACTCAATGGCTAGGCGCAATGCAAGTGCAACAAGTGGGGTGCCAATGTTGCTGTAACAGAAGAACAACTTGTTGTGACGTGTTGAAATCAGCTTAAAAATTGCATAACTGCATTTCTTGAAGACGCGCGTTAATGACGCGTCACTGACTTTGAATTACTGAGAGGTGGGGCGAGGAGACGAGAAGGCGCTTAGAGAGGTGCAGTAGTAGAAGGAAAACTCAGTGAACTGACTGCGCTTAACAAGTGTTACCTGTTGGCACGACGACGATGACTTGGTGCAAGAGTCACAGAGCACAAAAAAAAATAGCAACAATATTAGTGTCTTTCTATATGCAATGCGATATGTTAGTGTACATATGTGTGTATGTAGCTGTCGTTAGGGTGTTACAAAAAAAATTTATTTTATGATACCGTGTAGCTCCTAATCTCGGGCATAAATGCTCTTATGCCTACATAATTGGTGATAGCAAAGCCACCCTAAAAGATTTAAATTGGTAGTTTTTCATACAAATATGTCAGTTAAGGTTCCAGTCAAATTTGAGCGCACAATGTGAAAACGGCCCTTAGTAAATATCAAACGCTAAGAATTCTCCCTAAGGAAAAATGGCTTAAGCTTTAAAAAAACGAAAATTCGGTCAACAAAATTTTCAAAAGAAATATCAATCAGCATTTGGTTTGTTGTTTTTAGGAAATTACGCGGGATATTTACATTCCTTCCGGCAAATTTGGCTACCCCCATTATAGCATCTTTTTTATAAAATTTTTACACCACCCTAATCCACATGTTGCGTCTTTTTTGCAACGCCGAAGTGTTCGGTTTTACACACAACTGTTAAAGTGCAGTTATGCAGTCGAGACAACACAACAAGTGGCGCAGCAGCGCCATGTACCGCAAGCATTTGTGCGTGAAGACCTAAATATGTTCGCTCAACATCAGCAGTTTCAAACTTCAAATGTGAAGCGACTCTGTGCCACAAAATCTTTGCTAATGCAGACATGCAGAAGACAGGCTAACAGATATGTAGATAGATAGCAACAATGACAATCGCATGCGAGCCGCACAGTCAGCGCATACAAGCCGCTCGCGCTATCTAGGAGTGGTGGCATTAATAGGTGAACCTGATTTTGGTGGTTTGTCAAAACAAGTTAAAATGGCGCCCGGATGTGCGTTTTGCTGACATTTTGAATTCTTTCTTTCTACGGCTTAAAATGGTTTCTTCTTCAAAATTCGACGCAATTGAGTTGAGAAAAAACTTATAAAATACTGAATTACTAAAGTTAATGATTTTTAAATTACAATTTAACCTTCCAAGGGTTTGTTATATTTCGCTTACCGCATTTTGTTAGCAAGTTGCTATTTGGCGTAGTCTTGACCTTCTGGAAGTACGAACTTGAAGTTCTTTTGCTTTTCGTCTTCAACACTTTTTTTTAATGGCAATTCAATTTACTTTAAAAGAACCACACTAACAACACATTTTGATTGCAATGATTATTTTCGTTAAAAATTTTTCTTAATCTTTTACAAGACGCGATTTGACCATCTGTTGTATCTCTGTCTGTTAAACACTTCCACCAACTAATTGCTGATGTTGTTCTGTCTTCCGTTCAGCAGCACTTGACAACCAAACAGCTTAATAGTTGGCAAATCGGATTTTGTTTTTATTGTTTTCGTATTTGTAATTCTTTAACACAACAATAACTAATAATTGTAATGGCTAAAAAATGTATTTTCGTTCGGTATTAACAAACTGTTAAGTCATTTTGGGGATGTTTCTTGCACTCGCTTTGTCGAGGATTCTTCATACAATCTGCAGGGAGTCAACAGCTTTAATATTAGGTCTGTTTCTTTCAGAAAATCTATTTAAATGCTTATAAAGTTTTACCACAAAAAGTATTTTTTGAAGCGAAACTGTGGTGATTGAGAGAAAGAATATGAGATGTGAATATTAAAGCAACTGATCATTCCCACCACAAAAAAAGTTTCAAGCTTATTTCGTTCTACGCAAGTTGTCAAAATTTCTCAATGTAACACTGGGAGAGCATGGAAGATTTCTTTCTCAGCTATCGAAATCATAATCACAACCATGATTTAACTAACATGCTTAGAGCGATGCCAAATGGTGCCTCTGTCTCTATTATTTGCTTGTTCGCAAATTGGCAAAATCGAACAAAACAAAACGTAATAATTTGGGTATGAAGAAAAAACCAAACCAAAGTGACAACTTTTAATATATCAGCCGATGCTGATTTATACAAAAACTTATTGCACTAACCACATCTGGCCAGTTCACACGATTCCTCATTTTGTACAACTTGGCTTTATTTCTTCAAAGTATGATCAAGTGAACACTAGAAACAAACGCTTGAGAACATAAAAAATTTGATGATTTGACGGCTTCAAAATTTGTCAGCATTAGATGTGTGGCAACATGATATAACGCTTGATAGTTACAAGTTGAATGTTGTCCACCAATACTGAGCAACCTGTGGAGTTGTGTGAGCTGGCCTACAAGCTAACTTAGGGGACGTCCATAAATTAAGTGAGGTGTTTTTTGAAAATTCAGATCCCCCCTCCCCTCGTTGAGATTTGGTGAGTTCTAGTGGGATCCCCCGCTCCCTTCCATGAGACTTGCCTTATAATTTTTAGATGTTATCTACTATAATAATGTATACTCTCTGCGCTAAAAAGTTGAGGTGAGATTTTCGCTGACCCCCCTTTCACATGGTGAGATTTGGTGAGACTTTGCCGGATCCGCTCACCCCTATTTTGACTCACGTAATTTATAGATGGCCCCTTATTACATGTTGTTTCTCATCCGAGTATTTTTTCCTTTTAAGTTGTCAAAGCCAAGCAAAACAAAAATTGTTAATAAACTTAACACACTTCTTTTTGTTTGGCTGTGATTATTATTTTGACGGCTATTGCATTTTGAAATATTGACTTGTAGAGATTTACACGATTGAAACATGGCTTATTCTACTTTCACTCTAGTAGCTGTAAAACTGTAGTTGTAATTCTTTGCGAGCGTGTGAATGCGGTAGTTAATTATTTTCCCTACAGCTTATTTACATTTACAGCGCGATTATTTATTTAGTTTGCTTTTTATCACTTTTTATTTGTGAAATTCGATAACGAAAGTTCCCTATTACAATCGTATACCTAAATATCGTAGAAATTTCAAGCAAAAGTTTATTCAATTGTTCCTTTTAATAACATTGGATGCAGCATTTGATTCAAAGTTGTGCAGGGGATAAATTTTTGGCGGTGAGTAAAAAAATGGGCAAATAATATTTATGAAAAGTGTTCTATTATAGGGCTCACACACCAGTTTCACTAGCCAGATTCTTTCGCCTAATTTCTTATTGGCAAATTAGATTTTTAAAATATACCAATCATTATAAAGGGCTAAAATGAATATCCAATTAGGATACGATTTTAAATCGTACTTAACCTAACATTTCACCGGTTTGAAAAAAGTATGTGTAATGAATGGGTCAGGCGCCAAGGACACGCAAACGAATACACTCGCGTAAACACGTCTGTACTCGTTGACGGACAAACCGAAAGACCTGGAAAATTAGCGTTTAATAGAAGTTTTCGGCTTGCATTGAAGTCTCAGTTTGGGACATGTTTACTTTAAGGATCTCTACTCATTTTTTAAGAGGGATTGGGATCCTGGCAGTGTTGCCCAAGTAGCACAAGAATTGGATGCCTGGGGACCAATCAAAAATTGAGGCAGGCATCCAGTTCAGAAACTGCATCCACGGTTTTCAAAAAAACCTTTATAAGTTGGGAACCTCAGAATCGAATACCAAAAAATGAAAGCCATATGAAAGGTAATTTAATAAGCTAATATTGGTATTGGTAAAAAAGATGTTTTAAATATAGGGTCCTGATCAAAAATTCAAAGAAGCAAATGACTAAAAAATTAAGTAGATATTTCTTGGACTATTATATTTTAATATATTCAAAATCTTGAATCCGTGAACTCTAATCTTATGCATATGTGCAGTATTTTTGAGTTTGGAACTAATGAATTTTTGAAATAACTTACGGATTCCGCGAATACCTTCATAAATTAATTAATGCAATAATTTTTGAAATTTTTCGATTACTTGAACTATGAAATTCTAAAACTTTTGGGATCTTAAAGTTTTCGAGCTCTAAAAATCGTATTTGTTCTCTTCTAAAACTCATTAAATTTTTGACAGTTAAATTCTCGAATTCCAAAATTTTTAAATTCTTGCAATTGTGGATTCCTGTATTTTAGAGCTCTTGAACTCTAGAAATAACTAATTTTCGAGTTCTTGGACTTTTCATTTCATGTTTTTTAAAATCCTTCAATTTTTATTGTATTGAACTCTTAAAGTTTCTTAAAAACTTAAATTCTACAAAATGTTAAATTTTTTGATAATTCTATATTCCATCAATTTTTTAAATATTTTCTCGAATTTAATCGATTTTGGGTTTTTTATTATTTTAAATGTTTTTGGCTCGTTGATTGTTGGATTTTCAGTTTACTGGAATTTTTTAGATTTTTGGCTCATAATTCTTTTACATTATCCTGACTTTTTATTCTAACTCATGATTTTGAAAACTTTTGTTTATGTTTTCTATATCAGTTGGCAAAATTATTCTTCTGAATTTTTTTTTTATAGAAATTGATTTCCCATGGGAACTTACTTAATCCGTTTTCTTTCATATATCATATAAATTTATTAACACCTTATAATTTAGAATATGTATAATAATATTCATAAAAAGATTTTTATCAAAACAAAGAAATCTCTCACAAATTTGCACACTTGAAAATGCGCATAATGAAATGGTTGTAAGCTAACCACCGTTGAGGAGCAAAAACTAACTTTAACGTCATGCGAGTTTACTTTTTTCGCCTCACACTTGCGATTTAAATCAATTTGATGCAATTTGAAATTCTATAGATTACCATCCAAGTTAAAGAAAAAAGTGGCGTAGGTACAAAATTTTTACGTGATACAGGAAGAGAATTTTTGATGGCAGAATTCACCTGTCTTTTTTTTTTAGCTGATCTCAAATTCCCAGGCAAAATTAAACCAAGAAAGAATAAAAGTAACAATAACGAAAACTAACTACCATAATAACAATAATCATGTTGTACTTGTATTTTACTTATATATAAAAAAAAATTATATAACATACTATTAAAGCGAAAAATAAATTATATCCCCCGATTTTATTGTCAGAAAGCTCTTTCGCTCTCTTCTAACAAGTTCTTTGTAATCTTGGATCTAACAAAGTTGGCTAACTGGTTACTCATTGTTGTTGTTATAAATAGTAAATGAATGCTTCAATGGTTTGGATGATACCAACTACATACATATATTTCTCATGATGCCATTGCATGAGCTTAGATTAAAATAAAATGATCTTAGTTAGTTGTTATTAGAACTTTTTACTTAGTGCGATTGCAAGATATTGTATAGGTCAGAAAAAATTTTATTGCAAATCTGGTGGTTGATGTTAAAAAGGTGTTATCAGGCGCATGTCCATTTAAATCATTCCCCCATTCTGCAATTCGTTTGATATGGGTATTGAAAATTTTGCTTTTAGCAAGAATTTTATTTAAAAAAAAGTAAAAGAAAATAAATGTCTCCCTTTTAAGAATTGATGAATGATGTGCTTCAAATTTTCGGCATTACGTTTGTCATATTTTGTCTTGAAGTTTGAAAAATTAAAATTTATTATTACCATAATTTTTCGTGCCCAACTGGTATGCGTACTTTGTGCTATTTTAGTTGGCATGGTGCTCATTTCTAGCACTTCATAATTATGTTGTTTTGAACAAAAAGTGTACGTTACTTAAAAAAATATTTACTATTATTTTGCCGCAACCTGTTTAAGAATTTTTACATTTTCATGTACATATTTGAAAATATTTTGTTTAACCCATCATTAATCAATACGTGTTAGGCCTGCTTTTTCAATTCACAAGAAAAAAATCAAACAAAATAGTACTATTATTTAGAATTATGTTATAGTTAAGCATGAACGTATAATTTATCACGAAACTATAGTTTTGTTCTTTAACATAGTACAAGTACGTGCAGAACATCTGCCTTAGAACATAAACAAGGAAGTAATTTTTTTTGTTTGACTCTCGTGTTTAATTATTTTCTTGAAAAAATAGACAAAGAAACATCAATATAATAATTGTTAATTATAGGTTACGCATGTTCTTTTAAATATTCGCCAATGCGTAATTTCTTTAAACGCCTATTTTTTAAATGCTTTTAATTTGTACCTATATTGTTTTTTGTTAGTTTTTTTTTTTTGTATCTTATACAATTTTTTAACAAAAAACTTGCTTAAAAAACTTGACAAAAAATAGTTAAAATTATAATTTTTTTTTTTTTGTGCTAATCATTTTTCTCATCTTCAATTTTAGTGCAATTTTAACTTCCATAAATCTCACTTGGCAAAATTTGTCTAAATTTAAGTAGGTTAATTACCTTAACAAGGCCTTCCTTATTATAATTAATTTATCCAAAATACTAGAACATATTCATATGTTTATATTGAAGACTGAATTTTCTCATTAAATAATGCAAAAATAAAAAAATAAAACACTAAATAAAGCTCACCTTCACCGTTCACCGGCACGTGACATACAATATATGATGACATTTAGCTCCCTGCAATTAGCAACAGAGCAACGTCAAAAAGTAATTAAATTCTATTGCCACATTCAACAGTTATTAACAATTAGATTGTAAATCTATGTCATATGTTTAACAAATATTTAAACAACAACAACACTTGCTAAGTAAAGTGCAGAAAAAAAAACCCAGTTTTTGCCTGTTTCAAACAAAAAATTGAGCTTTTGTCTGAGATCATTACAATGATTGCAATTAATTAACATATCACAGACAGACATTAATTTACACTAAAGTATTTTGCAAATACTAAAATGCAGCTCACTTTATTTAAAAATACTCGTTCTCGTGTATATGCAAAATTTACAAATCAGCGATTTCACAACTTTTTCAGCGACACAAAATAATTCTGAATTATTAACACTCTCTTAATAGACTTTTTATAATTCGTTCCTAAAAATTTTACATATCAAATTTTTTTTTTCTGCCTAAAACTATGCCGCACATTTCGCTGATTTCTACAGCTGGCATAACTTATGATTTTATACATGTTTTTATTGCATAGTTTTAGACGCTTTTAGTAACCATATTTTATGTATGCATAATTTTGTGAAACAATAATAATAATAACGCAAAATCTTTAACAGCAAGTAGGTACTAATCGCAAAATATATTCAATAAATTTTATTAAAACAGTGGGATCACTGTTTAATATGTTAAGAAACGCTGTTGCAATTTATAAAGTGTTTAATTTTTTATCTTTCTCAATTAGCATTTAAAAAAATAAATTGTTTGCCAGTCTCTCAATTAACACTACCTTTAATATGAAAAAAAATATTCCTATGCCTATGAACTAAGTTATTACAACAAAAATAAAATTTACATTTTATGAGTTCATGCGTAAAGTAAAGTAAAGTGCAAAAGTTTAACTGTGCTACTCAAAAAAGCACCATTCAAACAAATAACTAAAGCTATTGCAAGCAACATATGGCGACGTGTAAGTGGGCTAAGAAAGAAAAATCAAGGTCATTGTTAACAAATTAGTCCAATTTTGAATGATGTCACGCATGCTTGACGTTTACGATCATATAAAGTTAACTTTTATTATTACGCATATGACTTCATCAAATTTAGTTTGTTTCTTGCGAAAGTTAACATTTGCTCTCAAAGGGATTTAATTGCATTTTTGTTTTGAGCAACTCTTTAGCAGCATCTAGGGTTACCAGATGCCCTGTCTACAAAAGTAGTGCATGTGAAAAAATTACAATTTTCTAATAAAAACCAAAAAAAAAGGTCCTCGTTTTCTACGAAAAACACCAGCAAAATGAAAACAATATTTGATATACACTTTTTTTTTTTTATAATGCAAACATCAAAAGTAGTGAAAAGTATGTAATTTCTCCCAAAAGTAGTCCATTTCAAGTGAAAAGTAGTAAAATTGTTTTGCCTTGCAAAAGTAGTGCATTTACTACTAAAGTATGTCATCTGGTAATGTTGAAGTGGATATTAAGTTAAATGATTGCGATCTCAACTATCTACTGATAGCGTCATCTAAATATTAAAGTTTTTTAATAAAATTTTCACAATTTTATGCATTTTAAGTTCCCAATGCTTTAAACCAGTTAAGGGCACTTAGTGGCTCTATTTGCTCACATTGCTCTAAGCGTTATTCGACGCACAAGCAAGCGAAAAAAATTCGCAGAATTTCAACGCTATCGAGGCACAAAATTCGCAGAATTTCAACGCTATCGAGGCACAGCAATGACTTGAATTCAAATGAAAACAAAAACAAAACACAAAGGCATAAATGATGGCGCCGTATTGTGTCTTGACGAATGTAGCAATTGTTTTTGTTTGTAGTGTAATTTGGTTTTTTTTTGTGCTAATGGCAATTTTTGAAATGAAAGTAAAAAAAACTTTCAAATTTCGTTTGTTGTTGCTTGATGTTGTTGTTTTGCTCTTTTGTTAGATTTTTGTGCCCACCGCTGCTTTAAACTGTTAGAGAAACACATAATTTTATAAACGCGGAGCCTTACAAAATCAACGCAAAGCTTGCATCCCACCTAGGTACAGGTCTTGGCCTAAAAATTATGATGCTGTCGTCTACTACATCTAGAAGTAGCACGCATTATCTCATTGGTGAGGGTACCAAATGGCAAATAGAGATTATTGTCTCCCCTTTATTAACATAAATAGTAACATGCACCACTTTTAAATTATTTGTATTATTCTTAAGCCTTAACCAAAATAGACGTGACGAGACGATAGCAATTGAACGAGCGTTTGCACTCGTTTCGTCTGTTTTGACATTTAAGACTTAACCAAAATAGGCGTGACGAGACGGTAGCAATTGAACGAACGTTTGCACTCGTTTCGTCTGTTTTGACATTTAACCCAAAATGTTACGCTAGCCAACGAACCAAAAAAGCTGTTATGACGAGTAGCAACGTTTTGAAGTTCGGTTCTTACGGAACAACTCGTCTCGTCAAAATGTTTCGTTCACTTTCGATCAATTACCTTGGTTAATTTTGGCTATCAACATTGGTTTACATACACTCGAACTTACTCGTTACGTCTCGTCTCGTCTATTTTGGTTTAGGTTTTAGGCGTAGTCTCTGTTAAATTTAACAAAAGCTGCGTTTTATTCGCCAACACTATATATGAGCGAAAAAAAGAGCAAGTTGCTAAGTTTGCTACTCGTTGTTTATGCGAGCACTCGTTTGTTATTCTTTCTATTTTTTTTTTCACATCAAATTGCTGCTTTTTGCCACCTGACACTTTCACTCTACATTTCAAAATACAAAATCGCTGGGTAGCCGTGACGTTTCAGCAACTTGCTATGTGTACATAGCAACTATAATTTTACTCGTTAAATTTGCGATTTTGTCTTTATAGTCGCTAGTTAGGTATAGATAACTAACAGCAGATGGCGAATCAAACGCGGGTAAAATTTCAACAGTTTTTATCCTCTTCACTTTAATAACATTCTGAAAAGTTTTAATGATTGCAAGCTTAACATTTTTACTTAAGAACTACCTACTTTTGCAACAAAATCAAAATTTTAACAAAAACTTTTTTAAAGCTACACCTCATAATAAAATTTTTCAAATTACTTAAATGTTAAAACGAATCCAATAACATAATCTCATTAGAATTTATATGTGTAACATCTCTAAAACATGATAGATTTCATCTCTATGAAAAATGAAATCAAACCATATGTAGAAAAAAAAATTAGTAACAAATTGCTATCAACAAAACAAGGCCCGAAGAAATTTTTAATACCGTTTTACAATAAACAAAACCAAAATACAAGAATACAAGAAAAATTTGTTAGATATTTCAGCGAACAAGCAATTAATCATTATCTCTCAGATAGCTTGCAGCCTTTAATCATAGCGGTAACCCAAAAAAATCTCTGAAATGAACTTTATGCGTTACGTGGACCGTTACAAAGTTAAACATTTAAATTCATCATCTATGTATCTGTAATTAATTCGAAATAATTTTGAAGAGCTCATCTTCTAGCTGGTATGTGTGTGCTCGTACAAAACAATTGGAAAGCTAAAGAAAAGTTATTTATTTTGTTTTTTTTGTTTTTCTTAGGCATAAGACATGCTTGAAATTCCTGCTGTCAGTAGTTGATTTTGTGTTCTTTGGCTCTTCAGCATTTCGTGACATTAACCATGAATCGGGTAGAGTGGTAGCAAACAATTGACGCCATTAGACCTTAAAAGGTTGCGGCGTCTTCTTGGACAAATATGTAAAATGTTTGATGTCGCAGCAGCAGTAGTTGGTTGATGGTTGCTTGGTGTTATTGCATGTGATTGACAGTTAAGACACGAAGTCACGATGGTGACAAAAAGTAAACAATCATAGACATAGGTACTTATATATGGACTTAACCCATTAGATACCGAGGTAGTTAGTTTTTAATTTTTAAATTAATGCTATAGAGATATACCTTTTAAGTGCATTGCAACGTGTTAATTTGTTAGAAGCAGTGGAATAGATGGTGTGAAATTATCGGCTGGATTTAAAAAGTAAATATGGATTTGGAAAAAAAAACACTCAAAATAAACTGTTTCACAACTTATTCTTGTGGCCAAATAATTTGCTTCTTGACAGTCCCAATAAATGACTAAAAGAATTTACTAACTTTCAAATTATAAACTAAAACGTTATTCTATTGACTCCTCTAAACAGAATTCAGGTTAATTTTTGCCATTCGGATAGAAAAAAATAAAATATATATATTCTTAACTCTTCTGAATAATATTGTTAAACGGGCGTTTAATTTTAACACCACCAGTTATTGTCAGAGTTTTTCCTCTTTTTTATTTTAAGATAATAAAGTCAAGTACCACTTTGCTTTGTTAAACCACTGATGGTGCCTTCCTTTGCTGACTTCTATTTATGACTTGTTAAAAATCTTCCAAAGCAAACAACTCAACATCATAGACTTCAACTGTTCATTGTAACTTAAAACTGCTGCTTCCACCTTAGAGCTGCAGAAATACAAAGTTGGGGCGTCAACTTGAAACTCCCTCTGCAGCAAACAGTGAACAAAGTTCTTTGCGCAAAATTTTCTTCTATAGCCAAACAATTTAGCAGTTATGGAGTTAAGTTACTGCATCACCGTTTTGTATTCGTACTAAACTAACAAAATAACATTCACATAATTTAAATTCTTTACTGCCAACGCATAGAAAGTATGCGGTTTGAATATGAAATACGAAAACTCTTGGCCATAAGACGTACTGAGCGCATGAATTGTGGCATCTTTTTAGGTAACCATAGTGGTAGCTCGAAATTGTTCTTCGTTTCAGGTAGCATTTTATGTAGCGGCAGCGTGTTGTAATTATGTTGGCAGTTGGTTAGTTATTGTGGGCTGAAAATTGCATAAATATGTACATACTCGTATACTGACTATACCGTTAGGCCACAAAATAAGTAATGGAGCTTACGGTAGATTTTTCAAAGACGTATTACGCTAAGTACAACTTCAAATTAATGGTAATAAGAAAAACATTTACACGAAACGATTTTACTACTTAAAATTTTTCAATAGAAAAACAATTCAACATCAGTAAAGATGGTCATAATTAAAATATCGCTGCATATTTAGAATTATTTTTAAAGCTGAGTTTAAATTTAGAAACAGCTTTTGAACATATACTTTATAGAGATTACAATGTTGTAATATTACAATATTTTGCGAAGTGCTAACTTATGTTGTTATTGTTTCCCATATAAATGCAAATACCACCAGAGTCGATAAATTTAAACATGCCCTTACGCATGTTTTCTTGAAGCACAAATATTTACTGTAACTGTGGAGTAACATTTCCACAGATCTTTGTAGGCACAATCCAGACAAAAGCCTTATTCTCTTCGCTCATAATCAGATTTAATTTTTTTTTGCAAACCAAAATTCAGTAGTCAAAAAGACGCTCTCACAGTTGTACAATGTGACACATTGTAATTTTATCACATTGCAATTTTATTATGAAGTGTGAATTGCTTAATTATGTTGAAGTATGACTTTGATTTTTAATGTAAGGTTTCTAAAAAGAAATTCTCGTTACAACTTACACACGTAAAATTTTAACCTCAAAGCTGTCATTCTTTTTAATTCAAAGATAAAAGGATTTATTAACATCCAAGTTATTTACAATGATATCTTTGATTTTATCTGTTAAATACGCATTTTTACGCATCACTACACGCAGCTGCGTCTGCTAATGAGCAAAGAAATAAATTTGCATGTTAATATATTCAGCATTTTATTTTTAATTTTATGGAAGTTTTTTTTTTTGCGCATGCGTGGCTTAACTCAATCCAACTAGAAACGCATGCACATATTGTTTATGATTTGTGCATGACAATGCGTTGACATTTCAGTGTCAGAATGCTCAATGCAAAATGATAATGGAAAAAACAACTTGTTGATATTTGCAATGTCATTGCAATGCCGATGGACAGGATGTGCTAAATGCATTTATTTTACAAACAATGATTAAATTTTTTAAATTACTTTTGTTATGAGCCGTTCTTACAAAGCTTATATTTTAAATGAAGAAAATTAAACCACTACTGGATAAAGTAATTTATCATACACATTCAACCTGATATATTGCAGCTTATTTGTCAAATTCATTATGGGTACTTGTGTGTGTCTTAATTTTGTTATCTTAGCGTGTACCTATTTTATTATTAATTGTTTTAACACTATCAAATGAAAATAAACGAATATATGAAGCAAAAGAATTCAATGCAAAATTAATGATCAACTGAGAGAAAAAATTCTCATACATTTTCTTTAATAGCGTATCGTTGATCTGAAATACCTTTGTCGTTCGTAGGCAGCCTTTGTTGTCTTTTATGTTTGCAGACATCCATGCACATGTACTTGATGGCCCATTAGGAAAAAAACTTTGGAATATTTAAACTCAAAGTGCAGTTGTTATAAATACTAAAGTTTTACAAACTTACGTCAACAACAATATCTTTTTAGAATCATTGTAAGTGAATTTGAGTCCTAAGTATTTTAGAAAGATTTCCCCAAAACAAAAAAATTAAGCATTAAAGCATTAAGCAATTAAAAAATTATATTCTGAAGAAATTTTCGTCGTCTTCAGCCCCAATTATTATCCGTGTGTTTTTGATTCTTTGTTTTTGAGGGATTTTTCAAAAAATCAAAATTTTTTTCCTATTTTTCGAAAAATTATTTTCTAACGAAACTTCTTATTAAGAAATCAGGGACAATTCGTTTCCTAAACTTTAGCAATATTAAAAATTCTTTGACAAAGATGTTTCGTGAACTTTTCGGAAAATGTAAGGGGCCCTTTTCGATTCAATGCATTCTTCAATACAATTTATTCAATTGCCAATCGCATTACTTTCGCATCGCATTACAGAATAGGACCCCAGAACTCGATTTGTTGTCTTTGTTTAAACTTAGTTCCAATTCAGACCGGACAATAATTGATAGTAACTCTGCCGACTACTATCTTTCCTCTCACTCTCTTGTATCTGCTTTGCTGAAAACCTCGGCATAACAATCAGCAGATTCGCTAGCCTTTATTGCAGCGTATGAAGTGGGGCTTTAAAAAAAAATTCCTTGGCTTCTATTATTAAATGATTTTAAAATTGAAAAAAAAAAAATACTTAAGAAATGTTCTGCATGAGCTTCAATTTGTTGCATCAAAAAACTTTGTTTCCCAAAGGGTTATCAACAATTTTTCTTGATATGCACTCATAATTCGTGCAATGACCTTTTATTTCAATAGAAGTTAGTGCACACAACACACAAACGCAACATCAGCACAACTACTTCGACAGCAACAGCCAGCAATAACTGCATCATTAGAGCTTGCAACGTGCATTAGAAGCATTGCTATAACTTTAAGAAGAAATTGTTCCTTCCTAAGCTGTCTTCATATTCTTTTAAATATTTTCTATTCAAGTAAAAAAAAAAAAATTATTAAAATTTAAATTTAAAATATAAAAAACTATAAGTATACCTTAACTCATCATTTCAAAAGCGCTGGTAGCCGATGTTAGTATATGACTATTTATATATTTACTCTTTAAAGTTCTATAAAACTTTTCTGAAATATTTCCCAAATTATTGAAAGGCTTTTTTATTTTTCCGTTTGAAATTTCTTAAAAGTTGAAAACATAAATGAGCTGTACTCATGGCTTCGCATGAAATATAAGTTCACTTTTATTTTGGCGTGCATGTTCTAAGCTTCTGCACATTTTTATTTCACACAAGTGCAATGGAACTATATCCTAAGACATAAGTAAGACAAAGATAAAAAAAACTGAAAAAGAAAAAAACAAGACCTCTGCAAACGACCTTTGCTGCAAGTTGCTCATGCGCGCATGCGATAAAAATCACGGAAGAGCATTCAATGCTGCTGCTGCTTTCTGCTCCAATAGATTGGATTGCATTGCAACAGAGCAAAAAAAAAAAACACAAATAAATAGACGTAGTATTAGAGATATAAACAATAAAAAGAAGAAGAAGTCAAAATAAGAAGACGAAAAAGCGACAAGCACGTATAAAATATCGAAGGTATGATTTAAAAGTTGACTTGTGTGGCGATTGATTTGTTACGATAGCCACACACTTGAAAGATTATTGAGATTTGATTTAATTTTTTTTTTTCTCAAAGATAACATGCCATGAGTATCATTTCTATATCCGATTTGTTCGATACTTTTGTAAGGCGAAAATAATAGCATAGTTTCTTTTGTTTGATGTTATTTTTGGATATAATTTTACCATATTACATCACCATACTACATCACTCAGTTACCATATTACATCAATTAGTGGTATTTCGTGTTTCTATAGGAAATAACAAAATATCGCACAAAATGGCAAATTGCAAAATTACTACATTGTAAAGTTAACGCATTACATATACACGAGCTAATATGATACTGTGAACACCTCTAGTTAAAATTTTCAGGTATGATAAAGTAGCTTCGCGTATATGTTTGACTATATGTTACATATTGATTTGCTTATAAAAAAACCAATTTTAAATTTGTTTAGGAAAAGGATTATGCACATAATTAGCATTATTTAAAAAAAAACGTTGCCTAGAAGTATGTAACATAAAACCTTTACCTAATGTTAATGCATAAAAGTATCGATATTTTATTCTAACAAAATTGATAATTTTGCCACAAAACTCACCCTCAGTTTGAAAATTAATTTTAAATAATTCGAACGAACAAAATTACTCATATATATAAATTTATATTTTATCTTTTCAGATATCGATGAATGCCAAGATCCAGCGATAGCAGCACGTTGCGTAGAAAATGCTGATTGTTGTAATTTACCTGCACACTTTTTGTGCAAATGTAAAGATGGTTATGAAGGCGATGGTGAAGTCCTATGCACAGGTATGCACAAATTAAACGCAATTAAGATATAACAATAATTCCTATATGTATCTCCATTCGGTATATTTTAAAATTTTGATTTGTATTGTTTTAACCATGTTTCCTCAAGTAGTAGAGTATTTTTGAAAATACAATTGAATTCTTGTCACATGATATACCCCAAAAAAAAAAAAAAAAACTTGCACACGGATTATGTATAATATGAATCTTACCTAAATGAACTTTAAAATGCTGCGCCCAAAATTTCGGTTCAGAAATGGGTTACAACTATTGGGAAGTCGATAAGCAATAAAAATTAATTTCAAAATTAATGAATGGATCATTGGTTATTGATTTTTGCCATAACCTCTATTTTATTTTTTTGCATAATGAAATTCCATTTTCAAATGATTATATATTGTATTATATTGACTTCCTGAGGATCGTAGTTTTTTTTCTGACTACAAGTTGGGGTTACAGCAAGTCAAAGTCTGTGCATGTAAATAACATTCATCAAAGAGCCTTAACTTTTCTTTCTTGTGCAAGGAAAAAAAATTTCTAGTCCCCTAAATGTAAAAGGATTCGTCAAAAAAAAAATAACTCTTTATTTGTTTAATTTATGAAATGGTTAGTATTATTAATATTTTTGAGTTTTGGGTGAACTTTATTAGGAGAATTGCATAGAAGCCAAAAATTATCGTACAAATTCCTTCGTACAAATTTAAACTAACATATGGACATTTCCACGAAAACGGAAGTTTTTGTCCCGTGCGACACCTTGGTTTTTTGCAATTATCTTGAAAACGAAAAATTGCTGAAATCAACCTTAGCACCGATTATAAAGCTAATTAGGAGCTATAAGTTAAACCTATTGTCAAAATAAAAATCCTTTTTATTTTGACCTTTTTTTTTACTTTAAATGTGTTTTACGGTCGAACGGGACCCATGGAAATGCCCATATGCTTAGGAACGCAAAATTAACCAATCTTAAATTCGCAGAGAAGTTAGATATCTATATTCGTATTGTTTTTTTATATCTTCATGCAAATAATGATCTTATAATTTCTTTATTTTTCCCCTACACAGATATCGATGAATGTCGAAATCCCAGTGCATGCGGCGCCAACGCCCACTGCATCAATACACCCGGCAATTATACGTGCCAATGTCCTGAAGGCTACAATGGTAATCCATATGATGGCTGTATGGACGTCGATGAATGTACATACCCGAACGTATGTGGTCCAGGCGCCATTTGTACGAATCTTGAGGGCAGTTATCGCTGCGACTGCCCTTCAGGTTACAATGGTGATGGACGCTCCGAACAGGGTTGTCTTGATGTAGACGAATGTGGACGTTCACCATGTGGACGTAATGCTAATTGCTTAAATACAGATGGTAGCTTTAAATGTTTATGTCCAGATGGTTACTCCGGTGATACAGGACAAGGTTGTGAAGGTAAGTAACAAGCAAGCAAAAACGAGTCGTAGCGATTTTTTTTAACACATAACAAACTTCTAATTTATTTTCATACTTGCTCTTCATGAATGAATTTCAAATAAAACATATAAATGCACGATTTTTATATGGGAAACATTAAACAAAAAATAAATCAAAACAATGGCTGCACTTTCATACACATCTACATACATTACACTCATACACTTATAAAAAAAAAAAAAAACTTTTAACCACATCAACTGCAACTACGCGCTTTTTATTTTTTATGCAATTTCGCACTATCGCTGATAAAAAAACAAAAAATAAAATAAAAACCTCAAAATATCGACTCAAAAGACGTCGACGAATGCGCCACTAACCAACCATGTGGGCTGGGTGCTGAATGCGTGAATATGGGCGGTAGCTTTCAATGTCAATGTCCGCCGGGTTTTGTGCTTGAAGACGCGATTATTGGATCTGGATTAATGGCGTATAGTAGGCAACATTTAAATGGCGCTGGGCTTGCTTGTATCGATGTAGATGAATGTAATTTGGCCGGTGCGGCCTCATGTGGCACTAATGCAAAATGCATAAATTTTCCTGGCTCATATCGTTGCCTTTGCCCGAGCGGATTTCAAGGACAGGGTTATTTGCATTGTGAAAGTTAGTATTGTAACGTATTGTATTCTCTTAATGTTTAGTGCATGTTGCAAGCTTTGAGTATCATACTGAGTAGCTTTCTTCTTTTATTATAATAATAGCTTTAAACTTTCATTTCCTCCACATGTAGCTTTAAAGCTTTTTATGCTTCAACTTATCTTTTCAAATAGCTGCTAGTTTTTATTTCCCTCACGTCTAGCCTTAATGCTTTATTTATTTAAACAGACTTTTTGATTTTTTCCCCTGTTTTTGCAGCTCTAAAGGTCTTGCTTACCTTGAAACAAAATCTTAAGTTTTACATTTTTTAGTCCTTTTTTCTAATTAAGTTTTATGTTTTCAAAGCCTTTATTTTGATCTTTTAAGGCTTCAAGCTTTTATTTTTAAAACAATTAGTCTAAAGCTTTTTTCCTTTAAATCAACGCATGCTATGTCTGTCATTCTAGTATTCTTTGCATCTTGGTATAAAAAGCTACCACATCCCACCATAAATCTTAAGCTTTGCAGATGCTATTTTTTCGTTAAAGCCTTTGCTTATTTTCATGTGTATTTATGTATATTGAAGCTTCGTCGTGCCTCTCTTCACGCTATTCTCCATACCTTCCGTAGATAGTATCTTAAGTTTATTGAAATTTACCTTTGATAATTTTTACTAATTAATTCAACTTTTCGGGTCGAATTGTGAATGTCTCTCGCTACATTCCATTTCCTCGAAAACATAAAAACTCCTCCTCCTCTTCACGCTCAACTTTAGATATCAACGAATGCCAGGATAATCCATGCGGTGAAAACGCCATCTGCACAGACACTATCGGTAGCTTCGTATGTACCTGTAAGCCAGATTATACTGGCGATCCCATCCGTGGCTGTGCCGATATCGACGAATGTACCGCGTTAGATAAACCTTGCGGAGATCATGCTATTTGCGAAAATGCTGTACCCGGTTATAACTGCAAATGTCCACAAGGCTTCGATGGCAAACCTGATCCTAAAGTGGCCTGTGAACAAGTGGATGTCAACATTTTATGCCGCACCAACTTCGATTGCACTAATAATGCCGAATGTATTGAGAATCAATGTTTCTGTCTGGATGGTTTTGAGCCCATTGGCTCTAGCTGTGTAGATATCGATGAATGTCGCACGCACATTGATGCCTGCGGCCCTCATGCACAATGTATCAACACACCCGGTTCACATCGTTGCGATTGTGAAGCGGGCTACGTGGGAACACCACCGCGTGTTGCCTGCAAAGAACCCTGCGAAGATGTACGCTGTGGCGAACATTCGTACTGTAAACCGGACGGTAATGAGGCTTACTGTATGTGCGAAGATGGCTGGACTTTCAATCCCAGCGATATTTCAGCTGGCTGCGTGGATATCGATGAATGTGATGTGGTACATGGTCCCTTCGGCAGTTGTGGCATTAATGCTACATGCAAAAATTCACCAGGTGGTTTCAGTTGTGCTTGTCCGGCAGGTTTTTCCGGAGATCCCCAAACAAAGTGCGTTGATGTCGATGAATGTCATGTGGGCAATAAATGTGGCGTTGGTGCTGAGTGCGTCAATATGAATGATGGCTATACCTGCCGTTGCCCCGCCGATACTATCCCTGATCCAGATCCCACAGTACGTTGCGTATCAATTGTCAGCTGTACGCAAGATAAAGATTGTCCTGGTAATGCTGTATGTGATGCCACGAAACGATGTCTCTGCCCTGAACCAAATGAAGGTAATGATTGTCGACATCCTTGCGAGGCGAAAAATTGTGGCGCTCATGCGCAATGTATGCTCGCCAATGGACAGGCTCAATGTCTTTGTGCTGAAGGATTTACAGGTAGTCCCGATACACCAGGCGGTTGTAATGACATCAACGAATGTAAGGTAAATCCTTGTCCTGCGAATGCAATTTGTACAAATACACCTGGTGGCTATTTATGCCAATGCCCTACAGGTGCAAGTGGTGATGCCTATCGAGAAGGTTGTGTTACAGCTAGGGAGCCCAATAGCTGCTCCGATTCTAACCCTTGCGCTCCAGGTGAAAGTTGTGTCACCGATTCCTACACTGGGAATGGCGTATGTATCTGTCGCCAAGGCTATGAACGTAATGCAGAGTCTGGTCAGTGTCAGGATGTAGACGAGTGTTCTGCTGATCGTAAGAAACCTGCCTGTGGCCTTAATGCGCTTTGTAAAAATTTGCCTGGTAGCTACGAATGTCGTTGTCCGCAAGGTTTCAATGGCAACCCATTCGTTATGTGTGACATCTGCGATTCGCCCGAATGTCAATGTCAAGCACCCTACAAACTTATAGGCAATAGCTGTGTACTAGCTGGATGTTCAAATGGTGAAAAGTGCCCTGCTGGTGCCGAATGTATTTCTATTGCAGGCGGCGTTAGCTATTGTGCCTGCCCTAAGGGCTACAAAACACAAGCGGATGGTTCATGTGTCGACATTGATGAATGTGCCGAACGTGGCTCACAGGTCTGTGCCTATGGCGCTGAATGTATCAATAAAGTAGGCGGCTTTACTTGTATGTGCCCCGAAGGTTATAACGGCGATCCGTACAATGGTCTCTGTGCACCAGCCCAACGAAAATGTGCCGCTGACAAAGAATGCAGTGGAAATGAAAAATGTGTGCAACCCGGTGAATGTGTTTGTCCTCCTCCCTTCTTTTTGGATCCATATGACAACAACAAGTGTAAGAGTCCTTGTGAACGATTCCCTTGTGGCATCAACGCTAAGTGCACTCCCACGGATCCGCCACAATGCATGTGTGAAGTAGGCTTCAAAGGTGATCCACTTATGGGCTGCACAGATGAAGATGAATGCGCGCACTTACCATGTGCTTACGGTGCCTATTGTGTCAACAAAAAGGGTGGCTACCAATGCGTCTGCCCCAAAGGCTTCACTGGTGATGCCTACAAAAGTGGTTGCATTATCGAATCGGGACAGCCGAAAAGTAAATGCCTTGGCAATGACGATTGTGCCAGTAATTTGGCCTGTGTCGAGGGTACCTGTGTCAGTCCATGTTCGAGTCTACTTTGCGGTCCAAATGCTTTCTGTGAGGCTGATAATAATGCCGGTTGGTGCCGTTGCCGTGTTGGTTTCATCAAAGATCCCAATGGTGACTGTGTTTCGCAATGCAAAGATATCATCTGTGGTGAAGGTGCACTCTGCATACCCACCTCAGAAGGACCAACGTGCAAGTGTCCACAAGGTTACACCGGAAATCCTTTCCCTGGCGGTAGCTGTTGGACTGATCAATGCAGCGGCTCACGCCCATGTGCGGAAAGACAAATCTGCATTAATGGCCGTTGTAAGGAACGTTGTGAAGGTGTTGTTTGCGGCATTGGCGCCACCTGTGATAAATCGAGTGGTAAATGCGTTTGCCAAGCGAATTTCATTGGCAATCCAGACTTGGTTTGTATGCCACCCGTCAAATACGCTGAATGTGATCCACTCTGTGGCGAAAATTCGCATTGTGAATATGGTATCGGACATAGCGTATGTGTTTGCAATCCTGGCACCTCCGGTAACCCATACGAAGGTTGTGGCGCGCAAAGTAAAAATATTTGCTCACCTAATAGCTGCGGCTCTAATGCCGAATGTCGTGCCGATGGTAATCAAGTTAGCTGTATATGTCCACAAGGTTTCAGTGGGAATCCTTACGTTAGCTGCATGGATATTGATGAATGCGTCAGTAAACCCTGTGGTTTCAACGCCGCATGCTTGAATACACATGGCGGATTCGAATGTCACTGCCTTTCTGGCTTCGCAGGTGATCCATTTAGTAGTTGTCAACCTGTGGATACTGTGTTCTGCAATGACCCTGCGAAATGTGCTTGCAACGAACGTGTTGAATGTCCTGATGGTTATAGCTGTGATGGAGGTAAATGTAAAAATCTGTGCTCAGCTACAGCTTGTGGTCCACGCGCTGTCTGCGATGGTGGTAAATGCCTTTGTCCCCTTGGCTACATTGGCGATCCGTACGATTCCAAACAAGGCTGTTCCATACGCGGTCAATGCAACAATGATGCCGATTGTAAACATTCCGAAATCTGCTTCCAACTGGGTAAAGGCCTTCGTAAATGCGTGGATGCGTGCACGAAAATTCAATGTGGTCCCAATGCGCTCTGCGTTTCTGATGATCATCGTTCATCGTGTATTTGTGCTGATGGATACTTAGGCAATCCAAGCAACTTGCAAACTGGCTGTCAACCTGAAAGAAAGGTTCCCGCAATCAACGATAAATGTAAGTCGGATGATGAATGTGAGGCTGGCTACACATGCACCTCAGATACTCAGGGCTATCGCGATTGTATACACCTTTGTGCAAATGTTGTGTGCTCTACGAATGAAGTATGCAAGGTGGATGCGACTGGTCATGCCATCTGTAATTGTGCAGATAGCTTTGTTTGGAATCCATTTGCATCTGCTTGCGAAAAGCCTTCATTACCTGATTGTACAAGTGACGCAGAATGTCCGGCAACTTCGGCGTGTCATCCTGACGTACTCGGTATATTAAAATGTGCCTCAATCTGTGATGAATTCACCTGTCCCGCCAACTCTGTTTGCGTTGCTGTCAATCACCAAGGCCGCTGCGATTGCCTGACTGGTTTTGTTGGCAACCCCAACGATCGTAATGGTTGTCAGCCAGCCGAGAAACATCAATGCCGTACTAACGCCGAATGCGCCGAATCGGAAGCTTGTGTAAAATATGAC
This sequence comes from Tricholauxania praeusta, assembly GCA_949775025.1. Lineage (NCBI taxonomy): Eukaryota > Metazoa > Arthropoda > Insecta > Diptera > Lauxaniidae > Tricholauxania > Tricholauxania praeusta. Next base: position 16,796,583 of record OX459030.1, read on the forward strand.
CCCACTGGCTTGCTGGCTTGTCGTCCAGCTTGTGAAACTATTAAATGTGGACCACGCGCTGTTTGCATCACTAATAATCACTTGGCACAATGTCAATGTCCGCCTGGACCATTTACTGGGGATCCTAATGATCCCTTTAATGGCTGTCAGAGCGTGCCATGTGTCTACAATAATGACTGTCCGCCCTCCAAACTGTGCAACCGCTTGACGCACACCTGTTTTGATGTTTGCGATGAAGAATCCTGTGGTGTAAATGCCATCTGTTTAGCCGAAGATCATCGTGCTGTCTGTCAGTGTCCACCAGGATATAAAGGAAATCCAATACCTGAAGTTGAATGCACAAAGGTTGGTGGTTGTGTTGCTGGTACCTGTCATGCATCCGCAATTTGTGAAGTCACACCTCAAGGACCTGTTTGCAAATGCCCAGAAAACTATATTGGTGAGCCAACAACAACAGGATGTCGTCCCGAAGGGCAGTGTCCCAACGGTGATGCTGACTGCCCCGCGAATACAATTTGTGCTGCTGGACGCTGCATTAATCCATGTGAAAATGCTTGCGGTTCGAATTCCGACTGTAAGGTTGTAGATAGAAAACCCTATTGTAGTTGTCCGGTGAAATTTCAGCCCATGGGCGAAACTGCAAAGGATGGCTGCACACGCTCGGCATCTAAGTGCACATCGGATGTTGATTGCGGTGGTGCTGTTTGTTACAATGGCCAATGTCGCATTGCCTGCCGCAACTCCAATGATTGTTCAGCGGGCGAGAAATGCTTGCAGAATGTCTGCGTTGTACCTTGTCTTGATCACAGTCAATGTACCAGCGGCTTGGCCTGTTTAGAAGGCTTATGTAAGCTCGGCTGTCGCAGCAATAAAGACTGTGGTAGTGAACAGTCCTGCATAAATAACAAATGTACTGATCCATGTCAAACGGGTGGTATTTGTGGACCAAATGCGCTTTGCAACATTGAAAATCATCTCAGTCATTGCAAATGTCCCGAAGGATTTGAGGGTAACCCTACGCCAGATCACGGCTGTATTCGAGTGCCAACACCATGTTTATCTTCTAATCAATGTCCAACGGGTCATATGTGCATTGCCAATCAATGTAACTTACCATGCCAGAAGAACCCCGCTTGTGCAATTGGAGAACGTTGTTTCCAGAATGTATGCAGAAAAGTTTGCTATACCAGCAACAATTGTCTACCTGGCGAAATTTGTAATAATAATGGCACCTGTCATCCCGGTTGTGATTCGGATGCTGATTGTCCACCTACCGAACTCTGTCTCAGTGGAAAATGCAAATGTGCTACAGGATTTATTGGTACACCCTTTGGTTGTTCCGATATCGATGAATGTACAGAACATCCCTGCCATCAGTCGGCGCTCTGTGAAAATGTACCCGGCTCCTATCAATGTGTCTGTCCGGAAGGTACTGTTGGCGATGGCTACTCAAAACAAGGTTGTGCTAAGCCGAAAGAATGCTACAAGAACGAAGACTGTGCAGATAGCTTGGCTTGCACCAACGATAAATGTTCCGACCCATGCCTAAGCACAATTTGTGGTCCAAATGCCAACTGTCATTCCAGTTATCATCAAGCTACTTGCCTTTGTCCTACTGGACATTTGGGCGACGCTTTTGACACTGCAGTAGGTTGCTTTAAGGTCGAGTGTATCGCAAATGATGACTGTTCTAGCGAAAAGTCTTGTGATGCGGAAACCAACCGTTGCATCAAAACTTGCGACTTGGTGAACTGCGGCAAGGGCACTTGCAATGTAGTAGATCATCAAGCTGTCTGTACTTGCCACGAAGGCTATGCGCTACAAAATGGCATCTGCGAGGACATTAACGAATGTTTGTCTAAACCCTGCCATAGCAGTGCTTTTTGTCAAAATCTTCCTGGTAGTTTTAGCTGTCAATGCCCTGAAGGTCTTATTGGTGACCCCGTGCATGCTGGTTGCCGTGATCCAAATGAATGTCTTACAGACACTGATTGTCCGACAACAGCCAGCTGTCAGAGTTCACGTTGCCGCAGCCCATGCGAAAAAGAAAATGTGTGCGGACGAAATGCTAACTGCGTTGCGCAATCTCACAATTCGGTTTGTTCCTGTCCAGCAAATTCACGTGGCGATCCTTCGGTGGAATGTGTGCATATTGAATGTTCTGAAAATGACGATTGCGCTAACGAAAAATCCTGCTTCGATGCAAAATGTGTTGACCCCTGTTCGTTACCTAATGCTTGTGGCACGCAGGCACGTTGTACTGTACAAAACCACATTGGAATTTGTTCCTGTGAGTCTGGTACTACAGGCAATGCCCAATTAGGTTGCATATCCCTACAGTATTGCAACTCCGACACACAATGTTCTTCAGGCGCAATATGTTCCAACGGCATCTGTAACTCACTCTGCTCATCGAACCGTGATTGTTTACAGGAACAGCTGTGTTTACAAGGCGTTTGTCAACCTACCTGCAAGAATAATGCAACATGTCCAGAATTCCAGTTCTGTCTCAACAACATCTGTACCAAGGAGGTCCTCTGCAGTGAGGATAGTGATTGCGACATTAACTCAAATTGTATTGTCGACACTTACGGACGCGCCTCTTGCGAAAATGTCTGCTTAGGCCGCACACTTTGTGGACGCAATGCCGAGTGTGTGGCACGTAGTCATGCACCCGATTGTGAATGTAAGGATGGTTTCTTCGGCGATCCAAAGAGTGGTTGTCGTAAAATTGAATGCAACGAAGATAAGGAATGTTCAAACGATAAGACTTGCGATAATCACATGTGTAAAATTGCATGTCTCATTGGACAACCTTGTGGCGAGAATGCTCTCTGCACCACGGAAAATCATAAGCAAGTTTGTCATTGTCAACCTGGATACTCCGGTGATCCACGTGTACGTTGCGATGTTATTGATTTTTGTAAAGATGCACCATGCGGTCCTGGTGCACGTTGTCGTAATTCACGCGGTTCCTTTAAATGTACCTGTCCTCCGGGACTTGTTGGCGATCCTTACAATGAAGGTTGTCGCACCTCCGTTGAATGTGAGACCAATGAAGATTGTCCACCCCACGCTGAATGCACAAAATCCAATGGAATACCGAAGTGTCAAGATGTGTGCGCTAAAGTACAATGTGGTCCAAATGCGGAATGTATTCCGAAGGGTCATGTAGCGCATTGTGCATGTCGCAACGGTTACGATGGTAATCCCGCTGACCGGGTTGCTGGATGTAAGCCACTGCCTGTGCCATGTCAGGTGACTGGTGATTGTCCTACAAATACCTACTGTTCGGATAGTATTTGTAAACGTAAGTACTAACACAAAAACTACAACAGATATTAATGGTTGGGTGAGTTTATCACAAACACTTAGAGAATCACTTAATTACTTAGATTAGAAGTAACCAAAAAATAACTTACAACAGGGTTGAAAAAGCTTAATTTAATTTTTTGTACTGTCAGCAGTGTGTTGACAGCTAACCACTTATATCAATAAATAATTTGACTTCCTGCTCAAGCGTATTACCAATATCAACTTACAGATCAGTGATAAGTAAATGAAAATTCTTAGTACGCAAGTTTCGCTAATGTTTACAACACTGAAACAACATACAAACAAACAAAAACACAAACAAACAGACGCAAAGAACTTAAATAGTACAGACGATATGTTATAGATCACAGTTCGTCGAAATCACATGAACCTTAAAGAGATACTTCATTTTCGAAATGTGAAGTAGCTTGTAAGCATATGTCGGTAGTTTCCTACTTTTTAGAGACAAGTGCAGTCTAATAATCTATACATTTACAAGTTAGATTTACACGGTCCACTTGAACACCTGAAGGTATTTTCAGTTTGTTGAATCAATTCATTCAATACTTTCAGCTTTCTAAACCAGTTGCTCAAACTTTTTGCCCTCTTGGTTGAAATGACATGAAATTCATGACTCAATAATTTGCTTGGTTTCTACTTTGACACCGCATATTCAAAATCATCGATCTGCTAAAATTCTTCTTTCCGACTGTAAGCGCAAAATAATAACAACAAATTAAGCTGTTATATCATGAACACAAATTTGGTAATAATTTTCTCGACTTTATTCACTCTCCACAAAGATTATTATGAAAACATATTAATAATGATTAAGAAACCAAAACCACTTCACAGTCTCCGAAAATGACATATCCTTGTTGGTTCAAAGACAATGAGCATTTCAACGAACTGCGTTAGGGAAAGTTGTGGGCGGGCAGTTTTCAAACCATAAAAAAACCTAAACTTACAGTCAAACTCCCATTTTACAGCTGCCTGTATACTGGATACTGAATGTGGTGCCTCCGAGATTTGTCAAGGTGGCCAATGCATCAATCCATGTCTACAACCACAAGCATGTGGCATGAATGCTGAGTGTCATATTGATACACACTATAAACAGTGCAGTTGCCCACCAGGTTTTACGGGTAGTGCCGATGTCGAATGCGTACGTATTCCCGTGGCTTGCACCAGTAACATTGATTGTACACAGGGTTACTCCTGTCGCGATTCAATGTGTCTACCAGCGTGCCTTAACGATCAAGATTGTGCGCTGAATGAGAAGTGTCTGCTAGGAAACTGCATGCGTAAGTTTGAACTCTATTGGATGTTGTGAATTGTTTTTTGATATCTCTATCTTTTCACAGTTACCTGCCGCGTTGATAACGATTGCTTTTTGGGTCATGTGTGTCTGCACAACAAATGCGTTTTTGGATGTCACACCAGCGATGATTGCAGCGCTTCTGAAACCTGTCGCAATGACAAATGTGTCAATCCTTGCATAAGCGATAATCCTTGTGGTCCCAATGCTGCCTGCTCTGTCTCAAATCATCGTGCTAACTGCAATTGTCTTGAGGGTATGGTGCCAAATCCTACACCACAAGTTGGTTGCGTACGCACACCTGCCGTTGATTGTAGCGAAAATCGCGATTGTGGCAACGGACTTGCCTGCTTTGAAGCCGCCTGTCGACCACTCTGTGCTGACGATGGTGGTTGCCTCGCTAATGAACGTTGCCAGAATGGCGTCTGCAAACCTCTTTGCCGCCGTGATGATGATTGTCGCACCAGCGAGGTGTGTCTGGGACTAAATTGTGTAGCAGGTTGTCGCTCAGATCAGCACTGTCCCAATGAATTGAGCTGCCAAAATCAGCAATGTGTTGACCCCTGTTCCGATCCAACAGCTTGCGGTACCAATGCTCACTGCATCGTTGTAAACCATCGCAAGCAATGTTCATGTCCAGAGGGACTAGATGGAAATGCAGACGTAGCTTGCAAGGCACCACGTACTGTTTGTGGGCGCAATGAAGACTGTAATGGTAATCAGCTATGTTATGGCGGCAGTTGTCAGCCAAAATGCCGCAATGATCAGAATTGTCTCTCAGACGAACGTTGTATGCGTGGAACTTGTCGCACAGTATGTAATACAGATACTGCCTGCGCACAGGGACAAATCTGCGAGAACCGCATCTGTCAAGTGGGTTGTCGCAGTGATCTCACATGCCCCACCGAACATGCCTGCATCAACAAAAAATGCAAAAATCCCTGTGAAACAACTGGACAATGTGGTCAATGTGCCAACTGCTTGGTCGTCAATCATGGCGTGCAATGTAGCTGTCCGAATAGTTTTATTGGTGATGGTCTTACGGGCTGCCAAATGCCACCACAACGTTGTCATGCCGCTTGCCAGTGCGATGAAACAAATACCTACTGTGCAGAGAGTTGTACACGTACCGAAGATTGCGCTTGTGGTCAACAGTGCATGCGCGGCAAATGTCGCTCGAAATGTGGTATTAATCGTTCCTGTCCACTTGGTCAGTTGTGTGAACGTGGTGCCTGTGTTGCCGGGTGCAAGTCAAATGGTGACTGCGCCACTGATCAAGTTTGCACGAAAGGACAATGTACGGATCCTTGCGCCAATAAGAATGCATGTGGTCGTAATGCTCATTGCACTGTGTCAGATCACCGTTTGCTCTGCTATTGTGCTGATGGCTACGAAGGTGAGCCGAGCAAAGAGTGCGTACAGTTTGAATGTCATCAGGATGAAGATTGTGAACCCAATAAACGTTGCGATGCTGGCAAGTGTCGTAATCCTTGTTTGGAATATGGAGCCTGTGGTATTAATGCGCAATGTCGTGTTGTCAATCGTACACCACAGTGTTCATGTCCTCCCGACTTTTACGGAAAGCCCGAAACAGAATGTCAACCTTTGGATGGTGGTTGCGCAACAAATCCATGTGGCGCCAATTCCAAGTGTACTGAGGTACCGGGTGGTTATGAATGTTCCTGCATGGATGGCTGTATGGGAGATGCTCACAAAGGATGCGTCTGTGAAGATCATTTGGTTAATGCGTGTCACGAACAGCCATGCGGTTTGAATGCTGCGTGTAAAGTGTTAGATCATAATGAAGCGCAATGCTACTGTCCAGAGGATTACCCATATGGAGATGCCTATGTGCAGTGTAAGTTAAATCTTTGAGTAATAAAACCCTTGATTTTGTGTTGCTGTAATATCGCTGAATTCTTTAAACCAACTCATTTAAACTTTAACTCATTTCCTGTGTAAACAGACTTTTATATCAGTTGATACTGGCTTATACAAAACCGCCAAAAAATTCTCGTACAAACCTGAAGCTTAGCGATTTTTCAATTTGTCAAATATGTATATCATTCCGATCTTACATAGCATTTCACGCTTGTTCCACTCTCCGTATTAGCGTTTGTGGAAATCGCAACAATATTTTACTTTTTTAGTATGTTTTCTAGATTGAATATCTTAAATTAATAAATTTTCTTTGTGTCCCTTTTTGCACTGTACTGTTTATTGTTATGCCTTATTTTTAAGTACATAAAAAACTCTGTTCTTTTATAGGCTTCTTACAACCACCCCAACAAGACTGCCGCACCCATGGTTGTGATGTTGGCGAATGTGTACGCCAAAGTTATGATTACATTTGCAAGCAAGGTAAGTGCAATTGTTCTGACAATCAATATACCCATGCGAAGGCACTAAATAACTTAGATGTTAAAGATAGACCGATAGTCGAAAAGACTTTTTGTGAGCTTAGATTTTTATGATTTGCCAAATTTTTAGTTTTAGTCTTACAAAAATTTAGTTGAAAATTGATAGTTTTTTTAATTTCGTAAAAAGAATTTGCTTATATTTTTTGTAATCAATTAATCCAAAAATAAAAAGTTCCTAAATACTGTGTGCGTAACAAATTATTCTCTAATACAAATTAATTAGTTCAGAAGTTGTTTTAGTAAATTTAACAGAATTGAAATTGTTTTTAATTTCATTTCAACAAATTATCAATATATTTATAGCCTAATCTTGTGATATGTTACTGAGCAGCTAACTTAATAATCGTATGACATTAACGTGCCTATTCTAGTGGCAGTATTATGACAGCAGCAAAAATTTGACACTGAAAACATTTTTAAACAAATTTCAAATACAGAACTCCCAAGATGATTCATCGTAATGTCTGAATATGAATGAAAAAGTTTCGAAAAGCCCATTTTAATCTCACCGTTGAAAATGTTGCAAAAGTTTGATATTTCTCTATGTAAATTATACATCAACATGTTCCTTTTTTATATAAAGTTCTGGAAGTACGCTTAAATTTACCACCAAACCACATACAGCATAAACCGTACCAAATTGTAAATTTCTGAATGACTTGTTTCTTCACTGGTTGTTTCTGAGCTAATTCTCATTTCAACGAATGCGCACATCAGCTGACGCTGACATATTGTAGACAAGACACACCACAAAGTTTTATCAAGTTTTGTGCACTTACTCCGACAACATTGGTATGCTACAGTTCATTTCAAATGTTATGTGCTTCCTATATAACCAGACTTGTAGATTTCTGGTTAAATTCTAATTTCTCTTGAACTCCATCCTTTTAGAAGCAAATGTTTCGTTCATAAATTGTCTTATTTTTGCAACTGTCACATGCTGCTTTAGAATAAGTAAGTAAAATATGTTTTTTTTTTAAAAAATTTATACAACTAAAATATAATATGAAACTTACAAAATTTTTAACAGCATAGTTTATGTGTATATGTTAAATGATTTACTAGTTTTTAAAGTTACACTTAAAGAAACGGAATATCTAAAAATTAAACTTTAACAACTTATACACATGTTAATCTAATAAACGTTACAATTTACTCTTATATATATACACAAAAAAAATACCAAATCACCTTTCAAAACTAAAGAAAAAAAGTTACTGCCACACACGTTAGAAAACCAGCATTTCAAAACCAATTAAATTCCTTTAGTACAAAATTTCTGCACCAGTTTTTAGTTTAGACAACATGTTTTTTAGTTTTATTTGTTTTTATTTTTAAGCTTTATCCCCTTTCTCAATCATACAACTTTTTTAAGTTTTTCATTTACACTGAAAATTTATTATTTCCTTCATATTCACACAAAAAAATACACTGACAACAAAATTTTTGATACAGATTTTTTTTTACTTAACGCATATGGAAAAAAGTGGAATGTCGCTGTCGCTATCGCGGTCTCCCAATCTGTGCCTTTTTTTAGCGCGTATTATTTACAAACATAATGCTTTTGTTTCAAAATCAAAAACTAAAATTTTTACATTTTAAAACAATCAAACAAAATTTTCAAAAAAAAAAAAAACTCTCCCTAATCTCACATCCTTCTCACAATTTACTACCAAATCTAAAATAACAAATCAACAAACACACAAATTGGCCAAAGAAATAACCGAAAAATAAAACACGCAAAGCTCATATTTACTTATAACGCAATAATATAATTTTATATAAAGCATTAAAACATTGCCGTAGTATTTATCATAGATAAAATATGCCTTATACTGTCATGTCATAAGTTCATTAAACAAATTTTGAATGATGAAATACGGGTTACGTTTTAAAATTTGTTTTGAAGTAAGCAAACATGCACATGATAGCATAATATATATTTATTTCATGTTCAAAATCCAACCAAAACATTTTTTATAACTTCAAGAAAGTAACCGTTTTTTAATAAGCTTTCAAATAATAGTAAGTACGTATTTGCAATACTGTAAGAGCTAACATTTCTAATACACATATGCAATATTCTAGCAAATATGGCCCTAAGACACCTTGGCTAGTTTATTTTAAAGTTTTTTTTTTGCAGCGTTTTTTATATTGTTCTCAATTTCAGAGTATAAGTTTTTCTTTTAACTGAAAAACTAGCTTTATGACATTTTATTTAAGAACTATTAGGTTTGGATACAATTTTTTCGAATCCAAATCCGTTTCCCAAAACTTTCAAAAGTTCCTTGATGGAATACTGCAATGTTCTTGATTTTATTTGCAAATCGTATAGTTCTGAAAAAATTGGTATTCTATTACTGATTTATTTGAAAGAAAGCAAAGTTTTTAGCTTGAACAAATTTGTAGTATTCAACGGAAACTTTAAAGGTACTTTTTTTCTTCTTGTACGACTTTTTGTTTTTGAAATGAACACGTCAGTTAAGTTTTTCATGTCAAATGAAATATGTTACACGTAAGCTGAACAAGCTGACATAACATATCTTAGAAAATTTATTTTATATTTATTACTGTCTATTATGAATGTGGCAGCCATCCTTCGGAAATCTTGCTCATATCCAAATGATCTTTCGCGCTTCTACAACCTCAACAAAAATCATTGTACTACTTGTACTACCCCAATCGAAGGGTTCATTTTTATATTCAAAAATTTCCATCCAAAAAAATTTTTTTTTAAATAACAATCGAGATTTGAATATTATTTCCCTTTTAAGAAAAAAAAATTATATAAAGTTATCAGATATCATGACGAAAGTGGTTGCCAGATCGACCTGAAATTTTGTAATTAAGCTTCTGAAAATAGTCAAATTAAGAATAAATAAAAAAACAAAATTTTTAAATTTTTTCGTGCAATTTTCACTGAAAACTTTTTCAATATTGACGCTTTAGTATTTGAGGTTACCCTTAATATAGAAAAATAAATCTGAAATTTTCAGTCCAGCGTTATTTTTTGAGTTATTAGAAAAAATTGAAAACACATACTTGATCCTGCTATAAAATTTTTAACAGCTTTTACCTAAACAATTTTTAAACTTAACCCGACCATAAAAATGTATTTTTTTTTAAGAATTATCACGTTTTGTAGCGGCTATCAAAAAGTTCCGAAAGCTCAACGATTAAAAATAAACTAACAAGTTAACTTAAAAAACACGAAAATGCCGCGATAGCGATACGTTTCCTTAACAAAAATATTGATATACTTAATGAAACAAAATTTGGTCACAACATGAAACACGTACAAATCAACATTTTAGTATAACACAAATACAACCTGTCGGTCCTAAAATCAATGCTTCCAAACTTCTTGTGTATCCAACATAAATCCTTACCCTTTCCCTTACCTCTTTAGTATCAAACCCTAACTTTTTTAAAATAATTTTGAGATATAAGACTCTAAGAAAAAACATGGGAATTTTCTTAACGAAACAATTTATATAAACTAAGTCTCAGATTGGGAACTGTGGACGGGACAATTCTCACACATGGTTCACATATGCTTTAGCACAAAAATTGTAATGCAAAATAATAAAAACCAAAGTACTTAACGTTCGCTTTTAAAAAGAAAAAAGGCGAAAAGTTAGTAACGAATAATAAAGCACTAGATGATAATAATTAAAATAACTACTTTATAATACGATTTACTGAAAAAAGCTGTATAGTTTACAAATACGTTCTTTCTTAACTCTATTTTTTACAACTATCGCTAAATTGGTGTAGATAAAAATTTATAATTTATAATAAATTGGAAAAGAAAAATATTTCATTGAATATAAAAAAAAAAAAACTTTCATCTTATGACTAACACAAAACAAAAATTATTTGGTATTTAGAAAATAAGCTGTAAATATTAAACTTATTTGACTAAATCATAATACTAACTACTGTAAATACTATAAATAAAATTTATTATTATAATTTTGTAAATTTTAGAAAAGCTTAGCTATTTGTTTTAAAGCAAATATTGTCACTACTTTATATATAAAACTTTATTCTGGCAAAACGTAACAAAAAAAAGAATATAGCAAAACTTGAAAATATGCATTTATTTTTATGTTTTTTTTTTAAGCGAAAACATAGCAATTCAAAGGCTTTGTAAGGCAATGTATCAATTCATATTTATAGTTTTTCTGCTGTCACATTTTGCTAGAATAAATGGGTTAACTTTACGCTTCAAAATTATTTTAAATTTTTTCTTCAAATAAAATTTTCATCTATCACTTTTGCTATCCTAAACTCTTTAAAAACAAAAATCGTTAAATTTTTTTTATTCCAATATCGTGTCTCTCATGAGAGCAGAGCGCATGTGTTGGATGTCGTATGATTTTCAATTTAAATACAAAACTTTCATTAAAGAATATTTTTAAAAATATATCCAATATAAGCTGGGTCAAAAAACAATTAACTTGTAGTCCCCGTTTAAGTAAAACTCAAAAAAAAAAAAAAAAATTAGAAGCTTTCTAATCGAACGTTTTAACCTTAGAACAACACGTAAAAATGCAGCAAATCAACTAAACCATATATACCATACAAAGAAATCAAATGTGAGAAGTATCCCCTTCACAGTTCTACAAACAATTTTTATTATTTTTATTTATTTATTTTTTTCATTTATTTTAACAATGTTTTTGTTTACTAACAAGATAACAAACAGCAGTATTTTTCTTTATTTTGGCTCTTTGTTATAAGAAAAAACTACAAAAGAAAAAAGAAAACTTATCGGCTTAACTTTGGTAGAGGCGTTAAAAAAAAAAACACAAGTCGGCATTAACCCATGTTGCTATACGCTATATATTCTTTTAAATTTTTATTTGTTCCTAGCTTTATCGAAATTTTTTTAAAAATAAATCCTTTCTTATTTTAAAATTTTTAATTCAGAAAATTTTTAATCAATTATGTTTTATTCGAGTAATTAAAACACAAATCTTTTCTGTTATAACTGAATCATATGGCTGTTTATTTTCGTCTCAAAAAAGACGGCAACATAAATAAAATGTGCTATCGATTATATCAGAAACTCATTTCGTTCTTTATCTTAACATCATTTGATGTTCGACCCATCTAATTTTATATACATTTGACAAAAAATTTTTTAATAATTTTGTACATTTGTGCTTTTCTAAGCGCACTGATTCATTCATTGTACATTATCAATGTACTTCTGTGATATTTTCTTGTACAATTTGTTTATACCAACTATTGTTCCTAAATATAAACAATGTCGTATAATATAGTTGAACTGACCTTTTTCTTACGCTTAAAGTGACCTTTTTTTACTCTTTTTTTTGGAAAAATTGTTAAAAAGTATGCACCACTTCGAACATGGCGAAAGGTCAAAATATTGTTATACATTATATAGAAGGAGGAGCGATAATTGAAAAGTTCCATGTGTAAGATTAAAGAATTACATATATTCAAATATTAAAAATGATTTTTCGATAACACTTTGCTTCCTATAGCATTTGTTAGACCTAAGTTATACGAGTAGATTATTTGACTTTTTATAAAAAAAAAAGTAGTGATAGTAGCATTCACAATTCGTTAGACATTATTCGTTACTTTTTTATCGAACTGTCTAACTAATTAGTAACAAAGTAACTAGATGGCATGCCTGATAGGTTTCTGTTAGTTAGTAAAATAGCGATAAGCTGTTCAAATTTTATTTTTCGTTTCAGTTCATTGTCAAAAAAAAAGGCGTACATAAAATATTATAAACACAAAATCAGCTGTTACTGCCGAGTTGACGAAACAAAGCAGGAACAGTGTCTTCAGAGTTACAAGCTTTACCGAATTACCAACTAACGAATTATAAAACTAACGAGGCTAGTGTGAATACCACTAATAATTATTTTGTTTGACTGAGTGATGGAAGCAATCAGCCCTTTTATGGTTGGCTACTATCTCGCCGTTTTAGTCGCCGTGTAAGAATTGGCTTAGTGGTTATAAAGACAATTCTTACTCGGCGACTAAAACGGCGGGATAGTGACCAAAAATGAAAACATCAAACTGTAAAACATTCTATGCTACAACCAAATTTTGAATATTTTTAAATACTCATGAATATTGTCCAAAAAGTTATTTTTGGTACACAACGGGTTAAGAAAAATAAGTTCAATGGAGATCAGTTCAAAAAAAGCCGATAAGATTTTCTTTTTAGTCTAACGAAAATACTCTGCTTTAAGTATGAAAGTTATGTTATCTTGTAAGTAGGAACATGTTGTTTTAACTATTCAAAGAAAATTTTTTTAGGAATGATTAATAGGACTTGAGCCAACAGAATAACATTTTTAGGAACCGTACTAAAAAATAGCTCAAAATTATTTTATTAATGTCTTATTATAGCTAACCAATTTTAATTTTTACGTTATTAGCTAAAAATTTCCCAAGTTCATACTAATCCTTCAAACACTACCTTTGCCGTACTATTCCTACCAATCAAAAGCACACAAACAATTGATCCTTAAAATAAACACAAATTCGTAATTTCCAAAACAAAGATTGATTTTACACCTAACAACTAAATGTATAACACAACATTTACACCAATTTTACACACAATGAAGCCTAAAAAAAAAATCCCGTCTAAAGCTTTATGCAAAATAAAGCTCTTCATGCACGAACTTCTACTGAAGACTTTCATGTCTACCTTAATTTTCAATCTCTATGTTGCCCACGTTATTACTGAAAGTTCCTATAACTTTCACCAATTTATATTTGAATGTTATATGCTCTTTCACGTTTACTCTTCCACACTCTCATTCTATCACTTTTTCAACCTTTATTCCAACACCCACTCTGTGTCTTTCTTTCACCAACTACAATTTTTTGTTATTCGTTTGTATTTGTACCCAAATCGAAAAAAAAAAAACTATCTCTCCGACGCTCCATCATTTCTAGACACCGAACAATGCCACACTGATACAGATTGCCCCAACGAGAAGGCATGCCAGCAAGGACATTGCACTGATCCATGTACAATGCGTGGTGTATGCGGTGCAAATGCACTCTGCAAGACGGTGCTACATCGACCTCGTTGCTCCTGCCCCAGTTGCTACATAGGACGTCCCGAAGTTGAATGTAAACCAGATCCAAAATGTAGTGATAGTTCAACAGCACAACCACGTGATCCACAAGAGCAAATACCCTGCACAAGTGATGCAGAATGTCCAGACACATTGCAATGTGGTCCCTATGGACAATGTACCGATCCATGCCAAAATCCACTCTTTATTTGTGTGGGCAATAAGAAATGCGAAACCAGAAGTCACCATCCTGTATGCGTTTGCAAGTCAGGTTTTATTGTTAACGAATATGGTGAGCTGACATGTGCCCCAGAGAAACGCGAATGTTATCGTGATGACGATTGCGCTTCAAATATGGCATGTACCGATGGTAAATGTCGTAATCCATGTATAGTTCCGGTGGGACGACAACCAATATGTGAAGAGAATAAAACTTGTGAAGTGCAAGATCATCGGCCGCTCTGTATTTGTATGAAGGATTGTCAACCTTCCATATCAATTTGTTTGCGTGATGCTGGCTGTCCAGCGGGTCTGGCATGTCGCAATTATCAATGCATAAATCCATGTGATTTTGCAACGTGTGCACCGAACTCACCATGCATTGTTGAGGATCATAAGCCGATATGTAAATTTTGCCCACAAGGATTTATTGCCGATGCAACCAATGGATGTCAAAAAGGTAAAGAAAGATGTTTACACTCAATCAATCACACTTACGCTCAAACTCACTCTTTAATGCAAAGCAAAAAATGACCGTTAGGGTTTGTAAGGGGAAAGTTTTTGAATGAGGCGCTCTTTGTTTGTTTTCGAGAAGCGGGCTTTAAGCTGAAAAGCTTTACCTACTGTTAGTTGCTCTTATATATGTAAGGCTTGTTTAAGGCTTAACGCAAACTAGTTCAACTCTGCAAACCGCTCAACCGAGTAGCTTTGTTGGCGTAAATCATAGCTAACTGGATTTGTCTGGCTCCAGCCTAGATTAAAATATAAAGAAACATCTGCCAGAGTTAAACTAGTTTAAGTGGTCTTATTGAAACGGCCTACTATTAAAACGCTTAGTTAATTTTTTTTTTTAATGTTCTATGAAGCTTTTAAAGCCCTTATGTCAGCCTTAAAAAAACAAAAGCTACAACGCCGTCATTGCTATTTTAAAAGCACAAATCAAAACCGTTTCCGAAACTAAAATTTAATAGCTTCAAAGCTGCATATCTAAAAAGCTCCCATTTCGCGGGATTTTTACTACCAAAAAGAGACTCCTAATACAAACAAATGTTAAACATTCACACACGCTCATGCTCACAAAGTCCTAATTACAAGCTAATTACAAACAAATTACCAGCTAATTACAACTTATTACAACCTAATTACAGTCAATTAAAAAAAATGGTTTTTAGCAAAAAATTACAACTACTAATTGTTGAAAATATTGTACCTAACTAAAAAAATTTTAATTTTACTTTGAGTAATAATTGTTGCTGGAATATTAGTACAAAAATAATTCTACTAAAATACTAAAAAATTAGTACTTTACAGCTCTAGTATCTTAGTACTGTAAATACAAAATAAAAGCGTAATTTTAACCTTTTTATATTGTGATATTTAACTCTGTAAAAATATTTCCTCCATAAACCCAAAACTGTAGTTCCCCCCGAAATCCCCATATTTGCTCTTTTTGTATATATCCCCAAAATAGTAGTAACAAGTACCAACCCATTCCTACTTTTCCTCTTTTTTTTTTTATTTCCAACACAATTTAAAAACGTATTTTAAAACAATTTAACACTTTTTTTTATTATTTTTAATTTTTTTATATATCTAACATGTAAAAATAAACAAAAAAAATTTAAATACTCTACCAAAAACCGATCCAAATCGATCAACAGCAGCACCACCTAAACCTGCTGCAAATTGTACAAACGATGATGACTGCAGTGATTTACTTCAGTGTACAACCGTAGGGGGCAACTACAGCCAATGTATTGACCCCTGTACAACTGGATGTGGAGCATATGCACTCTGTATAGTAAAAGCACATAGGGTGTTTAAGTGTCAATGCCAACCCGGTTATACGGGTGACGCAAGTGAACAGTGTTTCCGCACCACTGACGACGAAATTAAGACTACCACATTGAATCCAATTACGACCGTAACCGATCGTGAGGCTACTGTGACACCAACACTTAAATATACTACCATGTATTTAGCAAATCAAACTGAAATGCGTACACGTTATACAGAAATAGAAGCTGAACCTGAAACTACCGATACATATGACAGTACAACAGAGACGTTAAGAAGACAAGACAAAACAACAGCAGAGACAGTGACCGAGGCTAACAATGCTTCGACGAGTACAATGAGGCCAATAGAGGCTGGTGAGGGCTTAGACACCACAACTACCGAAGTGGTGCTTAAAGTTGGCACCACTGAAAGTAGTTCGCTGGTAACGATGTTATCAAGTGAAAGCACAAAATCGACGGATGTTGTCTATACCACAACTGGAAGCTTAGCAAAACCAACAACCATAAAGGACATATTAGATACAAGCACTGTTACGCCTATGACTCCTATGACTACACCTGCAGCAGCTGTTGAAACGGCAAGACCAAGTCCAGATGAAACAACAAAATTAAGTACTGAAGCTGCCACAGAAAAATCAACAACATATACAACTATATCAAGTACTGCTATACCAACTTCTCCAGAAGGTACCACGTCGAAGAGTTCAACAGAAACTGTAACATCAGTAGAAGTTGATAAATCTTATACACTAGCTGTGACCGAAGCATCAAAGTCAAGTTCTATTGTTCCAATCACTACAACCGAAATTTCTACAAAAGGAACCGGAGAAAATCCCACGACAATCACTGCCCCATATACTACAACAATCCCAGTTGACAAATTCTCGACCCCAAATGAGAACCTGACAACAAAGTCAAGTTCTGCTTTTCCCACCACAACAATTGATACTTTTACGACAGTTACTGAAGAAACTCCGCAAAGTACAACAGAAATGTATAAGACAACTTCATTAGAGGGCCTTACCGAAGCTTTAACACCAAAGTATAGTGAAAGATATACAACCACAATGTCAAGCGAAACAGTTCAACCTGGTACTGTTACTTCTTTCACTACCATTGAAACTTCCGCAGAAGTTACTGAAGTAACTCAGAGTACAACACAAGAAATATCTACTCAAGAAGCTCCAGGAGTGAAGGTCGACCATGAAAAAACTACAACCGAAATTGGTGTGACAGAAACTTATAAGACTGCAGTTCCCGAAACTACAATTACCCATGAAACTACCACAAAAGTTGAAGCAAAAGAACTTGAAACAACTACAGAAATGTATACTACACCCGCACCAAAGACTGAAACAACAAAATCAAGTGCAGTTGTCTCAATAACTTCCATTGAACCTTTCACAGATGTTATAGACGAAAGTCCGAGGACAACTACTACATCGACTCCACAAGGACAAACAGAAACTGTTTCACCAAGTATTATTGATGAATATTCAACCACAATTACTGCCGAGACAGGAAAACCAACTGATGTGCCTACAATCGAATCTTCCACAAATGTAACGGAGGAAATTCCGAGTACAATAACTGAAGCTTATACAACACCAATTGTAGAAGTGCCTACGGAAGCCTATAAAACCATACAACCACTTGAAGTTGAGAAACTTTATACTCCTGCAGCAGCTCAAACAACAGAGTCAATTACAGTTATGCCAATCACAACAACTGAATCTTCTACAAAAGTAGGAACACCAAAACAAACTGCAAAAATGTATACTACAACAGTTCCAGAAGGTACAACAGAAACCTATAAAAATTTCGATAAATATACCACAACGGGTGCTCCCGAGGCAACGAAATCAACAACAGTTCCTTCAATCACTACTACAGAGACCTTCACAAGCATAACTGCACAAATGTATACTACACCGATCTCAGCCGTTTCAACAGAAATCGACGTGACAGCAGAAGTGGATACACTTTCGACTTCGGCTACAACCGAACCTGCAAAGACTAGTACAGGTATCCCGTTCACGAAAAAAGTAACAGAGGAACGCTCAAAAACAACTATAGAAACGTATTCTACAACGGAATCAGGAGAGTTAACAACACCTTTTGAAACCGTAACAGACCAAGTTCCGACACAATACCCAGTACCCAAAACAGAAAAACCTATTATCACTTCCCCAACCACCACTACCGAAATTGCTTCTAAAACAACAGATGTAGGGGAAAGCATAGCTACGGAAAAATATACAACTTCTGTTTCTGAAAGTGAAACAGATGAAAGTGTTCTTTCAATCACTACCAGTAAACCGACCGAGAATGTTGGAGAAATCATAACTACCGAAAAGTATCCTATTTCTGTTTCAGAAGAGGTAACGGAAACTTCCAAAACAACAATTCCAACTACTGGCATATATGTTACAACTAAATTAGTAACAACAGCTAAGGAAGTTACTGCAACAGAATCTTTTATTACACCACTAGCTACAGAAGGTACAACAAAAGCATTTGAAACTATTACACCAATAACTATCGACAAATATTTGACAACAACACAAAAATCAATCGAAGGAGAAATTACGACAGAAAAAGCAGCTGATGATAAAACATCGAGCAGTATGGAAACTGAAGAATATTTCATTGCAACAACAGCTATCCCTAAAATAACTACCAAAGAAACATCGGACCAAACGAGGTCAACTGCTTTTGTAGACACAACCTATCCAACTCGAAAGATGGTGGGTCTAACAACTATACCATATGCAACAAATGTAATTGATTTAGATACAACAACTCATAGCACCAGTACTATCGGAGAAAAGTATCCCACAGAAGCTACTGAAAAATTTACTCTTAAATCGGATACCACAGAAGTAACAACTAAATTTGATTCATCCGAAACAACTTCTGTACCTAGAACAACTTTTTCTTATACTACGAAAAAACTGTTAACTCCAATTAGCTCTGTTACACCCGAATCAGAGACAACGTTTGTCTTTGAAACAACTACCGAAGCCTTAACCACATTGGCAGCTAAAACTGTAGGAACATCAAAAAGCACAACTCTAGCAGAAATACCTACTGAAAAACCAACTGAAGGTAGCTCAACTACGTATGTTTCTTTAACAACTCCAGGAGAATATGCTAAAGACTTTACTGAAAAAATATCAGATGTAACATCTGAAGGTAAAACAACTATACTCTCCAGTACTAGTACTAAAATGTCTTCAACCGAAGGTCCAACACCTACAGATTTGAAAACGACTACCGTAAAATATACTATGGAAACTACAAAGCCAATAATGGAGGAACCAGTTACAGAGACAACGTTTTCAATGGAGGAGTTTACAAAATCAGACGTGGAAACAACTTTAGAAGAATTTAGTACAAAATCAACTGAAAGTGTAACTACTGAAAGCAGCGAAACGCAAAAACAAGAAACAACATCTCATTCAGCAGTAACAGTAGACGAAGGAACAACAACTTCCCGCACAACTGCTGCAGATCAAATAAGAACAGAAGCTCCTGAAATGAAAACAACTGAAGCACCTGAAATGACGCTTAGTTCTAGCATACCTACAGAACGATATACAACAAAAGTTTCTGAAACAGAATCTCCTACTTCCGTAGGTACAGGAAGTACTGCTACACAGTCAACTTTCGATTTTGAAACTATAACAAAAGAGTACGTGACAAAGATAATTGACAGAAGCACTTTAAGACCGATTCCAGATACATCATCCGAAACTACTGAAGAAGAATATACTGCAAGAGTTTCCGAAATAATTCCTACAGTTTTTCCGACAACTTCGAAAGTATCTACTGAGACAACGGAACAACCTATTGGAACTACTACAACAAAAACCAGTACAGACAAAATGACCGAAATAGAAATTAAAGGTACCACAATAAAATCAGAATTCGAACCAAAAACTGATACGGAAAAAACAACTGAAAGTATTACACATAAACCGTATCAAGAGATATCAAAAGAGTACACATCCACAATTCCCGGAATGCCAACATCTGATACAACACTAAAACCAGAACTTGAAGCTCCTGAAGGTAGCACTTTCAAGCCAATACAAGTGACAACTTTACTGCCTAAAACTTCTTCGATAGCACCTTCCACAAAAACTGGTGAAACAGAACATACAACGCTTGTTGCAGAAAGATACCCTACTGAAAGTATTACCACTGAACTGGAGCGGGACATAACGACAAGTATTGCGGAAAGCACAATAAAGCCTTTTAGAAAGACTACATATGAGCCTACAACGGCTGTAGAAAAACCTACTACAGTTGTTTCAGAAACACTAAGTACTGAAAAAACAACTGTAGCAAGACCTACTTCTGAGACCTCCGATTCTACAGAAACGTACTTTACAGAATTAACCGAAAGCACTGAGAAAAAACAAGAATTAGGTATCACAACTAGTCCAAAAAAAAATTTAACAGAAATATCAACACCGAAATTTGACATTTCTACACCACTACCTGAAACAACTGAGGTACACACCATAAAAACTTTTGAAATGGTAACCGAAAGCAAAATACCTTCAAAGACCACTGTAAGACCGGAATTGGGAACAATTACGGTTATATTACTACCAGAAAACGAAGCAACGCCAGGATCGATACTGGCAACTACACCCACTTCTGAAGTATACCGTACAACTCCAAGTCAAGTAACAGAAACAACTATTAAGACAACTTCAGGTCCAGTAACAACTGACGAATACACTACAGGACCAGGTCGCACAGTCGAAACAACTATGAAAGCGACTCCTGGTCCTGCAATTACAACTGAAGAGTATACTACGGTATCGAGGAGGCCAACAGAAAAAAGTACACTAAGACCAAGTCATGAAACAACATCTGAAATTGGAACTGCTTCTGAAGAATACAGTACAGTACCAGGTCGCACAGTAGAAACAACTATGAAAACGACTCTTGGTCCTGCAATTACTACAGTACCAGGGAGGCCAACAGAAGGAAGTACACTCAGTCCAATTTATGAAACAACTCATGGAATTACGACCATTTCTGACGAATATAGGACAGCACCAAGTCAGACATCAGAAACAACTGTTGAGACAACTCCAGGTTCACTAATAACTGTCGTAAACACTACAAAACCAGGCCACACAGTGGAAACAACCACGGATGCGACTCTTGGTCCTGCAATTACTGCTGAAGATTATACTACAGTGCCGGAGAAACCAACAGATAGAAGTACACTCAGACCAAGCTATGACACAACTCCTAGAATAACAACTACTTCCGAAGAATACAAGACAACATCAAGTCAAACAACAGAAACAACTGTTGAGACAACTCCAGGTTCAGTAACAACTGTCGTGTACACTACAGAACAAAATCGCACAGTAGAAACAACTATGGAACCGACTCTTGGTCCTGAAATTACTGCTGAAGAGTATACTACAGTGCCGGAGAGGCCAACAGAAAGAAGTACACTCAGACCAAGATATGACACAACTCCTGGAATTACAACCACTTCCGAAGAATACAGGACACCACCAAGTCAAACAACTGCTGAGACAACTCCAGGTTCGGTAACAACTGTCGTGTACACTACAGAACAAAATCGCACAATAGAAACAACTATGGAACCGACTCTTGGTCCTGAAATTACTGCTGAAGAGTATACTACAGTGCCGGAGAGGCCAACAGAAAGAAGTACACTCAGACCAAGATATGACACAACTCCTGGAATTACAACCACTTCCGAAGAATACAGGACACCACCAAGTCAAACAACTGCTGAGACAACTCCAGGTTCGGTAACAACTGTCGTGTACACTACAGAACAAAATCGCACAATAGAAACAACTATGGAACCGACTCTTGGTCCTGAAATTACTGCTGAAGAGTATACTACAGTGCCGGAGAGGCCAACAGAAAGAAGTACACTCAGACCAAGATATGACACAGCTCCTGGAATTACAACCACTTCCGAAAAATACGGGACACCACCAAGTCAAACAACAGAAACAACTGCTGAGACAACTCCAGGTTCAGTAACAACTGATGTATACACTACAGAACAAAATCACACTGTAGAAACAACTATGGAACCGACTCTTGGTCCTGCAATTACTACTGAAGAGTATACTATAGTGCCGGAGAAGCCAACAGAAAGAAGTACACTCAGACCAAGATATGACACAACTCCTGGAATTACAACCACTTCCGAAGAATACAGGACACCACCAAGTCAAACAACTGCTGAGACAACTCCAGGTTCGGTAACAACTGTCGTGTACACTACAGAACAAAATCGCACAATAGAAACAACTATGGAACCGACTCTTGGTCCTAAAATTACTGCTGAAGAGTATACTACAGTGCCGGAGAGGCCAACAGAAAGAAGTACACTCAGACCAAGATATGACACAACTCCTGGAATTACAACCACTTCCGAAAAATAC
Source organism: Tricholauxania praeusta (assembly GCA_949775025.1). Taxonomy (NCBI): domain Eukaryota; kingdom Metazoa; phylum Arthropoda; class Insecta; order Diptera; family Lauxaniidae; genus Tricholauxania; species Tricholauxania praeusta. Next base: position 16,819,194 of record OX459030.1, read on the forward strand.
GGGACACCACCAAGTCAAACAACGGAAACAACTGCTGAGACAACTCCAGGTTCAGTAACAACTGATGTATACACTACAGAACAAAATCACACTGTAGAAACAACTATGGAACCGACTCTTGGTCCTGCAATTACTACTGAAGAGTATACTATAGTGCCGGAGAAGCCAACAGAAAGAAGTACACTCAGACCAAGATATGACACAACTCCTGGAATTACAACCACTTCCGAAGAATACAGGACACCACCAAGTCAAACAACTGCTGAGACAACTCCAGATTCGGTAACAACTGCTGTATACTCTACAGAACCAGATCGTCCAGCCGAAACTACTATAGTATCGAGGAGACCAACAGAAAAAAGTACACTCAGACCAAGGCAAGAAACAAATTCTGAAATTGGAACTACTTCTGAAGAATACAGTACAGTACCAGGTCGCACAGCAGAAACAACTATGAAAGCGACTCTTGGTCCTACAAGTACTGCTGACGAGTATACTACAGTACCGGGGAGGTCAACAGAAAAAAGTACACTCAGACCAAGATATGAAACAACTCCTGGAATTACAACCACTTCTGAAGAATACATATCAGTATCAAGTAAAACAGCAGAAACAACTGTTAAGACAACTCCTGGTTCAGTAACAACTGTCGTATACACTACAGAACAAAATCACACAATAGAAACAACTATGGAACCGACTCTTGGTCCTGCAATTACTGCTGAAGAGTATACTATAGTGCCGGAGAAGCCAACAGAAAAAAGTACACTCAGACCAAGATATGACGCAACTCCTGGAATTACAACCACTTCCGAAAAATACGGGACACCACCAAGTCAAACAACAGAAACAACTGCTGAGACAACTCCAGGTTCAGTAACAACTGATGTATACACTACAGAACAAAATCACACTGTAGAAACAACTATGGAACCGACTCTTGGTCCTGCAATTACTACTGAAGAGTATACTATAGTGCCGGAGAAGCCAACAGAAAGAAGTACACTCAGACCAAGATATGACACAACTCCTGGAATTACAACCACTTCCGAAGAATACAGGACACCACCAAGTCAAACAACTGCTGAGACAACTCCAGGCTCAGTAACAACTGCTGTATACTCTACAAAACCAGATCGTCCAGCAGAAACAACTATAGTATCGAGGAGGCCAACAGAAAAAAGTACACTCAGACCAAGGCAAGAAACAACTTCTGAAATTGGAACTACTTCTGAAGAATACAGTACAGTACCAAGTCGCACAGCAGAAACAACTATGAAAGCGACTCTTGGTCCTACAAGTACTACTGAAGAGTATACTACAGTGCCGGAGAGGCCAACAGAAAGAAGTACACTCAGACCAAAATATGACACAACTCCTGGAATTACAACCACTTCCGAAGAATACAGGACACCACCAAGTCAAACAACTGCTGAGACAACTCCAGGCTCAGTAACAACTGCTGTATACTCTACAGAACCAGATCGTCCAGCAGAAACAACTATAGTATCGAGGAGGCCAACAGAAAAAAGTACACTCAGACCAAGGCAAGAAACAACTTCTGAAATTGGAACTACTTCTGAAGAATACAGTACAGTACCAGGTCGCACAGCAGAAACAACTATGAAATCGACTCTTGGTCCTACAAGTACTGCTGATGAGTATACTACAGTACCGGGGAGGTCAACAGAAAAAAGTACACTCAAACCAAGATATGATACAACTCCTGGAATTACAACCACTCCTGAAGAATACATAACAGCACCAAGTAAAACAGCAGAAACAACTGTTGCAACAACTCCAGGATCAGTAACAACTGTCGTATACACTACGGAACAAAATCACGCTGTAGAAACAACTATGGAACCGACTCTTGGTCCTGCAATTACTACTGAAGAGTATACTATAGTGCCGGAGAAGCCAACAGAAAGAAGTACACTCAGACCAAAATATGACACAACTCCTGGAATTACAACCACTTCCGAAGAATACAGGACACCATCAAGTGAAACATCTTTTGAGACAACTCCAGGTTCAGTAACAACTGCTATATACTCTACAGAACTAGATCGCCCAGTAGAAACAACTACAGTATCGAGGAGGCCAACAGAAAAAAGTACACTCAGACCAAGGCAAGAAACAACTTCTGAAATTGGAACTACTTCTGAAGAATACAGTACAGTACCAGGTCGCACAGTAGAAACAACTATGAAAGCGATTCTTGGTCCTGCAGTTACTACAGCACCGGGGAGTTCAACAGGAGGAAGTACACTCAGACCAATTTATCAAACAACTCATGGAATTACGTCCACTTCTGACGAATATAGGACAGCACCAAGTCAAACAACAGAATCAACTATTGAGACAACTTTAGGTCCAGTAAAGACTATCAAGTATAGTACAGAACCAGGTCTATCATTAGAAACAACTATGAAACCGACTCTTGGTCCTGCAGTTACTGCTGAAGAATATACTAGTGTCCCTAGTAGGCCTACCGAAACCAGTACACTTAGACCCAGATATGAAATAACTACTGGAATTACAACTTCTTTTGATGAATACAGTAAAGTTCCAAGTCTAACAACTATTGAGTCAACTCCAGGTCCAGCAACAACTGACGAATACACTAAAGAAACAGATCGCACAGTAGAAACATCTATGAAAACGACTCTTGGTCCTTCAATTATAACTGACGAGTATACTACAGTCGCGAGTAGGCCAGTTAAAAGCACACTCAAACCAAGATATGAAACAACCTCTTCTGAAGAAATCAGTACAGTCTCAAGTTCAACTACAGAAACAACTATTACTACAACTCTAGGTCAGGTACCATCTGACGAGTACAGTACAGAATCAAGTCGCACTGTAGAACCAACAGCGAAAGCAACTTCGGGTCCTGCAATCACCGTCAAGGAGTATACTGCAGTACCAAGTAGGCCAACTCCTGGAATTACAACTTCTAAAGAACATAGTACAGTTCCAAGCCAAACAACAGATAAAACTATTACGATAACTCTAGGTCCATTAACAATCGACGAGGACAGTACAAAACCAGGTGGCTCCATAGAAACAACTTTAAATGCAACTCCTGGTCCTGAAATTACTGCTGAAGAATATACTACAGTACCGAGTAGGTCAACAGTAAGTAGTACATTTAGACCAAGATATGAAACAACTGGTAAAATTACAACTACTTCTGGAGAATACAGTACAGTCCCAAGTCAAACAATAGAAACAACTATTAAAATAGCTTCAGATCTGATTACAACTGAGAAATACAGTACGGAACCAGGTCAGTCAATAGAAGCATCTACTAAGCTTGGAGCAGCAATAACTGAAAAGTACAGTACAGAACCAAGTCGAGCTATAGAAACAATTACTCAGTCATTTCCTGGTACTATTACAACTCAAGATTACACTGTAAAGCAAGATGAAACAACAGAAACAGGTATTCAATCTACTCCTGGTCCTGTTACTTCAGTGGAGTACAGTACAGAACCTGGTCGAACAAAAGAAACTACTGTAAAAACGACTCCAAGTCCAGCAGAAACTTCTGAAAAAATTACTTCTGTACCAATAGAAAGCACCTCACTTGAACCAAAATATGAAATAACTCCTGAAACAACTTCTTCTGATGAATACAGTACAATACCCAGTCGAACAAGCAGTACAATCACACCAAGATATGAAACAACTTCAGCAATAATAACGGCTACTGAAGATTACAGTACAATACCTGATCAAACTACGAGAATATCTATAGAAACTACTCCCGGTGGAGTAACAACTGGTGAGGGACGCACTACAGTACCAGTTGAGCTAACTGAAGGCACCACACTTAAAACAAAGATTGAGACAACTACAATACCAGGTCTAAGCATGGAATCGAGTACTATTGAAGAGTACAGTCAATCAACTGAAGGTAGTACAATTATACCAAAAGATGAAACTTCTGCTGGTGTAACAACCTCTTCTGAAGGTCTGTCGTCAGAAGGCAGTTCCTTAAAACCTACTGCTTCGGATGAATATTCTAAAGTTCCAGGTGTTGCAACTACTACACAAGCTGTGGGAAGAGCAACGGAAAGCAGCACACTTAGACCAACTGTTGAGCAAGACACAGAGATTATTTCAGAGTTTACAACTGAAACAGTAAAACTTTCAAAAATTACAACAGTAGCCACTGGAAGAACTCCAGTTTCAACAACTGATAGGTATACTACCTTAGTTCCTGAAGAATTTACAGAACTTCCAGAGACTAATGAAACCATTACAATTACATCAATGAAGCAAGTGACAACAGCCGCTCCTGCAATAAAAACAGCTTCCGAGCCAACATTAGAGGCTACAACGAGGTCTAGTATAGAAATGTCCACAACAGCTGCTTCGACAGACACAGAATCTCCTTTAATGTTTACTAAACCTGTCGTAGAAATGGTTCATTCTACAACTGTTGACAGAAAAGAGGACTTCGAAACCACCTCTCCTGAGGCAACTGCTGCGGATTTCCCTACAACTAAAATTTATGGTCTTAAAACAATCTTCACAACGGACTATGATACATCGACTTTTGGAACGACTACAACGAAAATGTTTACCACCGGTACCTTTGAAACTAGCGTAGATACTGAAGTCACCAAACCAAGTAGAGAAATCTTTGAAACTACCACTGGAAAAGTACTTTTAACAACTCCAAAGGATATGGAGCATGAAAGTGTCACCAATATTTTCGAGAATTTCACTACTGTTAATCCAGGCTCTTCAACAGAATTTAATACAACTCTGCTACCTGAAATCAAAACTGAACAAACTACACTTGTTAGTACTCTCTTAACCACCATTAATCCACTGCTAACAACTGAGATATCAAAAACCGTCGGTACTACTTTATTAGAAACAACAGTAAGTGATACAACAATTTCCACAGTGCCATATACAACCGAAAAGACTGCAATGCATTTGACCACAATAAGTGCACCGGTAACGACTCACTCTACCTTAGAACCCACAGCCGACAATGAAACTTTAGGTTACTGTATGAATGACTTTAACTGTGCTGACTATGAAATCTGTTTGCGTGGACAGTGTACTAACCCGTGTACAGACTACGCGCAACTCTGTGACCAATACAGACCGAAATTTACTATTTGTCGTACGCTAAATCACACTGCTATGTGTTTTTGCGACAGAGTAGCAGACATTAATACTCCAGATTGTCACGTTATCGCAGGTAACTGAACTACTGAAATTGTATATATCTACAAAATAGTGCAACCAATTTAGTTATCGTACTCGTATCTTGTAACTCTTACTCCTCTTAATTGTCTTGCAATGAATGAAATATTTTCTGAAATATTGGTTACAGGGTGCAACAACGCTTTGTCGTACTGTCGTCGTCAACATGCCGTTAGAAAAAAGTGCCATATGACTTGGCAAATTGTTGTCGATTGTGCGCAGCGCAAAAAAAAAAAGGAAGCGTTATGGTGTTTGTTTCTCAAATACCAAAAAATATATATGTATTCTTCAGAACTTCCGTGTGTGTTTCTTTCATCTTACACCTTTTTTCTTACTTATGATCAATCTGGTAGAGGCAATATCATCTAAATGTACTTAAGAAAAAACTCGCAAAAAATTTTCCATGCAAAGCACATTACTTTATATGAAAATAGGTCCAACATTTTTGGCGATTGTTCAAGTTTTTGCGTCGTTTTTTGCATTTTTTCAAGAAATCTTCTGTAAAACGAATATCAGACTGCTAAAAAATTATAACAGAAGGATCGATATTTTAGGCGATTTTCTTTTTTTTAAACAAAATTTCCTAACTGAACCAGAAATTTCCCGACAGGGAAACTTTTAGCTGAAAATTGTAAATTTTTTTTCTTTTTGAAATATATGCCAATTAAATTAAACTGCAGTGAAAAAATAAGAACTTTTTTTCAGGTTTAAAAAAATAGAAATCTGGAGATATTGTAACTTTTTATAAAATTACCGAATAACAATTTTCAACAGACCATTTTATGGTCCAAGCCTCTGGTCGATTTCCGGTACAATAAAAGAATATTGTTTTTGAGCAATTTCTCATTTCTATTTTAGTAGATCAAGATATTCCTTTATAATTTCTTAACATTTTATACGATATTGCCAACACCCTATTCGATCATTCAATAAAGCAAAGTCGCACAGTAAAGAATTTTGCATGATACTTTCACGTATATCGTGCGTGAACTTTGCTCTAATGAATACTCAATTGCATACAACCTTTATACCTACTTCTACCTACCCCCCTTTTGTTGTTTTAATTTGTCTTGCACTCATCACCGAGAAACTGCAAAACTTCTCGTTACCATAGAAGTTTTTGTTGTCAACACAATCTTTATGCGTTCATTCATACTGCAGAGATTAAAAATGAAAGCGAAGAAAAAGCTCTGCGGTTGCATGATTTTTTTTGTACTTGTATTTGTATCGTTATGTCATCTTCAATAGCTTTCGAGGCAATGCTTCGAAAAAGCTTTCAAAACTCATATCGGTATGTGAAAAAACCAACAATTCGTTTAACTGCCGTCATGTTGCAAGAAGCATGTTCTCTATAGTATCTTTTTGTTTGTTTACATTTCGCAAAAAAAGCTATTCTTTATAGTTCGTATGTTGTTTGTAGAAAATTTTAGCGAAAAAATGTCAACTGTTATGCAATATTTTTGTGTTTGAAAAATGTATGTACTACGTCAATATGTCATGTGAAAACGCATGTTTTGACGTACTTTTTAGTAGTTAGTACAAGTAGTTAGTAGGTTTTTTTAAACTTTATATTTTACACCATCTAACACTAATCCAACACATTGTGGTCATTGGTAATTGGGTCATTGCATGTTGATATATTTTGTATATAAGCTTTTTTAAGCACTTTTGCTTGCATGTGTATATGTTGTGCTTAGCCACGTATTTTTTTACGTACAAGCTTTAGCTAGATTTGTCAATATTACTGCTGATATTAAGTTAAACTATTAATATTTAAAATAAAATAAAAATAGCAATTAATCAAATGAAGTAAAGGAAACATAACACATTAAAATATAAACCAAAGAAAAAATCCAAAAGAAAAATACTTGAAATTTTTTCTCAAAACAAAAAAATATGAAATTTTATCCCCTAATTTTTAAAGCTATGATTGAATGTCTTTACACGTGACTTACTTGATGTAATTCCTAACTTGAGTTTATCTCTTCCCAACTAACAAACTTACAGAAATTGGTTGTGCCTCAAGCGATGAATGTCCTTCGCAACGCGCATGCGTTAACGCACTTTGCGTTGATCCTTGCTCTTATGCCAATCCCTGTGGACGCGATCAAGAGTGTAATGTACTTGAACATCAGCCAGTTTGTTCGCAGGGTAAGTTTCTGTGATTCCCAAAGTAAACGTTTCCAATTTATGACCTTTATTGAATAAATTCCACAGATTGCGATTGTCAACGCAAGACCGATTGTCGCAGCGGCTTCGAATGTATTGGTTGTCATTGTGTACAAGGTAAGTTTTGTTCGTAATTTTTTTTTTACTATGAAAATTAAGTTTACAAAAAAAGTTTTTGTTTTTGTAAGAAAATTAAAGAAATAGTTTTGAAACTTTTTTTAGTACAAAGCATAAAGTAAGTATCGATACTTATCGACTATGAAAATAGCTAAATTACCCAAGTATCATACAAAAGCAAAAAAATATTAATCATCAGTCTTAACGTGACGTATGAGTAACACTTAGCTATCATACATTCAAATTTCAAAATTTTTAAGTTCGATGCAAATTACTATCGAATTGTTGCATTTATATTTCATCTATAATAAAAACAATTTAGAGCTTAGGCCGCAGAAAGAAACTAGTTGAACTTATGCTACAAAATTGTTTGTCAATTACGTTCTCTCTTACTATATTTTAAAAAGAATAAATCTTAATCATACAACTTAACTTTTTGTTCTTTTCATGACCTTTTTAGGTACAGGACGTACTCCAGGCTGTGAACACTGCCCACCGGGCACAAATTGTGACCCAACAACTGGTGCATGTATTAAAGGTATGTTTGTTTGAGAAAATATAACTTCTTTTCAGTAACATCACAGTGCTACTTGAATATTAACTTTTTGTAAATATGTAACTCGAAATTAATATCATGTTTTTCATCTGGATATATTGAAAATAAACATTTTTATTTTTTGCTTTTTCACCAAAAAAAAAAAAACATTAATTATAATACATATGTACATAATTTTTTTTTTGTTTCTTAATATAAAAACCCTGCTTGTAAATACAACTTTTGATAATATAACCATAGCTACTACAACTATTACCACTACCACCAATATAATCACCACCACTTTTAATCCAATCACTGATGTAAATACAACAACTGAAACAGTAACACCACCAACAACAACAACTAAGTCATTAACTACCACAACCGCGCCGGTGACCACCACCGCTGAAGCCACAACAACCAGCACTGATATGTTTACTACCAGCACAGTCTCCGGCACTACTACTACAACAACCTTTAAAACTACTAACATAAGCACACCTACATTACCAACAACTATGATCACTACCACAACAAACGAAACACCAACTACTTTCACTACTGAGTCAGCAACTAAAATACCCACCACTTTATCACCGATAACGTCCATCACTACAATGTCACCAGCAACTACCATCACAACCGAATCTACTACAGTTACCGATATGGATACCAGCACCAAAACGGGACCACCTAAAGGTTATCGAGATGGTGAAAATAATATCACTGATAGTACTAGTGAAGGATATACTACGAGTACAACACCAACTATAACAACCACTACAATGGACACCACACGTCGTGGTGAAGATAATAAGGGACCATTTGATACGCGTAATACAACACCAAAAATGAAAACTACACGTATTGATACATCCAATGAATTTGATGATTATAATTTTACAACAATGTTGACAACAACACAGCGTTATGATATAACGACATTCCCAGCGATAATTGTCACAGATGGTGATAAGCAGCCAATGGAAACAACAACGATGAGTGGTGCTGATTTAATAACTAAAGATACTACCACAATGTTCCCGGTTATAACACCGATATCTACGGTACAGCCAACAGAGAAACCAACGGTGCCTGGTACAACTGATACAACATTTGAAATGATGGAACCGCTTACTACGACACCAACTACCATTAGTAATACTACCACCGGCACAACCATCACTACCACCACAATTAACCTTTGTACAGATAATACTAATTGTGCTACTAATTACGTATGCATTGAGGGTCGTTGTCGCGTCAAAGGTATATAATGGTTATTGTAAATAGTTAATATAGCTTATACACTGAGAAAAATGTTTCTAAACCATGTCAATTTCAACCCTAGTATGATTTTACTTGATTTTTTCTCAGTGTATAAAGGAAACTCCTCCAAGGTTGAATACATATATTTTTGTGCTAATCAAGAATAAAATAGCATATACCCTTAGGTAGCATACACCTTAATTAATGATTGAGATTCATTCAATGCTAGGTTTTCCATTTGATGTATGAATGACTTTTAATTACAAGGCATAACATTAGTTTTCATACTTAAAAATTTTGACTCCGATATTAAACAGTTTCGGTCTGTTGCAGCCATATAATTTTCTAATCAAGGCTCTATCATAAATATAGTTTTAAGCCTTGGCCTTCAATGGAAACTTCACCAGCTTTAATAAATAGTTTTTGACATCAAATCTTGCCATGGCAATTCGATCTTATATATACAATTAACATACATTCTATATGAATATTTTTTTCCGAGATAGCTAAACTTCTTTTGTCAACTAGCTTTTGAATTATATATTTATGCTAGTCAGCGCTATAGTCCATAAGTTGTCATACACCCTGCAATACTAAGGACTTGGCTATCTTTCATTCAATGCAATTTTTCTATGTGACGCATGAGTGACTTTTGAATCTCATATAACATTTATAAACAATCTCAAATTATTCTTGAGTCCAGTATGATGAAGCAGCTGTATTTTGAAGTCAAATTTGCTCATGAAAGGCCTTAAATAATTGCATATTCTTGGAAACATAATCTAACTGAATGAAGTTTTATTTGAATAACATTGAAAATATCAAACAGAAGTGCTGAGACTCTCAAATCTTGAGTCTTATAAAATATAGTTTATTTCCTCATAGATAATTTTTCATAATAATAATATTGAGTTAAGTACGTTAAATAAACTACTTACTTAAACAATGATAAAAGAGCACAGAAATCTTGGGGGCATATGATACTAAATTTAAGAAATTACGATCCTTAATCCTTCACATGCAAAAAAAAGAAAATTATAATTGGAATTGGCATTGGCATTAATAAAAATTTTATTGGTCATTAGGAAAAAACCTTCACAAAATATATGGTATTGGTATTCTAGAATTTGTAAATATTACTTTTTTAAAACGAAAATAAAAATTATTTATTGAAGCGTTTTGAAAGCTAAAAAACACTTGTACATACATATTTTTAACATTAAATTTAATAAAAAATAATGGGCTGAAATACCAATATTATTTAGTGTATGTATTATTAAATATACACTCATTTATTACAATATTTTCATCAACAAATCACCATATTAATTAACTAACATTTTAACTTTTTAACACTACACGTTGAAAACACTTAGAGTCACCTGGTACACCTAAAAATCCTGAACCATGTCAGTCGAACAATGATTGCATTGAAAGTGAAGCCTGCTATATGGGTCTATGTGAAGATCCTTGTGAGTTCGCTAATGCTTGTGCTGCCACTGCCAAGTGTGTAGCAAAAATGCATCGTCCCATTTGTTCATGTCCAAAAGGACATGAAGGTAATCCAACAATAAAATGTTCGCCAGTGGAAAAGTCAAGTAAGCTACTAAACACTTAACATTAACAAATTATAAATTTTATTTATTTTGAGAAATTTTAATGAATTAATCAACACTCATATCATAAAAAATCTAAAAAAAGTTCAAATACTAAATATTAATATATTAATCTTTAAAAACTAAATGAAGTATTGAAGATGTATGAAATTTGTGACACGATTTTCGAAATATTTGGTGAAACTTAGTCAAAATGTATCTTATTTCACTTACTACTTCCAAGTTCAGAAATTTTTTTTTAATATCTATAGAATCGTCTTCTAAATACTTAAGAAAAATAAAACTTAACTTAGAAAATGCTCAACAATCAATGTTTATTAAACGGCCATTAACAAAAATTTAACATTGTTGAAGAGTAATGCTGCGCATTCTAAGCTTTCAACTACATTGGAATATCGTAAAACTTGTTTCTTTTACCTTGAACAAAATAGCAATTCGATAAAGTTCTCAATTCGAAATAAAAAATCAATTTGAAATAAATATAATATACATACATAATTATTTTTATTGACCATTGATCAAAACTACATATAACTCTGAGGTACTCAATACAAATCACTATGACATAGATTCTAAAATGCATCGAAGTTAATGTATAAATGTCTGAATAATTTAATTTTATACATATGTACTATATGTATAGTAATAAAAAATTAGGTATGAGTATAGCTAAAACTGCTATTTTTTTTTTGTGGCCACTTAACAAATTGACATTAAATTATAGAATAGTTTAAGGTTATCAAAAGATAACCGAAAATGAAGACTCCAACTTCCATCGGAACTAAGATATTAGACTTTTCATTTGTTAACATGGCGTATGAGTAACGTGATTAACTATGTATTTTCGAGCAAAAAGAAGTACAAAACTTCGAACTGAAACTAGAGATAGTGAGACTCCTTACTCCATTGAAGCTTAGTTATTAGAATATTCTGCTATAACTATATGCCTTATTCTGTTGCAGCGAAGACTATATTAAGAGCAGTGATTACATTCCAAGTTATACCATCTAAAACAAAAACGTGTTACAATTTCTTTGATATTAAGTGGATGCATTTCATTGCAAACTATCTGACAACCTTCTTTAAACTTTCTTTTCCTTTTCTTCTTTTATTTGCTATTAGCTGAATGCACCTATCATTCCGACTGCGGTATCACAGAGGCCTGCATTAACGAACGCTGTCAACATCCTTGCGATGTACGTAATCCATGTGCACAAAATGCTGTCTGCGTGAATACGAATCATGTAGCCGAATGTAGTTGTACTGATGGCTATCAAGGCAATGGCATTGTTGGCTGTCAATCAGGTATGTTAATCGTTCGAAATAACTCTTCACAATCCAAAGTGTATATATTTCAATTTATCCCTTTTAATGTGGCACACTTTTTACTTACAAAATGTTTTTTTCCTACTTTTCTTTTCAATATACTCCCATTCACCGAATTCACTGTACAATTGAACACAATGTACACAACGAAATATGTACAATACAAACAAACAAACAAAACAATTCACCCTCACATGTTATGAATTAAAAAAACAACGAATTTATAAATACACGCACCCTATTCAAAATTTAAAAAAAAAAAAAAACGCTACCAAAATAAGCAGCACCAAAACACGTACCTGTTTGTCAATACAACGAGGATTGTCCACCAACAAAGTTGTGTGATCGTCTTAACCGTCGTTGCATCAACCCCTGCCTTGAAGATTCTTGTGGCGATAATGCTGAATGCATACCAGCTAATCATGGCATCGAATGTCGCTGTCTAGCAGGCTTTGTTGGCAACGCTTACATTGAGTGTTCGCAAGTTCAAGGTTGTCGTTCCGATGGTGATTGTGACTTGAGCGAGGCCTGTGTAAATGGTAAATGTGCCTCACCATGTCGGTGCGGTTCATATGCTCTCTGCGATGTTGTCAATCATCGTGGCATCTGTAAATGTCCACCAGGTTATAATGGAAATCCCGAAGTATCTTGCAATCCACCAACAAATCCATGTGAGCCTAGTCCCTGTGGGATAAATGCGCTCTGTGAACTTGATAATGGAAATCCGATCTGTTACTGCCCGAGGGGTTTGACTGGAAATCCATTCAAAAATTGCAGTAAGTATGCCTATACAAGAAGTTATGGTAAAATGTGATTATTTATTTTGCATAGCTACTTAGGAGAAAATGGAAAAAGTTAGAGCTTAGCTACTACTGCTATAAGAATTCAGAATCATGTAAAAAGCTTATTTTTATAGCAACACTCAAATAGAATTGATATTCATAAAAAAGGAAAAAGATCATAATAGTGATAGTGTTTAGCTAACACATCCGTTGGCCTTATTAGCTTAATGGCTTTGAGCTTCAAATAATATGTAGCAATAATCCAACAGAACAGACAATATTTATAACTATATATGCACTAACTCCTTTTTCTTTTCTCAGTTCCCGAAGGCGATGAATGTGCACCAAATCCTTGTGGTCCAAACTCTGGATGCCGTATGGTTAACAATTCGCCTACATGCTTCTGTCTTCCAGAATTTGAAGGTCAACCACCTGCAATGCCTTGTGAACTGCCAAGTAATCCATGTGATCCCTCACCATGTGGTCCAAATACTCAATGTGCTGTGCTCAGCAATGGCTTCTCGAAATGTACTTGCCTGCCAAGCTATGTGGAAAGTCCAAACACCATACGTGGTTGCATTGAACCTATCAACCCATGTGATCCGAACCCTTGTGGTGTTGGTGCTATTTGTGACTCATCCCGCAACCCAGTATGCTTCTGTCCAGACAACAAAATCGGCAATCCATTCCGCTTGTGTGAAAAACCCGCTGTATCAATTGAACTTTGTTCACCCGGACCATGTGGACGCAATGCCGATTGCTATGTCAGCGGAAATCGTGAAGAATGTTATTGTCGCCCTAGTTATATCGGTGATCCATACCAAGGCTGTCAAGAGCCACCACGCACTGTTTGTGACCCTAATCCATGTGGACCAAACGCCGACTGTGCTATATCTACTGATGGTCAAAGTGCCTGCATTTGTCCCGATGGCATATCAGGCGATCCAACATCGCTACAAGGCTGTCATGGCTATGAATGCCAAGTGGACGATGACTGTCCGCTGAATAAAGCTTGCATGGGCTTCAAGTGTCATGATCCGTGTCCTGGTGCCTGCGGCTCAGGCGCCAACTGTCGTGTTGAAATACATCATCCAGTTTGCTCTTGCAATTCAGGACTTACCGGTAATCCAGGAATACATTGTTATCAGCTTGATATGCCAAAGGTATCATCACGTAATCCTTGTATACCCAGCCCTTGTGGCATCAACAGCGAGTGTAAGTTGATGAACAATCGTGCGGTTTGCTCATGTATCGCTGATTACTTGGGAGACCCACAAACTGGCTGCCGTGCGGAATGTGATATTAACTCCGACTGTGGCTCTGCGCAAGCTTGTATTAATCACAAATGTATTGACCCATGTGCGGGTACTATTTGCGGCATTAACGCTATTTGCTCTGTACAACAACATACACCGGTGTGTACCTGTCTTGAAGGATTCTCTGGTGATGCTTTCCTACAATGTGTAGCTGTCGGTGTACTCCGCAATGTATCACGTGATCCTTGCGTACCCTCGCCTTGTGGTCCACGTGATGTTTGTTCCATTTACAGCGATGGGGTTGCGCTATGTGATCCCTGCTTTGGACCCAATGCTCAACAAAATCCACGCTGCCGCCCAGAATGTATTTCCAACTCTGACTGTCCATTCGATAGAGCCTGTCTGGGTCAACGTTGTTTGGATCCTTGTCCCGGCTCTTGTGGACACAATGCCATCTGTAATGTATATGAACACAACCCAAGATGTAGCTGCCCACAGGGCCTTTTTGGTAATCCATACGAACACTGTTCACAACCATCAGCCGTCATACCCACACCATCACCAACTTGTGATAAGCTGAGATGTGGCCCGAATGCGGAATGCAAAAAACGGAACGGTGCACTAGCATGCGTATGCCGCAAAGGTTACTTTGGTGATCCTCAAATCGGATGTCGCCCAGAATGTGTACTCAATACAGACTGTGCGTCGAGCAAGTCATGTGTTAGCTTTAAGTGTGTCGACGCTTGTGATGGTGTGTGCGGCATTAATGCTGCCTGTCGTGTTGTCAATCATGCCCCAGTTTGTGTGTGCGTCGAAGGTTATACTGGCGATGCGTTCCTCTCGTGTAGTCCATACTACTTGCCGCCAGAGCCAACTGTGCCACGTAATCCATGTGAACCTTCACCATGTGGTCCTAACTCTCGCTGCCTCGTCTCACCGGATGGTTATGCTGCCTGCTCATGTTTACCCAACTACAAAGGTGCTCCACCAGTTTGCCAGCCCGAATGTGTTGTCAGCTCAGAATGTCCACTCAACAAAGCCTGCATAAATCAACGTTGTACAGATCCATGCCCTGGTACTTGCGGCATTGGCGCACGCTGTGAAGTGCTTAACCATAATCCAATTTGTTCTTGTGAAGTTGGCTTCGAAGGTGATCCGTTTGTTTCTTGTAGTCGCAGACCGCAAGATCCAACTGAAACTGGGCGCAAACCTGAAAATCCTTGTGTGCCATCGCCCTGTGGCCCCAACTCTATATGTCAGATAAAGCAGGGACGTCCGGTATGCTCCTGCGTAGCCAATTATATTGGTAGTCCACCATATTGTCGTCCCGAATGTACCATTAATAGTGAGTGTCCAGCGGATAAGGCATGCATCCAAGAGAAATGTCAAAACCCTTGCGCCAATACATGCGGACAGAATGCACGTTGTACTGTAATTGCACACTCGGCGCATTGCAGCTGCGATCAGGGCTACGATGGAGATGCTTTCGTTGGATGTTCCAAGACGCTTGACAGTAAGTACACTCTTTCAGACTGAAGGAAAATGTAGTTAATATTGATTTGTTTTAATTTTCCTTTCAGAACCAAAAGATCGCATTGATCCCTGTTATCCAAGCCCATGTAGTGAAAATGCCGTTTGCAGTGAACGCAATGGTGCAGCTCGTTGCAGCTGCATTGAACCCTATATCGGTGATCCCTATACTACCGGTTGCCGTCCCGAATGTGTTTACAATTCAGAGTGCCCATCGGCATTGGCTTGCATTAAACAACATTGTCGCGATCCATGTGTCGGGTCATGTGGTTCCAATGCTGAGTGTGCAGTAGTTAATCACGTACCCACATGTAGCTGCGTGCGTGGCTTTGAAGGTGATCCATTTACAGGCTGCAAGAAGGAAACATATCGTAAGTTAAGAGTGTGGTATGAAAATGATATACGATGTACTTAAATCATTTTGTATATATATAGCAATAGGCCCTGTTAGCCCCTGTGAACCAAGTCCATGTGGCGCTAATAGTATTTGCCGCGCTATCGACGGTCGTCCAACGTGCTCTTGCCAGGATGGCTATTTCGGTTCACCACCTACATGTCGTCCAGAATGTGTTGTCAGCCCTGAATGTACACAAAATCTGGCGTGTATCAACCAACGCTGTATAGATCCATGTGCCAACACCTGTGGCTTTAATGCTAAATGTCAGGTGGTCAACCATAATCCAATATGTTCTTGTCCAGCTGGCTATATGGGAGATCCGTTTGAACAGTGTGTACCGAAACGTAAGTGAAACTTTTGATAAATCTGACATAGTCAAAATTTACTAATACAAGAATATAACATATGAGGACAACTAAGTGACTCTTTTGAACTCTATTTGAAGCAAAGTAATTTTCTTTCTATTATTTTTAACAATATTTTCTGTTCCAGTCATATATGAGTGACAAATAAAATCTCAACATAAATGGTGTGATTCAAACTAAAAATCTTTATAGATTAAAATAATTTAAATACTTAACTAAGTATCGCGTCAGTCAATAATGTATGAACTACCTTACAGTTATTTTCAAAACTTTATCTGTGTTTAATATTGCACCACGTTTGTTTGAATTTTACTTAAGCCAATGTCAACTTTTTACTAAAACATATTCCCTTACTTTTTACAATTTTTCATGCTCAGAGCGAATTTTTAGTATATGATTAACTAGCACTTATTAATAAATTTTACCCTATGTCGGGTCAATGAGGCTGATGTTTAAATACAAAATTGATTTATATTCACAATTTTTGCTTAAATGTCATGAAAACAGCGACAGTTAAATACCAACAGTACTGAAACTTTAACCAATATAACGTATTTTTTAAATTTCCATTCATTTATTCATTTACTATATCTTACAGCGGCTGAGCCACCAATATCAGTCAATCCATGCATACCAAGTCCATGCGGTCCCAACTCAGAATGTCGTGATGTGGAAAATCGTGCCGCCTGCTCATGTGCACCTGGTATGTTCGGTGCACCGCCAAATTGTCGTCCCGAATGTGTCATACATCAAGATTGCCCATCGAATCGTGCGTGCATACGTCAGCGCTGTGAAGATCCATGCGTTGGAGCATGCGGTTTCAATGCCATCTGTAGTGCACAAAATCATAAACCAGTTTGTGCTTGCCTTGATGATCATGAAGGTGATCCATATGCTGGTTGCAATCTTCGACAAAGTGAGTACATTTCAATTTTTCCATTACAATTTCATATCAAAACCTTTGTAATGCTGCAAGACAGCTATATGTATTTTAATGTTGTAACTTTTTCCAGTTTTAAAGGGTATACGGAATTTGTACCTTCTTTTATATTTGTTTTTTTTAAACTATTTTTTAATGCATGTGCCTATCACTATAAATATTTTTCATCATTTCCATTACATAAAACATTTTTAGTTCTTAAGTTGTATGGTATATATACTTTTTATGCGTACTGTACTTTTTTATGTATTCATGTGGTAGTTTATAAGTTTTTCTCAAATTTCACTTCCTTCCTCTTCTTTAAATGTAGTTGTGGTGGCTGATATACCTGCTGAACCATGCAATCCATCACCGTGCGGTTCCAATGCCATTTGCCAAGAACGCAATGGTGCTGGTTCATGTAAATGCATGCAAAATTATTTGGGTGATCCATACATAAATTGTCGTCCCGAATGCGTACAGAATAGCGATTGTCCGCATACAAAGTCTTGTATTAATTTGAAATGCGTAGATCCATGCGTTAATCTGTGTGGCATAAATTCCATATGTCGCGTTAGCAACCATCTGCCCGTTTGCAGTTGTAATCCTGGATTTATCGGTAATCCTATGAGAATCTGTCATGAGAAGCCATCAAGTAAGATAATTGAAAACTACAAGTTCGAACTGCCAAACAATTTAATTACACTTTATACAGATATGTACCTACCTATACCCAAAGACCCCTGTAGACCATCGCCATGTGGTACTTTCAGCACATGTCGTATAGCAAATGAACGTGCCGTATGCGCCTGCCTACCTAACTGTATCGGTAGTCCACCCAACTGTAAGCCGGAATGTGTTATTAGCTCTGAGTGTCGTTCGAATCAGGCATGCATTAATCAACGTTGTGCCGATCCTTGTCCAGGAACTTGCGGTTATAATGCCCGCTGTCGTGTTACAAATCATTCACCAATTTGTAGTTGTACTGATGGTTTTACGGGTGATCCATTCCATGAGTGTATGCCTAAAAGAAGTAGGTTATGCATACAGCTTAGTTGTAGACATCCTTAATTTATGCTCTTTTGCAAATATTTCAGTACCAGCTCCATCAGTTCCGCGTGATAATGTGCCACAAAATCCTTGTGTGCCCACACCATGTGGTCCGAATTCGAAGTGTAGCGCAAATAGCGTCGGTGCTGTTTGTTCTTGTGTTGCCAATTATATTGGACGTCCACCAAATTGTCGTCCCGAATGTACCATAAATTCGGAATGTGCCTCTAATATGGCTTGCATGAATGCACGTTGTGCCAATCCTTGTGTAGGTTCATGCGGTAATAATGCACTCTGTCATACCAGCTCGCATCTGCCGATGTGTATTTGTGAACTGGGTTATACGGGAGATCCATTTACTGGCTGCTACAAAGTTTTAGAAAGTATGTAATTCGAGTGCTTGTCAATTTCGAAAGTGCATTTTCTAAAATTTTTTGTATTCAAAATTACAGCTCCCCCCGAACCTGTGCAGCCATGCCATCCCAGTCCTTGTGGTCTTAATGCTATTTGTGAGGAGCGTAATCGTGCTGCCTCTTGCAAATGTATACCGGAATATTTTGGTGATCCCTATGTTGAGTGTCGTCCAGAGTGTGTTATTAATTCGGACTGTGCGAAGTCACGCGCTTGTGTAAACAGCAAATGCGTCGATCCTTGTCCTGGCATGTGTGGTTATAATGCCGTATGTGATGTTCTCAATCATGCACCAAATTGTCAATGTTATCCAGGTTATACCGGCAATCCAATAGTTGGTTGCCATTTGAAACCTGAACCACCGCAATGTAAGCAATGTCAGGAGCTAGTTGATAAATTGTCATGTAGAAGTGAGAAAGAAAGACTGACAGGAAAATTTGGAAAAATGTTCCAATAGAAGGTGTTCTCTAATTTTGAAAAATTACTAAGCATAGTAAAAGTAGGAAAAATATCTAGATAATCCTCGATTAAATGCTTTGTAATATGTTTCCATTTTAATATATTATATCCTATTCGACAGTTTCAAAGCATTCATAAAGGTTTTTTTTAAACGTTCTCATTCTTTAAAGTTGATTTTTAAACAAATAAATTAAACGTTCGCTAGGTGCTATGTGAAAAATTTTATGATATTTTTCAAACTTTAAACTCGATTTCCTAAACCAAATATGTCAACTGAAAATAACATCTTTTAATGAACACTATATGCAAAATTTCTAAAGTTAATCAACCCTTTTTTGTTAATATGTTTTTTAACATTTCCGCACTTTCTCAATTAGTTTTCTATTTGAAATCGGTGGATTACAAATTATAAATTTGCCACCTGCTCCAAATTTCTTTTAATCTTCACATAGGTCAGTAACGACAAAGTGCTTCTTCGAATTTCATTCTCACTTCTACAAGTCAGCCTTAGTTGTATTGCAAAAAATCATTATGTCTTTTATCCTTTTGCCAGATGAACCAATAGTACCCGAAAATCCATGTCAACCAACACCTTGTGGTCTCTATAGCAATTGTCGTGCCATTAATGGACACGCAGTTTGCTCCTGCATTTCAAATTACATTGGATCTCCACCGAATTGTCGTCCCGAATGTATGGGTAGCTCTGAATGTAGCCAAGATAAATCTTGCATTAATGAACGTTGCAAAGATCCTTGTCCTGGTACATGTGGAAACAACGCCCTCTGTCGTGTTATCAATCACAATCCAATATGCTCTTGCATGCCAGGTTTTACTGGTGATCCATTTTTCCGCTGTATATATGAAGAGAGTAAGATATTTGCATTCAAGCATTCATTGTTTGATGGGGGATTTATTAAGCTTGCGTTAGTATTGGGAGATTTCTCAACGCTCGCTTGAGTTTTTACCAAGGCTTAGCGGAAAGTTAAAAAAAAATGTAGTTGAGGCTCAACTGAGTATTAAGAAATCGACTCCATTAAAATAAGCTGAATTTTTTCATGTTGAACTAGGCATGGATCGTCTGTATTCATTACAAGGCTTAATCACTGTTTAAGTACAAGCTTAATATCTCCTCCCAAACTCATCACTCTCATTGTTATATCTATTATATATATTTTTATTTCTCTTTCTATAAATTTTTTTGCATTTTGGTGTTGCTGCTCGGTTTATGTATTGCTGTTGCATGTTATATATTGTATGTATATATTAAATTATATATCGAAAAAAAGAACGTCCTATTATAAGAGATCATGTAAATCCATGCATACCATCGCCATGTGGTCCAAATTCACAATGTCGGGTATCGGATGCTAATGAGCAACCTGTTTGCTCATGCTTGCCAAACTATTTGGGTAGATCGCCTAATTGCCGACCTGAATGTACAACAAATTCAGAATGTCGCAGCAATCTGGCCTGCATAAATCAACGTTGTCAAGATCCATGTCAGGGTTCATGTGGTTCATATACCACATGCATTGTAAATAATCATAGACCGGTTTGTCGTTGCTTGGATGGTTATGCGGGCGATCCATTCTCAGAATGTAGTCCACAAAGTAAGAGAGAAACTTAGCTTTTATTTTATTAAACTAGTTTCAATATCATGCGAATGCTTATTCAAATTTTTGCTTTTTATAAAAAAAAAAAAAAAACTCCTTTAGTTACTGTACCACCGGAAATCGCCGAACCTTGCAATCCCAGCCCATGCGGAACAAATGCTGTTTGTAAAGAACGTAATGGTGTCGGTTCATGTACTTGTCTATCTGAATATACTGGTGATCCCTATACAGAATGTCGCCCGGAGTGTGTGCTTAATACTGATTGTTCCAAAAATCGCGCTTGCGTTAACAATAAGTGTCGTGACCCCTGTCCAGGCGTTTGTGGTATTGCTGCTGAATGTCATGTCATAAATCATGCCCCCAGTTGCAGTTGTCCCTCGGGCTATAGTGGAAATCCATCAGAGTATTGTCGCGAAATACCAAAACGTAATTTACTTTCTCTACAGAAAAGAAAACTCCAATTGGTATTTAACTCTCCTTATTAATATTATAGAGCTCGAACCTTCACAACCCTGTCGCCCTTCACCATGCGGCCCCTACAGCCAATGTCGTGAAATCAACGAACATGCGGTGTGCTCTTGTATAACAAATTATATTGGAACACCACCTGCCTGTCGTCCTGAATGTTCAGTTAGCTCTGAGTGTTCGCAGGATAAAGCTTGTTTGAATTTACGTTGTACAGATCCTTGTGCCGGTACCTGCGGTAATGAGGCACTGTGCAAGGTAACAAATCATAATCCGATTTGTTCATGTCCAGTTGGTTACTCGGGTGATCCGTTCATACGCTGTTTACCAATTAGGGGTAAGCAATCTTAAAGAATTCTTCAATGGGGGCTCAACTAATTTATTTTTTTACACAACATAGAAGATGAGGAACCACGTTATCCTAGTGGACCTGTCAATCCCTGTGTGCCGAGCCCTTGCGGCCCTAACTCACAATGTCGTGCTGTTGGCGAGACACCCGTATGCTCTTGCATACCCAATTATGTGGGACGTGCTCCAAACTGTCGCCCTGAATGTACCCTGAACTCTGAATGCCCCGCCAACTTCGCTTGCATTAATGAACGCTGCAAAGATCCATGCCCTGGGTCTTGTGGATTTAATGCCTACTGCAATGTGGTGAATCATTCGCCAGTTTGTACGTGTGAAACGGGCTTTAGTGGTGATCCATTCTCTGGCTGTAATCCAAAGCGTAAGAAATAGCTGAGGAAATCGCTATTATGAGCACTTATTAACTATTTCTCCCATTTTTAACCGTGCAGCTATTGCTACCCCCGAAGAACGTCTAACACCCTGCAATCCTTCACCATGTGGTCCCAATGCCGAATGTAAGGAACGTAATGGTGCCGGTTCTTGCACATGTTTACCGGAATATTTTGGTGATCCTTATAGTGGTTGTCGTCCCGAGTGTGTTGCCAATTCCGATTGTCCACGTGATAAGTCGTGTGTGAATAACAAATGCTCAGATCCCTGTCCGGGTGTATGTGGTCTCAATGCGGAATGTCGTGTCGGAAATCATGTACCAACTTGTGTTTGCCATCAAGGCTATACTGGAAATCCGCTGAGTGCTTGTCGTGATATACCGGAATTGCCACCACCAAGTATGTCCTCAGAGCACAGACTAATCCGCTTTAAGATAAAGTAGCGTGGGCAGAAGTTTGCTCTAAAGGTTAAGCTGAACTTCCTCCCTTGCTGCTTTGTCATCGCTACTAACCAATCCAGTAATAATATCAAACCTAACTACTCTTCTACTTCCCCAAAATCCATAGCACAAAAAGATGTTAATCCTTGCGTACCCTCACCGTGTGGTCCTTACAGTCAATGTCGTGAAGTTAATGGCCACGCCGTCTGCTCTTGTCAAACTAATTTTATTGGTTCAGCACCGAATTGCCGTCCCGAATGCATCGTTAGTTCCGATTGTGCACAAAATCTTGCTTGTGAAAACCAAAAATGTGTTGATCCTTGCCCTGGCACTTGCGGCGCCGAGGCACGTTGTCAAGTTATCAATCACTATGCTGCATGTTCCTGCCCATCGGGCTACACAGGAGATCCTTTCAGTAGATGTGTTAGAATTAAACGTAAGCATGTGTATATTATATTGTAGTTTGTTGAAAATGAGAGTTCCACACTAAAAAAAAAAAACTCAGGACATTGTGGAATTCTTTTTTATCAAATCAGGTTCATAGTTTTACATGGGTGTGTTCAAGCAAAAGAGTTCGATTAATATTCAAACTACCAAAAAGAAAACGATTTTGTTTACTTTATTTGTTTCTTATTTATCTCTTATCATCTACTTACTTTTGTGTAATTTATTTACTTCCTTTGTGGTTACTTTTTTATTAATTTTCGTTAACTATTTTTACTTTATAGTATTTATTGTAATATGTTTATTTTAATTTGCTATTCAATTTTATTTTGTTCGTTTTTTTTTTTTCATTTATTTTGCTTACGTCCTATCGTCTTTTCTTTATTTCATTTATTCTTTTAATGGTTTTTTTTTTTGTCTTAGTTTTTTTTTAAATATATTTTGTTTACTTTGTTCATTTTACTGTCTTTACTTCGTTTACTTGTCGTCACTTACTTTAGTTTGATTAATCAATCTTTTTAAATTTGTTTTTCTGACATATTTTGTCGATTTTTACTTAATTTTTTTTTTGAATTTTTTATTTTTTTTTCCGCACTTTTTTTCATTTTATTTTTCTTTGCTAACATATTTTCTTGACTTTTAAACTAGTTATGCGTACTTTTGTTTTTGAACTTTGAATTTTGTTTGTTTCATTTTGATTGCTTACATTGTTTATATATTGCATGTTCACTTTATCTTGTTTACTTTAAATTTGTAGTTTTCTTTGCATATTCTTCATATTATCTTTGCTTATTTTATACCATTAACTTTAATTTTATATACTGACCTTGTTTGCAATCCAGTGCTCATTTATTTTGTTTACTTTTACTTTCACTTTATTTTGTTAATTTTACTTCGATTTTTACTTTATTTTATTAACATGCTCTTCTTTTTTTTTTTTTGTTGCTGTAATTTTTAATATTTATTATTTGCTAGCATTTTTGTATGCTTTATTTTCTTGTATTTTTTATATCTAGCACACATGTATATCAAGTCAATTCTCTTATTTTGTTTTGAGTTACTTTCTTCATTCTACTTAGTTTTTCTTACTTTGTTATTGTATTCTTTTTTTTCTATATTTTTTTTTTACTTTATTTGTTTGCTCGACTTTGCTTTCTTTATCGAATTTAGTTTATGTATTTTCACTTGTTTTTTTTTTTCTTTTTTGTTTTTTACATTACTCTTTTGCGTGAACACACCACAAATGTCGAACTCTGTGATCCTGTTTTTGCATGTATATATTTATCAATAACTGTTATTTTTCTCTTTTGTTTTATGTTTTCTTTCTCATTTTTTTTTTTTTTTTTTAATGTACATATACGTATGTATGTCTTCCTGTGTACTCTATCAACAATACTTCAACTACTACTTCATCTATCTACACCTATACAATACTTGTGTGTACTCCCAAAAAAAAAAAAAAAACTACTACTGCTCTACTACACTGAATCTACATTCTACCTATGTAGTGAATATACCTCCTGTAGAAAAAACTGGTAATCCTTGTGTTCCTACACCCTGTGGACCCAACTCGAAGTGTATCGATGTTGGTGGTTCACCTGCATGTTCCTGCCTGCCTAACTATCTTGGACGGCCACCTAATTGCCGTCCAGAATGCATGAGTAGTTCTGAATGTTCGGCTAATTTGGCATGTATAAATCAAAAGTGCTCAGATCCTTGTGTGGGCACATGTGGCATACACACATACTGTACAGTCATAAAACATAATCCTACGTGTCAATGTGAAACTGATTACACTGGAGATCCATTCTCTGGCTGTAGTTTTGTACAAAGAAGTATATACCTATAATGTGTTGAAGAAGGCAACAATGAAGGATATATTGTTGCAGATTTAATCTCCTCTAATGCTATAATATCCTACAGTGTTCCCTTCTTCAACAAAAGTACCTTTGAATTACCTAACACTATGTCCATAATTTCAGTTCCTCCCACGGAATCTGTGAATCCTTGCAATCCCAGCCCCTGTGGTGCTAATGCTGTCTGTCGTGAACGTAATGGCGTTGGTTCTTGCTCATGTCTACCAGAATATTTCGGTGATCCGTACAGCGGTTGCCGTCCAGAATGTGTACAAAACTCCGATTGCGATCGCACGAGAGCTTGCACTAACAACAAATGTCAAGACCCATGTCCTGGCGTTTGTGGCATCAATGCTGATTGTCATGTGCTGAATCACGCACCCAACTGTGTTTGTATTGAAGGTTTTACAGGAGATCCACATCGTGCCTGTGCTGTTGTTGAAGTCGCCACCACACGCCCGACAAATCCATGTCAACCTTCTCCATGCGGTCCATACAGTCAATGTCGGGAATCCAATGGTCATGCTGTTTGTTCTTGCATTGATGGATTCATTGGAGCACCACCAACCTGTAAGCCAGAATGTGTTGTCAGCTCTGAATGTGCACAGAATCGCGCTTGCATTAATCAAAAATGCGAAGATCCATGTCGTGGTGCCTGTGGCAATAATGCTAGATGCCAAGTTGTCAACCATAATCCAATTTGCACATGCACTCCCGGTATGACTGGAGATCCATTCACTTTATGTATTGAGGCTAAAGAGACTCCAAGAGATCCACAAAATCCCTGTGTACCATCACCATGTGGACCGAATTCATTATGTCGTGAGATTGGTGATCAAGCCGCCTGCTCATGTCAGACCAACTATGTGGGACGTCCACCCAACTGTCGACCCGAGTGCACTAACAATGATGAGTGTCAGAACAATTTGGCTTGTCAGAATGAACGTTGCATTGATCCTTGTCCTGGCTCTTGTGGAACAAATGGTATTTGCAAAGTGGTGCAACATAATGCTGTCTGCTCATGCACCGATGGCTATGAGGGCGATCCAGTTTTGGGTTGCCAACTGATTCCTCCTGTATTGCCACGTCAGCCAGTAGCCACGCCATGTGAACCATCACCTTGTGGACCACATGCGGAATGTCGCGAACGTAATGGTGCGGGCGCTTGTTATTGTCACGAAGGCTTTGAAGGTAACGCATATGATACAGAACGTGGTTGCCGTCGTGAATGTGAAATCAATGACGACTGTTCGCCAGTGCAATCCTGTGTGCGCTTCAAGTGTGTTGATCCTTGTGCCAATATTTGTGGTGAATATGCCATGTGCTCGGTTGAAGCTCATGTGCCACAGTGCACATGTCCACCTGGTTATACTGGAGATCCGTTCTTCCAATGTAAACAGATAACTGTTACACCGTCACCAGTACAAAATCCTTGTGTGCCATCACCCTGCGGACCAAATAGTGTTTGTCGAAATATCAATGATCAAGCTGTTTGCTCTTGTCAGTCAGGTTTTATCGATCAGCCTCCAAACTGTCGCCCGGAATGTGTTGTAAGTTCAGAATGTACCACAGAACGTGCTTGTATTAACAACAAATGTGTCGATCCTTGCCCACACACTTGCGGTGCACGTGCTATTTGCACAACCAAAAATCACAGCCCGATTTGTACATGTCCACGTGGAATGACTGGAGATCCATTTGTGCAGTGCTCAAAGATACGTAAGTATAATCCAGAAACCATTTTTTGAGTTATTAAAAATTTTCAAAATATCATAATGAAATATATACCGATATCCCTCAATTGTCATTATCTTTTTAAATAATTTCTTAAAAGCTATACAAAATATTGTCGAAATTTATAGTTCTTAATAGAATCAAAATCTTTCCGAATTTATTCTTCATTCTAAGGAAAATTTTTCCGAAAATTAATCTCTTTCTGTCAGAACTTATGAAAAAATTTCAAAAAAGTGTACTCTCGTAGTCAAATTATTTTCGGATATGACTTGATTAGAGTTTTTTCGGAGTCTAACAAAAATTTTCACAAAAATATCCTAAACATGTTAAAATTATGCTACAATTTTGTAAGAACTAAGTAGACTTCCTCCATATTGCGGGCCATTTTAAGTTCTCTGGAAGTACTTGATAAAAATTGATGAAAAACATTTTCGTAAAATGATTCGTTCTCTGACGTTGGGAAAATGCCTTTTTTGATGGATTTTCGAAAACAAATCTTCTGAAAATTCAATGACAGTCTTAACTGTTATTATTAACTGCCCTTATGTATATTCATAAATTTGCTTTACTTCCAGTCATTGTTGAAGACTTTGAACCTACAGAACGTCCACCATCCTGTGTGCCATCACCTTGTGGACCTAATTCTAAATGTCAAATTGTCGGCAGCAGTCCAGCTTGTTCATGCCTACCTGACTATATTGGATCACCACCAAATTGCCGTCCTGAATGTGTGCTCAACTCAGAATGTGGTCCTACAGAAGCATGCATCAATCAAAAATGTCGCGATCCCTGTCCTGGCTCCTGTGGCTTCGAAGCCCGATGCCATGTGCTTAACCATGTACCAATATGCAATTGTTTGGATGGTTACACCGGAGATCCATTTGTGCGTTGCAGTCCAACACCACCAGTCACCGAAGGACCAAAACAATCCACTGATCCTTGTGACCCCAACCCATGTGGATCAAATGCTGATTGCTTCAACGGCGAATGTCGCTGTCAAGACAACTATCAAGGTAATCCCTATGATGGCTGTCGCCCCGAATGCACACTCTCCGCTGATTGTCAACGTAATCAGGCGTGTATGCGCAATAGATGTGTTGATCCATGTCCCGGCACATGTGGTGTAAATGCAGTTTGTGAGGTCAACAACCACATACCTGTTTGCTCATGCGTACAGGGCTATGAAGGTGATCCATTTAGCAGCTGTCGTCTAAAACCAAAGGATGTGGAACAAGTGCAGCAACCATGTTCGCCATCACCCTGTGGTGCAAACAGTCAATGCCGCGATATCAATAATCATGCTGTCTGCTCTTGCTTGGACGGCTATGTTGGTGCACCACCACAATGCCGGCCAGAATGTGTTGTATCAAGCGAATGTTCTGCCTTGCAGGCTTGTGTCAATAAAAAATGTGTTGATCCTTGTGCTGGATCCTGTGGTATTGAGTCACGTTGCGAAGTGATAAATCACAGTCCGATTTGCGGATGTCCTCCAGGTAAAACTGGAGATCCATTCAATCGTTGCTTTGACATACCACCGCCGCCACCAGAGCAAGATAAGCAGATACCACGTGATCCATGTTTACCTTCGCCCTGCGGACAGAATTCTATTTGCAAAGCAACTGCAAGTGGTCCATCATGCCAGTGTTTGCCCGAATTCTTTGGAACGCCACCGAATTGCCGCCCCGAATGCATTATCAACCCGGATTGTGCATCAACAGAGGCGTGTATTAACAATAAGTGCCGTGATCCATGTCCCGGTTCGTGTGGTACAAATGCAGAATGCCGAGTTATCAGCCATACTGTATCCTGTTCATGTCCTGCTGGTTTTGCTGGCAATGCCTTTGTACAATGTATACCACAACAGGCAGATCCCATTAAGCCGTGTGAGCCATCACCTTGTGGCCAAAATGCTGAATGCATCGAGCGTAATGGTGCTGCATCCTGTAGGTGTATTGATGACTACCAAGGTAATCCCTACGAAGGCTGTCGTCCAGAGTGCGTTTTGAGTTCTGATTGCCCCACCGATAAGACGTGCATACGCAATAAATGCAAGGACCCTTGCCCGGGCATATGTGGCTCAAATGCACAGTGTTATGCAGTCAATCACGTACCAAACTGTGTTTGCAATGAGGGTTACACTGGAGATCCATTCTCAAACTGTCAACGCCAAGTTGCGCCTTTAGTGCCACCACCAGTAACGATTCCATGCCAGCCATCACCTTGTGGACCAAATAGCAAGTGTCGTGAAGCCAACGGCTTGGCAGTTTGCTCTTGCTTGGAGGCATTTATTGGGGCACCGCCCAACTGTAAGCCGGAATGTACTGTCAACGCAGAATGTCCACAAAATAAGGCTTGTCACAAATTCAAGTGTGCCAATCCATGTGCTGGCACTTGTGGCATCGATGCCAAGTGTGAAGTTATAAATCATAATCCGATATGTAGTTGTCCACTTGATATGACCGGCGATCCATTTTCACGTTGCTATCCAGCACCACCACCAGCAGCAAAGGATGTGCAAAGACCACGAAATCCTTGCCTACCATCGCCTTGTGGTCTGTATTCGGAGTGTCGTCCCAACGGTGATCAGCCATCATGCTCATGTCTACCAAACTACATTGGTGCACCACCAAATTGCCGTCCTGAATGCGTTGTCAACACTGACTGTCCCTCGGACAAGTCGTGTATTGCTGAAAAATGCCGCAACCCATGTGAAGGCTCTTGCGGTCTCAACTCCGAGTGCCGCACACAAAATCACGTTGCCATCTGTACATGCCGTCGTGGTTTCACTGGAGATCCATTCTCACAATGCGTTGAGATCATCGAAGTGCCCACACCACCAACAGCTTCTACAGATCCCTGCGACTTACAGCCATGTGGCGCCAATGCTGAATGTGATAATGGCGTGTGCACCTGTCTACGTGACTATCAAGGTGACCCCTATGTTGGTTGCCGTCCTGAATGCACGCTCAGCACTGATTGTTCACCAAACAAGGCGTGCCTCAATAAGAAATGTGTGGATCCATGCCCTGGCACTTGTGGACAAAATGCACAATGTGATGTTCTCAATCATATACCAAC
Organism: Tricholauxania praeusta; assembly: GCA_949775025.1. Taxonomy (NCBI): domain Eukaryota; kingdom Metazoa; phylum Arthropoda; class Insecta; order Diptera; family Lauxaniidae; genus Tricholauxania; species Tricholauxania praeusta. The sequence goes on from OX459030.1 coordinate 16,848,997, forward strand.
CTGTAGTTGTCCTAAAGGGTACACCGGTGATGCATTCATTAGCTGTCGCATCGAAGAGCGCAAGACCACAACACCAACAGAACCATGTCAACCGAACCCATGTGGACCAAACAGTCTCTGCCATACAACACCATCTGGTGCTGTGTGTGCCTGCCAACCTGGTATGTTGGGTTCACCACCTTCTTGCAAGCCGGAATGTATAGTCAGCTCAGAATGTTCGTTGCAAAATGCTTGTATACAAAAGAAATGTGTTGATCCATGTCCTGGTGCTTGTGGCCAGTACGCCAAATGTCAAGTTATTAATCATAATCCGATTTGTACCTGCAATAGCGGTTATACTGGTGATCCATTTACTCGCTGTTATCAAGAGGAGCGCCGTGATCAACCACCAACGATACCGCTCAATCCATGTGTACCATCACCATGTGGCCCTAACTCAGAATGTAAAGTTGTCGCAGATACACCAGCGTGTTCGTGTGCAGCAACATTTATTGGAACACCACCAAATTGTCGTCCAGAATGTACCATTAATCCTGAATGTTCGCCAAATAAGGCTTGTATACGCCAGAAGTGTGCTGATCCTTGTGAAGGCTCATGCGGTTTCAATGCTCGTTGTAATGTGGCCAATCATATGCCAATTTGTAGCTGTGATAATGGATATACTGGAGATCCATTTACTGGCTGTCAACCAATTCAAGGTAGGATTGTATTTTTGATTTTCTTATATAAGACAAACCAAAGCTTTTTAATCGGGAAACTAATGCAAAATTGTATTTTTGATTTTATAATGGTTTTGTCTTTCGTTGATGTAGAGCTTGTTAAAAAGATAACAGAGAAAAATGTGTAGAACATATTAAAATAGTTGAAGCACCTATAAAACTGTACGCTTTAGAAACAACGGACGTGAGAATATTGGAATTTATATAACACGCTTCTGGTACAGACATTTTCCACTGGGCGGTTATTCTCACTTAGACAATCAGAGAACAATATTAAATATTCCAAATTTCTTAGAATTGGAGCGACAGAAAATTAAAAGAAAAATCAATTTAATATATTATTTATTTATTTAGGATAAACTATAACAAAAACTTTAATTATTATTATAAATTGAAAAGCAAGAATCTTAGAATTAAATACCTCATTTACAAGCTCTACATCGTTTAAGTACACAAATTAGAATGAGCAATTTTTTGCAATACCCTATATATGTAAGTGCACTCGACGCAATTACATGTTCAAGAGGATTCACAAAACAGCACGAATTTTTAAAGAAAAAAAAAACACCATCTAAAATAATTTTTAGCACAGTTTTTTTATCACTGAAAGATATCTTCTTAAAGTTATGCAATCAACACATTTTTAGAACACTTCATCTTATCATGATCACCAAAATTGTTTTCATTTTAGTCCATCAAAAATTGTTTTTGAAAAATGAGTGGTAGTATCAACTTTTAAAAAATTTGTTTATAAAAAATAGCACCTTTTTTCATTGAAAAAATGAGTGAAAATGCAAAACGCTTGCATTGAACTATTAATGACAACGAAATGATATACTCATCATTGATAATGAGAACTTATTTTTTAACTTTAACTTTGTTGACAAGTTAACTTTAAAGAGTGTAGTATAGAAATTCAGTTATGTAATTCCACCATGGTGGTACAAGTGTTCTAAAATTTATGAGTAATTAATATTTGTGCCCAAAACTATGCAATATAAAATAGTGTAATTTTCATAACAGAATTTTGGAAAAAAATGCAAAGGTTGCATTGTGCAATTTTAGGCGCTTAAATGCATAATATCATCAAAATATTATTTAATTCCTTGATTTTATCTAGATCAATGTAATAGAATTGTCGATCAATACCAGACTTGATTTAATTGCTGTTGAAACCTCTCGCGTTTAATTTGTTCTAATTTGTAAAATTTTTATTTCAAATATTTAATACTAATTTTTAAAAATGTTTGGTAATTTAAAGAATTTATCACAAAGCATTGCAGAAAATGGTTTTAAAATAAAAACATATCATTTGTTCGCATCAAGTATGTATGTATGTCACAGCACAAACACTCAGAGTAAGGGAAAACTGTTGATGAACTGAACTGTGAAATGAAACATTCTTGTAGCAAACAAATGATATGTAAAGTAATTACTCAAAACCTGTAGCAAAATGCTGATTTCAATTGAGCACAAACGCTGTACGAATTGTCTGAGTTTGATTTGCCTTTGAAAGTGGTAACTGCCTTAAATCATTAAACAATTTTACTGCCTATATTAACACTTTACTTATGCCTTTTATTGCCATAGAAAAAAAACTTAATGCAAACGCCAATAATTTAAAAATTGCCTTAATGCCTTTATTAAAAGCCTTTATTACTTAGTTGCCTTTTAAACCTTTAACTACGAAAATGCTCAGTTATTACCTCTGCTTATTTACTAGTTGACGAACATATATGTATGTATTATCCCAAAAAAAAACCCTTATCCTCTTAAAACTACCGCTTAGCGTAAAATAATTATCTGCTCCTTAAGGGATATCCGCAAAAAACGGAATATCTGCTTTTAACCCTAACCGGAACACACAATTGCATACTTGCATATATGCAGTAATAGCTCATACCAAAGCGTTTTATTATTAAAAAAGTACTCATAGTATTATTGCTTTACTGTTAAGGTTGTTTAACCGCATTAATTGGATGTGAAAAACACTTTGATCTCAAGACACATATACACTCTACAAAATAAAAATTAAATGACAGTGGCTACTGTCAGCTATACCCGTACTTATAAAAATGCCTTTATTAAAAACATATAACAAAAAAGTACTTACCACAATTAAAAAAAAAAAAATCAACGTTGGATTTACGTTCTTTTTTTTGCTACGCCTTCTCGAAATCTAATATTTTGCCAAATCATTGTGTAATCTTACTAAGATATATAACCAATTAAATCGTAGGTCAACAAATTAAAAATACTAAAACTTTTAATTTATTTTTTATAAAAAAACACGCATTACTACCAACACCACACCGCACAACCAACACAAACAGCGATTGCACCAAAATTCTGGTCTAATACTCGTTTTGTTAAAAACTGCACTACTGAAATCTTTAACAATCACTAAAAAAAAACATAGAGCACCACCATGCCCCTTGATAGGGGCTAGCAAAAGTGTTGTACACGTAAAAATATTGTACGCTGCAAAAATAACCAACAAAATAACTGCAAAAATAACCGCAAAAGTAGTCGTTGAAAACGTAATTAGCTGCAAAAATAACCGCAAATGTTGTCACAAAAGTAACTGCAAAAGTAACCGCAAAAGTAACCAAGGTGTGTTTTACTGAATACTAAATTCATTTGTTAATTTGAATGATGCCACTAAATCAATCGAACGATCTTCTCTCTCTCTCTCCCATACAGAAAGGATTGTCAGTGAGCAAATAACGCCCTGCGAACCTAACCCATGCGGTTCAAATGCCATTTGTCGCGATCGTAATGGCATTGGATCATGTCAATGTATACCGGATCATTTTGGTGATCCATATCAATCTTGTCGTCCTGAGTGCGTTTTGAATTCTGATTGCGCGTCAACGAAATCGTGTATGCAAAATAAATGTCGCGATCCATGCCCCGGCACTTGTGGAACTAATGCCTATTGTACTGTAGCCAATCATGTACCAACTTGTAGCTGTAATGGTGGTTTCACTGGAGATCCATATCGTTATTGTCAAATTGATAGACCAAAACGTAAGATGGCATATAATGCTTGGGTTACCTGACAGAGCTTTGAAATGGCTTATTTTTTTTTTAGTGAAACTTCTTAGGTTGTCTTAGGAATCTTCATAAATGTGTTTAAGCTTAGCCCTCGAAAATATCGACAATTTTACAAATCGGTGTATTTAAGTACAAATACCTGCTAGTAAAGAAGAAAATTATATTTGGTCAATAAAATATTGATCCGTTTTAAGCATCGATACTTGGAGATATTTTATACTTACATATATTTAAGCTTTTAGTACTGTAGTACGGTACCTTAAAGTATCGATAGCAGAATATCAAATGTTTAATAGTATGTTAATAACCTAAAAACAAACGGTTTTTTTAAATTTCAAATATTCCATTACAATCGATACTTTTCAGTATCGATTGCCACTTTTGACCATCGATCTAATGCATTAGAGCACAACTGTTTATACTTTTGAGTAACTATTTTGAATGTTTGATATTGTATAGTGCCGGTTTGATAATTATGAGTATCGACTTAACCCATTCGAAAATCGCTTGCCACTTGACATTTTCTAGCGCCAATTACATTCATTCATACATTCACAGTTACTAGCTTTATACTTTCGAGTATGCATTCGAGAATCGTTCGATATTTTCGAGTACCGACTTAATACATAAGAATATTCATTATATGTATGCGAATAAAAACTGTAGTTTTTTTTTTCGCAAACTTAAATTTTCGAATGTTATCCAAGAAGTTTCACTGAAAACTATGTCGTCGGTATCCTTTAATAATTTAAATTTTCATTAGCGACACGTCTTCAAGAGCCCATCAACCCATGCCGACCATCACTTTGTGGTCCAAACTCACAATGTCGTGAGCTCAATGGACAAGCTGTCTGCTCATGTGTTGAAAATTTCATCGGTCTACCACCGAATTGTCGGCCCGAATGCGTGTTAAGCACTGAATGTACCTCAGATAAAGCATGTATTAATCAACGCTGTCAAGACCCATGTCCTGGTACTTGTGGAATCAACGCAGAATGTAGTGTGCGTAATCATAGTCCATTATGTTTGTGCAGAAGAGGTTACACCGGAGATGCATTTACACGTTGTTATACCATACCACGTAAGATTGATGATACTTTATCGGAGATTTCGATTTTAATTTGCCTCTGCCCTTAGCTCCTCCACCTGTTATACCACGTATTGAACGTGATCCATGCGTACCCTCACCTTGTGGACCAAACAGTCGTTGCCGTAATGTAAATGGGGTACCTTCATGTTCTTGTTTTGATACCTTCATAGGAATACCACCCAATTGTCATCCCGAGTGTACAATTAGTGCAGAATGCTCTTCGGATAAGGCTTGTATACGTGAAAAGTGCATTGATCCTTGTCCCGGTTCATGCGGATTTGAAGCTGAGTGTAGTGTTATAAATCATACACCCACTTGTATTTGTCCAACTGGCTATACTGGAGATCCATTCACCAGTTGCAGGCTAGCGCCAACACCTCCGCCACTACGTAAGTTGCTCGTAATAAAGTAGGTTTTCCTTGATTTTACTTAGCTCTTTCTTTGAAACTCCAGGAGAACCGGTTGATCCTTGTAATCCTTCACCATGTGGACCCAACGCTATATGTAATAATGGTGGTTGTAGTTGTATCGCTGAATATCATGGAGATCCATATACTGGATGTCGTCCAGAATGCGTTATTAACACAGATTGCTCCCGTGACAGGGCCTGTTTACGCAGCAAATGCGAAAATCCTTGTCCGGGTACATGTGGCGAAAATGCCATATGTGATGTTATCAACCATATACCCATGTGCCGCTGTCCTGATGGCACTGCTGGTAGTGCATTTATACGTTGCAGTCCAGTACAAAGTAATATTCCCCATTAGAGAGAGTCGAATTTGTAATTAATTTATCTTTATTTTTGTGATTCAAAAGAAATTGTGTCCACCAACCCTTGTCAACCAACCCCATGTGGTCCCAACTCACAATGCCGTGAAGTGAATCAACAAGCTACTTGCTCTTGTTTGGTAGGATTTATTGGTAGCCCGCCTACTTGTCGCCCAGAATGTACATCGAACTCTGAATGTGCACCAACGCAAGCGTGTCTCAATCAAAAGTGCCGCGATCCTTGTCCAGGAACATGCGGCATTGGTGCACGTTGTGCTGTGGTCAACCATAGTCCATACTGCAGCTGCCCCGAACGCTACACAGGCAATCCATTTGTGGGTTGTCAACGTATAAGTAAGCAAATTCCGAATTCCTTGGAGTGATTTTTCCAGTAACCCAATATAAATTTTATAGTCGAACCAGTCCGCGATGTTATTCCCGGTGATCCATGTCGACCATCTCCTTGCGGTGCATATGCACAATGTAAACCCATCGGTGAAGCGCCCGCATGCTCTTGCCTTGATACATATATTGGGCAACCACCCAATTGTCGCCCAGAATGTGTTAGCAGTTCTGATTGTGTTTCGAACTTGGCATGCGTCAATCAGAAATGTGTTGATCCTTGTCCAGGACGTTGTGGCCTAAATGCTGAATGTCATGTTGTCAGCCATGCGGTACAATGTGTCTGCGTCAATGGTTACACTGGGGATCCATTTTCACAATGTAATTTGCCCATCATACGCGATGTCATCGAAGTGCGCACACCATGTCAGCCCAGCCCATGTGGCGCTAATGCTGTATGCCGTGAACGTAATGGTGCTGGTTCGTGCACCTGCTTACCAGAATATTTTGGCAATCCATATGAAGGTTGTCGTCCCGAATGTGTGCTTAACTCTGATTGTCAATCGAATAGAGCGTGTCAACAAAACAAATGTCAAGATCCTTGTCCGGGCACTTGTGGACAAAATGCTGAATGTCAAGTGGTCAATCATTTGCCGTCATGTAACTGCATTGTCGGTTATACGGGGGACCCATATCGTTTGTGCACGCAGCCAATTGAACGTGAGAACTTTCTTTGTTTACTTTGTAGTGCTATTTACCTTTTAATTCCTTCACTTAGCTTTACGTCAGGAGTACGTTAACCCTTGTCAGCCCTCACCCTGTGGACCAAATTCACAATGCCGTGAGGTAAACAGTCAAGCTGTTTGCTCTTGCTTGCCTGAATTTATTGGCATTCCACCCGCCTGTCGTCCAGAATGTACTATTTCTTCTGAGTGTGCCGCTGATAAGGCTTGCATCAACCAAAAATGCACTAACCCATGCGCTGCTAGTCCATGTGGCACTAATGCCGAATGTCGTGTACGAAATCATAGTCCAATCTGTACTTGTCTGCCCGACTTTACCGGAGATGCATTCAGCAGATGTTATCCAATACCACGTAAGCTTCAAGTCAAACGTAAATAGTATTTTTGCTAAAATTCCCTCTCACACCGTAGCCAAGCCTGTTGAGCCACAACGTGAAGAATATCGCGATCCTTGCGTACCCTCGCCTTGTGGCCCCAATGCGGAGTGCCGTAATGCAAATGGTGTACCTTCCTGTACGTGTTTGCCTACATTTATAGGACAAGCACCCAGCTGCCATCCCGAGTGTACCATCAATTCGGAGTGTCGCAGTCAGGAAGCCTGCATAAACCAGAAGTGTCGGGATCCATGCCAAGGCGCCTGTGGTCTGAATACAATATGTCGCGTCATCAACCATACACCATCTTGTGCCTGCGTTGAAGGTTTCATAGGAAATCCTTTTATCAATTGCAATCCTAAACCACCAGAGCGTAAGACTTCACATTCCGTAAAAAATCTTTTAAAATACCTTAATTATCCATCTTAATACAGCAACGAGCCCACCTATTCGTGATGATCCTTGTAATCCTTCTCCATGTGGTCCAAACGCACTATGCAATAATGGACAGTGCATCTGTATACCAGAATATCATGGTGACCCCTACACCGAATGTCGCCCTGAATGTGTACTGAACACGGACTGCGCACGCGATCGCGCTTGTATACGCAACAAATGTGTTGATCCTTGTCCAGGCACATGCGGCATCAATGCTGTTTGTGAGGTAAACAATCATGTGCCAATGTGTAGCTGCTTGGAGAATATGTCAGGAAATGCCTTCTTCGAATGCCGATCCATACCAAGTATACCAAGTCAATTAAACGCTAAAAGTTCCTATACCAAATTTTACTTTTTTAGCACCTGTGACACAAAATCCTTGTCAACCATCACCATGTGGCCCCAACAGCCAATGTCGCGTGGTACAGCAAACAGCTGTTTGCTCTTGCGTCGTTGGCTATATGGGTGTACCACCACAATGCCGTCCAGAATGTACCACAAACTCAGACTGTCCACAAAATCAGGCGTGCCAGAATATGAAGTGTCAAGATCCATGCGCGGGCACTTGTGGCTTCAATGCTTTATGCAATGTAGTTAACCACAACCCATTCTGTTCTTGTCCTCCCAAAATGACAGGAAATCCATTTGCCTACTGTCAACAGAAAAGTATGCAGCAATTATTTCTCTAAGTTTTGAAACGTATTAAGTAAAATTTATTTTAGTTGAACCTGTACGTGACGTTGCGCCTGTTAACCCTTGTCAGCCCTCACCATGCGGCCCTAATTCAGAATGTCGGGCAGTTGGTGAATCACCTTCTTGTTCTTGTCTACCAAACTTCCAAGGTTCGCCTCCGAACTGTCGCCCTGAATGTGTATCCAACTCCGAATGTCCTACACAACTGGCATGCATCAACCAAAAATGTGCAGATCCCTGTCCGGGAGTTTGTGGACTCAATGCCAATTGCCGCGTTTTCAGTCATACACCCATGTGTTTATGTGTAGCTGGTTTTACTGGTGAACCATTTTCACAATGCAACCCACTGCGAGAACCTGTAGTTGAACGTTTGGATCCTTGTAATCCAAGCCCATGTGGCGCTAATGCTAAGTGTGACACAAGAGGTGATGCTGGCTCTTGTCAGTGCTTACCCGAATATTTTGGCAATCCTTATGAAGGCTGTCGTCCCGAATGTGTGCTTAATACAGACTGCCCATCAAATAGAGCTTGTCAAAATCAAAAATGTGTTGATCCTTGCCCTGGCACCTGTGGACAAAATGCCGAATGCCAAGTGATCAGCCATTTACCGACTTGCAACTGCTTCGCAGGGTATAATGGTGATCCATATCGCTACTGTCAGATAATACGCGATGAACGTAAGAGTTTAAGTGTAGATGTCGTTAAAACTTTTTTCATACAAAATTTATTTTCTGCAGCTTTGCGCGAATACGTTAACCCTTGCCAGCCATCCCCGTGCGGTCCTAACTCGCGCTGCCGCGAAAATTCTGGGCAAGCTGTATGTTCTTGCCTGCCCGAATATATTGGCAGCCCGCCATCGTGTCGCCCCGAGTGCACCAACAGTTTAGAGTGTAGTGCTAATACCGCCTGTGTTAATCGTAAATGTATCGATCCATGTCCTGGAGTTTGTGGACTCAACGCTCAATGTGCGGTTAGAAACCATAGCCCTATTTGTACTTGCAACAATGGTTATAGTGGTGATGCATTTGTGCGTTGTCTGCCTATACCACGTAAGAGATATATGAAATGTGTCCTAAAACAACGGTTACTAAACGTCTCATTTTATATAGCGCCACCATCACCTGTAAGATATGAAGAACCTACTGATCCTTGTGTACCATCACCTTGTGGTCCCAACTCCCAATGTCGTGATGTGCGCGGCAGTTCTTCGTGTAGCTGTCTGCCGAATTATTTAGGCACACCACCAGCATGTCGTCCAGAATGTTCCATCAACTCTGAATGTCCAAGTCATCAGGCTTGTATCAATCAAAAGTGTCGCGACCCCTGCCCCGGTTCATGTGGCATCAACACACAATGCAATGTCATCAACCACACGCCGACTTGCATTTGCCTGCTCGGTTATATTGGGGATCCGTTTATTGTTTGCAACCCACAACCGCCACCGCAACGTAAGCAGCGCTATAAAGTCAGCAAACTATGCAACTTCAAAGTCCTTTGTTTTCTCTTTTAGCCGAAGTTATTGTACGCGACGATCCCTGTACGCCTTCACCCTGTGGCTCCAATGCCATATGCAATAATGGTCAGTGCATTTGTATACCTGAATATCATGGTGATCCTTACACGGGCTGTCGTCCGGAATGTGTTCTTCATACGGACTGTGCCAGAGATCGTGCATGTGTCAGGCATAAATGCGTTGATCCTTGCCCAGGTACTTGTGCCACTAATGCAATCTGTGAAGTAATGAATCACATACCAATATGTCATTGTCCTGATGGTATGCAGGGTAATGCCTTCACGCAATGTGTGCCAACTCCAAGTAAGCAGTGTATTACTATATGCCAAAAAAATCCAATTCACATTCACAACTTTTCAGCGCGTGATGTGCCCACAAATCCCTGTCAACCCTCACCATGCGGTCCCAACAGCCAATGCCGTGAAATCAATCAACAAGCTGTTTGCTCTTGCATCGAGTCATATGTTGGCAGCCCGCCGTTCTGTCGTCCAGAGTGTGTCACCAACTCGGAGTGTCCCTTGAATCAAGCCTGCCTTAATCAAAAATGTTCTGACCCATGTCCCGGTGTATGTGGACAAAATGCTCTATGCCATGTAACAAATCATAGTCCATTCTGTCGCTGCCTTGAAAGGTATTCCGGTAATCCATTCGTCAGTTGCCAACCAATTCGTGAAGCGCCGATTGAGCCACCACGCAATCCTTGCACACCATCACCTTGCGGCCCCTACGCGGAATGCCGTGAGGTAGGTGAAACACCTTCGTGCACTTGCTTGGCTGATTACATTGGTGCACCGCCCAACTGTCGTCCGGAATGTGTTACTAGCAGTGAGTGTGCTACAAATATGGCCTGCATTAATCAGAAATGTAAAGATCCCTGTCCGGGACTTTGTGGTAGCGGCGCCGAATGTCGCGTGCTATCACACACACCAAGTTGTTATTGTCCTCAAGGCTTTGAAGGAGATCCTTTTGTGCAATGTGTTGAAATACGTATACCACAGCTGGATCATATTGATCCCTGCAATCCAAGTCCATGTGGTACAAATGCACAATGCACTCAACATAATACAGCGGCATCATGTCAATGTTTGCCAAACTATTTTGGTAACCCCTATGAGGGCTGTCGGCCAGAATGTGTGCTCAACTCAGATTGCAGCTCAAATCTAGCTTGTGTAAACATGAATTGTCGCGATCCATGCCCTGGTACATGCGGTCAGAATGCTATTTGTAATGTGCTGAATCATATTCCAAGCTGTTCATGTGTTATTGGTTATAGTGGCGATCCATATCGTTTCTGTAGTCCGGAACGACAACGTAAGCATAAAAAATTATTCAATTTCGAAGGTTCAACAGACTTATTCTTTCGATTTCACAGCTCTTAAGGAATATGTTAATCCCTGTCAACCAACACCTTGTGGCCCTAATTCACAGTGTCGTGAAATAAACGAACAAGCAGTATGCTCTTGCCTACCCACATATATAGGTAGTCCGCCGCTTTGTCGTCCTGAATGTACAATATCTACGGAATGTGCTGCGGATAAAGCGTGCATTAATCAAAAATGTATCGATCCTTGCCCCGGCACCTGTGGCACAGATGCCAACTGTCATGTACGCAATCATAGTCCATTGTGTTCGTGTCGACCTGGTTACACCGGCAATGCTTTCTTCCGTTGTTACCCAATACCACGTAAGCTCTTTGGTATAATCGAGTCTTAATACATCCGTAAATTATTGATTTTTTTTAATTAGCTGCACCGCCTGTAATCAGGCAACAAGAGCCTATACGCGATCCTTGTGTACCAACACCTTGTGGTTCAAATTCGCAATGTCGTCGCATAGGCGATTCGCCATCATGTTCTTGTTTGTCCAATTACATCGGCGTACCGCCGAACTGTCGTGCCGAATGCAATATCAACTCGGATTGTCTTAGTAACCTGGCGTGTATTAATGAGAAGTGTCGTGACCCTTGTCCAGGATCGTGTGGTCTCGGTGCCATTTGTAATGTCATTAATCATACGCCAAGTTGTACATGTCCTGCTGAATATACTGGTGATCCATTTAGCTATTGTCAGCCAGCGCCGCCGCCGCAACGTAAGCTACTTATACTTATGTAGATCTTGGGTGATAGTGTTTTGCTTTTGATGGGTCACCATATGAAGGCTCACTTTAATGCAAGTAGTTAATTTTGTATAGGTAGCGAGTAATGCATAGAAAGTGGAGCAAATAGTATACTGGAAATACGATTGCATCTTCCCATAAAGTTATTTCAATGTGGCAAAAAATGTTGCCATTACTTACTATCGAAATATAATCAACTGTGTCAGCTACCGCTGCTTTTGACTTCTTTTTTTTTCGATCAAAAATCTTCATTTTGTGTCTTTTTTTCGATCAAAAACAACCTAATTCCCTAGTTTTATTTTGTAATCATCAACATTATTTTCATTAATTTTTTTATCGAAATAACTCTTATCTCTGATGTTTATGTTTTCGGTAAAAAGTTGTCGTTAATTTTGATATATCGACATTTTAATTATTATCCGTTTTTTTAACGTTTTTAAGTAACCATCAACTTAAACTTTTAAGCCTAAAAATTTTGAAAACTATTGCTGACAGTAAATACTCCGCTGGTATTATCAGAATTATGCTAGCAACTATGTAGCCAAATTTTAACTGGCATAAAATCACTTACGTGAATATCTTTTTTATACAAGTGCATACGGATAGCCTGTCACCTCAGCTGATTTGTTATGCTTCCTGATCTTCCGTAAATAATAAATCACGAGTAAAAGTTTATATCAAATTAATATTTTGCGCTCGTTACTTCAAGAATGCTCCTTTGAGCACTGACTTTGTTTTACTCCCTACCTCAACAATGTCTTGTATTTAAAGTCAAAGTTAGCTTTTATGAAAACACGCTGAAAAAAGCAACACTTCCTACCGCAGTATACAAGAAAATTCTTTTAATGCTATAAAATTCTTCTAAAGCTGTTATTAAAGACGACCCTTGCAATCCATCACCTTGTGGTCCCAATGCGCTCTGCAACGATGGTGTATGCATATGCATACCCGAATATCAGGGTAATCCCTACAGCGAATGTCGTCCCGAATGCCTTGTAAACACCGATTGCTCACGTGATCGTGCATGCATACGCAACAAATGTGCAGATCCCTGCCCAGGAACATGTGCCAGTAACGCCATCTGCACGGTCATCAATCATACACCAATGTGCGCGTGTCCAAGCGCCATGTCGGGGAATGCATTCTTGCAGTGTGTTAATACACCACGTAATAATCTTTGTCATAAACTCTAGTTTTTTTTACGCTCTTTCATGTTTGATATAATTTTTAGCGCCAGAAGTTCTCAATCCGTGTCAACCTTCACCATGTGGGCCAAACTCACAATGTCGTGTCGTGAATCAACAATCAGTATGTTCATGCCTACCCGAATACATTGGCAGTCCACCCGCTTGTCGTCCCGAATGTACTGCTAACCAAGATTGCTCTGCCAATCGTGCGTGTGTTAATCAAAAATGTGTCGACCCATGCGTTGGCGCATGTGGCCGCAACGCACAATGCACTGTGGTCAATCACAATCCCTACTGTACTTGTTTGCCGCGTTATACGGGTAGTCCATTTGTCGCATGTCAGCAAATAATCGAACCACCACAACGTGATCCGTTGCCGCAAGATCCATGCCGTCCATCACCTTGTGGTTCAAATGCCGAATGTCGCGCCAATGGTGATACACCATCTTGCTCGTGTTTGCCAGAATATGTGGGCACACCACCGTATTGTAAGCCGGAATGTGTTGCCAATTCGGAATGTCGCTCAAATTTGGCATGCATTAATCAAAAATGCCAAGATCCTTGTCAAGGACTCTGTGGACGCAATGCTGAATGCCGCGTTGTCAGTCATACACCAATGTGTACCTGCAGTGTCGGCTATACTGGTGACTCATTCACGCAATGTGAACCTATACGCTTGGCTGCTATCGAAGTTGTAAATCCCTGCCAGCCATCACCATGTGGCACAAATGCTGTGTGTATTGAAAGAAATGGCGCTGGCGCCTGTCAGTGCTTGGCGGAATATTTAGGCAATCCATATGAAGGCTGTCGTCCGGAATGTGTGCTCAACTCGGATTGTCCAGCTAATAGAGCGTGTCAGAATCAGAAATGTGTTGACCCATGTCCGGGTACTTGCGGTCAAAACGCCGAATGCAATGTGGTAAATCATATACCAACTTGCAATTGCTTCATTGGATACGTCGGTGATCCATACCGTTACTGCAACAAGCCAGCTGAACGTAAGATTTACATTTCAGAATTCTTAAGTTAACCAAAAAGTAGTTTGTTTTGTAGTTACTAAAACTCGGTTTAATGTTTGGTTTGATATTTAATTTACTTTCAACTTTTTAATATAGCCATTGTACATGAATATATAAATCCATGTCAACCCTCACCTTGTGGTCCGAATTCACAGTGTCGCGAGGTTAACTCGCAAGCTGTATGTTCGTGTTTACCCGATTATATGGGTATACCACCCGCATGTAGACCCGAATGTACATCAAGTTCAGAATGTTCAAGTGATAAAGCGTGCATACATCGCAAATGTTCCGACCCATGCCCTGGTGTGTGTGGCACAAACGCTTTGTGCCATGTGCGAAATCATAGTCCTATTTGCTCATGTCGGAATGGAATGACCGGGGATGCCTTCGTACGTTGCAACCCCATACCACGTAAGCTAAAAGAGTTATGTTCGAAAGAGTGTGTGTGTACTTAAATATTTATTATAGCTCCTATACCTCCGCGTGACATTGCACCCTATCGCGATCCTTGTGTGCCCTCACCCTGCGGTCCCTATGCTGAATGCCGCAATTTCAACGATGCACCTTCTTGTTCTTGCCTAGCGAACTATGTTGGTAGTGCACCGAATTGTAGACCAGAGTGTACCCTTAATGCCGAATGTTCCAGCAGTCAGGCATGTATTAGAGAGAAATGTCGTGATCCATGTCCTGGTGCATGTGGCTTGAATGCTGTATGTAATGTTATAAATCATACACCGAGCTGCTCGTGCTCTTTAGGATATGTAGGTGATGCTTTCACCAGTTGTCAGCCTGCGCCACCACCACCACGTAAGATAAATATTTCACTGTGAGGGTAATGCAAGTATCACGTAAGCAAATTTTGATTTGTCACTCCTACTAATTTTTCTACACTACAGTAAATAAATTTAGTAAAATCCAATATTTTGAAAGTAAAAGAATTGTAAGCAACCTCCATGAGCATGCTTATGAACGTTTCATTTATGCATTTAGATACTATGTGTGCAAAAATCTGAATGTGCTTCGTTAAAAGTCAACTAATTGAATTACAAACTTTCATTGGATTAAACAAGTTGTAAAACCTTTTCGTGAGCATGCATTCATAAAACTTAAGTGACCCTTTAAATCAATTTTACGTAAGTTAAAGTTGTTAACATTCAAAACACGGATTCTTACAGGAAAATTTAATTTCGAACTTCCTGAATTAGCATGCTTACTTATTATGTACATATGTAAGTAACGCTTTACTTCATTTAGGTATCATGTTGGCAAATTCGTGTTTATTTTTCCTTACGTAAGAAAAAGTTAGTATTGATCTGGCGTAAATCATACTACGAATTTATATATTTAAGCAGTTTATAAGTAATAAAATATAATAAAAAGCTTGCTTACGTAATGCATTTAAATTAATTTGTATATTATGTAATCAAAGCCGATTTAACTTTTCGTGCGTTTTACTTGAATGACTCCCCAATTGTTCTTAATGCATCACTCCATTTTTGTGGGTGCAATTAATCTTTCCTACTAACTTCAACTTCAGCAAATCTTCTCTTACGTAAGACGAAATCGATAGTCAAAGGATCACATTTCTTAGGCTTATGACCTAGTAGTTAAAGTTGACTGTTTCCTCAAAACAACTTACGTAACACTTGCACGACGCTCTAGTCCAAAAAAACAGACAACTTACTTAAATTTCTGAATACTCCAGCGCCTGTACGTGATGAACCACGCGACCCTTGCTCACCAAATCCGTGTGGCACAAACGCCATCTGTTCTGGTGACGGCCAATGTATCTGTTTATCAGATTATCAAGGAGATCCATATGTAGCCTGTAGACCAGAGTGTGTACTTAATACAGATTGTTCACGTGATCGCGCTTGTATACGACAGAAATGTATTGATCCGTGTCCAGGAACATGTGCTTCAAATGCCATATGTGAGGTGCATAACCATATACCCATGTGTCACTGCCCCGAACGTTCGAGCGGAAATGCCTTCGTACAATGCAGCCCCATACAAAGTAAAGAGAACTTTCTCATATCTAAATTTCCTCCTTTTATTTACTAAATATTTTTGTTGAAAACTTAGCCGATGTCTATCGCAATCCATGTCAACCCTCACCATGTGGTCCCAATTCACAATGCCGCGAAGTGAACTCTCAAGCTGTTTGTTCATGTTTGCCAACATATCTAGGAAGTCCACCATCGTGTCGTCCCGAATGTGTGAGTAACTCTGATTGCTCCTCAAATCAGGCGTGTCAAAATCAGAAATGTCAAGATCCATGCCCAGGCACATGTGGTCACTATGCAAAATGTTCCGTTGTCAATCACGTACCATTTTGCACTTGTCCACAACACTATACAGGAAATCCATTTGTACAATGTCAGCGCATAAGTAAGTTCGATACACCATACTTAGAAAATTAGGCATAACATTTCCCTTACTTAACCACCAGTCGAACCGCTACGTGATACCACTCCTGTGAATCCATGTCAACCATCACCTTGTGGTCCCAACAGCCAATGTAAGCCGGTAGGTGAAACTCCTTCCTGCTCTTGTTTGGAGAATTTCTTTGGTCAACCACCCAATTGTCGTCCCGAGTGTGTCAGCAATGCAGAATGTGCCTCAAATCAGATTTGCCGCAACAATAGATGTACGGATCCTTGTCCCAACCTATGCGGTGCTAGTGCACTCTGTCGTGTTGTCAGTCATTCAGCCCATTGCCATTGTGAGAACGGTTACACCGGCGATCCATTTGTGGGTTGCACACCTATACGTCTAGCAGCGCCTGAATTAGTTGATCCATGCAATCCAAGTCCATGTGGCGCATTTGCCACTTGCCGTCAGCAAAATAATGTTGGTTCTTGTCAATGCTTACCCGAATATAATGGCAATCCATACGAAGGTTGTCGTCCAGAATGTGTGCTGAATTCCGACTGTGCTTCGGATAGAGCGTGTATCAATCAAAAATGTCGTGATCCCTGCCCGGGTACTTGTGGACAAAATGCTGAATGTTTTGTACGCAATCATTTGCCAACGTGTAATTGCCTTGTAGGTTTCGTCGGCGATCCATATCGCTACTGCGCTTTGGAAGAAAAACAACGTAAGAGTTTTAAAATAAAAAGATATGTTAGTAGTACAATTCCCTGGTTTTATTGCAGCTATAATACGCGAATATGTCAATCCATGTCAGCCCTCGCCCTGTGGTCCAAATAGCCAATGCAGAGAGGTTAACGAACAGGCTGTTTGCTCTTGTCTGCCTACTTATATAGGTACACCACCTGCATGTAGACCTGAATGTACCATTAGTTCTGAGTGCAGTTTTGACAAAGCGTGCGTCAATCAAAAATGTGTAGATCCTTGTCCGGGATCATGTGGGCAAAACGCTCTCTGCCATGTTAGAAATCATGCCCCAATTTGCTATTGTAACAATGGTTACACAGGTGATCCATTTTCACGCTGCTTTCCAATACCAAGTGAGTTCAGTATACGCGATAAAGTTAATTTTTTTAATCAATCCAATAAATTTACCCCAGCACCGCCATCCGTTGTGCAACAAGAGCCACTACGAGATCCTTGCCTACCATCACCATGCGGTCCCAACTCTCAGTGCCGCAATATCAATGGTCACTCGTCATGTAGCTGTCTTGCAACATATTTCGGTGCACCGCCAAATTGCCGTCCAGAATGCACCACCAACACAGAATGTACACCCAGCTTGGCCTGCATTAACAATCGCTGTCTCGATCCGTGCCCAGGCTCATGTGCCTATAATGCTCAATGTACCGTGCGTAATCATATACCCACTTGTGTTTGCCCCGAAGGTTATGGTGGTGATGCTTTTACCAGTTGTCAGATATTGCCACCACGTAAATTGCTAGATATTCTTTGCTTATTTTACAGTATTTTATACACATTTTTTTACCAGCTGTCGCGCCTGTTAAAGATGATCCATGTAATCCCTCACCTTGTGGCCCGAATGCTATTTGCAACAACGGACAATGTACTTGCATACCAGAGTATCAAGGTGACCCTTATGTTGCCTGTCGCCCCGAATGTACACTAAACACCGAATGTGCACCCACTAAAGCATGCATACGGAATAAATGTGTAGATCCCTGTCCAGGCACATGTGGCCACAGCGCACTCTGTGAAGTGCTGAATCATATACCAATGTGTCGTTGTCCAAATGGCATGTCTGGTAACGCTTTTGTGCAATGCGATCCAGTGCCAAGTAAATTTCCAATTAATTCCCTCAAAGACAGAACTTACTTTGTTTATTCTCTTGTAGCACCGGTTATTACAAATCCTTGTCAACCCTCGCCATGTGGTCCCAACAGTCGCTGTCGTGAATATAATCAAGGTGCCGTTTGCTCCTGCATTGAGGGCTATATTGGTAATCCGCCTATTTGTCGCCCTGAATGCACCAGTAACTCTGATTGTGCACCTAATTTGGCTTGTCAAAACCAAAAATGTGTTGATCCCTGTCCTGGCGCATGCGGCTATAATGCTTTATGTTCCGTGGTTAGTCATACACCGTACTGTAGCTGCCCAGCAAGGCAGACAGGAAATCCATTTATTGGCTGTCAACCAATAGGTAAATAAAATGCTAGTGCTTGTGGTTATCAAACTTCTTTTTAACTTCTTGCATTGCTAGTTGAACAACCAATACGCGATGAACCCAAGAATCCTTGTCAACCATCACCTTGTGGCCCTAATGCTGTTTGTCGTGCTATAGGCGAATCACCTTCGTGTTCGTGTATAGCAGAATTCATTGGTACACCACCCAATTGTCGTCCAGAGTGTATAACAAATTCAGAGTGTAGCCACGATAAGGCCTGCATCAATCAGAAGTGCGCTGATCCTTGCATAGGACTTTGCGGCCAAAATGCACAATGCTACGTTATTAGCCATACAGCAATGTGTACATGTCGTGCCGGTGATACTGGTGACCCATTTAGTGCTTGTTCTGCAATACGTGTACAAGATCCTGAAATAGTGACTCCATGTCAACCAAATCCATGTGGTGCCAGCGCCGAATGTCGCCAAGTAAACAATGCAGGTTCATGTCAATGTCTACCAGAGTATTACGGTAACCCTTACGAAGGTTGCCGTCCTGAATGTGTGCTCAGTTCGGATTGTCCTTCGAATAGAGCATGTCGAAATCAGAAATGTGTTGACCCATGTCCAGGCGTATGTGGACTGAATGCTGTTTGCAATACTATCAATCATTTGCCAACTTGCAATTGCTTAAGCGAATATGTTGGCGATCCATATAGATATTGTCAAATTCCCGAAAAGCGTAAGTGCTTAAGCCGCGAAAAAAAAAAGTTTAAATATACAGGGTTACTTTTATACAAATTACAGCTATCATTAGGGAGTATGTAAATCCCTGTCAACCATCTCCATGTGGACCAAATTCACAATGTCGTGAGGTAAACGAACAAGGTGTCTGCTCGTGCCTGCCTGAGTATATCGGCAGTCCACCCGCATGTCGTCCCGAATGTACCATCAGCTCTGAGTGTCCGTTAAATCGAGCTTGTGTTAATCAGAAATGCCAAGACCCTTGCCCTGGCTCTTGCGGTACAAATGCCGTCTGTCATGTGCGTAATCATGCACCAATTTGTAGTTGTAACATAGGTTATACTGGTGATTCTTTCACTAGATGTTACCCAATACCTCGTAAGTACTATAAGACTTCAAACTTACAACAGATTCGAAATGAAATTTTTAGAAAAAAAATTGTCACTCAACATTGTTTCTCATTAGCATTATTTCAAAGCGTGTTTTTCCGACCTTGTTTCTAAGCACTATAACCAAAAATTGTTTATAAATGTGTAGAAATATGCATCACAAAAGTATTTATAAGCATTGATTCTTAATAGGCTTTTGAACTTTTTCCGAACATTCTCCATAAACATTGCTCATAGCCTTTTTCTGAATTTTGTCGCAGAATGTTGTTTTTAATCCACATTTCCTAAAAATTTATAAACGTTTTTTATTATTAACAAATCTTAAACAAATTCTGATTGAATCTTAAATTTAGCTATTTTTTTACTATTAATTATTTGAATTGAAAATAAAACTCTTTACATAATGCTTTTTTTGTTTTGCCAATAAACATAGCATAATGTTTCTTTTAAAATCTGTAAGAGACTACGGATTATTCTCGTAAACATTTCTTTTTATATAACTCCATAGCATAAAGTTTGGAAAATAAACCAGCCAATCAATGTCTTAGTTTTCGATATTATTCGACCTATTTTCAGACAGTGTGCGGTTGTCTCTGGCAAGCAATTGCTAACTTAACTGAATATTCTATGGAAAATAATGCAAATCCCTTCTTAATCGGGAATATCCAAGTCTCTCTGAAACTACTGCAAAATTCTCGATTGATGAACTTTACCTTATGTAAGACTTGACAGTAAAAATCCGTTGTAGGTTTGTCTAGTGAACCATTACTCAAAAGCAGAATAATCAATCTGAGGGAGAAAAATACTCTCACAAAATAATGCTTCGTTTCAATGCTATCAATTTAATCAAATCCACTTATTATTTTTGAGATTTGGATTTTTTTCTCAATAATTTTTTAATTATTGTTCCTTAACATTGTTTTTAAACAATTTCCTAGTTGCTTAGAAATTTTTCATAAAATAGACAAATATTTGTACAGCCATTAACTTTCACGATTTTACTCATCACGGAAACGTTTCATTTGTGACACAAATTTTGTACAAAAAAGTTTCGTTTCGAAGAAATCTACAAGCTCCTTAAACTCTGCCTTAACAATTTCATTCCTCCCTCAGCCGAGCCATCTGCACCTCTACGCGATGTCTACAGAAATCCATGTGTTCCATCGCCTTGCGGACAATTCGCTGACTGTCGTGACATTGGCGGTAGCCCATCGTGCACTTGTCTGTCGACTTACATTGGTGTACCACCTAATTGTCGCCCCGAATGTACCGTTAACTCCGAATGTCCAAGCGATCGTGCATGTATCGCACAAAAATGTCGTGACCCATGTCCTGGAGCCTGTGGCTTTAATGCTCGCTGCAATGTCATCAATCATACACCAATATGCCAATGCTTAGATGGACTTATTGGCGATCCATTCACTTCTTGTCAATCAGCACCACCATCTCCACCGAAAATTGCCGATGATCCATGTGTACCTTCACCTTGTGGTTCAAATACAATTTGTCACAATGGTCAATGTGAATGTCTGCCAGAGTATCAGGGCAATCCATTCGTTGGTTGCCGTCCCGAGTGTGTAATGAATACTGATTGTCCTAGGGAAAAATCATGTGCACGCCAAAAATGCGTTGACCCATGCCCCGGTACATGCGCTGCGAATGCAATATGTGAAGTTTATAATCATGTGCCAATGTGTCACTGTCCCGATGGTATGGCCGGCAATGCTTTTGCGTTGTGTGTACCAACACCAACGCCACCAAGAGTAGTCAGCAATCCTTGTCAACCTTCACCATGCGGTCCAAATTCTCAGTGCCGCGTCATAAACGAACAAGCAGTTTGCTCATGCTTGCCAGATTTTGTTGGAGCACCACCTTCATGTCGCCCGGAATGCGTTACAAGTTCGGAATGTACACTAAATACCGCTTGTTTGCAACAAAAATGTCGCGATCCTTGTCCAGGAAGCTGTGGTGTTAATGCGGAATGTAATGTGGTCTCACACAATCCAATTTGTCGTTGCTTGCCACAATACGAAGGGAATCCATTTGTTACGTGTCAGCGCATTATACGTAATTTTTTTTCTCTCTTTATTTTGTGTCAACAATTATTTTTTTATGAATCCTTACAGCAAAACCAGTTCAAGATGCCCCTTTGAAAGATCCATGCGTCCCCTCACCATGTGGCTCTAACGCAGAGTGCCGTCCAAATGGTCAAAGACCGTCTTGTTCCTGTCTGAAAGAGTTTATCGGCTCCCCACCTAACTGTCATCCAGAGTGTGTCTCAAATTCCGAATGCGCCAGCAACAAGGCTTGCATTAATCAAAAATGTCAAGATCCTTGTGCAGCGTCTATTTGTGCCACTAATGCCGAGTGTCATGTAATTAATCATACACCAATGTGTGTCTGTATTGCCGGCTACAGTGGTGATCCATTCAGTTACTGCGATGTTATACGCGCTGATGCACCAGAAACACTTAACCCCTGCCAGCCAAGTCCTTGTGGCAGCAATGCACAGTGTATTGAACGTAATGGCGCAGGTGCCTGCCAATGTCTGCCAGATTACTTTGGTAACCCATATGAAGGATGTCGTGTAGAATGCATACTTAACTCCGATTGTCCAGCCAATAGAGCTTGTATGCAAAACAAATGCAAAGATCCTTGTCCTGGCACTTGCGGACAAAACGCGGAATGTCACGTACTGAATCATTTACCATCCTGTTTGTGCTATAATAGCTATACGGGAGATCCCTACAGATACTGTAGTCCTATAATACAACGTAAGAAAACATAGCGTATTATTTGCAATGTCAGAAATTTTTAATCTCGTCTATTATACAGAAGTCGAAGTATTGCCAGAAAAACGCAATCCTTGCCAGCCATCACCTTGCGGTCCCAACTCACAATGTAAGGAGGTGCAGAACCAAGCTGTTTGCTCTTGTCTTCCCACATATATAGGTAGTCCTCCTGCATGTAGACCCGAATGTACCATTTCTACTGAGTGTGCTTTTAACAAGGCATGTGTTAATCAGAAATGTGTTGACCCCTGTCCAGGTGTTTGTGGTAATAATGCGGAGTGTCGCGTACGCAACCATAGTCCATTGTGTGCTTGCATCACTGGTTTTACTGGTGACGCCTTCAGCAGATGTTACCCAATTCCACGTAAGCAATATTGCGTTATTCTAAAAAAACTTATGTACACAACTCGTATTCAAATAGCGCCCCAACCACCACCGAAGCAACTCGAACCGTATAGAGATCCCTGTGTGCCCTCACCATGTGGTGCCAATGCTCAATGCCAATCTGTTGGTGGGCAAGCATCTTGCTCTTGTTTGCCAATGTATCAAGGTGCACCACCTAACTGTCGTCCAGAATGTTCGGTCAATTCAGACTGCGCGCCAAGTCTCGCTTGCATCAATGAACGCTGTCGCGATCCCTGTCCTGGGTCATGTGGTCTTGCTGCACGCTGCAATGTGATTAATCATACGCCGATTTGCACTTGCCCCAGCGACTACATCGGAGATGCTTTTGTCCGATGTTATGTGAAACCAATCGAGCCACAACGTATGTCGTCAATAATTTATTGTAATAAACTTTTGTCTCTAATCTAGTACAACTCTTAGCGATACCTTTTGATGATCCATGCAACCCTTCACCATGTGGTACCAACGCCATTTGTCAGAATGGTCAATGTAGTTGTCTACCTGAATATCAAGGGGATCCATTTGTTGGCTGCCGTCCGGAGTGTGTGCTGAATACAGATTGCATACGCCAGCAGGCCTGCATACGTAATAAGTGCGCTGACCCTTGCCCCGGTACTTGTGGTGTCAATGCCATATGTGATGTTTTCAATCATATACCCATGTGTCACTGTCCCGAAAGCATGACAGGCAATGCTTTTGTGCAATGCGAACCAGTTAGAAGTATGAAATTAACGGTAGTTAACTTTACCAACAGTTTGACTGTATTTGTTTTCTCTTCCGCTCCAGCACCGTCACCAGTTCCTATCTATCCATGCCAACCATCACCTTGTGGTCCAAACTCTCAGTGCAAAGATCTCAATCAACAAGCCGTTTGCTCTTGCCTCCCCAACTACTTAGGCAGTCCACCAAATTGTCGTCCAGAATGTACCATAAATTCAGATTGTCTACCCAGCCTGGCGTGTGTTAATCAGAAATGTCAAGATCCATGCATCGGCACATGTGGCGTAAATGCGCGCTGTCGTGTTGTCAATCACTCACCATTCTGTACCTGCAACGAAGGATATAACGGTAATGCATTTAGTCTTTGTCAACGACTGCCAGTACCGCCAGTGCAGCAGGAACCAATCAGACCATGCCAACCTTCACCATGTGGTCCCAACGCCCTCTGCACAGACACCAGTGGCTCAGCTTCTTGTTCATGTTTGCTGGGTTATATTGGAACACCACCAAATTGTCGCCCAGAGTGCATTAGTTCTTCTGAATGTTCCAGTAATTTGGCTTGTATTAATATGAAATGCCAGGATCCTTGCCCAGGACTTTGTGGTACATCGGCCAATTGTCAAGTGATTAGTCATACACCTTCTTGTGTTTGCATACTTGGTTACATTGGGGATCCATTTACACAATGCAATCCGAAACCGATTATTGAACGGGAACAAGTAAATCCCTGTGTGCCAAGTCCTTGCGGTAGTAATGCCATTTGTACGCAACAAAATAATGCAGGTGCTTGTCAGTGCCTACCAGAATACTATGGTAATCCGTATGAAGGCTGTCGTCCGGAGTGTGTACTTAATTCTGATTGTTCTTCGGATAAAGCGTGTCAAAATCAAAAATGTCGCGATCCATGTCCTGGAAGTTGTGGACAAAATGCACAGTGTGCTGTTGTCAATCATCTGCCTGTTTGCAGCTGCTTCCAAGGATACTCGGGTGATCCATACCGCCATTGTGCCATACAACGAGAACGTAAGCATTGTTTGCAGAAATTGGTCGAGCGTATGTGCTACTGTTTAGCGGGAATGTTAGTCCGGGAAGTGGTGATGTGTTTGAAGTCATAACATAATATCTAGATTATAAATTGGGGTATAAACAAGCGTGAGATCCAATAGTAAGTGGTTGCTTAATAAATGAGCTTGAGTAAGAACACTTACATACCTCAGGAGTACATTCCATAAAACAGAATTTAACTACACGTTTGTTGATTTTGTTGCATGTACTTAAATAACTGTCAGTTTTGCAAATGCTGGGAGTCAGACCGTCTGCTAAAGTTTTTTCATTATAACTTTCCTGAAATTTTACCAACTGACGCTCATTTTACGATATAAAACTTATTTTTTATGAAAGCAACTTCAGGGCGGCAACACTACTTCTCGGACTATTTAGACAAAGCACACTCTCGTTGTGTAGTAGTTGATAACTCTTCCAATAGCTTCGATTAACTTAGTTACCTTAAGTTTGCACTGCTTTTTTTAAATGTTGCACTATTTATATATAAATTTGAATTTATTCCCTTCCACAGCAATTAGAGAATATGTTAACCCATGCGTTCCCTCACCATGTGGCCCAAATTCCAACTGTCGCGAAGTCAATGAACAAGCTGTATGTTCGTGTTTGCCTGAATATGTTAGCAGCCCTCCGGCATGTCGTCCCGAATGTACTCACAGTTCTGAGTGCAGTTTTGACAAAGCCTGCATCAACAGGAAATGTCAAGATCCATGCCCGAATACTTGTGGTACCAATGCCGACTGCCGTGTGCTCAATCATAGCCCACTTTGCTCATGTCGTCCAGGTTATACAGGAGATGCCTTCACACGTTGCTATATAATACCACCACCTCCGCTACCAGCACGCGAACCTTATCGTGATCCGTGCATTCCCTCACCTTGTGGACAGTATGCACAATGTAGACTGGTCAATGAACAACCAACTTGCTCTTGCCTACCGCCCTATATAGGTGCACCACCGAATTGTCACCCTGAATGTGTAATGAATTCGGATTGCCCTACACATTTGAGTTGCCTTAACGAACGCTGTCAAGATCCCTGCCCGGGCTCTTGTGGTCTAAATGCGCTCTGTAATGTACTCAACCATGTACCAAGTTGTACCTGTCAGGTGGGTTATATTGGTGATCCTTTCACTAATTGTTATAGAGAACCAACGCCTCCAGAGCCATGTAAGATAACTGAAACCGTAGAGAAATCTTGAAAACAAATTTTTATTTTTATGTTCCCTTTAGTACCGCCACCTGTTGCCGATGATCCTTGTGTCCCATCTCCTTGTGGCACCAATGCATTATGCAATGATGGTGTCTGTACCTGTATCTCTGAATATATTGGTGATCCATACGCAGGATGCCGTCCAGAGTGTGTACAGAATACAGAATGTTTGCGAAATTTAGCCTGTATTAATTATAAATGTCAAGATCCTTGCATCGGTACTTGTGCTATTAATGCCGTCTGCGAAGTACATAACCATATTGCCATATGTCACTGCCCAGAAGGAATGCAGGGCAATGCGTTTGCGCAATGTTTACCAATACCACGTAAATATCCTAAGTCCTTAGTTTTTATCGATCATTTGAGTAAATTAAACTTCACATTGCTATAGCTAAAGCCGATATTGTCCAAGATCCATGTCAGCCGTCACCTTGTGGTCCCAACGCCCAATGTCATAATACAAACGGTCATGCTATATGTGCTTGCTTACCCGAAATGATTGGCTCACCACCAGCTTGCCACCCCGAATGCATATCTAATAACGAATGTGCTCTAAGCCTAGCCTGCATCAATAGAAAGTGTATTGATCCATGTCCAGGCGCTTGTGGCTATCAGGCGCATTGCCAGGTGATCAATCACAATCCACACTGCACATGTGCCCCAGGTTACACGGGTAGTCCATACGTGGCATGTCAGCCAGAAATAGGTATATCATATAGTAAGCCCCCAAAGGTACATTGTTTTCATAACCTTCCTTTTGAATAGTTAATCCCATTCATGAAGAACCACAAGATCCATGTCGGCCTTCACCGTGTGGACCCAGTGCTGTATGCGAAAATCGAAATGACAAGGCATCGTGTGCTTGTTTGCAGGATTTCATTGGTTCCCCTCCAAATTGTCGTCCCGAATGTGTTTCCAATTCGGAATGCGCTTACAACTTGGCATGTATCAATAACAAATGTCGTGATCCATGTCCTGGTTTATGCGGCGCGAATGCTGAATGTCATACGATGAATCATATTGCAAACTGTATATGCATCATTGGATATTTTGGAGATCCATTTACAGCATGTCAACAGCCACCACCAACACCTCCACGGATAGTACATGATGAAAATATCGATCCATGTGTACCAAGTCCATGTGGCACCAATGCAGATTGTCGTCGTAATAACCATGTTGGTTCATGTGTTTGTCTTACAGGTTACTTTGGTAACCCCTATGAAGGTTGTCGACCAGAATGTGTTCTTAACTCTGACTGTCCTTCGAATAAGGCATGTGTTCAAAATAAATGCATTGATCCTTGTCCCGGGACTTGTGGTACCAGTGCTGAGTGCTATGTGCGTAATCATTTGCCAAACTGCAATTGTCTTAGCGGTTACACAGGAGATCCGTTTAGATATTGCGCACCAATTATACAACGTAAGCGGTCTAGTTTTTTATCTTATAAAACAAGTTCTTAATCCTCAAATTGTTCAACTTCTATATTAAATATAGCCGACCCAATACCCACACCACCATCTGATCCATGCCAACCCTCACCTTGCGGTGCGAATGCCCAATGTCGCGTTGTTAATCAACAGGCAGTCTGTTCCTGTTTGCCTGAGTTTATAGGCCAACCACCCGCCTGCCGTCCTGAGTGTGTGCTAAACTCCGAGTGTCCCTTGGATAAGGCATGTATGAACCGCAAGTGCCAAGATCCGTGCCCCGGAGTTTGTGGTCAAAATGCAGAGTGTCGTGTTTACAATCATAATCCAATATGCTCCTGTTTGCCCTCGTTTTCTGGAGATGCATTTAGTGTTTGTTATACAATCCCACGTAAGAAATTGATTCCGTATGTGAAGGTCAGTCGTCAAGTCAAAAACCAAACGTTTCAGTGGCATCAAAATTTAATGATCGGTTTAAGAAATTGTCTGCAAGCGTTTTTTCTCCAAATTGTTATTATCAAATATTTTGGAAACCTTGCAAGAATATTTTTCAAGAAATTATTTATGAAGAACATTTCTAAACAATTTATCTCAATATTGTTGCTAAGTACAGTTGCAAAACATTGTCGATTATCATTAATACTTAGAAACATTGTTTAAGGAATCTTGCATGTTTTAGCTACTAAATATTGTGGACAAACGTTATGTCTAAACATTTTTGCTAAGCATTATTGCTAAACGTTGCAAACAATGTTGCTAACTATAATTAACTAATTATATGATTTCTAAATATTGTTGCCAAACTTTGCCACTACAAATTGTTGGAAGATATTGTGTTTTTACCTTTATAAATGTTGCTAAAAAACATTGGTCGAAACTTAAATCCAATTTTCATCGTAAACTTTTCGTTTTGGAAACGTGACCTGACGATTTGCCTTTTGCCTTTTTTCTGAGCTAATTCATTTTCATCAAACACTTAGCCCGTATTGTATACGAAGAATCAACTTCAGCACCACCAATATCACGACCACCAATATCACCACCACCAACTCCACCACCAGTGCCAACAGATCCATGTTATCCATCGCCATGCGGACAGTTCTCGCAATGTCACAATCGTTACGGAGCAGCGGTGTGCTCTTGCCTACCCAGCTATATAGGAGCGCCACCCAATTGCCATCCGGAATGTACAGTACACTCCGACTGTCCACCTTACTTAGCGTGTATCAACGAAAATTGTCGCGACCCATGTCCTGGCTCTTGTGGTATTTATGCAAATTGTAATGTGCTCAATCACGTACCCAACTGCGTATGTCCAACTGGCATGGTAGGAGATCCATTTAGCTCTTGTCGTCAACAAATACAACAAGAACCAATACCATCACCAACACCGCAAGATCCATGCGTTCCATCACCATGTGGCGCTAATGCCCAATGCAGCAATGGAGTTTGCACATGTATACACGAATATCATGGCGATCCTTATAGTGGATGTCGACCCGAATGTGTACTCAACAGCGATTGTGCACGCAACAGAGCTTGCATCAATCAAAAATGTCAAGATCCTTGCCCCGGTACATGTGGTAGACAAGCATTATGTCAAGTTATAAATCATGTGCCAATGTGTTCATGTCCCAGCGGCATGACGGGTAATGCCTTTACACGTTGTGACCCTATACCAAGTACGTTTTTTCTAATAACCACGCGTGTGGATGACAAATAATAAAACTCATCACCATATTCTAGCTCCCATACCACCGAGACCGCGTGATCCTTGTCAACCATCACCTTGTGGACCCAACTCTCTATGCCGTATACACCAAGAGCAAGCCATTTGTTCATGTTTCACTGGTTATTTCGGCACACCACCATCTTGTCGTCCTGAATGTACCACCAACTCTGACTGTCAATTGGATAGATATTGTCTGAATCAAAAGTGTAAAGATCCGTGTGCTGGCACATGCGGTCTACGTGCCGAGTGTCATGTACAAAATCACAATCCCATCTGCACGTGTCCATTGCGATACACAGGCAATCCGTTTGTCGCCTGTCAGCCAATAAGTATGCGAACAAAACAAGTCCTAAACTATTTTTTTTTTACTAATAAAAATTTGACATAATTCTAGTTGAGCAAAATCGACCTCAAACACCAATACGTTACAACCCATCTGAAATACCAGTACGTGACAACCCACCTCCGCCCGCGGCCAACCCTTGTCAACCATCACCTTGTGGTCCCAATTCTGAATGTACAATCTCTACTAGTGGCGCAGCCAGGTGTACCTGTATTCGTGAATATATCGGCGCACCACCAAATTGTCGTCCAGAATGTGTCTCCAGCTCGGAATGTGCTTCGAACAAAGCTTGCATCAATCAAAAATGTGCCGATCCTTGTCCAGGATCTTGTGGTACAGCAGCTGAGTGTCGCGTGCTTGCACATAGTGCTATGTGCTACTGCCCCAGTGGTTTTGTTGGAGATCCCTTCAGTGCTTGTGTAAGACAACGTGATCCACCTACAGAAGTTGCACTGCCTTGCAGTCCCAGTCCATGTGGTTCAAATGCTATATGTGTGCCGCGTAATGGTGTGAGCACATGTCAGTGTCTACCCGATTACTTTGGTAACCCATATGAAGCTTGTCGACCCGAATGTATTAGCAATTACGATTGTGCTGCTAATAGAGCTTGCCGCAATGAGAAGTGTCAAGATCCTTGTCCTGGCACTTGTGGTCTTAATGCCAACTGTCAAGTTGTAAATCATATACCGAACTGTGCTTGTGTACATGGTTATGTAGGTGATCCATATCGAGTATGCACACCACCGCATCAGAATGAACGTAAGAATTTTAAATACCGAAACAGTAAAGCAATAATACGCCCTAACCAAAACGAATTTTAGGGCCGTTAATGTAACCTTAATAAAGCAACACCTATTATAACCCTCGCCAATTTTGACTTCCAAGACCTTTTGCGTAAAAACTTTTCATAACCACCTCAAATCGTTTTCGCTTTCTTCTGTCTTGCAGCCATTTTAAAAGAAAAAAACTATCAATGCTTTCAAATGTCTTTATGCTTCTTATAAAACTAAATATAATTCTTACTTACCTTGAGTATTTAAATGCTTATGTATTACTTAGTTATAATTGCTTAAAAACGCTTAGCTTAGTTTTTGCTTAACTCTACTAACAATATTATCATATAAGTACTTTGATTAATGAAACGAAAAATACTCAACCTCTCAGAATTACCACCAACGGTTTACGTGAATCCTTGTCAACCCTCGCCGTGCGGCGCCAATGCGCAATGTCGAGAATCAAACGGTCAAGCTGTTTGCTCTTGTTTACCAGAATTTATAGGCAGCCCGCCAGCTTGTCGCCCTGAATGTGTCATAAGTTCAGAATGTCCATCGGATAAAGCTTGCATTAATCAAAAATGTCAAGATCCTTGCCCAGGATCTTGCGGTGTCAACGCGCTGTGCAATGTACGCAATCATAGTCCATTGTGTTCTTGTAAGCCTGGTTATACTGGAGAAGCATTCACTCGTTGCTATCCAATAATAAGTAAGCGAATCACTCCGCTCTTATGTATGCAGTATTCCAACATAATTATTTTTTGAAACTTCCAGTCAAAGATGTGCCTACAACACCACCAGCTAGAGTTGATCCATGCATACCATCACCGTGTGGACCATACTCACAGTGCCGCGAAATCAATGGAGCAGCTACTTGCATTTGCCGTGCTAACTATATCGGTGCTCCACCCAACTGCCGACCGGAATGTACCATAAATGCAGAATGCTCTAGCAATTTGGCATGCATTAATGAGAAATGTCGTGACCCTTGCCCTGGTTCTTGTGGATTTGCTGCTTTGTGTGCAGTTATTAATCATACACCAAGTTGTTCTTGCCCCAGCGGCTATACAGGCGATCCCTTTACAAGTTGTCGTCTGTTGCCACCACCAGCACCTAAACCAAGTACGAATGAGAAATAAGAACAATAACGCTATATAATTGTGATCGGTATTCAGTTACCGATTGTTAATCGAAGTTCTAAAATGAAAAACCTAGTAATGTGCTGAATCGGAAGTTTACGTAGGCTAAGCCCTACTTAAGTCCAAGCTCCAAATTCATAGAAAGGTCAAATCAAGTTGAAGTCAATTCCAAGTCACTTTCAAGTAAAGTATGACAATTAAGCTAAAATCAGATTGAGGTGCCTTTCAAGTCGAGTTTAAATAACATTTAAGTTAAATGTGTTATTAACTCAAGTTGAATTCAAATTTAAGTTAAGATCGATTGTGAAATCAATTTTAAGCTTATGTCAAATTCAAGCTCTTTTCAAGTCAAGTCAATTTAACAAATTAGTCAAAATCAACAGATTCAAGTTGAGGTCAAGTAAAAACCGAATTCAAGTCATGTTTATACAAGTGCGCGTCAAGTCAAGACATGAGACAGGTCCTAAATGTTTGTATAAAAGAGAACCTCAAATTTTAATAGTGATTCGATTTGTAAGTCCACATAACTTGTAAGCAATCGGTTTTTTCAAAATCTTGCATCAGATTCCTGGTTTTCAAGTTTAACGCTAAAACGAAAAATTGACTTCCCATGGAAATTTTTTATGAGTCTCAGCTCAATTCAGCGCATTACTAGCAAACTTTTGAAAATCAAACCAAGAAAATTTTAACGTTAACTTTTCATTTATCATCATTTCTCTCTCTTACGTTCTTTTGCCAATTGCAGAACCAAGAGATCCAACTGATCCCTGCATACCATCACCTTGTGGTCCAAATACTGTTTGCAAAAATGGTCAGTGTTCTTGTATACCAGAATATAATGGCAATCCATTAATTGGTTGCCGGCCAGAATGTGTTCTAAACGCGGACTGTTCACGTGATCGCACCTGCTTACGTAATAAATGTGTTGATCCATGTCCGGGTACATGTGGCAACAATGCGCTTTGTGAGGTTTTCAATCACATTGCTATGTGCCGTTGTCCCGAAGGAATGACCGGTAATGCATTTGAAGCATGTATAGCAGTTCAACGTATCGAATATCACGCAAATCCATGTCAGCCGAGCCCATGTGGTCCTAACTCACAATGTATTGAACGTAATGGCAATGCTGTATGTTCATGTATTACTGGCTATTTGGGTAGCCCCCCTAATTGTCGCTTGGAATGTTACACCAGTTCAGATTGTGCACAAATATATGCATGCATTAATAATAAGTGTGTTGATCCATGTCCAGGTAAATGTGGTTCAAATGCTATTTGCCAGGCGGTACAACATAGGGCACATTGCGAATGTCAGCGTGGTTTCAGCGGAAATCCATATACGTTGTGCTCGAGAATAGGTATGCACGAAGAATACGGTCTTTTAGCAGATGTTTTAATTAATTAATTTTTATTATTTTCCCCATTAAGAAATACAACGTCAACCACCAACACCCACAGAACCTAAAGATCCTTGTCACCCCTCACCTTGTGGTCCCTACTCTCAGTGTACTAACAGCAATGGAGCTCCAAACTGTGCTTGCATTGCTGATTATATTGGTAACCCACCTAACTGCCATCCCGAATGCTCTAGCAACGATGATTGCACCAATAACTTAGCATGTATTAATCTGAAGTGTCGCGATCCTTGTCCTGGCTCTTGTGGACAAAAGGCTAATTGTGTTGTTACCATACATATACCCAACTGTCATTGTCCAGTTGGTATGACAGGCGATCCGTTTACAGTGTGTTATGATATACCAAAACGTAAGGCTAAAGGCAAAGTTTGCATTAAGTTTTTTTTTACAAAGGCAAATAAGAGTCCAGTTAAATTATCTTAAGAAAAATATAAATTAAATCTAAGGAACTATTATATTAATTTATTATATTATATTGATTTTATTATAATTCTCATATCCCTAACGAAACAGTACCAAAATGTGATCAGTTTGCTAATTTATTATGTGTAGGATAGTTGGAATAATCTGCAAGTCAGATATTGTAACCGTCAAGTGTGACTAAAAATCATTGTTTCTGGAACCCATTTACTTAGAAACTCAATACAAAAACTATAATTTTTTTCAAGCAATAATCTGGATATCTTTTTGTGAAAGACTTTACTGCCAAAATTGCACTAAAAGACATTTTGAAAGTTTCCAGTGAAAATCATCGAAGGATTGAAATGACTTACACAAAAATTTTAACGCTAAGTAAGCAAAACAACTTACTTTCCTGAATAGCACTAAGAGAGACGGACGTATAAACTTTCATTTAAGCGATTGGTAAGACGTTTTGGAAAAACGCTGCAGGAACAGAATGAACACCTTCACATTTAAAATTTCAGTAATGCTCTTGGGAAGCGAAAGTTACTATAAATTTTTCAAAAATTTAATCATTGAATTTTTTCTATAACTTTTGTTTTTCGAATGCGATGTACTTAGGTATATAGTATGTACTATGACTGAGGCCATTGTTATGCAGATGATCACGGTCACGATACATCCATTTGATGTCCATGAAGAGATTAGAAAATTGAAAGGAAGAGATAGGTTTTTCGCAAAGAAAAGTAGGTTTTATGACCGGAAATGACTTTCTATTTAGATGCTTTTTGAAACTAGTTTACAGGGCAGAATTAAAAGAAGTTATACCCCCAAGTTATAGTTTGTGTATAATCAAAGCTCTTTTATTTATTTGTAGCGAAAATATAATAAAATTCTATTCAAAAGATAATTTTTCTAAAGTACATATATACACATAGAAGAGTAATTTGACTGGACTCAAATACTCGTAAAGAGTGTGAACGTACATATGTAAACATTTTTGTCTAACTTAATTTCTCTATTTCTTAACTAGAACTACCCCCAACAAAAGAAGTAGCCCGAAATCCATGCCGACCATCACCATGTGGTACTAACAGCGAATGCCGCATACGTGGCGACAGCTACACATGTGAATGCATCAACGATTACATTGGCAATCCCTACGAAGGTTGTCGTCCTGAATGTGTTGGCAATTCTGAATGTGCCGCCAATCGTGCTTGCATACGCTCTAAATGCGCCGATCCTTGCCCAGGAACATGTGGTGTTGAGGCAATTTGTAACATCAACAATCATATACCAATATGTTCATGTCCTAGCGGTTATACTGGTAATGCTTTCCAACAATGCACACCGATCGTTATCAAAGACTTGCCACCACAAGAAAAGTCAGATGTTTGCTATCCAACACCATGTGGTCTGAATACCATTTGTAGAACACAACGTGGACAAGCAGTATGTGAATGCTTACCAGGTTTCTTCGGTAATCCATTTGGTGGTCAAGGTTGTCGTCCCGAATGTACGCTCAGCTCTGATTGTGCCAAGGATAAGGCATGTGTTAATTCAAAATGTATTGATCCATGTCCTGGTGTTTGCGGCTATGGTGCCCAGTGTCAGGCGGTCAATCATAATCCAATCTGCAGCTGTCCTACTCCACTGATTGGAAATGCATTTGTTGAGTGCCATGCACCACCAAAACAAGCTGATCTATGTAATCCGTCACCATGTCGCAGCAATGGCAACTGTCGTGTTGTAAATGGTGCTGCCACCTGCACATATCCTGAATGCATAACAAACGAGGAATGTTCACGTGATCGTACTTGCATCAATCAGAAATGTCGCGATCCTTGTGTGAATGCTTGTGGTTTGAATGCCGTTTGCTCGGCCATCAATCATAAGGCGATTTGTATATGTCCACCGGGCTATTATGGATCACCATATAATCAGTGCTTGCAGCAAATTGAAGTTGTACCAGCGCCACGTCCGGAGTGTACCAGTGATAATGACTGCTCAAATGACAAAGCATGTATTAATCAAGCCTGTAAGAATCCGTGTGAAGTTTCCGATATCTGTGGGCAAAATGCTCGTTGTCATGTACAGCTACATCGTCCGCTATGCGTTTGCAATGAAGGTAAGTTACGGGCGAACGTTTGAATTGTTATGTGCCGTTGAATCATACTTGTTTTTCTTTTTCAAAAGGTTACACCGGTAATGCGCAAGGCAATTGCTACATCATCGGCTGTCGCTCAGATGAAGAATGTCCCGCCACGGAGGCTTGTATCAACAAACAATGCACAGATCCATGCCCGTACACACAATGTGGCTCGAACGCCATATGTCGTGCTGACTACAATCACAAAGCAAGCTGTCACTGCCCTGATGGTTATCGTGGCAATCCACTTGTACGCTGTGAACGACCCGAATGCACGCGTGATGATGAATGTGCTTTCCATTTGGCCTGTCAAAATGAACGTTGTGAAGATCCTTGCAAGTGTGGTATCGGCGCTCAATGCCGTGTCGACAATCATCGTGCACAGTGTCGCTGTCCTCCAGGTTACAGCGGAAATCCACTTGAACGCTGTGATATCGAAGAAGTTAAGGTTGCACCACAATGTACCATGGATGCGGATTGTTCAAGCAAGTTAGCCTGTTTCAGTGGTGAATGTAAGAATCCTTGCGGAGTCACCAAACCATGTGGTGCAAATGCTATTTGTTCTGTGGTCGATACACTGCCACTGCGTACAATGATTTGTCAATGTGAGCCCGGATATGTTGGTGATGCGGATATTGGTTGTCGGAAAGGTAAGTTTGTTAATTCGAGAGACACTAATTGTAAGAAATGTACGATAATGATATGAATATTCTCTTTCTCTGAGCCAATTTCGTTTACAGCTTTTTAAAAGTTTTTTTTTTGGTAAAAAAAAAATGTATATAGCTCACGTAGCAATTAAAATTGCACCTTAAAACAAAGATAACTACATAGTTTCGTTGTTGAGCACAACTTGTGGTACTCTTTCAGTCAACTAATTTGCATAAACTTAACCTGTTAACAAAGAGTTTTTATAGCAATCACTAATTCATTTTTGATATCTACCCACCTTTAGAACCCACTCGTGATCATGGCTGCCAATCCAATGAGGAATGTGCCTTTACTGAAGCATGTCGAAATGGTGCTTGTGTCAATCCTTGCATTGAATCATCGCCATGTGCCAGAACGGCGGAATGTTTGGCTCAACAACATCGTGCGACCTGCTCTTGTCCTCAAGGGTTGCAAGGCGATCCATTCATCAATTGTTACCAACCACGTAAATATAGTTAATCTGGCAATTCTATTGTTTCAAGACTAATGTCTGATAAATTTTATTAAGATAGAATTTCTACATTTCAAAGTATCATTGCTGATGATTTTATATTTTTACAGCTCAAATAACCGCCGGTTGTACACATGACTCAGAATGTTCACCAACTACTGCTTGTATCAATAAACTTTGTCAAGATCCTTGCGCTGAGGCCAACCCTTGTGCTGGAAATGCAGAATGCCGTGTAACAAATAATCGTCCCCTATGCTTCTGTCCCATTGGATGGGGTGGTGATCCACAAGTTCAGTGTTTCAAACGTGAGTACTATGCTCCCTCAGATTACTTTATTTATTAGCAACGATAAAGAAGAAGTATTAATTGATCGTTATATGTTTATTTTGTTACTTATTTATTTGGCAACCATTATTTTGTGGTTTGCTCTTAAAATTTTTACTTCTCTTTATTTTCTGTGATACCGAAAAAAATATTTCTGGTTTGATAGACAAAACTGTTTGGCGCCACCGTTTATTTGATTTTAGAAGAAACTAATCATATTCCTTAATTTTTTTCTTTTTTCTCCATTCTAGCTGAATGTAAACTTAACTCGGACTGCCCCTACGATAAGGCATGCATCAATGACAATTGTGTTAATCCTTGCACTTACGGCACTGTACGCTGCGGCACTGGTGCCAGCTGTAAACCACAAAATCATCAAGCTATTTGCGTCTGTCCAATTGGTACCCAAGGCAATCCATTGGTTTCCTGCATCATCGGTCATTGCCAGTATAATGAAGATTGTGCCGATCATGAAGCATGTGATCGTCTTAATCGTGTTTGTCGCCCAGTCTGCACTGAAGATACTTGTGCTATTAATGCCATTTGTATGGGTCGTCAACACCAACCCCATTGCAGTTGTCGTCCAGGTTATCGCGGAAATCCATTTATTCAATGTGATCTACCAAGAGAACCACCAAAATCACAACCAGAATGCACACAAGATGCTGATTGTCCATCAAAATTGGCATGTATTAATCAACGCTGCGCTGATCCATGTGCTACGCCACATGTTTGTACACCACAGCAGACATGCACTGTTTTAGATACTCTCCCACTACGTACCATGATTTGTAAATGTCCAAGTGATACTATCACTGATACATCTGGTAATTGCGTACCAATTAAACATGATGTCGTTAGCGGTTGTCAACATAATGAAGAATGTGGCAATAAGGAAGTGTGTCAACGTGGTGTTTGTATCGATGCTTGTCATTTGGAACGTTGCGGTATCAATGCTCAGTGTTTGTCGAGAGATCATTATGCTGAATGCAGTTGTCCACGTGGTTATATAGGAAATCCACTAGTGGCGTGTAATATAGCAGGTAAGTGAGAGAAAACATAAGTTAGTGCTGAATAAAACTTTTCCATTCCATCAATCCCTTCGAAGTCAATTTCGCTTTGCGGAAGTGGACAGAAATTAACCAACTAACTCCGAAACAATTTTACTAAATTCCAAAGCGAAGAGGTTTTACTAATTTATATGATTAACAATACCTGAAGTTGTCGTATCAAATACCTTTTAAAGGCTAAAAATTCAAAGAAAACGTCACTGATGAGACAAGTTTCCTAACACGCAGTTTTTGTATATTTTTCTTACTGACGATGTACCAATTAGCTTTAAGAACTAAAACTTTAAAACAACTAAAAAGAAGTTAGTAGACCCCTAGCAAGCAGTTTATACCAATTTCCTTGACTACTAAAGGATTGAATTTTTTAGTTCCTGGCTATTTTTATGAATTACAATCCCTGTAATACCTGAACCAACTAATTTTTAAGGATACAAATTTAAAGTAGGCAACACTGAAGATAAGTCCTAACACGCAGTTTATTTTCAAACTCATATTTTCACCAAGATCTGGAATATTTTAACGACTAAATACGACTAATATTCTTTCAAAATAAAACCATACTGATGACAGAAAGTCTGAATAGTTTTTGTTAATTCCTGCGGTAGGTACTATAAAAATAAATTAAGACGAAATGAAGATTATAACCAAAGAACTGAATTTTAAAATTTGACCGCACAGACGTCAAAAACCTCTTCACCAGAGGCTATTCATATAACGAAAATAGTCGTACCAACTATTCTAAAAGACTTTCTTTTAGAGAAGACTAAATAAAGCATTAAAATTTTAAAAAAATATATATAAAGTATAAAGTTTCTAACAAACAGCTTTTGGTTATTCCTTTGATTACGAAGGAGTCATAACAATTTGCTCTTACGAACTATACATAAGAAGCAGATTTTAGCCAAAGGACTGAATTTAAAAAATACAGTTCTGAGATAAAGGCCCTTCACAAACACACATGAACTGCAGTAAACCTATCGCTTTGATAATAACATAAAAAAAGAGACTCGTAATGACCAGTTCATGGCCATGCTATATTAAAATATGTCTCTATCAAGTATTGAAACTAGCTCACACCGACTAACGAAAGGCTGAATTCAAAATGAAATCTCTAAACTAACATTTTTTCTCATTTCCTTTGATTTGCAACATCTTTAATTTTTGTTTTTCTACATCAGAACATATTGAACCGAAAATTCCAAGCGCTGAATGCTCTAAGAATGACGACTGTCCCAATGATAAGATATGTAATAACGAACGTTGCATTAACCCATGCGCAGAAGATAGTTGTGGACGTGGTGCCTACTGTCATGTGGAAAATAGAGAAGCAATTTGTCGCTGTCCTCCAGGCTATGGTGGAGATGCAAGAACAAGTTGTATACCACGTAAGTTTTCACATTTATCAATCCCTACATAAATCAAAATAACTTTCCGTCTCATTACAGCCACTGATGTCTCGACCATTGGCTGCAAGTCAAACTCTGACTGTTCACTTACTGAATCTTGCATTAACGAACGCTGTGTTAATCCATGCAATTGTGGAACAAACGCTGAGTGCCTAGTGCGTAACCACCATCCAGTTTGTTACTGCAAGCCAGGTTACTCTGGTAATGCGCAATATGGTTGCGTACAAATTGGTTGTCAGTCGGACGATGAATGCTCCCTGGATAAACAATGTGTCAATCGCGAATGTGTTAACCCATGCTTAATCACCGATCCTTGCGCTCTCAACGCCGAATGCTTTGGACGCAATCATCGTGCCACTTGTCGCTGTCCAGCTGGTCTGGAAGGTGATCCATTTGAACGTTGCATACGCGTGGAATGTCACTCAGATTTTGAATGTGCATCTAATCAAGCATGCGTTAAAAATCATTGCGTTAATCCATGTGTGGAAAATCCTTGTGCACAGAATGCACTATGCCAAACAATTCAACACAAAGCAGTTTGTCGCTGCCCTGAACATATGCCTTTGGGCAATCCACACTCATATTGTGAACGTCGTCCAGTGGAACCTGTTTGTAGAGATGATGGCGATTGTCCAAGTCGCTTGGCTTGTATCGATAACAAATGCCAAAATCCATGTACCGAACTTACACCATGCGCCATCACAGCACGCTGTAGTGTTTTGGATAGTATACCCGTACGTACTATGGTTTGCGAATGTCCGGAGTCGTATGTACCCGATGCACGCGGTGAATGTAAGCAGCTTATATTGCAGAGCCCACCTGGTTGTACCACGGATGCCGATTGTCCAGAACAAGAGGCATGTGTTAATAGACAATGCCGGAATCCATGCAATTGTGGCACCAATGCCATATGTCAAGTGCAAAACCATCGTGGTACCTGTTCATGTCAAGACGGATATGAAGGCAATCCTTATGCTGTTTGCCGTTCCATTGGTTGTCGCGTTGATAGTGAATGTGATTCGGGCAAAGCCTGCGTCAACGGCAATTGCATTAGCCCCTGCTTGGTCAATGATCCTTGTGGCATCAATGCTGAATGCTACGTGCAAGCAAATCGCGCGATGTGTCGCTGCAAGAGCGGCTATCGTGGCAATGCCTATGAACGCTGTCGCGTTATTGGATGTGTCTCGAACAATGACTGTCCTACTGATAAAATGTGCCAGAATGAGCAATGCGTTAATCCATGCATCTACCACAACACCTGTTCGCCACGCGCTGAGTGTCGTGCACACAACCATATGGTCGTTTGTCGTTGTCCAATTGGTTTCCTAGGTAATCCTTATGTTGACTGTCGTCCAGAGCCACAACCGGTTTGTAAATTAGATACAGATTGTCCATCACGTTTGGCCTGCATCAACAATGAATGCGTCAATCCATGTTTAGTGCTAGAACCATGCAATCAACCAGCACAATGCGAGGTGACTCCTACGTCACCAGTGCGTACAATGATCTGCATATGTCCCGATGGCTATATCAGTAGCGGTAGTGGCACTTGCAAGCCCACAAAGGCAATAAGTGACGTGGGTGGTTGTATTTCAGACTCTGATTGCTTTTCAGAGAAGTCATGCGTAAGTGGTGTCTGCCGCGATCCTTGCAATTGTGGCCTGCAAGCCGAATGCCGCGTTAAGGATCACAAGCCAGTGTGCAGTTGTCGTCAAGGATACGAAGGTAATCCAGAATTCGAATGCTCTAAAGTAGAATGTGCTATCAACGCGGATTGTCCGTCAACGCATACCTGCCGTAATCAACTTTGTGTACCAGCCTGTCAACAAGAACAATGTGGCACCCACGCTCAATGCTTGGCTTTAGATCATCGTGCCGTTTGTGAATGTATCCCAGGCTTCCGCGGTAATGCCAGAATTAATTGCACTCCACTTGGCTGTCGTGCTGATGACGAATGTCCCACGGATAAGGCTTGCGTAAATGGTAAATGTGAAAATCCATGCGATAAGACCGCTGGCTGTGCTATAGATGAGGTCTGTAAACCATATCAACATCGTCCACAATGCGCCTGCCCACCAGGTACCATTGCACGCCGCAATGGTTGCGAAGTTGTGCGTGATGTGCCGATTTGCCGCTACGATGGAGATTGTCCAACGCAGACTGCTTGCATACGAGGCGAGTGTGTCAACCCATGCAATGCAACACTACCTTGTGGTGTGAATTCTATGTGTCGTGTACTGGACACAGTGCCAGTGCGCACTATGATTTGCGAATGTCTTGAAGGATACACCGGAAATGCAGCTGTGCAATGTGACAAACGTAAGTTTCTTGTAGTTGTAATGCTTTACAGTACTAAATTGAGTTATTTCTCCTATTTTTAGGTTCTCTCTGCGTTATTGAGAAGGGCTTTGTACGTGACATCGATGGTCAATGTATTTGTCCACCCGGTACCGCACT
This sequence comes from Tricholauxania praeusta, assembly GCA_949775025.1. Lineage (NCBI taxonomy): Eukaryota > Metazoa > Arthropoda > Insecta > Diptera > Lauxaniidae > Tricholauxania > Tricholauxania praeusta. Next base: position 16,890,730 of record OX459030.1, read on the forward strand.
CGACGTTTATGAATATTGTACACCATGCGTGGTTGAACAAGGCTTCAAAATTGATGAGAGTGGTCACTGCATCTGCGCGCTGGAACGTGGTATGGTTATTGATGAACGTGGTCGCTGTATTTGCCCCACAGATCATGGTTACCGCCTAACCTCGCTGGGTGAATGCATACCCGAAGATAAGCCTGAATGTAACACCAATGCAGATTGTGCCGATAATCGTTACTGCAATACCGAAACAAAGACCTGTGATGATCCCTGTCTTATCAAAACATGCGGCATCAATGCCTTCTGTAATGCCATCAATCATCGCGCACAATGTCAATGCATTACCGGTTATTCGGGTAATCCAGAATTAATTTGTAATCACACAAACTTCCGCACTGACTTCCCACGCCCCGATATGGTTGTCAGTTGTTTAGCTGATGGTGTACAAGTTGAAATACATATCACCGAACCTGGTTTTAATGGTGTACTCTATGTCAAGGGCCACAGTAAGGATGAAGAGTGTCGTCGTGTTGTGAATTTGGCTGGTGAAACTGTTCCTCGTACTGAAATCTTCCGTGTACACTTTGGTAGCTGCGGCATGCAGGCCATAAAAGACATTGCAAGCTTTGTGCTCGTTATACAGAAACATCCGAAGTTGGTTACTTATAAGGCCCAAGCATATAACATCAAGTGTGTCTACCAGACTGGCGAGAAGAATGTTACATTGGGCTTTAATGTCTCAATGTTGACTACCGCTGGTACTATCGCCAATACTGGACCACCGCCAATTTGTCAAATGCGTATCATTACTAATGAGGGAGAGGAAATTAATTCAGCCGAGATTGGTGATAATCTCAAACTGCAAGTTGATGTGGAACCAGCAAGTAAGTAGTGACTTTTTGACTAATATATTAGGAGATATAGAGGATGGATGATGAAGCTTTTTTATAATTAAATTGATTTAAAAAAAAACATCCTCTCAGTGTTCGAATGGCTTTTTCCTCCGTCTAAAAGGAAGAATATTCTTATCGGTAGTTGATCACATTGAGTGGAAACTAATTCATTAGCTTATGGAACATACTATTTTTCTTTGTTGTCAGGCATACAGAAAATATTTAATGGAAAGTATAATAACCGTTTTTTTTTTTCTTTCAATTCTTTCTTTTAGCAATCTATGGTGGTTTTGCACGCTCTTGCATTGCCAAAACGATGGAAGATAACGTCGAGAACGAATACATAGTAACCGATGAAAATGGTTGCGCAACCGATAGTTCCATCTTTGGCGATTGGGAATATAATCCAGATACAAATAGTCTTTTGGCTAACTTCAATGCTTTCAAATTCCCCTCAAGTGACAATATACGCTTCCAATGTAATATACGTGTGTGTTTCGGTAAATGTCAACCTGTTAACTGCCATGGATATAATGCATTCGGACGTAGAAGAAGACGTGCCATTTCTGATAATTCCACTACATCTGATACTGCGATAGCTTCTAGCGGAGGTATAGAAGGACAATTAAGAGAAGAGATAACAATCTCCTCAAATGCCATTTTAACCTTTGAGAAACGTAGTGGTAGCGGTACAAGTGATGCGAATAGTAAGTTTTTTATTGGTTTAAAAGGAAAAAAACACAATGCATAATTCATAAATTTTTAATTTTGCAGTTAAACCTGCTGCGCAACGCGTTGAGGACATCTGTGTATCAATGGTTGGACTCATTATTGCCTTAGTCATTACAGCTTTATTGGCGCTTGTTGCCGTGGCGGTAGCTGTATCTTGCTGGCTAATGGCATATCGAAGACGTCCTAAAACGCTGGCACCACTGCCACATCCACCAGAGTTCCCCAATCCGTTGTTTTCTCATCCAGAAGCTGTACCAGAACCAACACCGGATTATCTATCGTAAGCGAAAATAAAAACTCAAGACTTTAAAATTAAGCAAAATGTTGAAAGATTTTGGTGCAGATATACTACTGCAATGCAAAGAACCATTACCAAAATGTATAAAGAAAAAACTAGTAATATAATAATTTAAAAGAAAGAACTTAGCTATAAGATAGATGTCAAAAATGATAAAAGAGATATTTGAAAAGCACATGCAAAAAGTTATAAAGTTAAATTATGAAGTACACACCGTTCGCAAAAAATATGCAATGTGAAAAAAAGGAAATATGTATGAGTTAAAGTTTCTGAAACTATGCGCGCTTAAGATTCTTTTTAAAAAAAGAAGGTGCGTAAGAATTGCATGACTTCAAAAAAAAAAATCATAATTACGGATGTTTAGCATCTAAATCCAATGAGAATTTTAGGTAGCTTTTCAGGAAACATATAGAAAATGTACAGTTATATGTTAGGAAAAGCAAAGTAAACGTTAAACGATAAATAGCTATAGAATTTTTTAGAAAAAGTGAATATACCTACCTATTAGAAAAATACTGCCAAGACCTTCGAGAACTTGAAGGTTTGTTATTATTTTTGTTTGCGAGCTACTCAAAAATTCTCGTTTCAACGACAACTTCTCCATTAGTCGATTTTTTTATTTTTTATTTGTTTTTGCTTCTGAAGTGTTCAATTTTGATATATGTATTAGTATATATGTATTATCTATATACATGCACATACATACATGTATGTTAAGTCAGTAGAAAAGCTTTTTAAATTTAGTGCAAAGTAATTCAAGATGTACAAAAAATACCCAAAATTCAATATTCTTTAACCATAGGTACAGAGATTTTAGATTCCTTCTTCAGAGAAACTCCACTTGTTACGAGTTATCGACTATCAAGTCGCGTAGCTCAAAAGTCGATCGTATTTATCGATTTTTAATTTATCGTACAGCAAGTACGATATCGTACATCCAAGTTTGAAACTAACCATTTTTCGTGTACTGCCCCAAATTTACCTCAACTTTAAAAATAAAATTATGTTTTTGCAAATTTTTTTTTGCTACTGACTTTCCATGTATGTATTAATAAAAATAAAACTTAGCACTTGTGTAAAATAGGCTATAACTTTTATTTCATTTTTTTTTTTTCTTAAATACAAAAGGGTGTGGGTTTTCTTAATCAATAACTAACTAAAAATAATTTGTAACATAAGAGCATAAAATACTTCCTACAAACTTCCTATAATTTTAAAAGTACTAACTACGTTTAAATGAAAACTGCCTCAATGAAAAAATGCATACAATTAAATACTCTTGTAGTTAAATGTCATAGAAAAAATCTAAAACAAAAAAATACAAACCAGTGTTGCCACGTTTCCATCAAAATGTTAGGCTCAAAGTAAAACGATTTTATAGGGCATTTCTGGAGAAAAATGCGCTTTTATAATAAAGTCTTAAATTACGCAAAAAAAAAACGACAACTAAACACTGTATATTTTACCAATTAAGCAAAATACAATTCACTCGCCAACAACTTTCGACTAAACAAACATTTGTGAACGTGGCAAAAATAACACTGTAAAAAAAATACCATTTTTAGGTTGGTTTTTTATTTATAAACAAACAACGACGACTAATGGAGAATTTGCAAAGTTACAAAAAAAAATTAAAAATAATATTAAATAATTTTTAATCGCTTAAAACTAAACTAAAGTTAGTCAAAATAAGGCGCGTTTTTTTTTTTTTTTAATTTCTTATAGCGCGTTCTCTATAACGTATATACCCCCTATATACTAAAATGTATATAGTAAATAAAGTAAAAATCGTGCAAAATATTATGAATGCTTGTTGTGATTGTTACAATATTATTAATATAAATTATTTAAAAAAATAAATCATTTAAAAAAATAGATCTTAACAACGAAAAAATGCGAACAAATAAGCATTGCCGCCGAAAGTTTTTCTTTTACAGCAATTTGCTATAATGTTGCACAAATGCAGCGAAATTTTTTGTGCATTATTATAGTAAGTTGTTAGTTATATGATAATCGTAGGTTCCCTTTGCAAAAAATAACTAGAAAAAAACAAAACACACAATGTATAGTCACTACTTTAAGTCAATTTATTTGTTTTTTTAATTTTTTTTATTTCATTTTGTTATTTAAATAAAATAATAATCAACAATTGTGTATAGTAACTTTAAAATACTGATGATGATGTTGACACCCTTGTATTAAAGTTTAGTTTTGCGTAAATCACAAATTAAACTTAAAAATAAATGCAATATCTACGTTTTCTGCCATTTTTACGACATATATTATTAAACAGTTTATTTTAAATTTATAGATATACATATATTTTTTGAGCGAAAATAAATATTTTCACAAACTTTTCATACAGTTTCATACTTTCAGTTAAATTTTAAATTTATTTTTTTATTGTTGAAAATCAAAAACTTTTTGCATTGGCAGCAAATATTAAAATCAGCAAAATCTTTTTATAAATATCCTTTGTATATGTTAAAAACTAAAACAATAGCAAAAATAAATTGTATTAAAGAATTAAAGACAATAATGACATAAAAAATTTGTATAATATAGGTTATAGCATAAACTAATAAATATAATAAAAATAAACAATATTAATAAATTTCGTGTTTTATTTTAAATCGATTACACAGTTTTCTCTTTAATTTTACAATATTTTCTGTGTTAAAACAACTCATGCAAATAAATGAAATTTACTAAATTCATTAAAATTTGAACTTTATTTCATCACATGATTTCCGTTAATTACGAAATCATGGCCGCTCAGATCACGCCTCTAGAATTTTTATTTTGAGGGTACATAAATTCTACATTGATAAGCCAGCTACGATTGAAGAATTGGAAGCTAACATTACTCACTAAATACCACTCGAAATGTTAGAACGCATTATCGAAAATTGGAACTTTAGAATGGACCATTTGCTTTTAAAATCTCTATTTCACGCAGGATTTTCTTTTTGTTTTGCTACAACTTCTAGACATCTTTCATCCCGAAACCAAACCGGCTTCTGGCTAATTTCCTAAACTATTTTGGGAATTGGTTTAGGTTTTTACAATTGAATGATAGCGGTTACTGATTGATATGCAAAAGTTTTTTTCTATAATTTTATTGAGCAGTGTAATAAATGAATTTTGACCACCTGTATTCAATAAACATCTCTAATCAATAATACCGCATAAACTACTGTCATGATACTACAAGTGACATCAAAAGTAAATAAAAATGATTCCAAAGTGTGATAGAATAGTGTTCGACTATAATTGAAGAAAAGCAAAAAATTCTCGTAAAATGTTATTTTACAATGCACATGTAATTTAAGACTTGATATTTAGACTTATTATTAGCAACCACAACAATGTGGCTTTACATTTGTTAGAACTTAATAGAAAGTGTTATCGTTAGGTGGATAGAGATATTGCAATCTCTTATTAAAATGTTTCATTTCAGTCAACAACTGTCGTATTGGTTTCATCTATGTATCTGTCCTGAAAAGCTGTACAAAAGCGACTTATCACAATTGGAACAGTATTGATTTTTTAGTAATCTTTATGTGATATAGTAATGAATTACTTCATATGTCTCAGTGCTTCATTCATAACTCTTTTTTACAATACGCGTCCTTGGGTCAGAGAACTTTTTATTTCGCAACTTAGTCTGCTAAGATGTGGTAACTTCTGCTAAGGTCAAATATTTTTGGTGTGATAAGGACATAAAGTGAAGAACCTTTTCGCCTAGCAGAAGTTTTTTTTTTGTTAATTTGCTTGAATTAGAATTTATTCAACTCTGAGCAGCCGTAGAGTAATGTATACTTTTATTTTTAGCTCTTTACCAGAATCGAAAGTTAAATTTTGTCGTACAATGTCATTTAAATAAAAATAGTGAGATGAATTTGTGTCTTACTATTATCACAAATGGCTGATAACATATTAAATACATTAGAAAGCTCAATTTGAATTTTATTTTAATTACAAACTTTTATCGGCAGCTATGTTTTCATAGAGGCGATCCTAAATGGTGCTGTTTTCACAATGAAATTGTGCCGGAATGTTTTTGTTACAAAGAGAGACATGTTGTAAATGTCCCCGGTAAGTGGGCGGAAAGGGTAAAGGACGACAATGAATATGAAAAAGTTGGAGGAGATGTAGACAACGGAAGGAATCGTTGGGAACGATTAGATGGATTACCAAAATATAGATATCACGCGAAATATAATTTAATAGACATTAGTAAATTCAACCTTAAAATATGAATCCAGGTGCTTCCCCTAACTTTTGATTGCACTTTTATTATTTCCACCGCCTCAACCCAGTAGCGTAAACATTTTCATCGCGGGGTAAAAACCAAAATGCTGCCCCTGCCTTATTAAAAAAAATAAAAATAAAATGTCATCACTTTTTACAACATTTTTGCGAATATTTTTCAATTGGAAAGAATTTTAAACCGTCTTCTTCCACATTCTACAAAATTACTGTGAATTATTAAAAAAAACACTCCCATCCCCTCCTAAACACGCTACTGCCTCCACCTTTCTAATCGGGGTTCCATCATCTAAACATTTACCGACATATGCACATTAGGGTATTTATTTTCACAGGTTTGATCTAGGAAGCTGAAGTTTTGGGAGTAGGCCCTATGCTAAAACATAAGCCTATGGGACCGCAAAAAAAAAAACTCCTTCGAATATGCACCTAATTCTGTTTTTACACGGTAGATACGTTCTAGAAAAAACCGTGTAAAAAAAGACATGAAATATGTATGTACTAGAGCCCTGCATGAATATATTCTGTTTGTTAATTGTACCGCTGTACATGCTGTACGAATACTTTGTGAACGAAGAATGTAAACAACAAAACGAAAACTTCAGAGAAGCAAAGCTTATCAGACCGATTATGGTATCGTAGTCGCTTTGCTTGACATGCACTGCTTCCCGATATTCGTTCGTCATTAAGACCGGTTTGTTCGTATTCGGTGACCGCGAACTTGATAAAGTAATCGAAGACATAGCAACTGCACCGAAAATGTTGAAAATACCGTAATCGTCTTTAGTTATTCCCCTTTGCAGTTCAGCAAATAATGTTCATACATTTTAATAATGAAAAGAATTAATATGGAAAAAAAACATACCTATGAACTATTATTTCTTTTTTTTTTTCTTTTTTCCTTTTGTTACCTTGTTATTAAATGAAAAGTTGAACAATAAATTTAAAAAAGCATAAATAAATATATTTTCCAGGGACATAACTATTATAAGTTTTATGTCAAAAAATTGGTTTATAATTATTATGAATAAGAAATATTTTATTAGTTGTCAATAACTATTATTTTTCAATGGATTTTTTTTACGTTGAGTCATAACTATTATGAATAAGAAATATTTTATTAGTTGTCAATAACTATTATTTCTCAATGGATTTTTTTTACGTTGAGTCATAACTATTATGAATAAGAAATATTTTATTAGTTGTCAATAACTATTATTTTTCAATGGATTTTTTTTACGTTGAGTCATAACTATTATGCATAAGAGATATTTTATTAGTTGTTAATAACTATTAATTTGGAAAAAATATTTTTTTACGTTGTTTTGGTTGACAATGGGCTTTGGCCATCACCAGAGTTGGTCCCAACTAAAAAAGTGTTCGATTTTGGTCTGTTTTGAAAAAAAAATTTTGTACCAATCGTTGGAAAGAGGTCGAAGTCGAAAAAAAGGGTACCAAAAAGTGCCTGATTTTGGTCCATTTTCGAAAATTTGTTTGCACCAATCTTTGGAAAGAGGTCGAAGGCGGAAGAAAAGGTACCAAAAAGTGCCCGATTTTGGACCATTTTCGAAATTTTTTTATGCACCGGTCGTTGGATACATGTCGAAAATAGATTTTGGTCATCATCAAAGGTGGTTCCGAGTCCCAAAATGTGCCCGAGTTTGGTCCATTTTCGAAAATTTTTTTTTTCACCAATCATTGATGTTGGTTATTTTCGAAATGCCGTGCGTTGTCATCTGCTCTTATGTTCGCGTGTGTTGATTGGACCGAAATCGGGCACATTTTGGGACTCGGAACCACCTTTGATGATGACCAAAATCTATTTTCGACCTGTATCCAACGACCGGTGCATAAAATAAATTTGGAAAATGAACCAAAATAGGGCACTTTTTGGTACCTTTTTTTTCGAATTCGACCTCTTTCCAACGATTGGTGCAAACAAAATTTCGAAAATCGACCTAAATCGGGCACATTTTGGGACCTTTTTTATCGACTTCGACCTCTTTCCAAAGATTGGTGCAAACAAAATTTCGAAAATGGACCAAAATCGGTCAATTTTTGGTTCCTTTATTTTCGACTTCAACCTCTCTCCAAAGGTTGGTGCAAACAAAATTTCGAAAATGGACCAAAATCAGGCACTTTTTGGTACCCTTTTTTATCGACTTCGACCTCTTTCCAAAGATTGGTGCAAACAAAATTTCGAAAATGGACCAAAATCGGGCAATTTTTGGTTCCTTTATTTTCGACTTCAACCTCTCTCCAAAGGTTGGTGCAAACAAAATTTCGAAAATGGACCAAAATCAGGCACTTTTTGGTACACTTTTTTTCGATTTCGACCCCTTTCCAAAGATTGGTGCAAACAAAATTTCGAAATTGGACCAAAATCGGGCACATTTTGGGACCTTTTTTTTCGACTTCGACCTCTTTCCAAAGATTGGTGCAAACAAAATTTCGAAAATGGACCAAAATCAGGCACTTTTTGGTACCCTTTTTTTCGACTTCGACCTCTTTCCAAAGATTGGTGCAAACAAAATTTCGAAAATGGACCAAAATCAGGCACTTTTTGGTACCCTTTTTTTCGACTTCGACCTGTTTCCAAAGATTGGTGCAAACAAAATTACGAAAATGGACCAAAATCGGGCACTTTTTGGTACCCTTTTTTTCGACTTCGACCTCTTTCCAAAGATTGGTGCAAACAAAATTACGAAAATGGACCAAAATCGGGCACATTTTGGGACCTTTTTTTTCGACTTCGACCTCTTTCCAAAGATTGGTGCAAACAAACTTTCGAAAATGGACCTAAATCGGGCACTTTCTGGTACTTTTTTTCGACTTCGACCTCTTTCCAACGATTGGTACAAAATTTTTTTTTCAAAATAGACTAAAATCGACCACTTTTTTAGTTGGGTCCAACTCTGGTAATGGCCGAAGCCCATTGTCAACCCCTTTCCATCGATTTTTTGCAAAAAAAAATTTGAAAATGGACCTAAATATAGCACTTTTAAGGATCGGTACCACTTCTAGTGATGGCCAATATCCTTTTTAGACCTCTTTTCATTGATTGAAGCAAAGTTTTTATGACCACCTCTGGTGATGTCATAAAAACCACCTCCCCATCGATTGGTGCAAAAAGATTCACAAAAATGAAAATCTGTTGAACACTTTTTTCATAACAACGTAAAAAAATATTTTTTCCAAATTAATAGTTATTGACAACTAATAAAATATCTCTTATGCATAATAGTTATGACTCAACGTAAAAAAGAATCAATTGAAAAATAATAGTTATTGACAACTAATAAAATATTTCTTATTCATAATAGTTATGACTCAACGTAAAAAAAATCCATTGAAAAATAATAGTTATTGACAACTAATAAAATATTTCTTATTCATAATAGTTATGACTCAACGTAAAAAAAATCCATTGAAAAATAATAGTTATTGACAACTAATAAAATATTTCTTATTCATAATAATTATAAATCAATTTTTAAAAATAATTATTAAAATTGGGCAATTTTTTCAATCTGAAAAAAGAAAATAATAGTTATTTTGGGTCCCTGGTATTTTCTATTTTTCACCTCCATGATTGATCGTGCTAAAAGCTTATTTTCTTTTATTCTATTCATACCGAACATTATTGGTATATTCGGTGCAGGTAAAAAGTGACCGACTACTTTTATTCCGTTTTACCCGCTGCTTACTAATACGAATAATTCAGTGTACTGTGGCAGTTTTTGTTTCGTATCTGTTCGTACCGCAAAGAGACCGGTACGATTATGTTTTGCTCTTCGTTTTCCGTGATGAACTGACGTAGTGTGTGCATGCAGCGCACGAATGTTTTCGGTTATGTGAAAATGCGTACCGTTGCAGTGCTCTAGTATGTACATACAATGAAAGAATGGGGCTAGTTCCATATCCTTCAACCCTATTAACTTTCTTACCCAATTCCCTAACTAAATTTCTAAAAGATTACGGTTGATAAAAATATTTTTCTTTAAATTTTCAATCAAATAGCTTTTTTTAGTCGTGCTAAATCGAAGAATCTAGACCGTGTTAAATCAAAACCGTGTAAAAACAGAATTGGGTGTATTTTGTTCGCATTTACAGACGCACTTAAAATAAAACGCTATATCTTGGTACCTATTTTCTATGTTTTAGTTAAATTGGATTTTTTTTCCAAATTTCAATGACATCGGACACAAAGAATTAAATATTTGATTGAGCTTCAACCAACACTATTTGGTCCAAATACCATATGTTTACTTACTTACTTACTAAGATGGCCATAACAACCCGTTGTCAGGTTACGGCCGACCTCATTAGCTCTCGCCAAGCGCCTCTGTTTTGCGCGCGCCTTCTCCAATCGTTAATGCCAAGCGCGGATAGGGCTTCCTCAGCTTGGTCTATCCACCGGAGGCATGGTCTCCCTCTTCGTCGTTGACCGGGGACCTTCCCTTCGAATACCTTTTTCGCTGGAGCTTCTTTATCCATACGATGGACATGACCCAGCCAGCGTAGTCGCTGTATTGTTATACGCTTAACTATGTCAATGTCGGCGTAGAGCTCATACAGCTCGTGGTTCATTCGAATGCGATAGTCGTCGCCAACTCGAACAGGACCAAAGATTTTGCGGAGAACTTTCCTCTCGAACACCCCAAGAGCGGCTGCGTCTGTTGTCGAAACCACCCATGCCTCAGCGCCATAAAGAAGCACAGGTAGAATGAGCGTCTTGTAGAGTGTTAGCTTTGTCGATCGAGAGAGAGCTCTGCAACGTAATTGCTTACTGAGACCGTAGTAGCACCTATTAGCAATTGTTATTCTCCGCTTAATCTCCAGACTGACATCATTGTTGCTGGTTACGGCAGTGCCAAGGTAGATGAATTCCTTGACAACTTCTAATTTACAGTTGCCCGCTGTAACATGAGAGTCTAGATCCCGTGCTCTCTTGTTGTTGTTAGTAGACATCATGTATTTCGTCTTGCCCTCGTTTACCGTCAAACCCACTTTGGCTGATTCCTTTTCAATAGCAGTGAAAGCAGCAGTTACATCTCTCTTACTCTGACCGATAATATCAATATCATCAGCGTACGCAAGGAGCTGAACACCTTTGAAGAAAATGGTGCCATTATGATGCACACCGGCTTTTCGTACGATCCCCTTCATAATGAAAATGAAGAGATCGCACGAGAGCGGGTCGCCTTGTCTGAAACCTCGCTCGGTATTAAAAGTTCCGAAGAGGTCATTTCCTACCTTGACGGAGCTAAACGTATTGCTCAACGTCATCCTGCAGAGCCTTATCAACTTTGCAGGTATACCGAACTCAGACATTGTTGCGTATAGGCAATCCCGCACTGGGCTATCGAACGCAGCTTTATAATCGACGAAGAGATGGTGAGTGTCGATTTGATATTCATGGGTTTTCTCCAGGATTTGGCGTAGTGTAAAAATCTGGTCTATGGTGGACTTACCAGGTCTAAAGCCACACTGATAGGATCCGATCAGCGTTTCTGTATACGGCTTCAATCTTTCACACAATACGCTCGAGAGGATCTTATATGCGATGGAAATAAGACTGATACCCCTGTAGTTGGCGCATATTGTCGGGTCTCCTTTCTTTATTACAGGACAAAGCACGCTGAGATTCCAATCGTCGGGCATGCTTTCCGCTAGCCATATTTTGCTGATGAGTTGATGCATGCACCTTATCAATTCATCGCCACCAGCTTTAAACAACTCAGCTGGCAGGCCGTCAGCACCCGCTGCTTTGTTGTTTTTGAGTCGCTGGATAGCAACTCGAACCTCTTCATGGCTAGGTGATGGTACTTCCACTGCGTTATCATCGATTGGTGGTATCGTACTGCATTCTCTCTGGGCGGAATTGGTGGAATCGTCGCCCGTAAGCAAGTTGGAGAAATGCTGCCTCCATAACCTCAGTACACTCTGTGTATCTGTAACCAGATTTCCATTTTCGTCTCTACAAGTGGATGCTCCGGGCTTAAAACCTTGAGTTAGACGCTTAACTTGTTGATAGAATTTTCGTGCATCCTTCTTGCCCTGGTACACCTCAAGTTCCTCACGCTCACGCTTTTCCTGCTCCCTTTTTTATTTATATGTTTGACTCAAATAAATAATTGAGTGCTCTATGTATGTGAAATATATATTTTATACATTGAAACAAATCGTTTTCTCGGTGTAATGTAGTTGCCGAAAACAAAGCTAAGTCTTAAGTTAGTTTTTCTCAAGTCCCGCTAAAAAGTAATAATCTTTCACCGTGCAACAGACAGAACTTATATGCCTACTTGCAAATATGTAGGGTGCATTGAATGTGTAAAAGTATATAGACATTTCTCAAAAAGCTAAAAGAAAAAAAATATAACAACAATTAAAAATGCAACTGTTTTTATTTGAGTTGCTCATGATATTGTACTTGTAGTTGTTGTTGTTGTTGCTCTAACTGGTGTTGTTGTCATAATTTGATACTCACAGTACGTGTAAAAAGAAAAGCACTTCTAAGTTTGATATCTGACAAAAGTGAGAATTTCTCGCTGGCAGCTTTCGAATGCAAACAGAATTTGAGTGCGGATCAGTTGACATTTGACAATTCGTGTGTTTGCACGATCAACCGGTTGATAAAACAGAGAACTCCAAGTGCAAACACAATACGTGTCGCGAAAAAATCAGCAACGGTGCTGGATATTTAAATGATAGTAGTGCTACTTAAAGAACCTGTGTAATACTTTGAGAAATTTTTTTTTTTAAGTGTAAATGTCAAAAAATCGGGTTTTGTAGTGCTATCTATAATGGAATTTTGATAACCGTGTACAAATCGAAGCCAAAGCAACGAATTATTTGTTTGTATGTAAACAATGACGAAAACACTGTCCAACAATTTTATGGGTTGAAATCAATCATACTTTAGTAAAAATTCAAGTTCATACGTCGGTACTTTAAAAAAAAAATAAATAATAATAACAATATTTGTTAAGGTGACACCTGGTTCTTACTTCGCTCCCCTTTGGGGCGTGTAAATGTGCATTTTTTTGGCTTTTGCCAAATTACTCGAATAGTAAGCGAATCATAAAAAATTAATACCTATGTACACTGTGAAAACGATTTGTTTGAATAACACAAGTCTATATTTCATATAGAGCAATCAAATATTTATTTGAGTCAAACATATATTGTATTTGGATCAAATAGTTGAATTATTTTATGTTTGACTCAATCAAATATTCAATTGCTCTTTATGAAATATGCATTTGTAATATTTAAACAAATTGTTTTCTCAGTGTAACTGCGCAAAGTTTGAAAAATCACCGACATTTTGAAAACAATTCAAAAACTAGTGGTTTTTATTTTTTCGCGATTTTGGTATTAAATCGAAAAAAAAAACAGTATTTGGCCAAGTAGCTGCTCTCAATGTAGCTGTTGCCAAACGAGCAGTTTTATAAAGGCTTCGCTAACAACGTGTTGTTTCATAAAAACTAAGCCATAACCATTTAATTATTAAATTAAAATTTAGTAAACGGTAAGAGGGGAATATGACCCCTTGAGAGTCTTGTAAGTTATAAGAAAGTTTTTTGAATTTTACTCAAAAATTATGGCATAGTTTATGGCTTTAAATTAGATAAAATAATTGTTGGTGTCAGAAAATTTGCGTATAATGAAAGAAGAAAGATAAAAGAGCAAAAAGATGAAAAAAACCCAAAGAATTTTGGAATTTGCATACTTTTAGATGTTAGAGAAAGGTAAAATTAATTTGTCATACATTATATAAGCAAGGCCTGTGAGGCCACATGTGATTTTTGTTGAATTTTATTTATAAATTTGTTGGGGGAAAATTAAAATTTTTTTTTTTTAATTTCTTTGATAATTTTTCACCAAGAACACGAATTTATTTTAAAGGTTATTTTAAAAACACTTTGTGCGGAAAAAAATGGCTTAAAATTTGGACTTCAGTTTTCGGCGGGTTGTGTTGCAGTTTTATTTACCATGTTAAATAAAACTTGTGCTCAATTTTAAAACTGTTAGAGATAATCACTTACAGTCCTCAGTAATCTTGGTGGTCTTATTGAGGTCATCGTTTAATATATAGTAGTCACGTACCTTCGAAAAGATCTTTGACCTCTAGAGGTTTTTCAATTTAGTGGTCATAATTCCTTAACTTCTACTTGTGTAACGATTATGAATCATGCTATGGCTAACATTATTGCTGCAGACTGTAAGTTATTATCCCTTACGGTTTTGGTATTGTAGTTAATTTTCCTTCAATGAGTCCAAATCGAGTTTGATTTTTTATTTTTAGCCGAGAAGTAACTTTACAACAAAGCTCAGGCTTGGCTGGCCTATGTAATAACTATTATAGATCGAAAAGGTATTAAAATTGGCTATTTTCATAAAAATTAAATTGAGTAAAAATAGTAATTTACAATGTACAACAAATTAGAGTTTACATTTTGACAAAGTTCAGCTATTAGCTAAAAACCAACAGAGTAATGAGTTTTTGATGCATCTGAAATCATTCTCTAATGTATCATAAATGTGTTTTATTGTAAGCTACAAGTTTTCTTCACTAATAATGCACCTGATATGTGACTGACCCTAAGTTCGCAAAAAACTAGAAAAAAAGTCTCGTTTTTTTATTTTTTGACAAACCATACAAAATCGGTAGTATTTGTGAGTGAATAAATTTAAATCAATGAATTTTCTTTTAATCCGAATCCAAATTTCATATCCAAACAGCTATGACAAAATATTAGGATACCTACTAATATGAAATATTATCCAAAGAGTGTTATATTAAAATAGATTATATTAGATGTGAATTTATATAATGATGTTGGATTGAGTTTGCCCCCTCAAAGTTTTCGCCTAGTATAGCTTTTCATTTTGCAGCAGATAGTAGACCATTATGAATTTGAGCTCTAATGCTCTTTGTATAGACGGTATATCAATAAAAGCTCTAAAAATCTTGCAGTTAATTTGACAAGTTCTTATTTTCCCGAGAGCAGCAACTGTTTTTCGTATTGAAAACAAAACTGATTCCTCTGAATCTTATGCTTACAAACCAATTAATATTTTAGTTGAATCAGAAAAATATTTTCTGAAAGGATCATGTCTGATCGCGGCGCATTTAAACTCAAATAAGCTGCTATCACATCTACAGCTTGAATTTTGTAATGTCTGCTGATGTTTGACTGTTGTGATGAAAATCATTGATGATATTTGAGTTTGCTATGAGCGAAACCTCTTAACATGGGATTATTATTGTTACGTAAATAATTCAGTAAAAATTAGATTGAAATTAGATATACCTTCCTATTCAAACAGTAGATGCAGTAGTTTCAAAAGTTTCAATTTTCTATTTTCATTAACTACATTTTTTCCATTTGTTAATATGCCACATGTACATGGTTACTCTGATGACCTTCAACTTATCACTCAAAATCTATCGGACTCGTTGAAAACCTGATGTATATATACTGAATACCGACTTAGTTTTTCCTGTTTTCATACCCTTTCTTTTTTATTTTTAGTATTTACTTTTATTGTTAGCTTTAATAGTTTGAGTTTATTCAGCTGTTATCATTTGATAATATTTAATATTGTTGACGTATGCATTTCACTTTTGATGTACTACTAAAGATTAAGTCTTCATGTGCAATGATTTTTCAGTTAAATAAATTGTACATTGCAAAAAAATGCATTCGAAACAATGCTTTCTTTTCGAATAATTCGCCAAAAACCGAATAAAGGCAGCTCAGACTCAACATGTTGCCTTGAAAGATTTTGCTTTTTGATATCAAAATGAACTTTTTTTGATGTGTGAACATCCTTATTACCGGAGGATATGAAAGAAAATCTTTTGTAGAGTGAATTGGCGGAAATATAACACCTTTTTCGACTTTTTCAACCAACTAAAATTTTTTAGATTTTTTGAAATATTTTCAACTTTTTTTTTTTTGACTAAGTAGTTCAACCTCCACAAATTATTTATAATACTCGCATATCAACATTTTCCGACATTTACAACATTTTTGGGTTATTCAAAATTTTTCTACTCTTTCAACACTTATCAGTTAGTATCATTAAGTTAACAAATCACGTCGCGAGTGCCTGTAACCGCTTGCTTTTTTCTTCTTAAAATACGGATGCACGAATTTGTGCGAGTAATTGCTTAAAAGCATTTTTTACAGTATCAACTGGTTTTCTAATTATATACAATAGGACAACATTGTGTTCTTCAAATTTTTAACTATCACTTTAGTCATAAATTTTTATTTCAAATGCAAATAAATACCCAATTGTCATGTTCTTAGATTTTTACGACGGCTTACAGTGATGCCAAATAGACTTTGCTTGGCAAAATTAATTCCCTGCTCAATACAAAATTAAAATTGCTGAAACTTGGTATATTAAAAGTTGGACAAAATCGCTAAATGAATTAATTCACTGCAAATTTTTTGACAAAAAAAAACAGCTTATTCCAATATGATCACCTGAACAAAATCGTAGTTTTTCAATTTTGTCGATTTACTTGAAAATAAGATCTTAAATTATAAGACATATCAAAATAAAAATTCTGGAAAAGGAAAAAATATCGATTTTTGATCAAAAGAATTTTCGTAGGTAAAAACTTTTTTGGGTGGTATTTCTGCATTTTCCAGCTCAATATGATAGCTAGGCGAACCTTGGTTTGATAAGTTTTTAATGTTCACTGAATACTTTGCATATTTCCTTATTTGAAAAGCCTTCGATCCAATTTATTCAAGTAAATTTACGTGAGTCGAAAAAATTCAAGTTTTTTTTTAAATTATTACCATATTGCATCGAGAGTGCTCCTAATGAAAAACTCTGTAAATTCGCGTTCAGCAATCATTAGACTTTTATGAAAAAAATCTAGCTACATTTCGTATTGAGCTACAAAATGAATTTTGTCATAGGCAACTCAATTTAGCGTCCCACTGTGCGGCAACTTGAACTAAGGCTTTCGATATAACTGAAACTAAATAATAAAATTTTTGTGTGTTAAGCCTTCTAACAGTGGTAAAAAATGTTATGCCTTCACAGTAGAAAATTAATCTAAGTGTTTCGTAAAAAATAAAGCTTATTGGAAAGAATTTTTGATATTTACTTGAAAATTTTAAAGCAAAAGTGTGACTCTAACGATAACTTTTCTTTTCGTGAAGATAATTGCTCCGATAAAATGTTTTTATAAAATATTTGCAAAACAAAATTCAAAAGAAAACTTCATATCTTAGCTGAAATAGAATAACAGTCAGCGAAATTCCTCATACCCAAGTATTTTTTTAACTAAACCTAATGCCCTTTTATATGCAAGTAACTTTTTAAAAAAGATTGTATAATTTATAAAGGAAGTAATGGGTGATTCCTTCAGAGGGATAGAACTTTAAATTGAAATAAAACATATACATATATAAAGTATGTTCGAATTCAAATCATTTATAAAAGTTTTATGACATTTTTCATATAAAAATAATTTCCGGCATATGTGCAAATCCGCCAAATTTGGCCTTTTAGCTGGCCTCGTTTTTTTTTTTTTTTTTTTTGAGTACATCGTTCAGCCATAGTTTTTCTTGAAGCTAAGGCTATCTTGAACTCATAATAAAGGTTGTTCAATTGAAATTCAGATAGCTATTTCTTTTATTTAACTTTGTATTTAACTTTTCATGTTTTTTTTAACTTAAATGCAATTTTAACTATGTCTCCCTTTGCATTTTAATTGTTTCTCCTTGAATATTAATTAAAGATAGTCTTAACTTCAAGAAAAACCATATTTGAAGAGTCTGCTCAAAAAAAAAAAAATAAAAAAAAAATCGAAGCCATGGTCGAGGTAAGATAACAATTTCGATTTTTTTTTTATTTTTTTTTTTTGAGCAGACTCTTCAAATATGGTTTTTCTTGAAGTTAAGACTATCTTTAATTAATATTCAAGGAGGAACAATTAAAATTCAAAGGGAGACATAGCTAAAATTGGATTTTAGTTAAAAACAACATGAAATGTTACATACAAAGTTAAATAAAAAAAATAGCTGTTTGAATTTCAATTGAACAACCTTTATTATGAGTTCAAATAGCCTTAGCTTCAAGAAAAACTATGGCTGAACGATGTACTCCAAAAAAAAAAAAAAAAACGAGGCCAGCTAAAATGCCAAATTTGGCGGATTTGCACATATGTCACCGATGACTAGCTATAAAAAGTTTGTGATAAATTTTTATGCTACTCGAAGTAACAGCAACAACAAAACAAAGAACTCTACGTACAGTTGTAAATATCGATGCTTTAACTCAAATTGGATTATTTTCTATGAAAATATGTTAAATCACTGCTTAATGCTCATAAATCAGCAACAATTAGCACTTTGAAAATCAACATAGCTAGTGTTATTTCAGAAAAAATTGAACTAATAGAATGTGATTTATTACAACTACTAGTGGTGGATATATGCCGGAATTTATTTGAAAACAATAAATATCATAAGATAATCTTTTGAATAAACTAAGCTTTTTATTTGAATTTAAACTAAATATATATTTCTTTTATTTCAATTAAAGTTCTATGACTCTAATGTGGTAAAATAGCATTTTGATTTTGATTGTTCCCCGTAAATCAATTTCATTCAAAAATCAAAGGTTTTTCGGAAAATTTTTACTGCCACAAAAAAGTTTAAAAATTTGAGTGTTGAAATAATTTTTTGTGAAACCTTTCGTTTTGGTTGCTGCCTCATTCTTTGGAATAAATACGAACTTTATGGAAAAATTAAAGAATCTCAGAAAAATCAAATATTTACTATTACAAAGTATATATTTGGAAATTTTGGAGATTTCTTTGCTGTAGCTTTGCTATTTTTTGTTGCTTTAACCGAAAAGTTATATTGCCTCAGTTTTTAGCAATCGAAAATGTTTTAAGTAGTTCAATATTTCCCTGGAAATTCACACGCCAACAGTTTATCGAAACCTCACAGTACAGTGAAGTCGTTTGAATTTAAAATATTTTTGACCCATATTTCAGTTGACATTAAGCCAAAAAAAAAAGGCAAAAGTAAAACTTATTGGAAATTAAACACAAAAAACTTGCATAACCAAATGTTAGTTATTTATAACATCCAACAATGCAATGTTATTAATAAAGTACATATTTTCTACTAATTTTATTCATATGAGTGCGTGTTTACATTCATTGAGTCTGTTTAAGAACTTCATTAGTAAAAATAAAAATTAAAATAAAAACAAACAAAACCGTTTGCAATAAATATTTGTATTAAATTTATTGTATAATTTTGCATTAGGGTGGTATTTCAAAAAAAAAAAAAAACATTTATTCTCTGAAGGTTTTTGGCACGCTAAGTCCAAATCCGTGCTCAGAATTGCTCAATCACCTCAGGTTTTTGAAATATCCTAACTTAAAAGTTTTCTGCTATTTTGGAGGCTATGTTACACCTCGAATTGATTTTTCACAACAAAACTCTTTCCCTTCAAAATTCATTATCGATTGTTACGATCCGACTTTTGGCTCTCAAGATATATCAATTTCAATCTGTAGTATTTCGGCCAAGTTTAACACGGGCCATTTGGGCTGGGTTGCCTAGTAATAACGAAACACTACAGGTTGAAATTGATATATCTCAAAACCAAAAATCGGATCGGAACAATCGAAAATTAATTTTGTAGAGAAAGGCTATTGCTTTCAGACGCTGTTCGTTTTTAGAAATAGTCCAAATGTATTGAAAATGTACTAAGAATTAGCCAATTGTACTGAGCTAAATGTACCGAATATACTAAAATGACAATTTCTCTCGACGTAAATATACTGCAATAAGTTACCGAAAATGCCAACACTGGATCTCATTTTGGAGAAATATTGCACTAGTGAGCGTAAGTAAGCTCAAATTTGTTCCACTTCATATTAGAAAATTGACTTGAGCAATTGTAATGTTTGTGTAACAATCAAAGTTAAATGAAATTTCACAGAACCAATAGTTTGTGGATCATAACGAAAAACTGTACAACGGAAAGGGCCCTTGGTACTTCAGTTTCAATAGCAAACAAAATGGAAGAATTCCAAACACTTTTCCTTCCGATTTCCCTTCTTCATTGATTTGGGTTTTCAAAAAATACCGAATTCCGAATTTCCGAATTGCTTTTAAGAAAGTTTCGAAATATCAATATTCATTGCTTTAACATCTTTGGTTTCTGCGGTATAAAGTTTTCGCGCTTTTCTCTGACTTCCCCACTTAGAATCCCATTTACCACGCTTTAAATTGAATTCTTCAAAAATAAAAAACCAGCAAATCTTCAAAATGACAATATTTCAATTGAAAAAACCACCCTACACCATTTCAAATTATCTTATTACATAGAATAAAATGTGTTTTGATCAACGTGATAGTAATAATAATGATTATGAAATTAAATTGTTTAACACCATAATGTGGAATGAATAGCGAATTATAGAAAAGGCCTTTTGTTGTTACATTAAAAGCAGAGCGGCTGATATTAGCGCGCGACAAAAAAAAATGTAAGCCAGACAGACAGACAGACACGAGTATTACAGTACAAAAGCTGATATTGGCTTTGTTCAAAAATGAATATGAATTACCTTATGAATAACATACTCGTACAATAATGCATCTAAGCGAACAAGTGTTGGATTGTATTTACATATGTAGTACATGTTTGTTTATATATTTTACGTGTTTATTACTATATATAAACACAGTTCTAACATTACATTAACGCGTGTTAAAAAACCTATAAAATATTATTATTAATAAATAAAATCTACGAAGCAAATTACAATCATTTGTCATTTAGTGATCATTCATTAGACAAACATGTACAAGAGTGCTATGTTAATATGGTTGTTATTGTTGTTTTTTTGATGTCACAATATAAAAGCAACGTTTCTAGGGGAATATTTCTTATTGAATTAAAGTATGGTTAATGTCACATTATTAATTTAAAAAAAACTAAAAAAAATTAATAGGTTTTGCTTAGCGATTGACGCTCAGTTTAAGGGGTCTGAGCTATGTAAATAGTTGAAAATTCATTTGATTTTTTCTTTACTGTCAACGAAAACGGAGTACAACATCTCGTTTCTCGTATTACATATTATCAGAAAACATAAATGCTTTGTTGAAAAAAATTATTTTTGCGTATTAAAAGAAGATATATATATATCCCCTTAATAAGGAATTTTTTTAAGAATAAATGTTTGTTACTTTGATTTTCAAGAAGGTTTCAACGATTTTTATAAAACTCGGAAGTGATTCTGTACTTAAGGGGCCGTTCAAGTATTACGTAACGCAATTTTCGAAGATTTTTGACCCCCCCTCCCCCCTATGTAACGCGCCGTAACGTTTTCCTCTACCCCCCCCCCCCCCCCCTTAAACGTTACGTAACACCCAAATGACCATATTTACCTAAAAGTCACAATTATGTTGCGAAAAGTACCGGAAATACATGCGTATGTTGTTTATTTTCTTTATTATACCCTACACCGAGGGTATATTCACTTTGTCATTTTGTTTGTAACGCATAGAAGAGGGCGGTGGTAGGTATGAAAAAGTATATAGATATATTCTTGATCAGCGTCACTACCTGAGTTGATTTAGCTATGTCCGTCTGTCTGTCTGTTCAAATCAGGTTTACGGAAAAACCAAGAAAGCTAATTGAATGAAATTAGCACACTCAGGTCAGACCTTCTTGCAGGCATCTTGCTATTCAAAACGGACGTAATCGGTTCATGGACACGCCTACCGCCCATACTCTATGTATATTTGCCCAATCCCATTTTGAAAAAAATGCAGCGATTTTGATGAAACTTGGTGATTAGGTGTACATTTGAACTAAATTAAGATTAGGCTAGGTTTCAAGTTTCCAAAGATTTGCGTGGCACGGTCCTAAATTTTAACCTCTATACCACCATATCTCGTAAGCCGTGCAAGATATTGTGATGAAATTTCTTTATTTTTTCGACTTTTTCATTGATTTTAAATTGTTTAGACTTTTTCAACCTCTCTCAACATTAACATTTTGCATATATTTACGACTTTTCCAACAGTTTTCAACCTCTTAAACATTTCACACTTTTTTCGAATTATTTAACCTCTTCAACGTCTTTTTTTACTGAAATATATGTACCTACTTTGAGTGCAGTGTAGGGTATGTGAGTTTCGGCCTGACTGAAGATAACACCTTAACTTGTTCATATTGTTATTTAATAAAAATCACACATAATGTAATAAACATTTGCTTAAGCTTAAAATATGTTAAAATGGCGAAAAATGAGACGAACATATTTTATTAAAATGATAAAAGTTGATGGGATCTAGAACAGCTACAGCAATAAATGAGAAAAATAGGAAATCTTTCCACGCTTACTTCTCTGGTTTTGGTTAACCAATCTCGAAGATGATAGTTTTAGAACATTCTGCTTGATAAGTGCTTTAATTTAACATATCATTTATTGCTGTAAATTATCTAGATCCCATCAACTTTTATCATTATAATAAAATTTTTTGGCTGTAGCTATTCAATAAGCATACACATAAAGAAAGCGTTTCATTATACACACCTCATTTCAAATCACCACCCGCTAAAGTAGTTTCACTTCTAAAACAATGTTACGTAACGCGTTGTTCGAACCCCCCCCCTCCCATCGTAACGTTTCACAAGACCCCACCTCCCCCCTAATTGCGTTACGTAATACTTGAACGGCCCCTAAGGGCCGTCCATTAATTACAGGATGTGTTTATTTTGAAAATTCGGACCCCTCTCCTCTCTTTGGGGAGATTTGGCGAGTTCTAGCGGGACCCCCCCCCCCCCTCCCTATCATGAGACTTTGATAATGTATACACTCTGCATTAAAAAGTTGACGTGAGATTTTATTTGGCACCCCTCCTCCTTGGTGAGGTTTGGTGAGATTTTGCCGGACCCCCTCCCCTCCTATTTTGACTCACGTAATTAATGTATGGATGAGATGTACAATTCCCTTTTTTTTTTTTGTTTGTTTTGCGGTGCGGCGTGACACTACCCAAAAATTCCAATTTAAATGCTTAATATCTCTAGAACTATGAAAAGTATTGTTACGATATTTATAGGGTGGATAGAAAACTCCCTTGATACTGGCTACTAAAAAAAAATAAACGAAATCGAAAATTAGGCGTGGATATTTTTATAAAAACAATAAAATTCATTAAGGCCTCAACGCATAAAGTCCGTCAAGTCCGTTAATTCAAAGTATACAACTGATAGCTGATATGAAATCCACACATTTCAATTAAGGATAACGATGAGCTTGAGGTTCTCAGCTAATATTAATTTATACAAAAGATTTATCCACAATTTCTGATGGCTACATTTGCAAAACTAGATTGGACCGACACTTTAAATTTTTTCAGAATGAATCGTTCTGTTTTGTGCGAATCTATTGATGACTCGCAGAATGTCAATAGAACCATTGTACTCTACAGCGAGTACAACAATCTGTTGACAGAGCAAGCGCACTCATGCAGACCTATACTATGTATGTGATGACATGATGCAGTATTAGAAATATTTATCTATATTTAAGTAAAATTTTTAATTTTACTTTTATAAATTTCTCTTGTATGTACATATAATCTCTTTTAAAGGAACGAATTTTTTATTTTCCAATATTTTTCCAAAAAAAACTTTGCAGCAATTCCAACTAAATACATCATATTTTTAATAAATGCAAATCTAACTAAAACTGCATGACAGCGTATTTGCAATATGCTAATTAATTTTTACTATTTAAAAACTATGATATCTATATGGAAAAACTACAGCATGCTAACGTAATTAAAAATTTTAAAGCTGAACTCTTAATGACCTTATATGCGAACTCAATGCACGCATCAATAAAAAAGCTAAAGTCACACTTTGCAATACGGCTACGATCTGAGGCTGATTAGTCATATCAGTAGAATACCCATGCTTAGATGACAAAATACATTTTTCTTAAATATTTGTGACAATAATTATTTTATGTATGAGAGAGCAGATTATGGAAAAAAAATGAGAGCGAGAGTATAAGCATGCGAAAAAAGCCGGTCTCTGAAAAAAAAAAAAAAAATAAATAGCATGAAAATAAATGTCTTTATATAGTAAAGTCAGCATACATTTAACTTATAGGTAAGCGTATAACATCGAAAATAATGTGATTAATTACAACAAAGAGAGATGCAAGCGATCAAGTGCGAACCAAAAGCGCGCTACAATATTGTTGTTCAAATATATGTGGAGGCCGTGGTCAAAACGAAATATTTCCATTTGGTAACTTTATTTTAATGTTTCCCTCTGAAACCAATATTTACCTTCGAAAATCGACTTTCAAGGTGAAGTTCTTCGTTATTCGTTGTAAAGATTTTTTAAGCTCCATTGATATGTACCTGACTGATTCTACGTATTCAAAATTAAAAAACCCTCAGCTTTCTTCATAGAATATCAAAAAAAAAAATCAAAAGTATCCATCTAAAATAAGTTAAATTTATTTTAATTTTGAAAAGTAAAAGCCAAATTTTAAAATTTTCGAAAAATAATTACCATTATTCGAAAGGCTATTAAGAAAATCTAACTAAAGCTAATTTGAACTAAGACTCTCAGAATTATCTCAGGAAAGAAATTGAGGAGTGGGCGAACAGAACAGCACATGTCCAGTTGCTGAAAATTGCAAAAAAAAACTGTGTATGGTTCTGAACTGACCACTTTGCTATTAAAAAAGTATAACATCTAGTTTCTGAGCGTCTGAAACTGAATTTACTTGAAGCTTAGTGTAATGAACACGATTCCATCAAAAAACTCAAAATGACCGACCGTGGACTTGTACTGTTCTGTTTGCCCATCCTCAATTATCTACACGAAACATAGGGTGTCAAACAAAAATCTAAAATTATCATCCCCCTTACTTCTGGCAGTTTTTGAAAAACAGAAAAATGTTTCGGGATATTATTACCCTTTAATATTACTACACTTTGCAGAAGTTTGAGGTCAATCTGAAATGCTCGGTTTTTGCCTTAGGGCATATGACATGAAATCCATCATATGTATATGCAGCTTTCGAACTAAGTATAAATTCCCTCTCTCAATATTTTGTTTAAGCCAATTGATTAATTCCAGAGATATAAGCAAAACATAGACCCTCGAATTGTAAATGACCATGTGATAGCAATAGAATATTTCTAGCAATAGAAGCAATGAATCTTTATGTACGTAAGGTATGATGCAAAGCATCTCATGCTACTCATTCAACGTCACGTTAGCGTTATGTCTGTTAATTCAATACAGCATATACTCTCATGCTCAACCCGCAAGTAAAGATGTTCAGTTATCAAAGAAATTTCTTTGTTTTTACATCTATGCAGCTCTAGGAATCAAACCGAGAGAGCTAGTATATTAAGCTCATACACTAACAACTAGGCTACTACCAGGATTCTAATTTTTGTAATAAGCATAAAAAGCTTCAAAAGTGTTGCACAGTGTTACTTTGGCTATTTTTTTTTGCGAAAACATAATTCAAGTGGCTTAATCGGATTATACATCAGAAATTTCTTTGTATATATTATTTAATGATATGTCCACAGTTTTTTTTTTTTCAATTGAAGTTATGATTAAAAGTCGAAATGTCAAACATACCGAACCATTCAACGATACAAACTACTCATAATGTAAATAATAAACAGAAAATAGTTACGTAATCCTTATGTTTTAAAAATCATAAATAAAACAACAAAGCACACCGCTTAACTCCAACGATATTCATAAGCCTAAGCAAACCAACAACAAAAATCCAAAACAAATAACCGGAAATAAATAACGAATGAAGTTCGAGCGCTAAGCAACAACAAACAAAAAATGGATGTCACCAACATAACAGTTTTGAATAGTGCTGACGGCACGGTCAACAACAACAACAACAATAACAATAAAACTCTCAGCACCAATTCCGCTAAAGTGTTGCAAAAAACCATTTCGAATCCCAGTGCGCTGAATAACATCGCCACAACAACTAGCACCACCGGCGGTGCGAGTAGCAGCAGTGTTGGCAACATAACGTCAAAATCATCCACGCCTACACCTGCACATTACGTTCAACAAACGTCACCACCGCCACACAACACATTCAACTTGCGTCATAGTTTACTTTACGACAGCGGCGCGGAGAGCGGTGATGCTGAAGATCAACGTCTCATACGCACTCCCTCTTCACGTTCACATAAATTTATCATTATTCCAGCGTCACCAACCAGCGGTGCAGCAATGCAAAAAACGCCACCTTTTCGTCAGACCATTTCAACAACATCATTGGCATCGCTGGCCACACAAATGCAACAGGCGGTAGCAGCAGGTGCAGTTTCAAGTCGTAGTGCAACACCACCAACACTTTCGCATCATCAACATCAGCAGCATCAGCATCATTTTGCGAAAACACACTCGCACCCTTCAACGAGTTCTCTAACGGATGCAAATCATCATCACTTAAATGATCAGGCGACAACATCAGCAAGTGTTAGCTCACCAATTGGGGTTACTTTTACACTTGAGGATTGCGATGAGACGCCAGAGACTGCTGATGTAATGATCCCCACCACCAGTCCGACGCGCACGAAAATCAGTCCATTCAAATTCCCCACATCGGCAACAGTGGCGAGTTTTCCTCCCACCAGAACGACAGCAGCGTCTCCGATGAATGAATTTGGTTTACGGCCGCGTGATGAACGAACGCGTAGCAGTATGCGGTCCGTAGCTTCAGGTGAGTTTGTGATTCATTATTTCATTTAAAAAAACTATGCCAAAGGTTTTAATTATTAATTGGTCGAAGAAGAAATTGAATTGTTTTGCGAACATTGGAGGCATTTTTTGTCAAAACGAAAGTAGTTGGGACGTAGAAGTATTACTGATTTTTTATTTCTTTTGTATGCAATATTTGACTAGTTGATGATTTACTATGAATTATTTAGGCATAAGCCGAACGATTTTTGCGCTACAATTTTTCGAAGTTTTTGAAAAATCAAAGAATTTGTCTTTAAAATATTTTTTTTCATATTTAAGATCTACGAAAAAATTTGTAAGAACTAACATAGAAATTTAATTATTTTCATATAATAGTAAATCACGCCCATTTGGTCAAACCTAGTCGATCTCAATTTGTTGATGCTTATGTCAATCAATGGCATTTCACAAAGTTTCATTACATTTCTTTGAAAAATTTTTTTAACATGATATTAAGGTTATGTTCTTTTATATGTGATGCCACACCCACTTGTCAAAAACCACCTCACTTTCGTTTGGATAATTGTTCTAGGCGGAGAGCCGGCTGTAGAAAAGTCGAGTGTATAAGATTACAGGATGAGATATATGTCAAAGGATAGAGCTCGATGAGCCTAAATAGAATATCTAGGGTTACCTTGCCAAAGCCTGTCCCGATGGCCGAAATTCAATTTTCATTAATGAAGATAACAGCTTGAAATTTGTGCCAAATGATAGAGATTGAAGAGCCTAAATATAATATATAGGGTTGCCTTATCGAATCATGTCCTAAACATTAGTTGACACCCGTTTTTGGGGTCAACTTTTCTTCAATGAGTGGCAACCTGCGTTTGGGACAGGAATCGATAAGGACTATTCTAATATGCATGAAAAACTTCCCTTGTATTTACAATGAACATTTGCACTCCGCGACGAAAGTCCTCAAGTATTCGCGCTCAGGATTAGTTTTACTATCACTCGCGAGCATTGTAAAAATATTGAAATCATGGTTGGGCCAATAAAGGATAAAAAACCAAAAAAAAAATCAATAGTTTGATTTTAACCCCAGTAAAATATTACTCATTTCAAAGATAATATTCAATACTATAACCTTTTTTCAGGTTATACGTTGAACCCCAGAACGTTTTATCTCTATACCAAATCGAAATCTAAAGAAATCGGTCGTTTTGATCCACCTTAACATACATATTTATGTAAATGTACACTTTTTTCTGTACCTATTTTAATCGAAATTTTTCTTGTTTACTCAATTTCTACATATATTGTTACAAAGTTTTAACCTTTTTTTCACTTTATCATCAATTTTATCTCACGTTTGATGTACATAAGTATTTTCACTACTATGAAAATCTGTGATACAACTTTATTGCTGTTTGACATGCAACGTAAATTGATTTTAGTGCGACAAAATATTTAAATAAATCTTATGTTTATTTAAAATTATTTTGTTGGATAGATATACTCAAATTGTATTGCCAAGTATCCCTAACATAATAAAAAGAAAATCATTTGCGCTGTTTATACGTGGAAGAAGTGAAACCTTTAGAAAACTAAACTGTGATACAAGAATACCTACAGCAATAAATGATATATTAAATTAAAGTGCCAATGGGCAGAGTGCCCATAAGCTATCAGCTTCGAGATCGCTTAACCAAAAGCTGAGGTATAAACGTGGAAGGATTTCCCATTTTTTAAATTTTTTTCAAGCATTGCACAGATAAACTACCAAAGCCTTGTCATAGCTAGGAGCTACTGCTACTACTCTCTCATTTTCTCTCAAGGTTTTTCTATTCCGGCGTGTTCTACCAGTTCGTTTATAAATTCAGGCTCAAAGTTCTCATAATGGTTTCTGAGCTGGTTTCCAGTGTAGGTTTCTGTGATTCTTGCGTTGTAAAACCGGCTCCTAGACAATAAGGAGGCAGTAATCTGGCAGTTTTACAGGTTTGTAAAGGCTTCCAGTGGTTTTTCCTACAGATAGAAAATTCGAGAAAATTCTCTTCTTAACTACACCGAAAGGAGTGAAAACACGTTGCGGTGCGGCTTCATTAAGAGAGGAACCACGCCTTGCTGGTTCATCAACCCTTTCATTTCCCTTAATGTTACTGTGGCCTGGAACCTATATGACAGTAATGTCAAATTGGTGTCATAGCCTGACAAGTTATTTTTTGTATTATTCTACTTCGATTTTATATGTGCCGAGCTCAAAGCTTTGGTTGCGGCTTGGCTATCAGAGAGAATTGTTATCTTCTTCTCTGAATTAATACAGCCATAACTAAAACTTTAGCCTGGAAAACGCTAGCTGAATCGGGTAAATGGAAAGATTGAGAGATCTCTGGATCTTTTTAGAAGACTCCTGCGCCTACTCCACAGTCCATCTTAGACCCATCGGTGAATAAAGTGGTTTGAAAATTTGAGTTGAGGGTGCCCTGAACTCACTCCGGAAACTTCACCTGCAAGTTTTTTTCAAAGCTGAGTCTAGGACAGATGTAGTCCGTTGGGGAATTTGAAAATTCGATTAGTAAGGTGTCGAGTATATAGCAATGTTCATATTGCTTTGGAAATCAATTACCGGCTTCCCTGAGTTTGATCGTACTGCACGCAGCAGCTACGTTGATATCCACACATGTCAGTTATGATCTTTTATTATATCTTATATAACAATACTCTGTAGCAATATTCATAAAAACGGCTAATTTGATTTCATATCAAACAGACTACCGGCTTCATATTCATGAGGTTTCGTGTTGGTTTTTATAATCACTCAATGGTAGCAGAAAATTATTTATAATTGACATTGAATAGTCACTCGTACATGACAGTGATATATAGAACATACAGCATGGCAACAGCCAAAAATGCTCGCATACATAATAAATCCTTTTAAAATTAAATATTTATTATAAAACGCAAAATGTTGTTAAACAACTTTTTTTACTATTCATATCTACCAATAGAGGGCGTTTAAATTGTGCCAAGCCCTGGCATCGAGTTAAAGCTAAATTTGAATTTGTCCATTAAACGAGTAAATATTTTTTTACCCGGATACCTTTGTTACTACAATAAAATTTGATTTATTGTCTTTTTTCAATTATCTTTTTTTTTTCGTTATTTTAGCTTACGTTCCAAACACATACGATGTCAACAATTCCACCATGACTTCCACTTTTCCACATCAACTACTGCTACCCACCACATACGGTAATGAGCTGAGCGCAAGTTCTTACATCTATCGTGATCACGTGGCCAATCAAATATTCTCCGATGTTACATCTGTGCGTTCTTTAGCATCGATTGGCATTGGTTCGACTGATGGACGTAAATTGGTGATACGACGTGTGCCGCATACGCCCAATGAGCTTTTGAATTTCGTGAATCCACCGACGCCGCCGTAAGTTAAATGAAAACACATTTCTGATTTGTTTTAAGTAGCTTATTATGTAAAACTTTTTAATGGGGAATTTTTTGACGCCGTTTTTGATTGAGGCCATTAAACAAAATCATATGAAACGCTTAGAATTTTTTTTGAAATTATAATTGATGGCAATGTTTTATAGTTGGTTGTCTCGACTTTATAATTTGAGCTTTTGTTTAATTTTTGTAATTTTACAATTAGTAGTTTTGCTAATTATACACACAACGAAGGCCTACTTAATTTATACGTACGTCAAAACATGTGTCTAAGCCACTTCCTCTTTAATTTTGAAATATTTTTTAATAAAAATTTATAAGTTTTTTGATCGTATGCAAGCCAAATTTAGGCTTTTCTGGTTGCTTCATCAACTAATTTGCTTAGAAGTTGATATTGTCTTTGGTTTCTATGAGAATATGTTTATTTTTCCAAGCACTGTCTTTTTCAGCTGTGACTTATTGCAAATATTTCGAACTGGACGACATGGCTCTTTGTACTGAATATCATGGATATCAGCCAAATCTTCCTACAGATTGTGTAGATATTGATCAAATGTTTACCCTCTGTCGTGGAGCAGTTAAGTGAGCATTTATCGACTCCTGTACTGCTTTTGATAGCATTAGCCTCCATTTTATATGTGATACACTGGGTGGACGTGTCGCAGCATTCAAAATCGTTAACCCCAACAGCACTTTTTACGAAGATTTCAAGTGTTGAGACATATATATGGGACATTCCAGGTCAACCGGGACAGCGGTCTGCCCAAAATTGAGCGCAGCAGAAAAACGTTTTTAGGGTGTCAAAATGTTCGTATTCTCTAGAGCGGGAGAACGGGGGTTTTCGAATTTTTTTTTTAACAAAATGGCAACCATAAAACGACGCCTACAAATAGATATCTATGTATAAATAGGCAGTTGGTAAACAGTCATAATCAAAATCGCTTGATTTTTTTTTTTTTTTGTAGGAAAGGCTGTGAAGAGAGGGAGTGCTGTGTATATTTTTTTTTAATAGTGGGTGGTGCTACACCCCTAACGGGAAAATGCGTTATTACGGCTAAACTAATGGACTGATTTTAATACACTCATACACTACACTCCTGGGATAACCTCGCAAGTATTAAGTAGAAATTTGTTTGATCAGACCATGTTTGAATCTTGTGTTTTGACAAATGATTTCGATTCTATTCAGGGATTAAAATTGGGAATTGAAAAATTTGGTTTCAATTTCAAGGAATTCTAATTCGGAATCGACTTTTGCAACTCCATGGCAAAAGGAAGGATGACTACAACGATTTCCTAATTGGAATCAAATTTTGGAATGTTTAATTTTAACTTCATTCCAATATTTTAGGAATTAAAAAATTACCTCAATTTTCCGTTTTTTTAAAAACGCTTGCTTGTTCATCAATCGATGCGAAAAAAAAAACAAATTGTTTTTGGACACTACCGGAGGTGGTAGGTAGCGAACACTTGATCACCCCAAATTCGGAGCATTTTTCAAAAATAAAAAAAAATTGTTTGCACTAATCAATGCGGGGACGTTATAACATTGAATTCGAAAATCAATTTTGACAGATGGCTGACTGCCCTCAGAAGCGAAAAGTGCGTGTCTCAAAAATATGCGTTTCGAGATAATTGATGTTAGAGAAAATTGAGTTAGAGAAAATTCTCTTAGGAGATTTTTTATATGTTTGAACTAAAATACCGGTACTTGGAGTAGTTGATTAGAAGCGTATTTTCCTAAGCTATCCGATGCCATAAGAATCACGAATATGATTATTTTTCAGATGCGCCCTTTTCGCTTCTGAGGGCAGTGCACCACCCCAAAAAGACCACCCTTAGCGCATTTTCAGACTTTCCGTATCCATCGGTGCCAGGTTTGCCAAGTTGAAAAGAAGGAATTCATTCCCTGCCTTCTCAAAATAAAATAAAAAAATTTTGTGGGAATATATGAAATTTTATTGGGAAAAAAATTAATTACATTTTATTTTGGTCAGCAATATTAAAAAATAATTAATATATGTAGCCGTAAAAAATTTTTTTAGTTTTCATTAAAAAAAATTTCAGTAGACAGATGAAAATTAACACACATTATACAATTCCCGGCTTTTTCAGAAATTTTGCAATTCCTACCGGGCTTCTGGCTTTGACATGAAATTCCAGACTTTGCCGGGTCAAATTCGGCCACTTGGCAGACCTGATCGATGCAATAATAATATTTTGAAAGTGAAATCAAAACAGGCCCTGCAAATATCGAGACTACATTTTCAAAATTAGTTTTATATCTTTTCTTATTGGTTGACGCAAACATTTTCTTAAGAAAAATTACCAATGGAAATCAAATTTTTCAATTTCCTATTACAATTCCTTGGATTGGAGTTGAAATAAAAAAAATCATTCCCAACCGGCTCTGCTTATAATGCCCTTCGGAAGAATTGTTACAGCGCCATTTCATATGTATAATAATATTACAAAAAAAGCTCTTAAAACTTTAAAAATTCTTATCCAAATAAGTACATACATACAAACCAATGTAAAATTAAATTCAAAAAATAAAGTATTTAAAATCTTGTTTAAAATATGGTTACCGTATCACCATCTTAAAAAGCCCAAACAAATAATGCAAACAATATCATAAAAAAATTCTTGATAATACTTAATATAACATAAGATTGTTTAAGAAAAATAAAGTTCATAACAAATTAAGCAAATAGATCATTTTCAAAAAGATTTTAACACATTTTACCATAAAGGCAATTATGTACATACAGCGTGCACCAATAAATCATTTTACTCAAGCACATGATATTTCAATGCCCCTGAAAAAAGCCACATTCAAAACGTGCCTTTGTTTTTTTTTATTTTTATTTAGCAAAAAAATGCAAAAAAGTTACAAAAATAAAATATATATTTAAATTTAATTCAATACCTAGGAGACCCAACGTTTTCATAAGCTGAGAATCTCATTTAACTGGGAAAATTGTTTTAATAGCAAATTAACACCATAATCATGCACTAAATATTTTCATTGTAAATTATTTAACACAATTTTTAAACTTAAAATATGAAAATAAACAATCGTACATATGTATGCAAATAGCCTAAGTGAGTTTTTCGCAGATAGTTTTTTTTTAAGGTTTTTTATTAACTCTTAAAATATAGTTAGTAGAACGAAAGCGAGCAAACCGAAAAGACGGCTCAAACAATTTTAGCCGATAACGAGGCGCGTTTTGTAGTTGACAATAATGTGAAGAGAACATTTTCATATATTACAGTACAAGTTATTCCTTAAAGGATAATACTAAAATTATAATAAACGAATTTAGTAAGGGACAAATTGTTTTGCGCTTAAAATATGCCCCATCGTTTTGGAGATACTGATTCTTCGAAGCATTCGGAGGAAGCATCTTATTATCGCTATAATCGTATAGCAAAAATGTAAGACCTAAATGTTTTACGTCATTGGTATTGTAATTTTTATTAATTTTTGTGCAAATTACAATGTTAAGGCTAACGAACTTTAGCAAAGTTGAAAAAGCAGCGTATGTAAATATTTATACAGCTTAAAAATTTCATTTATGTAAAAACAAAAACTTTTCCATGTTAATACATTCAAAAGCACGAAGAGTATGGAATATTAAAAGTTACTGCCACAGCTTAATACGACAATTAAAAAGTAAAAAATATTAAAAAAAAAATAAAAGTAAAAAATATCAGCATAAAAAATAGTTTTTGATATTTCTATCCTTAACTGAATGTAGAAATTTTCGGCGAAAAATAAAAGGAAACATCATCTTCAAGTGATAGCACCAGAAGACCGGTTCGGTTTTTCATTTTGTTCCTATGATTAAGCAGAAGTGTGAAAAAATTTGAAGGAGGTTGAAAAAGTCAGAAAAGTATGAAAAATATTGCATAACGTTGAAAGAGGTTGAAAAAATTGAAGATGTCGAAAGTTTAAAAAACGCTGCAAAAATATGGAAAATGTTGGATAAAACGAAAGAGGTTGAAAAGTCCAAAAAATATAATGTTAATGTTAAAAAAGTTGATAGGGCCTGAATAAGTTTGAAGTATTTATATGAAAAATTTAAGAAATTGAAAAAGTCGGAAAGTCTTGAAAAATATTAAACAAGCTGAAAAAGTCGATAGAAATGGAAAATGTTGAAAAAAGTTGAAAGAGGTTGAAAAGGTTGATGAAGACAGAAAAAGTTGAAAACAAATTGATAGGTGTTGAAAAATTCGAAAAAAGCTTAAAGAGGTTGAAAAATGTTGAAACGGTTGGAAATGGCTGGAAATTTCAAAAAAAATATGGAAAATAATAACTGAAAGAGGTTGAAAAACTCGAAAAAAAGTTCAAAAAAGAGATGAGAAATTGGACAAATTTTAGAAAACTATGAAAATCATTGGAAAATTTCGAAAAATATAAATAAGTTGAAAAATGCTGGAAAAGTAGAATATTGTTGAAGAGATTGTTTCGGAAACATTATGATTTCTTGAGAAAAAATATGCTCTAAGTAACTTTAGAAAAGCTCATAATTTGAAAACTATTAAGCCGAGCTTAAGGTCTTGTGCAACAATATTATCTCTTCTTTTGAATATATTTTAAATAACATTAATTTTGTTGAAACGGATCTTAAGTCTGTTGAATTGTTCAAGAGCAACAAGCTTTTTTTATAGGGCTTCAGAAAGCTTATTTTGTAATGATTTTCTTAAAAAAAAAAGTGCCACGCCACACAACATTTTTTTCATCATAAGTTTTGATATAATGTGGCATTTTTTGGAAATTTTTAAATTGCTCAGAATACCAAAAAAAATTTTATGGTTTGTTATTAAAAAAAAATTTTTTTTTTGGAAAATTTCCAAGTTATTATTTAAAGTCAAATTTATCCCCCTTCAAGAGCAACAAGCTCTTATTCATAAAGCTATCTTAAGTTTTATTTTGCAATAATTTTGTTAAAATCAACAAGTTGACAATAATAATTCAAAAGATAAGGAAAAACGGAAGGTGTAAACAAAAAATTAAAAAAAAAAAAAAAATTTCATAAAAATATCAATGAAGAACTCTTTCAAAATTTTTCTTTTATTTACGTAGACTAAGCTACATTTTTCTTTTGCCAAATCAAAATCCGATACCTGATCTGCTCCAAAGCATCAGGTTTTTTTCCACAGCGTATACAAATAGGAATGAAGATCATAAGATGTTTTAATTGAATTTTTGTATGCTTTCAATTTATTATTTTAAATTTATTTCTCAAGTTCAAGACTGTGAAGCAACTGCAATCATCTAAAATAACCAAAAACATTGCCAATTATCATAATTTTCCTCACTTTAAGACTATCCACATTTTGAAGAGTGGACTATCAAAATCAAACACTACCATTGTATCATGTGGCGTGGATCCTCCCATACAACAACAAAACGTAAAACGCTATGTTCAATGTTATACCGTATAGAAAGCTTGTTTCCACTACCGAAGGTATTTTTACATCGGTCACTCTTTAAAGAACTGGACACTTTGTTTTTTTTATTAATATTTTGAACATTTTTTGAATTTAAATATCTCAAAAACTATGGAAAATATATTAAAAAAATTAACAGTAATTTTTTTTTAAAAATGCATTAATTTTATAAAAAAAAAAAGTAAATATAAGGTGAAGAGTTAAGCCTTAACCAAAATAGACGTGACGAGACGGTAGCAATTGAACGAACGTTTGCACTCGTTTCGTCTGTTTCGACATTTAACCCAAAATGTTACGCTAGCCAACGAACCGAAAAAGCTGTTATGACGAGTAGCAACGTTTTGAAGTTCGGTTCTTACGGAACTCTTACGTCTCGTCAAAATGTTTCGTTCACTTTCGATCAATTACGTAGGTTCATTTTAGCTATCAACATTGGTTTACATACACTCGAACTTACTCGTTATGTCTCGTCTCGTCTATTTTGGTTTAGGCTTTTCTGAGAAAAATCCTTTTATTCAATTTTACCAAATATGTCTCCTTAATATTTTTTTCTTAAAGATCGGTACTAAATTGGTGCACTTGATTTCAGATTAGTTTTTTGGAATATGTCAGAAAATAATGAAGTAACTTTGTACACAGTGATTAACATTACGCTGTTTTTTTTTTAGTTTTTTAAACTTCCCGAAAATCGGAGAATTTCTCACAAATTGGCTGCGTTGCTTATAACACAATACTTTAGTGTGAAAAATATTTTATTTTTCTTGAATTTAGGCTTTGACGGGTTATCTGTACATAACTGATGAGAAAAGTTGTATTTTTAAGGCAGTACCCCTGACAGCAATTCCAAAGATTCAATCAAACAAACTTTTAATTTAATAATTTGGATTGCATAGGACCACAAACATTTTTTTTTTATGAATCTAAATTTGGTACGCGTTTCTCTCTTTATGTTTAAGAAAATATAAAAAAAATGTATATGTTGCGAAACTATTGTATAAATTTGAACATAATTGAGGCGTTTCATGACAAAACGGTATAATTCCATTGGATTGATTTTTTGGAAAATTCAGAGAAATAAACTGCTCTCGTGTTCCAACTTTTAAGAGCAATTTATTTTGATTTCAAATTGTAAAATTATATAAAATATTTAAAGTTCATCCGCTATATAAAACGATATATAGAAAGTCATTTCGAATTTGTAGCATTTTGTTCAGAAAACTTCGATTCACATATATTTGAAATGAGCGCTGACAAACTTTTCGCTCCAAATGCTTTCTACCGATCGTCATTTTTTTTGGAAACATTTCAAACTCAGACCTTCCAAGAAATCAAATCGAGACTTTGGCCCAGTGGTAGTAAAAAATGGTCCTAAGATTGTAAAAATAAAATCGGCAGTAAACTAATAGTTGCAGTACATAGTGTCAGTTGAGTGCAAAGTTACATACATATGTTCATATATCATAACACAATTTTTTCGTGTGGATTCAGAGGAATTGATTCCGAATCTGGTATTCACCACGCGTCATGTTAGGTTTGACCATAAACACTAATTTTTTATGTTTTACCTGACGTGATAAGATTATAGAATACAATTCGTATGAAAATAAAAGAAAACCATTAAAATTTAAAATAGTTTTTTATTTTGTTGACTTTCTTTATATTATAGGTCGAGTAATCAAAAAAAATTTAAAGTTTTAAAGTGGAGCTTCATTTAGGATTACCCGAAACATTTTTGGATCAATTTTTTATATATTTCATACCACAAATAGTACTTTTTTTTATTAATACGAAAGATTTACTATTTACGCACTTTTCTAAAATTTTATTTTAGTTAGTTTATCCTTCCCTCTGAAGCGAAAAGGTTGTGTCTCAAAAAATGCGGATAATTGAGGTATTTTTTATGTCATTTTCTTCAAATTCCTGCAAAATTGAGATAGCGAAAATTTTCTTAGGAGATTTTTCATATGTTTGAACTAAGCTTTCGGCATTTGGAGTAGTTCATTACTTACTTACTTACTTAGATGGCCATAACAACCCGTTGTCAGGTTACGGCCGACCTCATTAGCTCTCGCCAGGCGCCTCTGTTTTGCGCGCGCCTTCTCCAATCGTTAATGCCAAGCGCGGTTAGGGCTTCCTCAGCTTGGTCTATCCACCGGAGGCATGGTCTCCCTCTTCGTCGTTGACCGGGGACCTTCCCTTCGAATACCTTTTTCGCTGGAGCTTCTTTATCCATACGATGGACATGACCCAGCCAGCGTAGTCGCTGTATTGTTATACGCTTAACTATGTCAATGTCGGCGTAGAGCTCATACAGCTCGTGGTTCATTCGAATGCGATAGTCGTCGCCAACTCGAACAGGACCAAAGATTTTGCGGAGAACTTTCCTCTCGAACACCCCAAGAGCGGCTGCGTCTGTTGTCGAAACCACCCATGCCTCAGCGCCATAAAGAAGCACAGGTAGAATGAGCGTCTTGTAGAGTGTTAGCTTTGTCGATCGAGAGAGAGTTCTGCAACGTAATTGCTTACTGAGACCGTAGTAGCACCTATTAGCAATTGTATTCTCCGCTTAATCTCCAGACTGACATCATTGTTCCTGGTTACGGCAGTGCCAAGGTAAATGAATTCCTTGACAACTTCTAATTTACAGTTGCCCGCTGTAACATGAGAGTCTAGATCCCGTGCTCTCTTGTTGTTATTAGTAGACATCATGTATTTCGTCTTGCCCTCGTTTACCGTCAAACTCACTGAACACGCTGATTCCTTTTCAATAGCAGTGAAAGCAGCAGTAACATCTCTCTTACTCCGACCGATAATAACAATATAATCAGCGTACGCAAGGTGCACTCCGGTTTTTCGTACGATCCCCTCCATAATGAAATTCAAGAGATTGCACGAGTGCGGGTCGCCTTGTCTGAAACCTCGCTCGGTATTAAAAGTTCCGGAGAGGTCATTCCCTACCTTGACGGAGCTACACGTATTGCTCAACGTCATCCTGCAGAGCCTTATCACCTTTGCAGGTATACCGAACTCAGACATTGTTGCGTGTAGGCAATTCCACACTGGGCTATCAAATGCAGCCTTATAATCGACGAAGAGTGTTATATTTTATTATTGAATCGAAAACATTATAGATCGGACACAGTTTGGAACCACAGAATGGACACTAACCTTATATACAAAATGTTTTTCCTAACTTCAGGGTGTAGAGGTTAATTTGATAACTAAGAGAGATTATATTTTACAACATAATTCCAATAGTAGTGACATTGAAAAAAAAAACTATAAATGGTACAGCCTATGTCAAAATTACTTAAGTTTGGAATTTTAGTTACATAAATCGTTTTAGAGCAATGCTTTAAATTGAATTCAATTTTGAAAAACGTAGAAAATTAAAATTTTTTTTTTATTAGTTATTGAGTGAATACCAATACCAATGAAAACCAAAAAGTAAGTAGTTATAGACAGGATATTTTAACCATTCTTCTTTCCGTAAAAAAAAAAAACAAAAGTGTAAATAGTTTAAACTGTTTAATTTACCGAATCAATAACAATATTCACTTTCAGTCAAAAACAAATGCCATTATTCAAAGTTGCAAATTTCATCAATTTAGCTGATATTCAATTGATTCTCTAAGAAACCTATTTGCAATTAGCTTAAAGAGAGAATACATGTTTCAAAATATATTGAGAGAGCCATCTTTAAATTTCAATATAATCAGTTGTCTGTTGGCCTCGAGATCGAGAATACGCGATTCAAAGAAAATGAGCAACTTCATTCCAATATCACCATAAGCGGTGGAATATCAAGCAATTTAAATCTTAAAATTTACAGATTTGAGCAAAATATTGCATATTCATCAATTATATAATACCAGCGAAGCCACTTAAAAAAAGATGTAAAAAATCCATTTGTTTTTTTTTAATTTTTAAAAAAATTTGATCAAATCTTTGTTGCCTTTTCCGAAGGTTTTTGACGCGCTTAATTCAAATCTAAGCTTAATTCGTATGGCTCTGGTTTTCGAGATATTTTAACCTAAAAGTGCGAAATCACGGATTTCCGAGATATTTGAGGCAAATCTACGTTAGAATATGATTTTTTTATGCATCCATAAATGAGGTTCAGAAGAACTACTGTTCCTCTTCAAAACACATTTGGAATCATATCGATATCTTTTTTTCAAATTTTTCATACAAATTTCCATACAAAAATTTGTATGGAGAACTATGTATATAATAATTTTCAATTTATGATACTTCGAAAACCAAAAAAATAATATCGATATAATTCCAAGTTAGTTTTGAAGAAGAAGAGTAGTTCTTATGTAGTTCTGATGGTTGATGGTAATGGTTTCAAAAAAATTATATTTCTGTATAAATTTTCCTTAAATATCTCGAAAAATCGTGATTTTCGCACATTTAGGTTAAAATATCTCGAAAACCGGAGCCATTGAATTCGAATTCAGCTTGTCAAAACTCTTTGGAAAAGTATATTAGAGTTAAGACAACAAAATCATTGTTGCCTTGTGTATTTTTTAATTCTTTTTTTAACAAACGTCATTTAGAATTTTTATTTATTTTTTAGTTCAAAAGTACCCGCAAAAAAAATCAATTCGATCAAGAATATCAATTCGTTAAAAAAATAAATTTTTTTTTTCTTGTCGCAGCAAATACTTGAGAAATATTTTTACAAAAAATCGGCACAAAGTAAAGATCTGTTTATATACTGCGTAAAACCCTTAAGGGGGGAGGGGGTTGCTTGAGAAATGTAATAGTTTGTGGCTCTGGCTTATGTGACAGGTTGCGACACAGGGAGTGGGGGTCAAAACTTTCGAAAAAATTATATAACAGCCGCTAATGCTAAAAATTTATTTTCGAGCTTTTTCCATCGCTTGGAACAAACAAATTTTTTCGAAGAACTTGAAAGGTCTTTATCGGCCTTATATCATTTTTACAAAAAACATATCCAAATATGTTCGAAATGGTAATCGACGATATTCCAAGCGCCAAAGGTAAATTATCGACTTTTCTATATCGATTGGAGGGTAAAATATTTTTTTTGACTCGAAAATACCTTGATCGAAAAAAGTTTAAGTCAAAAATGACGGCATTTTATGATCTAAGAAAAAATACGGAAATTTTTTAAGTCAAAAATTAAATTCAATTTATAATGTTAAATTGGTGTTTATATTTTAAAAATCATACCGTCTAGAAAAGAGGAGACATTTCACATTGAGGTTGATTGTCGCAATGCCTAGTCAAATTTTAACTGTGCTCTTAACTTGATATTAAGATAACAATCGTGAAAATATGGCCATTTTTTAATGACAAATTTCCAGTTCTGTTTTCTGAGCCAAATTTATTGGTCAAACTATTTTAACTTATCGCTATTTATTTCTAATGAGAGAATCCGTTTTAAACGAAGCGTAACGAATTACTGTCAACACCGTCACAGTAATGAAATTAAATATTGATAGCAATCGCAAAAATAAACGTGCGCCTAACAATTAAATAAATACCTATAATGTATGGAAAAAAATTAAAATCACAGCACGCTTTGAAACATTTCAACAGCTATACTTTTAACACATTTTTAGATATCATTGATAAAAAAAATGTATGACAACCTAATAAATGAGGCTATAAAGACACTCGAAAAGGTTTTAAACTCAAGATAACATAAAATAGTATGGCTTATACATACATAAATATAATGGCTTATTAACTACTTTAGTAGTTGTAATAAAAGTTACGCGGTTTGATAAATATAATTTCTAATTATTGGAACAAAATGAGTAAAAATCACATGTTGATGAGAGCGGCGGATTAATGTAGGCTTAGAGGGGGCTCCTAGCTCAAAGGGAGCCACAACTAATGGAAAATTCAACTTAGTGCTAGGGGCCTTGTGGTGTTTAAGTAGAAACGAAATAGGAGGACCTTCTTTTTTTGAAGAGACTAGTGAGGCACTTTTTCATTTTTGATGTGTTGCAGCTATAAAAGCTTCTCATGTTTTGAATGGACCTTCTTTTTTTTGCTATGATCAAAAAACAAATTTAAGTGGGGGTTTATTTCCACTTTATAGTCCCTGGCCCAGCAAGGTCTTAATCTGCCGCTGATTGATGATAAGTTTTATATGTCCTTACAATATTTTTCAATACTTGTAATGCAAAAATACACATTACGCAGCGAAGAAAAAATAGTTATCGACAATATAAATAAGGAATAATTCGACCATCGAATAATACATAGAGAAACTTTAGACAGGGTTGCAAACAAGGAATTAACGGCCTTCCCAAAATAAAATAATTTTTGCTTAAAATAAGTTACATTTTGACTTTTTTTTTTGTTTTATTGGATCAGTAATATTAAAATAATATAGTTCTTATAAAAACTAGATAACCTTTTATTGGTCGTTAAAAAAAAAAGTTAGTACAAGGTTGCTCATATTCGAAGCGCTCATTTTATTTTTACCCTAAAAAAACGATTATAGTGCGGCTTGAAACCAGCAGTGCCCCATACGCTTTCGACGAATAATTGGCATGAAAAAATTGGTTATCATATCGCGATAACGCTCCTGATTAACAGTAACCGTGTGGCCATTATCATCTTCGAAAAAGAGCGGCCCAATGACCATTTTAGAACAAACGCCGCACCAAACAGTGACTTATGCATCGTGAAGAGGTACCTCAACTCAACCTTAACTCTGTACATAACATATAACAAAAATCCTCGAATCAACAGCTTTTTCCAAAATTTTTCAATTCCTACAGGGTCCCACGGCTTTGACATGCAAATAACGGCTTGGTCGCGTAAAAGTGACCACTTGGCAACCCTGACTTTTTAGACTATCACTTCAGTACTACACCAAACAAATTTAAGCCTGAAGAGATTCCCACAGAGCTAAGTAAGAAATTAAGAAATAGCAAAAAACCTTTCAAGTGGTGTATATATAGTACATATCATTGGTAAATTTAAAAATATTAACAAAATTTTTCAGAGTTACGGTTCTAGAGTAGTGGTCCGTTTCTTGTAGGATAGGGCATAAATTATTTGTAAAAGATTTTACTATATACAAAGAGCTTTTAAATGATGTACATATCATTAGTAATCCGAACGTTTTTAAATATTACTTTGATAACAATGTAACGCTCTATTTCATTGATTTAATCAAATAAGATGTAAAAATTACAAATAATAAATTCCCTATTTATGTTTATTGTAGCACTAATGCCTAGGCTCAACGTACTTATATTTTACTTAAAAAATTCTTTAATTTATTATTTCAGACCACCCGGTTTCGATGATGACGATGATAGTTTTATGGATATGTCCGATGAGACAGCTAACTTAAAACCGCGTCAACAGCATTGGGCCAATAAAATGCAATTCGTTTTAGCTTGTATTGGCTACTCAGTCGGCTTGGGAAATGTTTGGCGCTTTCCCTACATGTGCTACAAAAGTGGCGGAGGTGAGTAGAAACTTCTTCCCACAACAACTTCTATATTAATTGAAATTCTTATATCTTGCACATCACAGCATACTCTGCTTTAAAGTTTCATCTCGATTTAGATCAGTGTTCTAAGCAAATACAATAGAATTTATTATCCAAAGCTTAAACTACTTTAAATTATTTTAAATATGAGAAAAATATGCTGGACAAAGAAAAAATGCCGACTCTAATTTATAAAGAATCTCATAAAAAATGGCATGGCATTGCGTCAAATTATTTCAGCCGACGCTAATGATATCTTTTAAGTAAAGACAAACATTATTTTCTCTACGTAAAAAAAAAACAGATAGACCAGTAAGTGAAAATTGTCCACAACGTTGTACATTCAATTTCCGGTAAAAATTTACAAGTTGTAAAATGTATTTATGTGCTTACATATGAGTAGCTCTAGCTACATGGAAGGAAAAAAGATAAGAAATCATCTGATTGTGAGAAAAAAAGCTTGAACCTAAATAAAGCGCTTATCTTTTAATGATGACAATAACGAACGTGACGAATATGTCATTTATTTACAAAGCACTGTAAGCCTTTGCACTACTTATTTCTTAAAGATATCGAAAAATCCACAAATCAGTGCAGTTTTTTAATAAACGTCATTCTTCCACTGTATGGCTTGATGTTATCAGCAATATAAATTAATTAAACTGAGATCTTAGGAAAGTTTCGATTACTACTTATTTACGAGCTTTTCAAAATTTTAGGCCATTGTGTCAATTTTCGTACTGATGCAGCTTGATCTTGAGCGAGAACTTTTCAATAATGCAAGACCAAGTCTACTACTTACGAGCTTTTGAGGCTTCTTACTTATTTTTTAAGTTCTTCAACTGTCGCAGCTTTATCCCGAGTCACATATTTCC
Organism: Tricholauxania praeusta; assembly: GCA_949775025.1. NCBI lineage: Eukaryota > Metazoa > Arthropoda > Insecta > Diptera > Lauxaniidae > Tricholauxania > Tricholauxania praeusta. The sequence continues at coordinate 16,934,959 of OX459030.1, forward strand.
AGTAATTCTAGACCAAGTCATCAATGATGGGTCAGGCTGCCAATTGTATTCGATACTTAATTAAATGTCTTCTTAATTGAAGCTTCGTAAGCTCGATATGTCGAAACAAATTCATTTGACGGGCTTACTTTCAAATTATGTTCACATCACTATACAACTCGTATTTTTCTCAGTTGAAGCTTCTCCATATGTCGCAATCCTGTACAGAAACAAATATTCAACGCAAGACTTTCTTCTCGAAAGAAGTATTTCGCAGCTCATCTTCACACAAAACAAGAAGTATAGTTGATGTCCTATGCAGCATTTTTTGAAATACGTAGGAAACTAGATAGTGTCAAAAATTAGAGATGGCTTAGCAGTATAAACGACGATATGTGGGTATCCTGTGGTTACCCTTCATCAAATTTTCACCAAGATGTAATTTCAAGAGAAAACGTTCATTCTTCATATGTAAACTTCTTGGCCACATTTTGTTGTTGTAGCTGTTTTTGTTGTTGTTGTTACTGTTCTTATTGGTGGTACTGTTGTTGTTGTAGCAACTTCAATAGGAACTATTGTCCTTGCATTGAAATTTTTTATCAGAAAATATGCCACCTCCGCTCCGTAGGATGCAACCAAAGCTGGAGAAGAGAGTCATCTGTGTAAGATAACTTGGTCGTTTTGAATTATATATACATCATGTAGAATCTGGTAAAAGGTCGGTGAGTTATTGGCACCGTCCTCTCTTAATCTTGCCAAATAGATTTTAAGCAATTGGCATAGCCACATCTAAGCTGAGAGTGAGTGCATTACGCGTTCCCCACAGCTGTTGGTTTTTGCCTTATTATATGATAGCCATGTTCTGCAGGTTTGCAAAGATCTCCAGTTTTTTGCTGTTTCGGAAAGAAAGAGCGAGAAGCCAATTTTCTTAACTATACCAATCGAAGTGTACACGGGCTCTGAGGCTCCTGTTTCAACAAGGGAGAAACCATGCCTTGCTAATTCGTCAGCTTTTTCATTACCCTCAATGTTCCTATAGCTCACTGGCCACAAATATGCCGGTGAGATTAACTGTGCAGCATAAAGGTTATCACACATTCTTCAGAATTTTACTTCATGTCATAGGCCATTATTTACTTTCCAATTTTATGGACTGACCGTAAGAGAATTACATTTATAACTTATATAACTCTGGTCGCTTCTGTCTATCTTCATTTACATTCATATTTTCTTGTCTGTCAGTTTAGCTGCCAGTCTACCCATTTGTGTATCTTACATTTAAATTACAACTCTGAATTATGAACTCATTCATATCACAGGCTAGTGTAAAATAGTGTAGGTTTCTTTTTAAAATAATTTATTCAAATTTTCTTTAACTTGCATTATATTTATTGTCTTGTTATTTTTTATTGTTGATTTTTCTATCTTTCTTTTTTTTTTCTTTTCAGGCGTTTTTCTAGTACCTTATTGCATTATTTTAGTAGTTTGCAGCATTCCACTCTTATTTATGGAATTATCTGTCGGGCAATATACTGGACGTGGACCTATTGGTGCGTTAGGGCAGCTGTGTCCGCTATTCAAAGGCAAGTATTTATGGTATGAATTTCGTATTGTTGGTTTGGTTTTACGTAGAAATGACGTTTATACTGATAATTAGGGTGTAGGACCTACTTGGCAAAAAAACCAAAAAGGTTAACCCTGTGGCAATGGTGGTTCATTGTGAAAACACGGAACGTTCATTCATTCTCGTAGAATCAAACTGATTTCATAACGGAACAGACTTATGTATGCCTACAGACCTAAAGTCATCCAAGTTATCAAGGAAAAAAACGAAACGAAAGTATGTCACAATAGCAAAGAAGATGTTCAGTGCTCCCTTTCTCTTTCACATCACTACATTTATAAAAGTCCAATAACATATGTTCATCAAAATCTTTCTGCCAATCACCGTTCAGTTCTTAACATCTTGCGGATGCTCAACTTCGGCCACTTTTGAACCCCTTTCTCCCCCCCACGTAAACGTTTGTCATTTTTACTCCTCCCCATGCGGCCTAAGAAGCCTTTTTCCTTTAAAGCTTACCCTCCAACGTAGCTTATTTCAAACCTCTTTCTCCCCTTAACAAGCGTTCGTGGTTTATGGACAGCTCCTAACTGATTTGTTGCGGGTGTATTTGTATCTCTTTCCGCTGTGCTTATACATAACTGAAGGTCTTTAGCGAAATATTATATTAGGCGTCAAAAGTATAAACAAGTCATTAATCATTTGTAAACCAAAATCTTAATTTGCATTACGCTCTACTATATTACTTGAAATCATTTTTTTTAAAGAAGTACATATATCCCAACAGCTTACCAACACACATACAATTTTTATGAGAAATTTTTAATCTAACAGGCTTCCTGTTTTTTATAATCCCATTAAAGATACTTTAAAGATTAAAATTGATTGTACTTTTTATTATGTACATACATACATATGTATGAATGTATGTATGTACATTTACTAAGCGTTTACACATTATATTAATTAGCATGTTCTCTACAGTTGAGTGATCTACATACATACATATGTAAAAGATGGAATATGCTTATTGAAAAAAATATAATAATTAGATCATGGGTTCGACAAAGTGAAAATGATGCAATTTGTAATATGTTGTTTTCCCTTTATTAGGTATCTCTTACATTAGGTCTGCTTTTAAGAACCTTGGCAATCAACTTTCAATGGTAATGGTATTCGCTTGCTAATTAATAAAGTATTTGGCGCTTAAGATTTTTGAAATACAAAAACAATTATTTTACGCAGACGTCGTTGCGTATACAGATAAGAAGTTTAAGATATAGAAGTTTAAAAACTCATTGATTACACAGATTAGATTAGATAAAATTGAATAAGGAGGTGAGAAGTAGACATCAAGTCACTGCCTTAGAAACTGGCCAGAATTAGTTATGCCCACAAGGATCATAATTATTTTTCTTTGAAGTAAATTTCGACAGTAAGACCGCCAGCGAAAAATCCATCAGCGATAAAGCCTATCGCGAAATTCAGCTGTCATTTTGTGGTTATCCGAAAATTATTTTTTATTGAAATATTTTTGATTCTGACAAAGGAAAATCTTTTTTTTTTGTGAGTAAGTACTTCTTCTATTAGTAATTCGTTGTAATTCATTTCATTTGCGATCTTATTTAAATTAGAACTACTTTTTGTATGCATAATTAAAATTGCCACTATATTCAATATTATTTCTAGTGATCCTGTGTGTTATAATCAGGAAAGGCAAGTTGAAAAGAAACAATTCTTGGCCTTCTAAAAAATCATATGAAATGGTAATAGTTTTTTTTAAAAATTCTTGTGTAAGAAAAACTTAATGACTTTTTTTTCTTTGCTGCTCGCTAAAAAAAAAAGTTAAAAGTACGAGTACATGTCACAACAATCATAGAACTCCCGGCAATTTCAGAAATTTTTGAGTTCGTGCCAGGTACCCGGATTCGTCATGAAATTCCGGGTCAATCTCAGCCTTTTAGCACCCAGGTCTGTCAGGAAGAACTTAAAAAGTATCGACATGAATTTGGAGACTTAAAAATGTAAGCAAATAGTGTACCAGAAAGTTGGTCTATCAATACTGAATTTCCTAAAACTGATGACATTTGCGAGGATGAACGTCTTCAAGATCTCGAAAGATTGCTTAAAGTGAACGAACTCTATCGTATATTGGACATTATCAATAGTGTCTTTTAACCTGCCACTTTGCAAAATTTAAATGACACTGATTTATTGAAAGAGGATCTGTTGATTTATTTAAAAAAGATAGAATATTTGACTAGTTTGCCAAGTTTATTCTCAGTTTTCGATAGTCAAATCTAATGAGACAATACAAGAGTGTCAGTTTAATTAGCTGGACTTAAGATAATATGCATATGCATATTTCACATACATATGTATGCACATTTGTGCGCATATGTGAAATTTTATTTACATACAAAAATTACTGCTTTTATGGCTTACTTACCGATATATTAACATATTTTCAATATTATAACACAACAATATTTCAATTCACTGCAACAGTTTTGCCGAAATTCACTAATTTAACTGTTTCCTGTTGGGCGTTGCCAGATCGCTTAAATTGAAAACCTATTTATATGTATAAGGACTGTGGATCTGCGCACACATGAAACTAAATAGTTGTGCAACTGAGTGGAGCACAGATAAAAATAAATATTTATTTCTTTTAATCAACTGATTATTATTTATAACAATTGAGAATTAAATATTTCATCGAACTAACATGTCTTTGTCTTGTTTGTTTAATAAAAAGCATTGACCGTTTTGTAAATATACACGAATATCGGTGCCTGCTTTATGACTGTAAATTGAATGAAATTACTAATGTTCAATTGTATATTACATGAATATATGTTAATTAAATAAATTAACCCAACTACATCAATCATTAATGCAACTACTTTAACCATTTATCCTTATATCTAAAAACAGGTGCTGGACTGGCTAGTGTAGTTGTTTCGTTTTTGATGTCTACATATTATAGTGTTATAATAGGATATTCAATTTATTACTTCTTCACATCATTTAAGCCATATATGCCCTGGGTTGACTGCAGTAACAGGTAACTATACACTACTTTCTTTAGCTTTTAAAGAAATTTAAGCTTCCAACAAATTTTAGATGGAATACACCAGATTGTTGGGTACCACAACGTAAAGAGGCGAATATGACTGCACCAAATACATCACGCACACCATCGGAGGAGTTCTTTGAGTAAGAGAAACCAAATTCTATATTTCAACAGAGCTTAAATTTCTTCTTGTTTAGAAACAAAGTATTACAAATTAGTAAAGGTATTGAGTATCCCGGTCAAATGCGTTGGGAATTGTTTGCTTGCTTAATTTGCGCCTGGATGATGGTATATTTTGCAACGTGGAAATCAATAAAATCATCAGCAAAAGTTCGCTACTTTACCGCTACATTTCCCTTCTTTCTAATTGTCATACTGTTAGGACGTGCTATAACACTTGATGGTGCCGATGAAGGCTTACGCTATTTTTTCCGGCCCAATTGGAATGAATTAAAAAACGCTAATGTTTGGATTAATGCCGCTTCGCAAAATTTCAATTCGTTAGGCATTACATTTGGATCTATGATCTCTTTTGCCAGCTACAACAAATACAACAATAATATCGTGCGTGACACAATATCAGTTAGTTTAGTAAATGTTGGCACAAGTCTTTTGGTTGGTGTATTCGCTTTTGCCACATTGGGAAACTTGGCGCTGGAACAGAATACAAATGTTAAAGATGTCATTCATGATGGACCTGGTTTGATTTTTGTTGTTTACCCACAAGCAATGGCGAAAATGCCCTATGCACAACTTTGGGCGGTAATGTTTTTCTTCATGTTGCTGTGCTTGGGACTAAATTCACAGGTAACTACTTGTAAAATTTAAGTTAATGTGGTTGTGCACACGGAGTTTTTGGAATTAAAATTTTGCTCATGTTACCAATTTTTAAAATTAGGTTCGAATTTTTTCAAATTGCTTAATTTAAAAATAGGTGGCAGCTCCAGCTCATTGTAACGTTACAAAATTTGTTAAAGGACCCCACACTTTGCGTATGGGAAAGACTGAAACTTTGCAAATAAGTATTCTTTGTGATGCTGATCAAAAGTAGTGTCAAAAATTCTTTCTCTTAGAAAAAGCAACCGAAAAAATGCGTGGTCCTTTGGCACCAAAATAAAACCTCCAACCCGACGTGTGCACGCCTCTTAAATAAATTGTGAACATAGTTAATGTTATATCATTTTCACAGTTTGCCATCGTTGAAGTTGTCGTGACCTCTATACAAGACGGATATCCGAACTGGATAAAGCGTCACTTAGGCTATCACGAAATTGTTGTTTTATTTGTCTGCGTAATTTCTTTTGGGTTTGGTTTGCCAAATTTAATACAGGTATGTCCAACTAATTTTTAAATTGCTCAAAATTGACCCAAAGCAAAAATAATTTTGCCCATATTTAGACATATTATTATATCGAATATTATTTTTATAAAAGTTCTCGAAACTTTCAGGGTGGTATTTATTTCTTTCAACTAATGGATCATTATGCGGCTTCTGTAACAATTATATTTTTGGCATTTTGTCAAATGATTGCCATAGCTTGGTTATACGGTACCGGACGTCTTTCAAAAAATATCAAACAAATGACCGGTAAGGCGCCCTCACTGTACTTTAAGTCATGTTGGATGTTTTTTGGTCCATGTTTACTATTTGTAAGTCAAAAATCATAACACACAATCTTATATTGATTTAAAATTTTTAATTAAAAGGCAATTTGGGTTTTAAGTTTAATTAACTACGAAGAGCCCACGTATCATAATGGACACTACAAATACCCTGAATGGGCATACGGCATTGGTTGGATGTTTGCTTCATTGTCACTTGTCTGTATACCAGGATATGTAATCTTCTGCTTGTTACACTCTCCTGGTGACAGTTTCTGGGAGGTGAGTAACTGTGTTACAAGCTTAGACATTTTCTTTGAAGTTAAAGACAATCAAAATTAATGAAAAATATAACTCAAACTTAGAATGTTCTTAATACTGCTTTTTTTTCTAACAGCGAGTCCAAAACGCTTTGCGTCCAAATATATACGAGTGCAAAATTTGTGGTAAGCATCACTGCGAACACGATTATCCAGAACAGGAACAATACATGCTAGCGCAGGAAATGGCAGGAGTGTATAAGCCAACAAGCGATACAAAACAAAAACCGTTTAGCGGTGATGGTGGTGGTGGCGGTATACCAACAACTGGAGGCAATAAATGGGGTTATAACCCCATGTACATGCAACAACAACAACAACAGCAACAACAACAACAAAAGCAACAGCATGCAACAACTGAAAGTCAATCTCGTCATACACATTTGCAACCACAAGCAGAATTCACATATGAACAAAGCCATGATCATATGCCTCAACAACATGAAGAAAGCTCCCAAAAACCATCAGCCCCACCAGCAACAGTGCCAAAAGATTAAAAATGCGGCATGTTTTAAGCATTTAAGTTTTAGTAATTAAAGTTCAATGTGTTCTTTTGTTGTAAATTTAGTTCAAATTAAAGACAATACAACTTATGGTTAGTTATAGAAGTAACGAATAATAAAAAAAAGTTGGAATATAATATGAACTTGTTGATAGACTTATAAATATGTTTGCGAGTTATTTATCTAATCATCGCTGAGTTCATAGTTTTTTATGTCACAAGAAACAGTGGCAGCACTTTGCAAGAATATTTTCTATTGCGAACGCCTTATGTTTTGACACAATTAGAGCGGTGGCGGTAAAGCGGCGACGAATATACGCTGTCAAAAAAAAAACGTGACGAAAAATCGTTTGAATGAACACAATTTCGGCGGACGACTGCTTTTCACGTCTGATTTCTTGTGAGAGAATCGTATAGGGAAAAGAAAGTGACAAAAACAAAATTTATAAACAATAAATTTTACTGAGAAAATCCCATTGGCAAAGAGAATGACAAAGAAATGCAACACTGATCCGACGTAAAAATAGAATTAATTCTAAATCGACGGCGAATCGTCGGCAGGTCACCAGTCGTACGCCGCAATTCTGTTCAATTTCACATGATCAAGTATGTTATAGTTTTTGACAGCGTATATTCGTCGCCGCTTTACCGCCACCGCTCTAATTGTGCTTGAAGCATTACTAACCATGACATTTCAAACTGTCGCCTTGCAATTTTATTGTTTGCTGTCAGTTCTGTCCAGTTTACGTTTTTGCAAGAATTAGATTAGCTGGATTGATGTTTTTTTTATGCAGCATCAAAAATTTAGAATGCAAAAATAAAATATGAACAAGCGAAAAAATATTATGTGTAGTTTTTTAAGAATATAAACACCTCATAAAGAAAAAATAAAGTATCTCCAACCATGACGTGGGGCAACATATGCCGGATTTGTTCTAGCCCCGCTGATTATGAAGTGTTTGCTAAAATTCCAAACTACTTACACGCAACATCAAATGAGTTTCTTAATTGGCAGAAGCCCATTGATGTTATGTTAGAAGAGACCACAGGATTGAAGGTAATTCTCTATTTATACTGGAAACATTCCCCTTCGTATCGGCACTCCATTTCCTTTTTTACAAAAGTTTAATTATGGAAACATTCCTCACGAACAAAGGTAGTTATGGAGAAACATTCTCACTCGTTGCTATAAATATGTCTATGGACATACTGCACTGGAAATGCAAATGTATCCTTCCTGCTTCTAAATTAAACTTATAGCAATAAATGCCGGATTTACTTGATATTGATTAAGTAAATTTATGAAACAAATGTTTGGCCTTATTCTTTAGAAATGTAATCACTTCCTTTTGCTACGTAGTAAAATTAAAAAATTGACTAATTTAATATATATTTTTGGAAAGGCAATCTAATGTGCTGATGAACTGTCCGAAAGAATTACACGTCACTAATTTTTAAATGTAATCAAAGTTTTTAAAATAACATTCGTGTCGATATGAAAACCATTATAATACGACATACCAGAGCATATTAGAGGCCAAATACGAATTCACCACCTCAAAACCCTTTAGAAACGCATACTTCTACTGAATTTCTTAAAACTTTTTCATTAATCAAATTTACATAAAGTTAAAAAATAAAAGGACCCAGGCTATTTAGATATTTTCTGAAAGCAGATTAACCTTACTTCTAGGCATATGTATATCAAAAACTAAAGATTCTGAAACTTCCTTAGTGCATTCAGTATTCCATTGTTATCACCTCTTCCTGTAAAGTGGAACAATGTTCATTGCTCGGTCTTAATATAGTATATTTAAATCTAACTATCTCAATTTTGTCCTTCCATACCCTTAGTGGTACTGACTATTTGTATTCATGTAATAACGCCAACTCACCCATAGGTATCCACGGGTGACGGTCTACCACACTACATGTGTGCACTGTGTATTTCATATCTCAAACATGCTGCATACTTTCGTGACCAAGCAATTAAAAACGCACTGGGACTTAAAGCTGTGCAGGCGGCAGTGTACTCACAGGCAAAACCAATAAGCGAAATCACTGCCGCTGGTAACAAAGATAGCCTGCTCATTACTGCCAGCGATTTAATTTACAGTGAAGAACGTAAGACTGATACAAATCTGCTATTTAGCAGCGATAATCGTGACAAGGTGCACAAGTTATTGTTAAATAATACAGGACGACCATCATCTGGTGATGTTGAAAGTGAACAATTGCATATGCATTATTTAAATTTACTTTTCGACAAGGACACCAACAATATAAAAGCGCGTGCAAAATACACCGTAAACAGAAATACTGCAGGAGAACGCTACGATATGGCCACGGGTAGTGATCCATTTGCCGAAGATTTTCAAACAGCATCAAGCGATGACAACGATGCCAGTGAACAAAAACAAAATTTCTTTTCATATCGTGAGAAAAATTTTCAAGAAGATGACATCATGGATTTGGATGAACTCAAGGATGCCATCACCATTAACATTCCTGAAAGTTGCAAGGAACGTAAGTGTCGTGCTTGTTTCCGTCGTTTTATGTTTGAAGAGACCTACAAAGAGCACGTAGAAACATGCATTGAGTACAATTTTCTTACAACCATCGAAGAGATTAATCGTCTTTTAGATATACGACGTGGTAAAGCAATTTCACCACATGAATTTATACGTCGTATGATTTTCTGTCTGCGTAAAACTTGTGAATGGCTCAAAGCAAATTGTGGTGAAATGTTGCTTCCTGATTTATTGCAGAACGGTGAAGGCGTTAAGAAACGCATAGAAAGTGAGGGCAAAAGTTCAACAGCCGAAGCGTCATCTGGTGGCAATAATGGTGGGCGTGGTGTAGACAAGCAAGAGGTGCGCACACAAAAATTATCTATAGATGAAAAGAGTAAATCAAACAGCGGAAGTATTGGCGTTGATGAAAATCAGATTAAAGCAAATATGACAGACTTTGCTTTTAATAAGGCTGTCACCAACAATGAGATAATATTAAAGAAATATGAAAAAGAAATCGAACCATTTTTTGCAACGCCAAAACCTTTGTTGAGTCGCAACGCAACACCAATTTCAATAGAAAACAATGTACTCTACGAAATCGAAAGATCAGAAAGTCGAAACAAACAAGAAATTTTCACGAAATCAGATACCCCTGTGCAGGAACAAGAGCGCATAACATTTTTACAAAAACTACAAAATGCAGCAAATAGCAATTTCGCTGTAGCAACTAATACAATTACACCAATACTAACATTACCTCCTCCTGCAAGTCCTATGATTTCAGTTCGTAGAGATTTACTGCCAACAACACCAACAGTAAATACGAATACAGCGTTGATAGCCGTTTCAGCGGTGGTCCCAACAACTCCAATTACAGCCAATTTGATGTTTAGCGCACGTTGCCAACTATGTAACATTGTGTTCGCAACTGTTGCTGCATTGGAGGAGCACAATGCATTGTACCATAATGCACAACAGCTACAAGAACAACTTGTAAAGCATCAGCAAAAACAACGAAACGTGATGGATGAAATTGACGAACGTGACAAAATCATTGCGCTTTTTGAAGAGAGCAGCAGCGATGAGTGAGAACGTAATTTAATCGTTTTTTTTTATTATTATTATTTTATGTGTATGAGATTTGTATATGTAGCATCTAAGCTAAACATGTCGTCATTATTGTTTTTTTTTTTAGTCTTTAAGTTATCATGTTTAATTTTTCGAATTTGTGACTCGTTGCTACTAGACAGCAAATTAGCTCATATTTTACGTCATTATACAAATATCCAAAGACTGTCAATCTGTAAATGATCCCCCACTCTTTGAATCAAGAAATGTATGTGATTGGGTGGAACGGGCCTAATTTTTCCGGCAAATAAATTTTTCCAGTCGCCAATCGCAAGTTGCAAAGTTTTTTACAGAGAGTTCTACAGTTACTAAAATATTCAACGGGAAATACGTAATTAACTACTCAATGTGTAGATACTTTGATCCATAGTGATAATGAATGTTTAACTCAAAAATAATTTATATCTCACCTTTAGCTTCTTTTTATATAACAATATCCGCTTTGTGGGCAAATAACCTTCATTTTCATACAAAAAATTGGAAAGCCGAAGACAAAGTGTCTTACTAACTAGCCGAATGTAAGGGGGCACGTGGATATTTGCTTCAAGCGGTATTTTCGAAATTTGCGATGCAACTAGTAATTTTTTCTAAAGATAATATTTGTTACAGTCTAAACGTTTGTTTAAAACTGCGCTACTCAGATTTGAGAATAATTTTAAAAAAAGCGGGGCAACTTCCAATTTTTTTCAAAATGTACATATACGTATGTATGTTTATGCATATAACAATTAGACCTTTATAAAATTTATAAGGTTTCTATTTTTTCCCAAACAAAAAATTAAAATATATAATTATATATTTTTTACCAAACGACAGCTTTGCATCGGGGTACTCAAACGCCTTCGTTCGTCCCACTTGCCTTTTAAATACTCTTTTTAGTCATCACTTTTGTCTAGCCAAATTATCATTATTATGTTTCAAAATCGTATGCGGTTCAGCCTACATTCCAAATAAAGTGTAAATCATATTCCGACACAAAGTAAAAGCTCACTTAAGCGCTCGTGTCGTAATTGAAATCGTAACCTTGGATTGAATAAAACTCTGTGTGGCCTTTCGATTTTCAAATCTACCCTACATGTTATCAAATACAACAGTCTGCTACGAGTGGTCACGATACGGTACGAGCGCACATACTCTTATTCATAGCCAAGGGTCGATATTATATTCATTTACGCCTCGCCACTATGACACAAAATGCAATGATTATTGTATAGAATTCGTCTGTTTTTAAGACTTGACTCATGAAATGATGGAAAAATTGTGGAAGAGCCATAAATATATTCCAAAATTCTTGGACAAGTTTGGTCTGTGTGTAAATTCTCATTCAGGCTTTTTATAAAGAAATTTTTAACACTTATTATTTTAACTTTTTACTTTATTCTTTAGAAATTTTAAAAATGTTTATGAATATGTTGGTTCAAATCTTGTACAAATTGAACGAACAATACGAAAGAATTACGAACTAAACGAGGCGAAAGAGAATTGCTCCATGTGCAATGATTTCCCATAACTAAACTAAATTTCGCCACAAATTTCAATCACATGAAAAAATTAAATGGCCGCAAGAAGAATTTTTTCATAGATTTTCGCCTAACCAAGCCGTTAATATATTTATATCGTCAAGGCAAAAAAAAAAAATCGAGCTACCTTTGTAAGGTGAGTCTAAAGCTAAAGGATGTTTTAAAAATATAACTTTAAAATATTTATTTCAATCTTCATTCCTTCATACGAATTTCTTGTGAAAAATTTATTGGGATATATATGTATATTTGAAACTTATTTAACAAAAACTATGGTCATTGATGATAAAACATTTTTTTAGGATTTGCAAACCAACAATACGTAGTATCATTTTTTAAAGTTGCTTCATTTTAAAGTAGCCAAAATTCTCTGTTTTTCTGCTATCGCTCATAACTTTTCGCAATGTTTCTGTTGCAATTCCTTGCCGAATATTTTTTATACACTCTTCCAATGTTTATGGTATACTGTCAAAATATTTTTATTAAAAGAGCCCTACTAGAAAAAAAAAAAGATTGAAAAGAATCCGTTGCCCTCTTCTTTTAAATTAAAAATTTAAACAATGTTAATAATAATAACTTTGAAAATAAAATTGTTTAAATTTTAACGAACAGAAATCACTTGAATATTTTTTTATTTATTTATTTGATAAATATGATAAAGTGCAAGTTCGCGAGGTATTTTATATAAACAAAAAAGTTATAAAATCCCTCGTAAACGTTCCTCTATTTTTGGTAAGATAATTAAGGATTTATTTATAAGATCCATTATGTGCAGAAAATTCCAGATCTGATTATTTCAAACTAAATTAAAATCGTTAATTTGTGCGACTAGTCGGTCGATCAGCCTAAAAATATTTTCTTTATTTATAATTGTATTTTTTTAATTTTGTACCATTTGCACAACAAAATTTAGTTTCCATTCATTGACAATTTTATATTCATTTTATTCAACTTGTTTCTTTCGATTTAGCTTAATAAATAGATATGTTTTCATTAAAAGTTTTTTATGCATTTATTTGTTTTGTCTGAGGAATTTTCAACTTTGATAGAAAACTTTCTTGTTGCTGCATAGAAACTGAACCCAAACAGGATTCTTGACTTAACAAAGTTTGTACCAACCATAATACCTCCTTACTTAATAAGTCATTTTCTAATGCAAATAATTTATTCAAAATTTGTGCTAAATTTGTTCGCCATACTGTAGCAACTTGTGATAATAATAAGTTATAGGCCATTGGTTGTGTAGCTATCAAATTGCTCAACACTCTAATACCGTAAACTAAACGCAGTTGATTTGCTATCTCCTGAAGATTATCTGCAAAATGCTGCAGATTACATAAAGCGTAATTAATTAAGTAAATCACTTGAACTTCGTTAAGCAGCTCATCAGAATCTATAACATCACAATTAAAAATAATTTGTAAATGATATTCTGCGCCAGAGCTTGAGGGATTTTTGTTCATAAATTTTTCGTGGACACATGAACGATCTTGTGACCTTAACAATTGTTGTGACTGTGCTGAAATAACTTGCAAACAAATAGCTGCATCTATACGATAGTCACTGTCGGCATCTTCAGTCGAAGCAGCTACCAAATCATCAGCGGAATAGAGCGACCATAGTTTGGGCACCAACTCCATTTGCGCAAGTAGTTGTGCCGCCTTACTGCTGGTAGTCAGCACATTGGCCAGTGTCCACAGAGAAGTGCATTTTAAACGTCTATCTGTAGCATCTAAATATGTTACCAAATAACTACCAGCCATAGCAGCGATTTTATCACAAACAGGCGCTTCGCCTAGTGAAAGATTGCATAAGCATTCACTGGCCACAGCTTGTCGTTCAGAGTCTTTACCTAAAAGTTTTGAACGATTTGTGTTATTTTTCAACATAAGCTACTTGTTTAATTTTTTTTACCTGTCAACTCTTTAACCAACACTTGAATGGCACCTGGTATCTTGGCAAATGCACGTATATTTTCAATACTCTGCAAAAACGCATAGCAAAGCCGATACATATCTTCCACTGTTGCATGTTTACGTCGCTTAATGCGTGACGCCAGTCCGCTGACATCTTTTTCTGTTAAATTGTGTAGTTCCTCGACTTTGGCCAGTATCTCTCCCAAACCAAATCGCAGTGCATCTAATTCACTGGCCCGAATTTTCTCACGGTGCATTCGTGAATAATTGCGAATTTTTTCACGCAATAAATCCGTGGGTATATGATACTGCTCCATTGAACTGTTTGTGTTTTCCATTTTAAATTATTTATAATCAAAATATTTTTGCAAATGCTATTGATGCGTTATTTGAAGCTTTCATTACTTGAGTAATACCTAATTAACAAAATGTAAATATGTCAAATAAAAATACAATTTTAGCGCAGAGTAATTTTTCAAGTTCAACTTTAAAATTTATCGAAAAAGTCCAATTTCCAATTGATCTTATGCATACCACGGGTGGATTTTTAAATTAAAGAGAAATTTGCCATTCGGAACTGGCCTCTGATGTAGTCATTAGGAGTCGTCGTCATAGGTTGTGACCCTCTGCACCGATTCGGACAAAGTTTTAAAAGAGAGCTTTATACTGATCTGCAACGAAGGAAAAGTATTTATCATTTAAATTGCATGCAAAAATTTGACAAGTCAAAATAGAAACTGAAAGTGAAGTGGATTATTTTGAAAATGTATTTTAGCTGAAATTTTGTTAGCGAGGCCGTAAGACATGGCTCATCACTAAAAAAATTGCGACGATAGCTTATTGAAAAGTACGGCATTCTAAGAAAACATCCTTTACTTAAGCATATTTATCATTAATATTCATATTTATCATTTAAAATGTTGCTTTCAGTTGTTAAAAAAATTATAGCAACAATACTGATGCTTATATTTGTAAAAATTAATATACCTACTTTTTTGGCTTTGCTTGGAAACAATTTTGGGACCGACCCAAAAAAAAGTTTAAAGAACAATGAGGGTGCGAAAGAGACAGATAGAAAATCGTGCAGTTTGCTGCCAATATAGAAATTGTTCTATTTTGACTACTGACTGAGCATTTTTGTTACCTTTTTTTAATTTATCCAGTACTAGTTAAGTTTATATCAAAAAAATGTTTGTCCAAGTTCTTATTTAACTAGTTTATTTGCAGTCTTTGAAGTTTTGACAGATTTTGCTGCTGCTGCTTTTATTCCGTACCACAGAGCGGTTTTGGTGCTGCTGCTGCTGCCCCAATTGTGTTTCAAAC
Organism: Tricholauxania praeusta; assembly: GCA_949775025.1. Lineage (NCBI taxonomy): Eukaryota > Metazoa > Arthropoda > Insecta > Diptera > Lauxaniidae > Tricholauxania > Tricholauxania praeusta. The sequence goes on from OX459030.1 coordinate 16,950,402, forward strand.
CTTAAAGATTGTTATCGATAATATTGAATCAGAATTATTTTCAATTGTGCAACTGTCAAAAACAGATGTTCTCACATAAGCATAGATTCACTAATTTTTGTTGAAACTTTCGAAACATATTAAAAGTAAATAAAAATGGCATGCACAATAATGCAAAAACTATCACTGCAATGCTTAAAAGCAGATCAGCAACTTCTAAGTAAGTGTTTGTTGAGATAAATCAAAGTCTACTGAAAAATAAATTTGTATAACAGCTACAATACGTAACGCGAGCAAGAAAACTGGTAGTAGTACTCGAAATAAGAAAGGACATCCTCGTCCAAAGCATCGAGGTTGGCGGGTGCAAGATGGACACTCCGTATCACAGGGGACTATTTTGGCTACACAACTAACTACACGCTTTCATCCGGGATTGAATGTAAGACATGCATTTTCAAATTCCAATTCATTGCAATTTTCATTCTATCGTAGGTCGGATTTGGTCGTAATGGTACGCTGTTCGCTATGGAGCACGGTCAAGTCTATGTTACATGTGAACCACTAGATCCAAATTGGGATCACACATGGGTACAGCGCAATTATGCGGGACGTGAAGGCCAACCAATTCATAAAAAATTCTTTAATGTTGTGCCAGATAAGCAACATCAACGCTTTCGCTTAATTGAAGAAATTTAAAATAAAATTTTATATACATATGTATTTTCGGTCTTATTGTTACATTGTTTTCTTGTATAATACAAATAACCACATGTAGAGCCCTTAACATTGAGCCGGAGAAGCCACGATTAATTTTTTTTAAAGAAACCTATACCTTGTGACTTAATCGGATTGGTACTATTATTTCCTATTTAACAGAAATACCAATATGAACAATACTTCTAACATTCCGTCAACATGTAACAAAACTCAGAGTCGTTAGTGCGCAGTTTCACCATTTGCACATGAGTAAAGCCCAATTTCCATGTGATCTTATCTTATTTTATCAAATATCAGGGAGGACATCACATGCTATTAAGATAGCAAATGTATGCTATTCACTCTCGCATTCTCCAAGCGCATTAGGTTCTGTTCGCATGCTTTTTCTTTTTTACAAAAATTTGATTTGATATCCCTGATATGGGATGAAATAAGATAAAATAAGATCACATGGAAATTGGGCTTAATCCTTTGTGATCTCGCCAACAACACAGCATTAATTTGTTTAAGCCTAATTTCCATGTGATCTTTCGTGAACTTATCTAATCAAATATCAGGGAGGACATCACATGCTATAAAGATAGCAAATGTGTGCTATTCACTCTCGCATTCTCCAAGCGCATTAGGTTCTGTTCGCATGCTTTTTCTTTCTTACAAAAATTTAATTTGGTATCCCTGATATGGGATCAAGAAAGATAGCATGGAAATTAGGCTTTATGCGCTCACTATTTTGACGGAGACGTCGTTTTCTACGGTAAAAATATGTCTCTATTTCTTCTCAGAAAGTTCTTGTAAGCCATCCAACTTCTATTTCCTTATTGAGCTTATTGGCATTCCACTTTTTGGCCACTTTTCTGTGCAAATAATACTGATGAACTGTCAGTATTCACCTCACACCATCAGTATTACTGTCAGTATTTAAAAACTTCGTCAGTAATATCCGATTTTTTCATCAGTCATCAGTATCGTTTTTCTATACTGACAGTACATCAGTACTCACCTCATACGATCAGTAATACTGTCAGTATGCAAAATACTGTCAGTAATACTGATCGTGTGAGGGCCGCTTTATACGTCGGCGTAGTGAAACGGTGCATAAATTTATTGGACGTTGGCATGCATATAAAATAAATACTTGAAATACCATTTAACAAAAAATAATTTGCAATTATGTCATAAATAAATACTAAAATCAAAAAATATAAAAGAAAATTTGTGATTATAATTTTTTCCCTATTAATTTTAGATTGAGTCACAGCATATATATTGTGTACGACACATGAACACCGACGTATGTGCCTTTCTCCTTTCTTTGAATTTGTGCACTGACTTGTATGTATGAGCTAAACACACCTCTGTATAAAAAGCTGAACATCTGTCAAATGCAACAGCGAACAACTTCGCTCATTTCTTTCTTTCCAAAAAATTAAAGATGGTGAGTAAACGTAGGTGTTCTGATTAACTACAAAATTTTGCTAAAAATTACAATTTAAATCAGTGTTACAAAAAAAAGTTTCGAAAACTAAAATTAGCATCAATATAACATTAAGTTGTGAATTTAAAGCAAAATATTTGTCGAATAAAAAAAAAAGCGACTGAACATAACCTGAAAGTGGATAAACCAAACTTACAATGGCAGTCATTTTAGTTGCACCACGTGTAAACAACTTTTAAACTGATAATTTATATTTTAATTCACTTACAATAGTCAAATATCAAGCGGAAGAAGACTAGAAAGCTTCGTGGTCATGTAAGTCATGGTCACGGCCGTATTGGCAAGCACCGCAAGCATCCTGGTGGTCGCGGTAATGCTGGTGGTATGCATCACCACCGTATCAATTTCGACAAATACCATCCTGGTTATTTCGGTAAAGTTGGTATGCGAAACTTCCACTTGAGACGTCAACACAAATTCTGCCCAACCATTAATTTGGACAAGTTATGGTCATTGGTGGGTGCAGATAAATTCCAGGAGTTGCAGAAAGAAAAGAGCACCAAGGCTCCAGTTATCGATTTGGTGCAATTTGTGAGTATAAATAAGCAATTTTAAGATTTAAAAATTACTATGCTGAGTTGCATTTTTAAATGAAGATACCCATTAAGGCGTCGGGCGGACTTAATGCGACTTACAATTGCTCTCCCCATGTAGAGAACAGCCTTTCAGATTAAAATTCAACTTCAGACTTAGAATTTTATACTTTAAAATGTTTGTATTTTTTACTACATTTTTTGTTTTTAATTGCAGGGTTACTATAAACTTTTGGCTCGTGGTCACTTACCTAAGCAACCCATTATTGTTAAAGCTAAATACTTTACGAAGAAAGCTGAAGACAAAATCAAGGCTGCTGGTGGCGTCTGCTTGTTGAGGGCTTAAGTTAAGGTTTGTATTGCCAACGTTTTTTTGAATTGAATTGCAATTATTATTTTGTTAATTGTGCGCTGATGTATTATCTAGCACGTCAGACCTCTGCTGAGTGATTTCTAGTATACCATAACTGAACTGAGTACAAATTCAAAATAATTTTTGTTGCAATATTCTGAGATAAATGCTCTATTAACAAAATGTTTAATTTTATTTACAGATTTCGTAATTTAAATGGGAGTGCATTTGAACATCAAAATGTATTTTATTTTATAAATAAATTAACAAAAGAAAAATGTTTACTGTATTTAATTTATTTTATTTATCTATGGTTTTATAAAGATTCGTTCAGTAAATTTGGTAGAGCTGAAGTACAATTTGCTTTGATGTTTTTACAGCCACAGGAACTCGAAACATTTTTATGATTGGAGAAAGTACCACGGAATCAAAACTCACGATAAATGATTTGATTTAATCACAATTAAAACAAAAAATTTGCTCTGTTGCCTGTGTTTGTCGAACAATATACCGGTACTGGGGCTCATTCCTCGTTAAATTCGATTCCCCAGACATCAAAAAATTCAATTCCGCAGATATTTTATTCTAATCAAGTATCAAGCATTTTCCAAAACATCACAAAAAATTTAATTCAGTCATACCTATCTACAGAGCATGTCAGAATGGTTTTTTTTTTTTGTGCTAGACAATCTCAACGTTTTCTTACACGCCTGCATATTGGGTTGGTTAAAATGGTTAAGAGCACTGAAGCATCTTTGTAAATTGAACATACTATAGGATGTAAACGTTGAGCTGGTCCCAAAGTCCACCCTTACTTTTATGTAAAACTATTGTAGCTAACGAAGACGAAGCTGGACATACTAAAGAATAATCGGAGGCCACCCACTGCCAAGCATTCTTTATTTTCTTACTTTGCTTACCAATATTTGGCATGTGCTACGGCCGCGGCTCAGGGCTTACATCCTTTAGTATGTCCAACACCGGTTTCGGTAACAAGTGATTTTGCAGATTTCATTGCATATCTTTAGGCTTAGATGTAACTAGCCTGACTATGTGTTGAATTGAAGTCATAGCATAATGTTTAAATATTAAAAGCTAAGAATTAAATATTTATATAACGTTACTCGCAGTTTGGAATGTATTAGATCGCGTTCTTATTTTACGAAGAGTAAAACCAACAGTCTGTTATTGGTTTCCTTATTAGGAAAAATTCAGTAGAAAGTTCCTGGTACTGCTGGGAATATCGTTCTTTATATTTACTTTGCCGTAAGCTTCTAACCCCCTCCAACTAAAAAATCAGACTTAGGTAACTTAAAAACTCTACATGTAGCATGACAAGGACAAAGATTGTTATCAATAACTGCGATCGTGTGAACGCAACCGCCAGGCTTAAAAAGGAATGTCAAAAGAATTGTTAGCAGAAATTGCTTGATCTAAATGTAGTAAAGTTTTGTTTTGAACCAAAATTAACGTGTTGTTTGACCAACAATTAAAATGAGTAAATGCTGCGTTTGTGAAAAAGAAACGAACAAATACAAATGTGTTAAGTGCAAGGAACCATAGTAAGACCATGTGTGCGCCCAAAAAAAAAAAAAAATTATTTATTAATTTTTGATAATCAGCTGCTCAATAGATTGCAATAATGAACATAAAATCATTGGATGTGAAGTCAAGACCTTAAGACCTAAAGATGTAACTCAAAACACTGAGGATCAGCCAGACATGGAACCAACGGTGCACGATCCATTTACCACAGAAGATACCGTGCCACTGGAAAAATTACGGGAATTAAGTAAGTTGATTTGTTATAGTTACAAGTAAAATTTATTCAAATTGTCTCTAAGAAAAATCTGAACCACTCCGCTGCTTGCTTTACAATCCTCATCTGCGTCAACTTCTGCAGCAAATTGATATAGCGCCCAATGCGTGGAAAGCAATGCGTGCTGCAATGCAGGAGCCACTTTTCGTAGAATTTGCTGATGAATGTCTGAAGGTGGTGGAGCCTCTAACTGATGAAGAACAGGTAGAACTTAAAAGAACTGCAGCGTAAATTAAGAAAGTAGCTACATTTATTAATAATTTTTTACACATAAAATACAATCTATAATTTATTATAAGTGTACATCATATAAGTATAAACTTGTGTCAATAGTGCTATAACTATAGATCTATATCATGTTAAACGTTGTACCTTTCAAAGGATGCTACAAATCACATTTAAACACATTTGAAAATACATTTTTAATACGATTAGATTCTTTGATAATTGATCGCTGTAGAAAACGGTATTTTGGTCGATCATCTTATATATTTTGACTTTAAACCTACTTTTGGAAAAAGCAGCATTTTTTTCGCAGTAACCTATATCGTCCATAAAGCCCAATTTCCCATATCAGGAATATCAAATCAAATTTTTGTAAGAAAGAAAAAGCATGCGAACAGAACCTAATACGCTTGGAGAATGCGAGAGTGAATAGCATACATTTGCTATCTTAATAGCATGTGATGTCCTCCCTGATATTTGATAAGATAAGATCACATCGAAATTGGGCTTAAAGCCCAATTTCCATGTGATTTATCTTATCTTATTTTATCAAATATCAGGGAGGACATCACATGCTATTAAGATAGCAAATGTATGCTATTCACTCTCGCATTCTCCAAGCGCATTAGGTTCTGTTCGCATGCTTTTTCTTTCTTACAAAAATTTGATTTGATATCCCTGATATGGGATAAAATAAGATAAGATAAGATCACATGGAAATTGGGCTTAAATTACGTGAGTCAAAATAGGGAGGGAGGGGGTCTAGCAAAATCTCACCAAAGGGAATGGGAAACAGTAAAAATCTCACGTCAACTTTTTAATGCAGGGACTACATTATTATAGCAGATTATATTTAAAAATTATAAGACAATTTTCTCGACCGGGAGGGGGGCTCCCGTCAGAGCTCACCATGGGGAGGGGGGGTGTCCGAATTTTCAAAAAAACATCTCACGTAATTAATGGACGACAAGGCAAGTTGGACAGATACAATATAGACAGACATTTTTTTTTCGATATATCAGCACCAGTGGGCGTGGCATTTCGCTTTCAACAAAACACTAAAGCCCAATTTCCATGTGATCTCATCTTATCTTATTTTATCCCATATCAGGGATATCAAATCAAATTTTTGGAAGAAAGAAAAAGCATGCGAACAGAACCTAATGCGCTTGGAGAATGCGGGAGTGAATAGCATACATTTGCTATCTTAATAGCATGTGATGTCCTCCCTGATATTTGATAAAATAAGGTAAGATAAGATCACATAGAAATTGGGCTTAAAGCCCAATTTCCATGTGATCTTATCTTATCCCATATCAGGGATATCAAATCAAATTTTTATAAGAAAGAAAAAGCATGCGAACAGAACCTAATGCGCTTGGAGAATGCGAGAGTGAATAGCATACATTTTCTATCTTAATAGCATGTGATGTCCTCCCTGATATTTGATAAAATAAGATAAGATAAGATCACATGGAAATTGGGCTTAAAACGCTGCATCTCCACTTATGGCATCTCCACTATTGTTAATTTCATTACATATATGCATTTACATACGTTGATTGCACCAAACACTTAAGACAATTTGTGTGGAACTGGGCAACGGGGCGCCCCACCTCATCAATAATTTTTGTTAATATAGAACTCACCATCATATCGTGTTGTCCCATAAGATGTTATTTATTGATTTTTTTAGTTCTCAATATTTTGAAACCATATTAATTGAATCATGCCCTAACCTAGTATTCAATTAACATGACTGTAGTCATGACAAATGCTCCCTCTCTTCATTGTTTTTGTCCTACCACAGTTGTCAAAATCAGCATTTCGAACAAATTACATGACAATAATTTATTTTTTAGGCTTCGGTTACACTGGATACGAAAACTTGTTCGGACGGATTCTTAAGAATTTGTCCGTGCGAATATTTTTGAACAGAGTGGGTAGAATATTTAATTGTTCTTGTTTCTTTTTAATTATTGTTGACAGCAGTGATAGATTTGATTTTTAAAGTTTGACAGATCTAGGGAGTTGCAGCAGCTAATGCTACATGGCGAATAACTTTACACTTTTTATTATCAAAATTACTTAACAGAACTCTATTCGTCCATCTTCATATGACCAAACCTTAAATCTTTATTAACTTTATTATTGTATATTCGCTAGCCCCTTTGGCCATCTCGCTTTTGTTTCTCAGCAATTATTACCTCGTCTAAATCCCGACTAAGACTCAGCACCCTCATCAACAGCAATGCGATTCTCCACATTTTCTATTCTAAACGTCTGTCGCGCAGTGTAGGTCAAGGTAAATCATACAGAAATCTTATATTGGGGATTATAATTTTTGTGTGCTTTAATTTTTGTCTGTTCGTGTTACCTTGAAAAGCGATTAGTTATGATGTAAAAACAACCTTAAATAGCGCAATTTATGTTACAATCGATTAAACAAAATAGTAAACCAAAAAGTTGTAGCACACAAACATGAAAATTGTGAAATTAAGTACAACACACTAATTTTAATGTGAAAGTATCTTTAATACAGGCAAAGCTAAATTTTTGCATATTTTTGTAATATGTACACACATTTTTGTAATAAAATTTCCGCGACTTTGTGCAATTGCAGGTTTTTTCCGATCAGCTGTTAGTTACCGCTTCTGTTGTTGCTGCCGCCTTATGAATTTATTGTTTCAAATTAGCTGATTAGGTGAAACGACTACAAAAAATAGAAAAAATAAAAATTAAGCGTGTGTGATCAACGGATTATATTACATAATCATTGCAATTCCATCATCAGTCTGTCAGGCAGTTCCACAGTCAACAACAGAAAGAACGCAGCGAAAGGCCGAGAACGGAAGCAAATCACACAATTGTTGCGTGACAGCAGCGCAGTACATGCAATTTACAAGTGCAAAGTAGTTCCTACCTTTTCTTAGTTTTGATTTAACAAAAAAAAAAAAATCATCCCCTCAAGAGAAGGTCTGAAAATCATTAAACATACAGAATGTCCAGGAACATTGCTAATAACTTCCGTAAGGTGACGCATTGCATATTTGATATGGATGGACTTTTACTTGGTAAGATTGTGATTTACTAAGTATGCTATAAAATAAAGAACTTGTGTAAGCTTTAAGAACGGTGATTCTCAACGCACTCAGTGGATTATTTAGTTTATTTTTCATTTTGTGTTTTATTTTTTTTTTTTAAAGTTTAGTTTTTTTTCTTTAAATGTTTATTTGCTCGAAATTTGGCAACAAAATTTAATAATGTTACGTGCTAATCTGAAGCATTAAAAATATAATTTTATGAGGGAGAAAAAAACTATTTTTGTTCGCCGTTATGCGACGTGGGAAGCGTATTGCAATTTAGATAAATAATTTCAGCGTCGTTGAAAGTGAAATGTTATGCATTTTAAATTTGTGCGAACTATAAAAAATGAATATCATAGCTGTAAGGTATTTTTACCATCTCTGTAAATTGTGCGGTAACAATAAGTTTTGTAATGTTTTTTATACTTCAATAAACAATAACTATAAAAACTGGGAAGTGAGCGTATGCTGCACTAAAAATTGTTAAAAACAAAAATTTATTTTCGACCTAATTTAATACTAAAAAGGCAAAATATAAACGTAAAAACACTTTTTAAAACTTTGAACCTGACTTTCTGGACTTTTAAACAGTTTGTAAAAAGGCTATGTATTATCCTAAAATGTGGATTGATAATAATACCATTAACGATATTATTAGTTTTTAAATAATAACAAATTAAAGATTAAAACAAATGTGCTAACACACACAAATAAATTTTGTATAGGGGAAAAATGTGTTACCTGACTTGAAAAAAAAGTATGTATATTGTTCTTATAAGAAAATTATATGATGTGTATGGAATTTCTGGTGAGTGAAGTTTGGGCTACATATATGTTTGTATGTCTTACATAAAAAAAAAACTTAACATAAATCCTATTGAAAGAGATTTTTGTAACACAATAATCGTAAAAACTTTGTATTGTATATAGACATTAAATGTTTTTTTTTTTCATTAGCTAATCTCTACCTTCTATGGAAGCATATTCGCTTTACACATTCATTTAACATAAATTCAATCAGATAAAAATGAATAAGCTTTTTATTTGGAAATATTTTAAAGTGTAAAAACTTCTGCAAAAAAGATATAGTTATAAATTCTATATCAGAGGCTTCACAAGTCCTAGGACTCAACACCATGAAGCCTCTGAAACATGGAACTTGTAGCCTTATTTATTTTCTTAACATTTTAGCACAAAAATACACCTTTGGTATAGAAAATAATGTACCTATACAGTAAAGAATATTTCTGAGGTTTCGAAAAACTATTCATATTCGGACAAGAGCTTCCAGAAGATACTCCCACCCATAAAAATTTCTTGAATATTTTTTAAGAGCACATTGAAATCACTCAATTTTACATGTAAAAACTATACCGATCGGTCAATTTAACTCAGAGATACAAAAAAAAAAAAAAAAAACAAACAAACTGATTTGGGCAAAAATATAAAATAATTTATTAAATACCAAGTATTCAAATCAAATAATTAAAAAATAAAACGTGAGTTGATAATAATATATACTAAATATCCCCATTATAATTTTTAATTTTTAGTTAAATTTAATTACATTTTAAAACTGCTTTGCAAAATCTACATCGTCGTTTTCTATGAAAGGTAGCACTGATAACAAGATCTGCAATGGGTAATTTCCATTGTACATAACTTTAGAATTTAAATAACCGAAACAGAACTCTACACATATCGAAAGAGAGTGTTTGAAAATGTAGAATGGCATTAATATGTAATTTTCGGCCAAAATAGTCTGAAGGACAAAAACAAAATCATGAATACGAAAAATCACGTGAAGAAAAGTTAAAAAAAAAATACCAAAAACATTTCTTACAAAAGGGATTTTGGCTGATTGATTTCATGAAATCAACGCTTTAAAACTGATATTTACAGAAAACTTTATTTTTCCGTGATAATTTTTTTGTGCCATTTTTCTAAGTTTGGAATTATATAAAATTTCTTACGTTTTTAGCTTGGGAGATTTTTTTATCACAATTTTGGCAGATGTTCATTATGAAAAAAAAAAAAGTTTGGAGCAATTTTACGTATTTTGGGCAACCTTTTATAAGATTTGTGCAAATTTTCACAGCGAAAAAACGATTCAAAATCAATTTTTACTTTTGGGCGAATATTCATTTAAGTTTTGGCTTTATCACTACGTATTAACCAACATTTTTGGGCGAACGCTCATCTTTTTTTGACGTTCCCATTGGCCATTAGTTGCCGAAAAGTTGATTCACTTTCTCTTTGCTAGCTTTTCTTGTCATATAAAGAACCATGCATGTCATGTTTATACAAAAGTTAAATTTTTAGCTTAAGAAAAATAATCATAGATATATAAACAAATCTAGACTATAATAAAAAAAAACCCTCGATGTCAAAATTGATGTAAAAAAGCTTTTTATTTATTTTTAACTAATTAATTATCACTATCACTAAGTTTCGCTAAGTGCCAAATATTGCCTAAAACATTTAAATTTAAAAAGTTAATTTCAATTATTATTTTATGTATTTTATATTGACGAGTAGCCTGCATACATACATACATATATGTACATGCTAAATTTGCTTATCATTATTAAACAAATTTTTTGAGAAAAAAATAAATAGGTGCTTTCCATATCATTTGTTTTATAACCAAATAGAATTCAATGTAAATATTTCTTATCAGATACTGAGAAACTATACACGCAAGCGACACAATCAATACTCGATAAATATGACAAAACATACACTTGGGATGTGAAACTTTCATTAATGGGCTTGCAAAATCGTGAAGTATCAGAAATAATTGTTAACACATATGATTTACCAATGACATGGGAAGAATATTCAAGATTACAGAAAGAAGCTTCTGAAGCGACGATGGTTAATGCTGATTTAATGCCAGGTAATCTTATATAACTATAAGACTGATGTTTGTTCTCTTTCTTCATTAACAGATACTGAAAAAGTCTACGAGGAAATCACAAGGCAAATAGCACGCGAATTTGGCAAACCATATCCTTATGATGTGCGGATGAAAATTCTCGGCACAACAGAGCAAAGATCGGCTGAAATTGCAGTCAAAGATTTGAAATTACCAATAAGCGTTGATGGGTATTTGGATCGCTTTTATATATTGTGTAATCAGATGTTTGGCAATTCTCCATTGCTTAAAGGTTAGCTGAAAGTGTGTGTTAAATGAAGTTTACAGCGCTAGCAACTGTTCTGTTTTTTGCCCCTTTGTGCTGCATTTATCATAGATACAATAACAAACACGAAAAGTGTTGGCGCTGTCTGTCTTATATAGAACTTGATTTGCTTGATTTAAACATATTTTATAATTTTTAATGCTAAACTAAATATGTTAAAAATTATATTGATAGAAAAATGTTACTCAACTGTTTTGCCAACAAGCATTTGCCGCTGTTATTTGCCTTCGATTTCAGATTATTGCGTTTTTTATTTGTTCTTTTCTTTAGTATTTTAATCTTTTTAGATCACACTTCTAATGATTTATCTTTGCAGGCGCTGAACGTCTTGTACGCCATTTACATGAACACAATGTACCCTTTGCATTGGCTACAAGTTCTGGTGTCGAAATGGTCGACCTTAAGACAACACATCATCGTCAGCTTTTTAAATTGTTCAATCACCGAGTTTGTGGCTCTACGGATCCAGATGTAAAACAAGGTAAACCTTCACCAGATATTTTCTTGGTAGCAGCATCACGTTTTCCCGACAAACCCACGCCAGAAAATTGTTTAGTTTTTGAAGATGCTCCAAACGGTGTGACAGCGGCTGTTTCCGCTAGTATGCAATGTGTTATGGTACCTGACGAACATGTGCCTCGCGACATGTGTAACATGGCAACACAAGTCTTAAAATCGCTGGAAGATTTTAAGCCAGAAGAATTTGGCCTGCCACCATTTAAAGTATAATGCTGTCTGTTGATGTAGTTGCCGTTACATATTAAAATAACAAAGATGCTAGCTAAATGAATTTAATTGATTTTCAATGTCAAAAATGCTTTTATGCCCTTAGTGTAATAGAAATTAAGCCCAAAATGTTTAGTGCAAATGTGTTTAGGACAAACAAAAAAATTAAAAGAAATATATTATATATTTTCAATAGAATCGAAATCTGTTTTTATTTCTAATGATACACTTCAATAATATTCACATTTCAAAAAAAAAACTACTATTTTATCTGGTAAAAATTACTTTCCAACCGCTGCAACTTGCTTAACAATGTCCTGCGCCGTTTGGTTTGTAAGAGGCACTGATGTTTCTTTGCCTAAAGCTATAATAATGAAAATTCAAAATAACTTGATTAGTTTTTAAAATTGAAATTGAACATTATTTAGTTTTTGAAATTTTTAACCACATGGCTAAACTATTTTCACGGAAACGGCTCTAACTATTTTTGCGATTTTGGGCAAGTTAATGCGTTTTGGCCTCAAGGGTACTATACATAATAAATTACGGCCGACAAGAAGTTATGAATTTATTTTAATATAAATCTTTACAACGTAGTAATGGATATTTTTTCTTCTTCAATTGAAACGAGCAATGTGTCCAATATTTTTGTCTTAACCTTTTTAAAAAAGGTAAGTTATGACGCTGGATTTTTGGTGTCATCTTTTTTGGAATTTTTATTAAGTTAATTTTTGTTGCTGGAGGTTTCATATAACAAGAAGCTAATTTAAGAAGGCCTAAGAAAGAAAATGAAGGTGTGTTTATTAAATTCCAACATCAACGCTATCCCTACGACTATCGTCAGTTACTTAAAAATTTCTCTAAAATCCATCAAAATAATTTAAGCGAATTCAACCAAGTGGCAAATAAGCAGAGTGCTCCGAAAAATCATTGATGAAAAGTAGCTTACTTGTACTGTGACTTTCATCTATTCGATTTATTTTGCTATAATCAATTTTCCGAAAAACAACTTCCAAAAAAATTCCAAAACTATATGCACTTTTTGCTTTTATTCGTAGAAATAGTTGAGAATTTACTGATCTATACACTTTTAGATGTCTCTGTTTTGCTCTGTAACTCAACCTTTCATTTAAACTTGGTCGTGAAAAGCCCGCCGCGAGTATTACTGCCTACACATCGATGATTATATTCCTATACTTTATAAGGAGAATTGAATATGTATGTTTCTTGAAAGATTCATCTTTCACATCAAATCCACACATTGTACTTATGTATTCACTCACCATAACGTGCCCATAATCTTGGCTGAATTCCTGAGCATTCTCTGATTAAAATTGGTACATCTGGATTTTCCTTTTTCAAAGTTGGATAAAATTTCTCCACATATTCTCTGTAAATAATTATGTAACCTGTATAAGACTATTTCGAGTACACGATTTTCACTAACCTAGCACCTTTGGACGCTTCACTAGTTTGACACAAGTGAATGCGAAGTTCCTTTAAATTTGGAGCAAATTTTGCAAAACGTATCGCAGCCACACGCATTGTTGATGTTTTACTTAAATAAATGAATTAATCAAAAACACCAGCAAAATTGTAAACTGCAAATAATTTTCAAGTTGTCAAAAGCAGCTGATTTTGACAAACCTTACGCTATTCACAGTAAAAAAACCATCGGAATTTTAACGTAAGATTTTTAAATTAGTTATGTCATTTAGCGTCACACGTTGGGCCTGATTTAGTTAATGTCTAAACAGAATTGGGACGTGCGATTTTTCTTCAGTTTTTCCTATACGTTTGTAGTGAGTACAAAATTAACACTAGAAAATTTATCGCAGAGAAATAGAAAAAATTCTATTTTTTGGCTCGATTTGACACTGAAGATAAATCGCACGTCCCAGTTCTGTTTAGCCATTTACAAAGGTTGCCGCAAGACGAAATCCTTCTATTTACATGCGACCTTAAGTGGTCGATCGATGCCTTATATATGATAGATAAGCTATATCATATATCAGTACTTCAATGGTGCCAAATTTTCTACCAGAAAAATTTAAAGCGTCATTTTTCATTGCTCCCATTATATATTTAATTTTTCTTTAATATGTTCTTTACATAGGTCTTATCCGGTTCAATAATATAAAATTAAAGATGCATGATTTCTATGTTGAATAAACAACTCTCACAGTTTTTAATTGACTTTTTTCAACAATTGTGCTTTACTTCCTAAGTTTTTCAACTAATTCATCTTCATTGCTCTTGAAAGACATTCATGATATTACAAATCTTATCTTATCTTATCAAATCCTATCTTTAGCATTATGATGATTAAAGTAATCATCTAAAAAGTATTCACGGCCTAAACTGCTTTGTATATAAATTTCGATCTTTATAATAGCAAATATAGTTTTATAAAGGTTTATTAATCTAGAGTTTTTCTACATTTGACTTATTTTAAACATATTTTTATGAATCATTATACGTCTCAGTAACATCACGTCACACGGTCCCAGTTAGCAGAGGTTGACTCAGTCAAATAGACGTTCCAATATCACTGCGATCAAATCAAAGTGTAAATCTTAACTTAATCATTCCTTCGCACGTAACTTTTTCCTCATTCAAGTGAACGTAATTCATAGTAATGTCATAGACAACAATTAATTTCAAGTCGCAACAGTAAGCCATGATGAAAATATAACTCTTGCTTTGTTTTGTTAAGGATCTCTTTTAATAATAAAAATTATTTTTAGTATTAAACAGCGGTTTTAAAATTTAATACAATTGATTAGTTTGGCTTAACTATTATAGTTTGATATTTAATTATTCAAATTACACTTTAATTGTAGTTAAAGATTTTAAAACTAAATAAATACGTATTTGGTAACTAAAACTTAACTTAATCCCCGAGCAAATATCCTTTGATAAATGGCAAACCAGTTGGCACTTTTTCTTGGTATTTTTGATAATCAGAGCGAAAGAAATTCAATAGCGTAATTTCTTCTATATAAATGCGGTCGTGGAAAAATTTCCAACTAACAATTGTATACAAAATAATACAGAGCGGATTTAACAAAATTATCTAAAAAAAAGAAATGTTGACCTTGGAATACATTAAAAGATGTAAAAGTTTATAATTACTTGTGTGCCGATTGACCACCAAAACCAACCAACATATGATGGATGTCGCGCGTATGAATAGATACCATGTGTGATTAATTTGTGGCTATCAGTTTTTTCATATTGTACCTGCAGGAAGAAAAATAATGTGTGAAAACAGGCATCAAGTTTAAGTTAATTAATGGCAAACGGAAAAAAAAAATTACAAGCGAGGATGGAAGCAAGATAAGTTCTCTGAAACGATTTTCGAATGAAGAACACACATATATAATAAAAGGAAGTCGAACATTTTATATAAAATCAAATTTGTAGAGCATGTTTTTGACGAAAGTGAGATAAGCCAGATGTAAATGAGATCAAAAAGTTGTAGAGCTTCCATGTCCGAATTCAATTTATTTTATTAGCAATTTGTCATCAAAAAATAAGTATTAAAGGGTTTTGCTAAAAATATGCATGAGTCTAACTTGTATCAACATATACTTAGTAGTTATTATGAGAGCGAGTTAATAAAAGTACATTGATCAAGACACATCGTCTATTTTTATATTGTTTAAATGGGTAACTTGCACATTGGACGTAAAAGATTCAATCTAAAATATATTTAAGGTATTATTCCAAAAATAAACCTAAGCTAGATAAGAGTTCTTATCTATAACTTGCTGAAAAATAGGTCGGAGTTAACAAAATTTATATGAAGGTGCTTTTCGTTAAGGAATTCATACTGCCCGACTAACTGGCTATTTTTTTGCCATAGATATATATTTTTTTAAACAAGCAAATAAAAGTAGGTATAAAATGAATTACACTTTCAATGTGGTATGAAAAAAAAAAACACTTACCAAATGCGTAAAACTTTTTTTGGCCGTAATCATCGCTGTTTTCCGCAACACCTCACCGAACACACATAAAACAATACCTAATGTCCAAATTGCATATTTTCCTTTGAAACTGGGCAAAAATATGACTTCCAAAATGAACTCTAACCAACTTGCCGCGGCGGCCAAAGCATAGTGTATAGAATGATTGAGTATAAATGAGTCCATCGTTAAACTCTCTGGATTTGACCAAGCAATAGCTAAAAATTCTGAATAATGAAAAAATGCCATAAAGAAACCGTAGACTCCAAATTGTTTCCAGTGAGTGGGAGCGAAGAGAATTAACAAAATGCTAACAGCTACTGCAAATCCTAGAAACGAAGCACGTAATGCGATCTAAAATGGGGAAGAAATACAGTTATATTTTTCCATTTTTGGCTATATTTTTGCTTACCTGGTAATCGTTGTTTCTTAACATGAAACGAATTATCATATTGATGAGCGCATAGTAAAGAAATGGACCCCATACAACGGCGCCCCAAACATTCGGCACAATTCCAAAGTAAATTTGAGGCACCGATGGCAACAATACCAACGCTGCTGTGATCAGGAAGCAGGATAAGCTCAGTTTACCCTCGTGACAGAGTGAATAATTATTACTCCTACCACAATTCCGTCCATTATTCATGATAAACGGAATAAACTACTTAAAAACAACTATCACAACAAATTTGTGCAACTTTTTTTGGTGAATGGGAAGAACTTCACCATCTGCTAAAACAGTTGTTTTTGACGTTTGCCATTTACTGCAATTGTGAAATATTTCGTATGTTTTTGTGAATTCAAAGTACATGGTGGGCCAATAGTTATATAAAACCAAGATATATGAAATTTAGTGCTATTTTTTTTTAACTAAGCCCATAAATGTCTCAGCTTTGTGCACTTCTCTCACGTAACCTAACGTGACTTTCTCCGTTAACCTCCTCTATTACGAACAACACAAATGTGAGTTTAGTCTAAGTTCCGGTGGGAATCATTGAAAAAAAAAAACTTAAATGCTTTGATTTCTGCCCACTCGTAGAAATAATCTGCCATGTCCTTCAATGCCAAGACATAGGCCAATGGGCCATAGGCCATTTTTCACATTCTCAGCCACACGGAAAATGTGGGTGTGATTTGACAACTGGGTGTGGCACCTCCCAACAATCAAAATACTAAAGCGCTATACCTTGGTACCTATGACAGATTTTTTTCAAGTTTCACTCGAACGTTTTTTTGTTCAATTTCAATTAAATGGGAAGCAAACTCTGTTTGCGTTGTTTACATGTTTGATCTAGGGAGCTGAAATTTCATAAGAGCTTTAAAAAACACGCTAGTAATCATACATTTATATTCGCTATTATTGCTGCCCAATAAATTAGTTAAGTAAGTCTGCCATTGGCCGCCAATTAAATTTAAAATTTAATTGGTTATTTGTTAGGTTATATCTATGCTCTGGCATGCCCTAACTATCGAACGTTTGAGGGAGAATTTTCGACCTGATGGTAGTGCTCATACAGTAGATAGTCAGTGTAGCAAGATTGTACACGCACTTAAATAAAATTTGTTTGTATGAAAAATAATTTTAAATATGTATGCAATCTATTAATAACTATAACACATTTCCTCTTAGTTTATGCTTTTTTCATACCTTTTAATAGAAAAAAAATCAGAAAAATTCGTGTCTCCGACTTTGATTCGTTTTCTTGTTTTTTGCAAGTGTAACCGAAGGTCATAAAAAAGTAAGTCACTGACAAGTAAAAATCATATGCTTAAAAGCTCTCATGAGTCAGGGCAAACAGTTGGCAACGCTATACACTCAGTGCAGTAGTTTCGCAATCAGTGTCTCTTTCCATAAACAACTTGGAACATATTACTTTCATATTTAGTGACCATGGATGGTGCAATGAAATTTGTAATGGGTGGCCTTTCCGGAATTGGAGCCACTTGCATAGTACAGCCACTTGATTTGGTTAAAACACGCATGCAAATTTCTGGTGTAGGCGGTGCAAAGAAGGAATATAATAATTCTATTCATTGTATGCGTACAGTGATAACAGCAGAGGGACCTTTGGCATTATACAAAGGTATCGGTGCAGCGCTGTTGCGACAGGCAACATACACAACAGCACGACTTGGTGTCTATACGTATTTAAATGATTCGTATAAATTGAAGTTCAACAGTGATCCAACTTTATTGATGCGAATGGGTATGGGTATGGTGGCGGGTGCATGTGGTGCTTTCGTTGGAACACCAGCCGAGGTTGCACTAATTCGCATGACCGCCGATGGACGTTTACCGCTGCTTGAACGTCGAAACTACTCAAATGTTGCCAATGCACTGATAAGGATGACACGCGAAGAAGGTCTTGCTGCACTTTGGCGTGGATGCATTCCGACAGTGGGTCGTGCTATGGTTGTAAATATGGCACAGCTAGCATCATATTCCCAAGCCAAAAGTTATTTGACTAAAAGTTGGGAAATGAGAGATGGCATTAAATTGCATTTTGTCGCTAGTATGATTTCTGGACTTATAACAACGGCTGCATCTATGCCTGTGGATATTGCTAAAACACGTATACAGAATATGAAGACTATAAATGGTATTCCAGAGTATAAGGGCTCTATTGACGTACTGACTAAAGTTGCAAGGAACGAAGGAATATTCGCACTTTGGAAAGGTTTCACACCATATTATTGTCGTTTGGGTCCTCACACTGTGCTGACTTTTATTTTCTTGGAGCAGCTTAATATTTTGTACAGCAAACATATATTGGGCAGCACTAGTGGCGGTGCAGGAATATAATTTACACACATACAACCACATTATTGAAAATCAAAGAATGTTTATAGTATATATACAATTCCATGCACATTCTTAATACCTCGAGAGTACATTCGAACAAAAAAAGTGTTTTATGTAAAGTTGTTATTTTTTTTTAAGATGTAATCATTGAATAGAAGAACGTCTTCCTCTAACTATTCGTAAGTTGCTTTTAGTTTTTTAGAAAGTTGATAGTTGGTAATTTTTTTCCTTTAATTGTGATGACATGGCTAGAGATTAAGCTCAATAGAAAAATAAAAACATTGGCTCAGCTATTAAAGTTATTATCGTCTTACAAAATGAATTTATTTAAACGATATATTTTTTGAAATTTTAAATCTACACATATATTTCTAATTAGCAACTTTATACTAAAGACACACCTATCAATGTATTTGCACCAATATAAACTGACTATTGAAAGTTAAAAAAGCATTTAAATTATTCAAATAAACAGTGAAGTTTACTATTGTTGACAATGAATGTCTCCTAAATAAATCAACCTTTATAACATCCATTATTAATTAGAACAATTCTTTATGTATGATGACAATAATTGTGTAATATATTTCATTGATTGTAACATGAATTACATAAAACTTAGTGAACTGCAATTGATTCTGTATTAGGTATAAAAAATATCTGTAAATAAAGTGTATAAACTTTGAGTTGTTATTGAGTTGCAAATTCGACTTAAAATTTTTTTTTCTTCAGCTCGATATCATTCTTATGCTCACTTATCAATTATTGGAATAAACTTTGTTTTGTCAATGGACTTAAGCTAATTTCTAAATGAAAAATTCTATCATTACATTTGGCTGCATATTTTGGAAATGTTGAAAGATTAGATGAGTCCACAGTCAGCTGTATCATTAGCTCGGTTTTTTTTTTTCAAATTTGGAATTAGACCCTTTCATATATTTAAATCATTTTTATTTCACATTTGTGTTCCCCATGTTCCGAAGAACTTTGTTCAATTAACATGATAAAACTTCTACTAACCTTAAAAAAAATTAATGTGTGAAGCAAAAATATATTCACTGAATATTAGGAATTTTAGTTGTTCTCAATTAATCAGAAAATTAGCGAAAAAAATATTATATTAAGACTTTGTAAAACCCTAAGAACAAAGAAAGAATTTTATGAGGCCTAAACTAGATTTTCATGCAAATAAAGATGTACTCACGTAAGGCTATTATGCCTACCCACAGCAGACGTGCTATCAGGTCTGATATTAGAAGGCAAAGGAGAAGGATCCCAATTACTGTAAAGCTTTTCAGATTGCAATTTTTATGATTCGGAATTACTTTTTATGTAAAGTTTTGTGTATTCATTGTCAAATTGTAAATAAAGAAACGTCACAAAAATAAACATTAAAAATATCAACGCAAGTGAGATGACGCGGATAAAAAAAAACAAAACAATTAATTCAGAGTTACATATTTACTTCTGAGAGTCCCGCAACAGCAAGTGGTCTTAGAAGGCCTGCTTAGGAATACCTGTTTTAGCAGGATATTTCATATAAATGTTCTGCCAAAGGAAAGCCTTATAGAAGCGCTGCTTGTTCCTGCCTTTATCCACTGGGCACTAGTGCAGATATTTTTCATCAAACAAGCAATATTATTAAAAATTATTATTCAATAATAGCTGGGAATCGATTTAGCCATTCAAAAAAAAAAATAGTTTAGGGAGCGTTCAAGTATTACGTAACGCAATTTGTAAAACGATACGATGCGGTACAGGGGCGGGAGGAGGTGTCGAACAACGGCTGATTTGAAATTAGGTGTGCATAATGAAACGATTTCTAGATTAGTTACAGCAATAAATATTATATTTATTATATAAGTAAATAACAGCGCATTACTTTCAAAGATCTTTAAAAATTGCGTTACGTAATACTTGAACGCCCCCTTATTTAAGTGACAATATTAACGGATAGTTTGAGTACAGTATTTGATGACGTATATTGTATTTTGGTTTTTTATTTATAATTGTGAACAGAATGTGTTTTTTAAATTTGCCTAAATTTAATGAATTAATTACTCAAACAATTTTCAACCCAGAGATCAAACTAGATAAGTTCGAAAAATGTTTGTGCATAAAATTCGACCTTATTTCCCCAAAATTTGAGACATTTAATTTTATATGTATTAGCTGTGCTTTTATTTATTCAAATATAATTTTCGTAAAGCATAATCAAGTGGATGAAAATGTATTCAGATGAATTTAAGGAAATAATTAAACATAATTAATATGTATTCGATTTTGTTTCGTTTTATCAATAAATATTTCAAACGTATTAATACTCGCATTACAAATGTGGCTCCTCATCTGTTGGATCACAATCAGCACAATGCCAAGAATAACCACGAATTTTGGGAGTTTTTTTAAGCGGTGGATCCAAACATGTAAAATGATAATTTTTACGACATTCGTCACAAGTAACTACATTTGTAGCTGTACCGTGCACATGACAAACGCAACAATTAAATTGCCTATGATGTTGTTGATTGTTCTGCGGTGTAACATTTGTCTTAGCAAAACCGGTTAAAGAGCTACGTTGATTTGCTTTCCGAGGACTGGATTTACGTGTGGTGGGAGGCGCAATGACCTTGCCTACAGCTGCTGTAGAGGTCGTTGTTGTTGTTGCTTTCACTGGTGAAGTAATATCAATAACACATACTGGAGGGTTTTTGACATCTTCAACAGTTTCAACTGAAGATGGCCTTGAAGCTTCTTCAGCAGAACGTACCATATCAGCGGATACGTAAAAAAATTGCGCTTCTGGTGTTACTTCACCTGGCAATGGTAGTGTTTTAAATTTTATTTTTATTTTAGGTATACCACCAGTAGCTCCAGCCGAACTATTTGGATTTTCAGCATCATAATCGTGAATTTTCTTTTTGCGTTTTCTCTTATGTTCTTTGTTCGGTGATTTTTCAGTGTCCGATGAAAGATTATGTTTGTTGCGATGCTTGTCTTTACGTTTTTGTTTACGCGCCTGTTTTGTGGAATCATCATCACCAATTAAATTTATGACCGCAACATTGTTTTCTGTAATAGGCAAAGCAAGCGGATCAGCATCAGCTGATTGCATAGTATCTTCCACCTTAGATGTGATTTGTGGCAGCACAACTATGATAGGTTCATCCGCTGGTGGTGGTACATTTTGCTTTGGTGATGAATTCACTATATTGAGAAGAATCGAATTAAGAATTTTTTAGTTTAATATATTTTACTAGGGATTAAGAAATTTAAGATACCACATTTTTAAGGGTTCAACCACTCCAATTTGGAGGAATAGGTTCCTCATATAGAATAGCATAACTTATGACAAATAATTAAGGTCACGCTGGTCGATCGATTAGCATTACAGTCGTTGTGATATTACCAGTGGCCAGGTGGTACTTATCAATGTAAATTTCACATAGACGATCCTCATTTCTTAGAAATGTTAGAAGTACTAACTGAGCGTCATTAGAAAAAAGAGTTGGGTACAAGCTCAGGAAAATGCTATCTAATAATATATATACATAATTGTTGTGACTCATGTAATCCCTTCCAAAACGCCATACAAGAAGCTTTTAAGGCATATAATGCATAGTAGAAAAATATCCCCACAGAGAATAAAATTCTTAGTGAGTTCAGGTACGCTCCAAGCAAGCAAGATCTTTAATCAATGCCACCAACAGAAATGATGGCAACCTTACAGGGAATGCCTAAAACTTTACAAAAAGACTACCAGTAACCTTGAAAAAATGTCTGGCAATCCTCAGAAAATGTTAAGAATTCATCCAAGCTTGACAGAATGCTTTCAACGCAACAATTAGTGCTACTTAAATCTTCTAGCATGGTAAGACGCCACTCTAACTTCGTCCAATTAACGAATTATCACGATATCTATTAAGCACCGGAGTGATGAGAAAAAGAGATGAGCCTGATGGGAAACCACATTCAACTAAAATATTTATAGACCTAACCTAATCGTGCGGCCAAATAATGAACTATCAAGTTTAGGTCTAAAATAGGCACAATAAACTGTCGTGGTGACTTTTCTTAATGGGCGAATTTCAGCAACGAAGAATAATAACTTACCAATTTTGGACTTTTTCGCACTTGTTGGTGTAGT
Organism: Tricholauxania praeusta; assembly: GCA_949775025.1. Taxonomy (NCBI): domain Eukaryota; kingdom Metazoa; phylum Arthropoda; class Insecta; order Diptera; family Lauxaniidae; genus Tricholauxania; species Tricholauxania praeusta. Next base: position 16,973,458 of record OX459030.1, read on the forward strand.
TTTTGTTGGAGTGTCTTGCTTATCTTTAGCAACGTGCTTCGGAGTGACATAGCTTAGTGATAATTTAGAGTTTTTAGCAACAACTGGAGTTATATTCGCCGGTTTTGTTGTGATTGCGCATGCACTTGCCTCTACAACCATTGGCAATGATTTATTCAACAGTTTCTTGGTATTGACATTTACAATGGGTTTAGCTGTTGGTTGTGCATCTAATGATTTTCGTTTAAGAGGTGGTAAAGCTGCTAGTTCTTTTGGCTGCTGTTCTGTTGCACTTTCATAGCTAATAACAGGAACGATTGAGCCGTCCTTGTTAAAGCGGGTACGCGATTTTCTGGGTCCTTTGGGCAATTCAGACAGTGCATCTGATTCATCTGACTTATCACATTCGGAACATTGCCAACCGTAAAGCTTCGATTTTTTAGGATGGCGAGTTAAAGGTGGATTCAAGCAACCCAAGTGATAGTGAAGTTTACAAGTATCACACTTTGCCAACAAATGTTGATCAGTGCAACGTTTGCAGATACCACAATCAAAAGTTTGCACTCCCATTGTAGGGGTGGATGGTGCAGACGTAGTAATTATTGTAGCAGCTGCGCCGGTAGCAGTAGGAGAGCCCTTTGCATGTGTACTAAGTAGTCGTGTTGAATCGACTTTAGAGCCGGGTGGCCCCAAATGAGCAAGTGGAAAACCAACACCCATTTTAAGAGCAGCTGCAGTGGGCACCGAGATTGGGCGTGTTGGTGGTGTTGTAGTTTTTGCAGGCTCCACATTAGGACGTCCTATATTCGTTGGGTTTGGCAAGTTTTTATTGGGACACATTATAGTAATTTCTTTATGTAGTTGAGTTATGCTTTCCAAAAGAGATTCCTGCAAATAAAGTAAAGGAACATTTAATATTCGTTCTGAAGTCAAGACCTAAGGTGTTTCCTACCTGCTTGATTTTTTGCTCCTTATTCTTATCTAGCCTTGCATCGTATTCTTTGCGTAATGTATCTTGTTCTTTAGATAATGTGCCATTATTTTTCATCATTTCGGCAAGCTGTTCTTTCAGGTCTTTTGTACGTGATATGCGGTCCAAGTAATAACCAATAAACTCTACACTAAACGCAGGAGCAATATGCCATTTCTTACGAATATCGGTTAGAGCAGCAATTTGCGCCTCTTGCCTCTCCAAGGACTCGACATCCACTGACATAATCTCTGCTTTTGCAAGCAGGCGTTTGCAAGCCGATGCTGACGTTGTCAACAATCGAGACATTTTTTGCGTAGGCACCCACGGCTCTGATTTCATTAGCTTGTGGTTACTATATTTACGTTGGTATTTTAACAATTTTCTATGTATACGCATTTGTGCAGGACATGGATCATTCCGGCGTTGCAAAAATTTTTCAGATACTTTTTGTTGCATATTCAAACGGAAAGTATGAAAGTTGCGCTTCCGCTTCTTAATCAATTCCTTCTCCGAATGAACCTTGCAATGTGCGTAAAAAGGATCTGCTGCATCAGCCTCTTCGTGATGTGCTTCGGTCAAAAAACCTGCCGCCTGTGCACAGGTTACATGAAAATATGTCTTACACATGCCCGCATCACAACCAATGCAGACACCTGTGCGAGCAAAACGCGAATGTTCACAGAGTGAACAAACCTTTGCGCCCCATTTGCTGTATTGCATTTCAAATAATGTCACCGATGAGAGTTGATCCACTTCACCGAAAGCAACACCGGGAACATATAGTGCGCAAACCAAATGTACCCACTTGCCAACATCTGTCTCTTTATAGATGCCACCCTTATTAGGACATAGTTCGCACACCGGTTCTGAGACTCCAGCGCGACAGGCCTCACAAAACCATGGTTCAGTGGAGCACGTTGAATTCGTGCTGGAAATACTGACATTGTCGCTTACACCATAACAACCCTCATGTACTGAAACCCCACATCCATCGCATTCGATAATTTCATTTGAATCGTCACTGCGGTCACCCAAACAAACGCAGCAGATGGGCTTTGTTGGTACTTTGGGAGCAGCTGCCTTTGAAGTGTCTAATTTTTTTAAAATACTTTCAAGATCCGCCCCTCCATTTGTCTGTGGCTCCGCTTCCAGAAGATCTTTCAGTTCTGCCGCAGAGTTGCCAATAGCATTATTGTCCTCCTCCGACTCATCATTATCATCGTCGTCGTCGTCACTTTCATCGGATTTGCCACTTTCATCATCGCCCTTGGAGCCGTCGGAGAAGTCATCATCGCTTGCATTGTGGTCTTCAATGCGAAAATCGCTATCTGATGAACTTTCGCCCAAATCGAAATCAAGCAAAGCCTGTGTTGTCATTTTTGGCTGACGTGCACGTTTAAAGGGTGCCATAGCAATTTTTTTGGTAGTTTTTATTTAATTTAATTTTTCTTTCCATACAAAAATTGTAATTTTATCCCGAAAGTTTCGCATCCGGTGGATAATTTTACGTTGTCTATGGCGTTGTCTGTTTTCTGACAGTTGTCTTGCAGCTCTTGAGAATAAGGGCCTACACATACATACATACATAAAATAGTTGCGCGACTATTGAGTCAATCAAACAGCAAGTCGTCCTTGAGTCAACGTTTATACTAGGAAATTCTGTGAAAGAAATTCTTATCTATTCTCTTATGTGATTTTTGTTTTTCGTTTGCGACGAACGACAAACGCTGTACCTCGATCCTTTCGTTTTTCCCCTCTTTCCAATAAACTAGAAGAATTTGTGGAAAGTGTTTCTGTGTGTAAGCGCTGAATAACGAAATCTGAATGTCAGCGTTTACACGAGGAAACTTTTTCGGCAAAGTTTCCTTGTTTGTCGGCAAGAGGGGAAAACAAAAGGGACGAGGTAAAAAACTTGTCATATGTCGCAAATGCAACACAAAAATCACAAAAGAGAATAGACAAGAATATGTCTCTCAAACTTTCCTCGTGTAAACGCCGACAATCAGTTGTGCGACTTAAAATTTTACACAAGGAAATATTTCATTCTTGAAAAGCGTCTTCATATGCAAGAGAGGAAATATTGTGCTAATCTCACAGTTGTGTGAATGAGAAGTGCGTCGGCGTAGTAGTTCGGCATTTTTACGTTAGAGTAATGAGTCCCTATCAAGTGAATAGGGATTTGTACGTTGGCGTTCAAATGTCAAAAATGCTTAACATTAAATTTAAGTGAAATAAATGTTGCAGATAGCATTTTGCTAAAATTTATTTTTCTAGCCATAAATAAATTTTAAAATAAGAAAATTAAGAGAAAACTTCTACTATTCTTCATTTTTCTTTTTAAATTTTAGACTATTTCGGAACAAACTATTTGTTTTTTTGTTTGTTTTGACAACTATGAATGACATTTGAACACCGACGTATGAGCGTGTAAGTGCCTGACAGCGAACTTGTAAGTCGGCGTTTAAGTCGATGCTATTCGGTGATAGCATAAAAGTAATTTTTCTATTTTTTTTTGCTATTGATGTTAGTTTGACAACTAAGAGCCATAATCAGAAACTAATAGTCAAAACAAAGTAAATATTTTTGCATATTGTGGCCACGCGTGTGAAAGAATACTTGTGCACTATATTGAAAAATTTTATTTAATAAAAATGAAGCAGAAGAAAAAACTTGGTAAGTTTTCAAACTCAATAGTATTATAATAAAGGCTAATAAAATTATATGTAGGAATCGGTCTTAGTCGCGAGGAGCGTCAGGTGATTGTGATTGGTGAAATCATTCAGGAGTTACTACAAGCGCACGACGATAAAAAGGATGTAAATTTAAATCGCATGAAGTCACGGCTTTCTTCAAAATATGGTCTGGAGAGCTCACCACGATTGGTTGACATAATTGCTGCAGTGCCACAAGATGCAAAGAAAATTCTGTTGCCCAAGTTGAGAGCAAAGCCCATACGTACCGCCAGTGGGGTAGGCTTTGTTTGCAAACAAAAGTAGAACTATAATTACCTAAATTTTTCCTGTAGATAGCGGTTGTTGCCGTCATGTGTAAACCACATCGCTGTCCGCACATAAATATGACTGGCAACATTTGTGTTTATTGTCCAGGTGGACCCGATAGTGATTTCGAGTATTCAACACAGAGTTACACTGGATATGAGCCAACTTCGATGCGTGCTATACGGGCGCGCTATAATCCATTTCTACAAACACGTCACCGTGTTGAACAGCTCAAACAGCTCGGTCATTCAGTTGATAAAGTGGAATTTATTGTAATGGGTGGTACATTCATGTGTTTGCCCGAAGAGTATCGTGACTATTTTATACGGAATTTACACGATGCATTGTCTGGACATACTAGCGCCAATGTAGCAGAAGCAGTACGCTACTCAGAGAAATCACGGACCAAATGTATTGGTATAACAATCGAGACACGTCCAGATTACTGTTTAAAACGGCATTTGTCTGATATGCTCTCATATGGTTGTACGCGTTTGGAAATCGGTGTGCAGTCAGTATATGAAGATGTGGCGCGTGACACAAATCGTGGTCATACGGTTAAAGCAGTTTGTGAGAGTTTTCAGCTAGGCAAAGATGCAGGCTATAAAATTGTAGCTCATATGATGCCTGATCTGCCAAATGTAGACTTTGAGCGTGATATTGAACAATTCATAGTGAGTTTTATTTAAATGAACTAGCGTTTGTAACCAATGAGTTTAATCTTAATTGCAGGAATATTTTGAGAATCCCGCTTTTCGTTCGGATGGATTGAAAATTTATCCTACACTTGTAATACGCGGCACTGGTCTGTACGAATTATGGAAGACCGGCCGCTACAAGTCTTATCCTCCATCAATGCTCGTAGACCTAGTGGCAAAAATATTGGCTTTGGTGCCACCATGGACACGTGTTTATCGTGTACAGCGTGATATCCCAATGCCACTTGTGAGGTGAGTTTAAGAGTACATATCAATATTCCTTTATAATTTTCACTGTATTAATGATTCTTTTAGCTCTGGGGTTGAACATGGCAACTTGCGTGAATTAGCCTTGGCACGTATGAAAGATTTGGGAACTGAGTGTCGTGATGTACGTACACGTGAAGTTGGCATTCAGGAAATACATAATAAAGTGCGTCCCTACGAAATTGAATTAATAAGACGTGATTATGTAGCAAATGGTGGCTGGGAAACATTCCTTTCCTATGAAGATCCAGAGCAGGATATACTTGTAGGCTTGCTACGTTTACGTAAATGTTCGCCAGAAACGTTCCGTCCCGAACTAAAAGGTGGGAAGTGCTCAATTGTTCGAGAATTACATGTTTATGGCTCGGTAGTGCCAGTAAATGCAAGGGATCCTACCAAATTTCAACATCAAGTAAGAATTATAAGATTCACTTTAGTTTTTAACTTATTTTGTACCTTGATTTTGCGTGAAGTTATGAGCTGGTAGAAATTATTCGACTTTTACTGTAAATCTGATACTTACAAATCTTTCGCTCAGAGATAAAACTCACAGTTCGTTCTTTACTCTGCTTGCGATTTGTTGATCGTTAACGATTTCTAACCAATATTCGCGGCAAGAGAGAAAGGCTAAACATTCCTTACCGTCGCCGAAGGTCGGACATGCAACTGTCAAAACTACATAAAGAAAAACAAATCTGTTCAACCGTTCACTATTTAGTCATCAATGCACTTGAAAAAAGTGGTCGCTATATAGAACATTCCATACATTTGCATTCTCATCAGTCGTACCAGCTCCCATATATTTTTGTCCATTATTTTATTTTAAGCAAATTAAAGATTTTGGGTTTAGTTTTCGTAGAGGCAATATATAATGTTCAGAGAATTCAGGGCTCAGTTACGGGTAGAGTTACGTTTCTAAGTAGAAAAGAAAACAAAACCCACTCAACTTTAAAAAAATTACATATGTACCATCCATATTTAATTTTTTTGTTGAAAATAAGCTTCAAAAAGACAAAAATTTCAGTGTTCATGTTTGTTTTATTATTGATCCTTAATTGAAAATATACATACAATTTTTTATTAGGTTTTTAAAAATTAAAGTGTAAATTACAAATTTACTGATTGGATATTTTGCTATGCTTAATTTTCAGGGCTTTGGTATGCTTCTGATGGAAGAAGCTGAACGCATTGCACGTGAGGAACATGGCAGCACCAAATTGGCAGTAATTTCAGGAGTGGGTACACGCAATTACTATCGCAAGATGGGCTATGAGCTTGATGGACCATATATGTCCAAAATGATAGAATAAGTGTTATTACGTCACAGAATATCGGTTTTGTTTTTTGATATTTTACATGTGTAAATAATGCTTTCTTACAATTTTTTTTTAAAACTACTATCAAAAACTATAAAACTATGGGATCATAATTTTCAAGGGATAACTAAATAGTTATTTAAAAATAATATTGCAAAAGCAATTCAAATAAAATGCAACTTAAAAAAATATATTGTGCATGCTTTAAAATAACAGATTTAAAAAAAAAATATTAAAATAAATAACATCACACTATTGCTTCTGCTGAACCAAATACAACAAAAATAATCCAACCTATTAAATTAATACCCGCCGCTGTGCTAAAAACCATCGGCCAACTCTGCGTTAATTCAAGTATATGGCCAGCTAAATAAACACCTAGAAAACCAGGGATAGCGCCGACAGTGTTCATAAGACCAAAAACACTACCAGAATGAGATGGCGCCAAATCTTGTGGATTTACGGTGACAGCATTATTGTGGAATCCTGTACCACCTAAAAAGAAAAAATAATTATTTTTATTACATCACAAATAAATATCTTAAATTACTAAATACACGTTACCCTCGTAAACACCATTTCGCTATGGCACTGTTTAAAGTGGCAACTCTTATAAGAGTTTAATGATATGATAAACCACTATTCAAAAATATTTGCAATATTTTTATGAATGATTCAATTTAAATATTAAATAAACTGCATTAGCGATAAACTGTACTTTTATTTATAGTTAGGGAGCCGGTGAATAATTTAGGTTATGATCTTATCGTCGTTGGTATTGATATGCAATGTAGTTCACATTTATGAGAATTAGAAAAACTAAGAGCAAAGTGAAGATAGCGCCTCTTTTATTTTTAAATAAATTTTGAAGTTGCAAAAACAAAAATTTAATTATTTGATAGCGTCTGTCTTCGATATATAGTGTTAAGGGCATAGTATAGATAACAGAAATATAAAAGGCAGACTTGCACATCGCCGCATTTTTAATAACAGCGATTGCAAATATGTTATTTAAAAACCTAACTCAGTAGATTGCCGAATAAAAAAAAAATTAACATCTGGGAGAATGTGAACTAAATAATACATCTAAACATGAAAATTTGAACATATAATTGCATTCTTTCATATACAGAATGTTCATCCCAGCATTTACGTCCATTTGGGCAGAATTGGGTGTGGTGATTTCAATGTGGTAATTTACTTAATACAATCGGCACAAAGATTTCTTGTATGAATTTCGTCCACTAACAAAACTTAAATTCCTGCAGCTTCAATGCATGAAGTTTTTTATGCGGAGCTTCCCTATAACATCGCATTGGTGAAAGAACTAATTCTTCTAAAAATTTTATTTAACTTACCAATAATTATAGTCATGCATATTAGCGCTGTATGAAAATCTGTTGTCCGACTCATTACAAATAATGCTAAATTTTGCGATGCAAAACAGCAGCTTTGTATCACTTTTCGCACCGCAGATGTGGACCAATCACGTGCTATCAGCTTTCCAGTTAAGTACCTTGCAAAAAAAGTACAAGGCGGTAATGCCAACCATGGGATCATATTGACCACCCAACCTTTGGCATGTGGAAAACCATCATGAAAATATGTTGGTAGCCAAGAAAGCAACACAAAAAAGCAATTCATTTCACAGGCATGTGTCAGTACGCATGCCCAAAATGAAAATCGTCTAAAATATCGAAGCCATGGTACAGCTTCAGCAGCTTTTGTGGTAGCACACAGCCGAGAAGGTACAGAAACATTTATAATGCGATTACGTTCACCTGCCATGGCATAGTAGCGTAAAATAAGGGCCCACGCTATACCCATAAATCCAATTACACGAAAAACATACGACCAGCCAAAATAGTCCAAAACAAAGGAGCCTAGTATACCGGTCAGTAAGGTGCCCATAGCTGAACCAGACGTTAGCAAACCAAAAAAGCTTGAGCGTTCACTAGAGCAGAGGTTCTACAAAAAAGAGTTTGGATAATTTCATTAGATTTAAGAAGTAAAAACGTATGTACAAAAAACTTACTTGACTAGTTAAGCTTATCATGCTAGGAAAATGCAATCCCTGAAATGCTCCATTCACTATCCTTATTGTCACTATAAATGGTATGGAATATGATTTAATGGAAGGTGCCCACCAAATTATGTTTGGCATTAGGAATGTCATTAAAGACCAGCCGACAGCAGCGAAAAGTATGACACGTTGACCACCAAAACGATCACTAAAATAACCGCCGAGGACCTACAAATTAAGGATTAGAATAGAAAAATAATATAATCTATGAACACGAAACTACAGAATAATTCGCGCGTACGATTCAAACAGCAAAATATTGTTATTAGGTTTATCGAAAAGAAGGAATAAAAATTTTGCTACCTGTGTTAACGTATATCCCCAGAAAAATGAACTCAAAACTGTGCCTGAATCGGTTTTACTCCATTTTTGTTCTGCTGCAACAGCAGGTACCAAAAGTGGCATGGTTGTGCGCGTTGAATACAACATGCAAGTACCAGTGATGAGAGTAATGAACCAAACACGTTTTTCTTGGCTATAAGTAAAAAAAAAAACATTTCAGGAATACATATTAATGCTTATATTGAATTTTAGCCACTTACCGAGTCCATATGCTTTGATTATCTACTAATTCACCGCGCAGCAGCGAATACTTTAACTTTTCGTCCATGCTCATTTTTGTTTTCGTGTTGGACCCCAGGCTTTTGATGCCAAATAAATGCGTTTTAGCCTGAGGTTTTTGCTGATTATTAATTTTGCTTTTTGATTTAAAATTTTTGTTTTTTTCTCCAATTTCCATTTATCACTTTTTATATCGTGGCATTTTTACCTGCACATTTAATACGCGTAAATAATTCCAAACAATTCGATTAAAGTTGATTTAAAGTTCTACTGCGAGTCGAAGCTTTGTTTATCATTCGGTCGAATAATTTATTATTATTACATTTTTAATAAATCAAATGTTTAATTCAACAAAAATTCGTAAAACTGCCACGGAATTTATTCCTGTCCTACAATGTCAGCTGTTTTTGACAGATTAGTTAAATTAGTTAAATGGACGTGTTTAATAAAACCAACAATATTGAATACAGCCCAGAAGGCGAATATTTCATGAAAGTTATATGGTGCAGATGCGACAGATTTATGTGACGTGCAATGTATTAATAGTGGTAGCTCCATATTTAAAAAGAATGTTGTTTTTTGCTTATTGATATAACATTTAATCATATCTTTTATTTTAAAAATGATGTAGCTCCAATAATTGCACTAAAATCCCATATTCGTTTATTGGTACATATTAATTATGGAAGTTATCTCAAAACTTAATTTCTGAATGTCAATGAACGACACATATTTCATGCTTTGATATAAGTTACTTCATAAGGCACTTCATAATATCGTCTTTTAATAGGTCAAATCTTGCCTATAAGTTTATTACAAAGTAAACGTAAAATTTAGATTTATAAAAGAAGACAAACGATATATCAATAAAAAAATAATAATCAATAAAAAAAACAATGGTGTAACAGTTACGAGATCATTTCCATCTGCGCGATTATCGGGGTAATCTCGTTTTAAAATGCGCTGTTACTCATACAAAGTTAAACTCGCAATTGCATTATTATAAATTAAATATAATCGAGCAAATATATTTACTCTCTTTGCTGCAAACAACATAGTTACTCTTTTTGCTTCGAGCTGCTCGGCAGCAAAACGATATCCTATCCGTCCCATTCCCACCTCAATTGTTTTCCATAATCTCAATGTTGACACATTTTGCTGCTGCTACCCCAATTGTGTTTTTAGCATTATATGTCTAAATGCAAATTGGAAATGTCATCAACCATTGACAAATGACAACTGTGATTTCTCTTTTTGACACTAGAGTTATTGGGTTATTCTTTTGTTTCCCAGTTAAGCTTTTCTTATAATTTCGTAGCCTCGATTCAGGAGATAGATTGCCACTGGTACAAATAATTTATTCCGTTATATGCTATTTTTTCCAGTTATACGTACTGTTACGTACAGTGTGTACTAGATCAGTACATATTAAGCATCTCTAGAGTATAATGAAAGAGTAATCGATACCCTTATCGGATGCCTATGTTAATGTAATGCAATTTGTAACCTAAAAAGTAATCGATGAAAGAAATTTTTCCATTACTCCAACGATTACCTGGAAGCGAACTTTTTGCTGGGATGCTGTTGATTGTATTTGTATAAAATTCATTGTTATTATTTCATTGAAAGTGTAAATTGTTTGCTTTTTACGGAGTCAAAATGGCAACTTGCATGCCGGAACAACAATTGGAGCAAAAAATGATTGATCAGTTAAGTGAGAGTGATGCAGAAATGGAGGAGATTGATGGATGCTTGGTGCAAACTGTCACTGCAGAAGAGTTCACTTTTCCAGTACGTACATAATATTTAATCTTTAATAAACAAATAATAACTCATTAACTCTATAGAATAGCACAACTTGTTGGGTATGCAATGGTTATTATGGACCAAATTTCGATGAACCACTCTGCGGCACCTGTCATTCTTTTCTATACACAACGCAACCGACAGAAGAAATGGAGACAACTATTTCCGACGATGAGGATTCAGGCAATGACGAACCGCCGTTTAAAGATAAACAAGAAGTCGACGATGACGATGATGTAGAAGACGTTGATGAAGTTGCAGCTGTCGATGAGATTGAGGATGATGATCCAGAAGCAGATATGGGTATGGTTGTAGAACGTGCTGAATTTAATGCACTTTTAGCTGTTGCGGCAGAAAATGAAAACGCACAAAATCATGCTGGTCCCGTGGCCATAGATGAGGATCAGCGTGTGCTGGAAAATGAGCATGGGCATGATATGGTTTTATTTTTGCCTATACAACGCCCTCGTCCAATGGCACCTCCGCCTTTGCCCCACTATGTTGAACTGCTAACTGAGGGACGTGCCAATTCAGCGGCTGCAGCCGTTAGCGTTGTAAATGATGGCCAAACAAATGATAATATTACAGCGTTACCCGTTGAAATAATGGTCATTATTTTTTCCTACTTGGATGATATGTCCATGTGGAAGGCAAGTGAAGTTTGTCGACAGTGGCGCAGCATTTTAGACCAAAATACTTCTCAGTTGATGTGGAAAAAGTATTTGAAAGAACGTTGGCCCCTATTTCAGTGCCTTGTAGACGTTCCCAATTGGTTTAAATTGTACAGTGCATTGATGTCATCTTGTTTTTGTCGTATCTGTCTGCTTCAGATGGCTTTCAAATCACCACCACGTGCACGTCAGAATGCTATTCGTATGAATTTTTTACGCAATGACTTTCGTCTTTTGAATAGCTACGCATCAGAGGGGATTGAAGCGATACCATTGGATAAACAAAATACATATTGGCAGGCCAGCATTTTGGGTCCCACCGGCAGTCCCTATGAAGGAGGAAAATTTTTCCTATACATATTCTTTCCAGATCGGTGAGTTTAAAAACCTACATATTATTATATATTTAGCAAGTGCAAAAATGTTTTGATAGGGACATGTAAACTCAATTTTTTGACAGCTTGCTTATTTTGTTGATGTTTAATTAAAATCGCAATCTTCCATCCACAAAGTTTTACAGATTTTACATAACAATCTTTTAATTTGCTTTCTTTCTTTCTGATAGTTATCCTATGATACCGCCAACTGTACGTTTTCTTACAAAAATATTGCACCCAAATGTTTCACGGCATGGCGATGTAGGCATTGATATTTTCCAGCATAACTGGTCATTGGCATTAAATGTATCAAAAGTCTTACTATCCGTGCAAAGTTTGCTAACAGATCCCTACACAGAGGTAAATTTTAAATAAAATATTTCAACAAATTTATCATAAAATACTTTTTTCTATATGAAGATTTGCATGGAACCAGAACTGGGCTACATGTACGAACACAATCGCGCACGCTTTGAGAATCTGGCACGTTCTTGGACTTGGAAATACGCAATGTTCGAGTTAATACCACCACATTAAAGCAAAAAAAAGTTATTCTTGCTTAAAACAGATTTTTAAGCAAAGCAAAGTATTTGACTGAAAGGAGTGTGTTTGAAAGCAGTTTATACCTGCTTGTATGTTTAAGTTATTGTTTAGTATTTTAATTATTTTTTAAATATTTATTTTAGTTGTGCCATTTTGGAATATCAATTTAATTAACCAGTTTTTAGAATGATCACTAAATTGAAGAAGAAAAAAAAAAAAAAAACAATTATAAGCGAAATTACAAACATACGTAAAGTAAACCATTAAATAATATATGCAAAATAAATGTATGTACTAAGCTAAAGCTATTAATCTATAATTAATCTTTTTGTGGCGCTGTCATAAAATCGTTGATTTTTTTTTAGTTTATTTTTAACTTTCGTATTGTTGAGTACAAAAATTTTATTTTAAAAGAATTAACATTAACTTTTTCTTTCCTTTTTCTACAAGCTAATGGATTTTCAATTTCAAATAAAAGTATAGTAAAAACAAATTTTGCAAAGTGGTACCTTCAAATAAAACTCGTACCACAATGTTGCATTTTGTTAAACGCTTCTTGTTTTTGAATTTACGCTGCTGGTATCCGTACCAGTTGTTTTTTTTTTGTGTATTTATAATTAATAAACTGTTGAATTTCGGCAGATAGTAGAAAATGCAAATTGAGTAAGTCCGGGAATTGTATGAACATTCTACTTTACTCACTTGTTCTCTTTCGTTTTCTCACAATGGCTTTTGTACTCTTAAAAGCAATGCTACCATTCTCTTTTGGAATTTTCCAAATAAAATTTTTTTTTACGCTGTTGCATGGTTTAATGGAAAAGTCCAATTAGTTGGGATAACATGTTCCTGATTATACTACTTGTGGCGCAAGCAGTTAATTCTTCTGTGTGAATATTCAAAAAAAGTTGTAGTATAGTTATTCTAAAAAGTAATTTGTGTAGTATAACAAAAAGCGTTTGTAACCCTAAAACATATAATAAATTAATGAAAAATATCAATAAATCACAATACAATTTTGTTGAAGCACAACGCTATTTGTGTAGGTGTTTTTGATTTTTTTTTCCATTGGACAAGTACGTAAAATTTCCCTTTAACTATTTTTTTTGTGTAAAATTTCTGAAACTTGTTGTTTTTGTTATCTTTAGAGTGAATTAGGATAAGCCATATTGTGTTATATTTTTTTTGTGTTGTGTATGGTGAACTTTTAATGCTCTTGAAAGGCAATTTCGTGTTTAGTATAATAGCAAGTAAAATATGCATTTAAAGTTTTGAGTGTATAGTGGTGGCTAGAAAAATATTATTCATAACTTTTAAAATTTTAAGCTTTCAAGTGTGGCGTATATTAATTCAATTTATTTGCGGAATAAAACGACGACATAAAAACATTTCACAACGAAAAGTGATAAAAAATTTAAATAAAATATTTGATAAATTATGGAAATTCGTTAAGAGCAGAAACTTGAAGGAATCAAGCAAAACTACCAGTTTCATTAAAATGATTCGCAGCGATTAGTGATCAAATATTGAATAATTTACATTGGTTCTTAAAACAAGCAATCATGGTAGATTGAAACCAAGCAATCATAGTAGATTGAAACCAGCTTATGTTTTTTTCGCAAAGATGCAGTCCTTCGAAGAATGAAGAAAAACTCAAAATTTAATAAAGAATAAAGTTTTTATCTGTATAAGTTTAATTTTCAAGTTGACAAAGTTTTTTTTTCAATAATTTTTTCCTTGAAATCGGGCGTTTAACATGAAAGAGGAACGTCTCTAAATTTCAAACCTTTAATGAAAAATATGAACATGTCCGTTGTTTCCTAATATTTTTGATAAAAAAAAAGAAAAATTTTAACATATAAAAGTGATGCACACTGATATTTGTTTTGTTTTTTGTAGTATTTTTTTAGTAAACTTTATTGCCTAGCTGCTTTCTATGTTTAGATTCACTTAAAGCTGGAAATAATACGTATTTTTAATACTGGCGCTTTGTTAAATGTATACTTTCGTTTTAAATTTAATAGGTTTTTTTGGTACTCATTTTGAAGTTACACATGTCGTATGCGTAATGTTAGTTATACTGCAATTAAGGTTATTCATACGTCATGTCACATCAAAATTTGAAATGTTTCGTAACACTTGCTTTTTTTTAGCATTTTTTGGAAAAATAGTGCTTCGTAAAATGCTTCAAGTAAATAACTTAAACATAATCTAAACAATAGGTATGTTCGACCGGAAAAAATAGTTAAGTACTTATAAAGTTCTACCACAAAAAGTGTTCCATCCGGAAAAAATGTGGTGGTTGAGAGGGAAAAAATGAGAACAAAAAGCAGTTGATTTTAATGATAGGTGTTAAACCTATAGCTCCTAATTAGCTTTATAAATGGTACTAAGGTTGAATATGGGCAATTTTTAATTTTCAGTATAATTGCAAAAAACCAAGGTGTCGCACGGGACAAAAACTTCTGTTTTCGTGGAAATGCCTATATAAAAGTGATGCACATCGATATTTGTTTTTTGTAGTATTTTTTTAGTGAACTTTATTGCATAGCTGCTTTCTATGTTTAGATTCATTTAGAGCTGGAAACAATGAATTACACCCGTTTGTTCATAGTTCCCCATATGTGAAACTGCAAGATCTGATGATATTGAAAGCTAACGTGCTGAACCGTTCCATCTAGTTCACGCACTTAGGAATTCTGCAATCAAGAAATGACTGCCTCTTTGTGTAGCGAAACACCTTTAAGCAGCTATAGCAATTCATGAAGCAAACAATTCCAAAGAAGTCCAATTAACGTTTGATCAATTACCACAAATCACAAGTTTATGCTGGATATATTTTTAAGTCTAAGTCTATTTTTCGAATGTGGACTATCAATAGTCAATTCTATGTTGAAAATGCCAACTATAATAATCATTAAAAAAAGTTTATAAGAATAAAAAAAAAATTCTTTTAGCGCCATGACCGTACATGCAACATGCAAAAGCTTTCGCTCACACGTTTTCGCTTAAGAGAGTGTAGTGTACACAAACTTAAAATTTGTATGCCAAATTGTTGTGGCTCCTCAAAATTTCCTAGCCTGGATGCCTGGAAAATTGAGCGTAAAAGAGCGTATGACCAGTGAGAAAAGAAAAAGCAGTCCTACTACAATACCGTGACGGTTACAGACTCTTTTAGATTTTTCACTGCTCACAATGAAACAGTTCGTGTTTGAATTTTCGCAACGAAACGTGCAGCGGAAACGACAACGAAATTTTTTAATAACAAAAATTTAAAAATCTTAAAGAAGCAAAAAATTCTCTAAGTGAATGTTTTTCAACTTTATTGAAAAAAAAGTGGGTGGAAAAAATTTTCAAAAAAAATTGTCATAGCTAAAAAAGTGAAAAAAGTATTATTCTGTGTAAGAAACAAAAAAAAAAAAAAACGATCACTTAGGAAATGCTCAAAAGTACAAAATATGTAACATTTTCACCTTTTCACCATACACACACACATACACACATCGACTTTGAATGTAAATGCATACACAGATGTACATACATACATACATACGTATGAATGTTGTATGTATTGCTTATGGCTGCTTCATTCAAGGATAATATTAATATTTTTTTCGCAGTTACTTTTCATCTTTTTTAATGCTTGTACTCACACAAATACGTAGACGAACACACGCACACTTATGTATGTATGGGAATTTTTAAGTGAACACTTTAAAGGTCCTTAAAATTTCCCTTTATTTGGAGAAGATAAGGAGTCGATTTTTGCTCTTAACGAAATAGCCTTAGAGAAATTTGAAATCTCTCTCTCTTTAGTTTTCCACAAGTTTGTACTGGAAATTTGAATTGAAAATAATAAAAAAGGATAATAAAAACTCATCAAAAAGAAATGAAAAAAAAGTTGATAAAAAATTTCAATTTAAAATCGTTTTATTGCAAAAAGGATAATCAAAGTTGTGCGATAAGAAATACATAACTTGGTGTGCAATTGTCCGTTGATGTGGGTGTTCGTAAAGAGTTGGAATTCAAAGAGAGAAAACGGAAAAATTAGCGCACTACTTTTAAGCCACCCACACTATGAGTTTTCCACGATTTTTCTATTTTTTTTTTCATGCTTCTACTGTAACACAACGTCATTTGTAATTTTATGAAAATAACAGAAAAAAAGCAAAACGAAAGGATATGTTTGAGTTGTGGTGATTTTACGTTTTTTTTTTCAATTTCTCGCCTCTCATTTTTTTCCATTTTTGAATTCTGCGTTGCTTGCTGCCTACTACCACAATATTACAGTAACAACATCATGCATAGGCACCTTTATTTTTATATCTTGAACGCAAATACCTGTAGATGTGTATGTTTGTGCGCAACACTTGTGTGTGTGTTGTTGTTGTTGCTGTTGCTACTATACTTGAGCGTATAAGGATTCTTTACCGAATGTATTCATTTTATATTATTTTAATATATGTAGGTACAATAGCGGCTGCTGCTGCAACAAAAAAATTAAATGTAGCTTTTTTTTTCGTTTATTTCATTTTGCATTTATCTTTAAATTGAATACATAAAAGTTAACATTTCATATATGTACACATGTATCTAGTTATGTAGCACATACTTCTATCATGAGCATAATATAAATATGTACAAGAAAGTTTTGTTTTTTTTTGCCAAACCTTACATTTTCATATGAGTTTGCTGTACAGATTTAAGGTTTTTTCTTAATTTTTTTTTTGAATAGGGGAGATTTTTTTTATATAAAATTTATATACATAGTATATACAAACATATGTGCGTATTTTAAATATTGGCGCTTTGTTAAATGTATACGACTTTCATTTTATATTTAGTAGGTTTTTTGGTACTCATTACTGATGTTGATTACATACAACACATGTCGTATGCGTAATGTTAGTTATATTGCAATTAAGGTTATTCATACGTCATGTTATATAAAAATTTGAAATGCTTCGTAACAGATGCTTTTTTTTGTGACATTTTTGGAAAAATAGTGCTTTGTAAAATGCTTCATGTAAATAACTTTAATATAATCTAAACAATAGGTATGTTCGTCCGGTAAAAATAGTTAAGTACTTATAAAGTTTTACCACAAAAAGTGTCCCATCCGGAAAAAATGTGTTGGTTAAGAGAGAAAAAATGAGAGTAGCTGATCACTTCTCCTCAAAAAAAAGTTTAATTTTTGCGCCCAGACAAATTTCTTGAGGGCTAAAACTTCCAGACTGTCTAAGTCACAGGCAACAAGACTGGAGACTCACTTTTGCCAAACGAGGGACAAAAATTGCCTGTCTTAATAGATAGTATTTGTCCAAAATTTTTCCAACAAAATATTTTTCAGCACTTAATTTTTTTCACTTCTTAAAAAGTTCAAGGTACAAGGTCTCATTTCCTTAAGAGTTTGCGGAATGTGAAAGTGAGGATTTTTTTAGCAAATAATTTTATATACTTTAAAAATATGTGTCATTCTTGAAATGCTAGAGTTTTCTGAAGTGAGGACTAAGAAAAAAAAGAAACAAATGGTCCATATAATAAAAAAAGAGAGGGGCTTCTAAAGTTAACTTATGCGAACAATCCGAAGATAATTTATCAAGCTATAAAAATCAGGCATATAACTTTAAAATCACTCATTCAGTTTTTGTGTTATATCCTACTTATCAATAGTATTCTCAAAAAAGGTTTCACTTGAATTGCGTTCAGAAGGTATTAACCAAATGGTGATGCAACTACGATGCAGGCTTTATCTCCTGAGCGCTGCCATTGATCACATAGTTAGTTTATTGAAATATGCGCCACTTTTTTTGAAACTTTTAATTTTTACCCCTTTTTGTCTTCGAGCCGAAATTGTGTTGATTTGACTATTCAGAGAAATTTTAGCTTTTACTCTCTTAAATATCGCGTTTTGAGTGTTTTAATTTTTTACCACAAAATCCGACTCGAACAGACCTACTTTGATGCCGTTGAAGACAATTTATTGTACTTTAAATTGTAACTTCTCAGCCAAATCTCACACTTAATACTCGATAGCGAGGCAATTTTTTACATAGGAAACGATTAATACACAGTTAGTAAAGCCATACCATATACATATTTACCAACTAATTTGTCAGAATATTCATTAATAGCATTCAACAGCGCTTTTAAAATATTTTATTATTTGAAATACGTATGAAACATTTCATTACATTTACTAAGAGTTTATTGGAAAACCACTGTAATATTAAAAATTTTAATAATTTATGTATGCTCTGTTCAATATGACTTTGAAAACAGACATTGTAGGTGTTATATTAAAAATGTAAATATTATGTGGTAATAAAACAACGCAAAACAACAATACCAACTTTAAGTGCAATCAGTTTTTAAGAAAAAAATATAAAAAAAATCTTTGACCTTTAAAAATAATTGCAAGCAATTGTTTTTGAATAAAATAAAACAAAAAGGAAAAAAAAAGTAAAATCCAGAACAATGAAGTGACCAAATAGAAAATAAAAATTATAATACTCATATACATATATGCATGTATTTAAAAAAAAAAATATTCTCAGTGTAACAAGTATTTTGAAAAAATACCTTAACGCATTTGAAACTCACGTGTGTTTATTGTTTTCTATTGTTTGCAAACTGCCTACAACTTACAACAATGGAACATTTTTTGTTCGGTGAATTATTTTCCTTTTTAAACGCATGAAATAACAGTTTTAATGAAAAGTGCAACAGCAAACCGTTTCATCTACAAGAATACCTGAAAAATAAAAAAGAAAATTCCTCTTTTTTTTTTCAAAAGAACGAGATATTATATGATAAGGTCATATATGTAAGCTGTTGGATTCTTAATTGCTACAGGTAAGAGATTATTAATAAAAAAATATGATGTAATGAATTTTACAAAAAAAATTACAAATATAACATTTAATCCATGATTGCAATACTCTATGGTTTCCAGTCGATTAGTGAACAGTGATCTAATTAATGATTACGTGAAAGAAATCCATTTTTGTCGTTTTTTTAACAACTTTCAACTTTGTAGCGCTATATCTGAAACTAATTATATGGGTAACAAAAAGTTAGCCCTCCTATCTGATAGAAAATTTCAGTAGAGTTGATAGGAAGAATAACATCCTAGCGGCTAATATGTTATAAACAACATCGATGAATAGTTATACTCATTGTAGACAGTAATGCTCACAACTCCAGCCACAACTGTAAGTTCTTTTTACAAAGGGATGGACGCTTTGTAGGCAGCTTGACTACATCTCTATATACAATGTGTAACAAACGATTGCCTCAAAACATCACTTACTATGTGTCTGCATAGTTTAGCGAGTTGCCTACATCTCCCCATACAAAGCACGCAGCCAACAGGCAAGACCCCTTACATCTCCATATACAAAGCAAGCAGCCAGCAAGCAGACTGCCTACAGCTCCATATACAATGCAGGCAGCCAGCAAGCAAATAAACAAATAAATAGACAAAATATTACAGCAACAATTTCATTTGTGAAACATACAACACAAAGGGTATAGCATGAAAAATCAGAGCACTTCATCGATTTGCCGGTGGGATATAAAAAAAACGGAAGATGTTATATCAAAAATATTTTGAGATTCATTTTCATAAAAAAAAAACAATTAAGTCATTTGAAGAATGACCGACATATATGCATAAATTATAAAAATTTATCAAAAAACTAACATTACAAAACTCATGTAACATTGTTTGGTTTGAAGACTTTCCCACTATAAAATCAATAAATTATAGCAGTTTTAAGTGTTTACACAATACTTATGGAAATACTTAAATATTACTCAAAATTAAAAATAATTTCCAAAATAAATATTTTTTTTTAGAACATAATTTCAAAATTGAAAACTTTGAACGTCATAAGCATACGAAATGTAAATAAAGTCTTAAATATTGGACGGCACTGCAGTAATATAATTATATCTTTATTTCGAAAAATAGAAAATATCGATTGGAATTCGTAAATAAATAAAAATTAATTTAAATATTTATATAAATAACCTCTAAAGTTTATTGACATTGGCGTCATTTTGATATGGGAAAAATTCTTCATTTGTGGCGTCATTGGTTCATGTGCCTACTACATACATACGCCATAGAACCATCAATTGATTTTACAAAAATAAATGCAACGATTTTATGCAAATATAAAATTTAAATATTTATTATGAAACAAAAAAAAAATAAAAATTTGTTTTAGCAAAACAGACAGCATGGGTTATTACGAGATGGTCAACATTACACATATGGTATGCGTTGGAAAAATGCAATGTAATTTGCGGCTTTCACTTGAAAATTTTAATTTGTTAGTAGTTGTTTTTTTTCAAATGATTTATTACTATCGAAATTTACAATTAATTATTTTATTACTTAATTTTTATATGACACTTTTATTTCTTGTAAGTTTTTAATTTTATTGCAATTCGTGCCGTTTTTGCTTAAATTTCCTGCAAACTTAAAAAATTAAATTTGTGTTGCCTTTATTCGTGCATTTGATGAAAAAAAAAAAGAATCCTTGTACTGCAAGAAAAAGCCTTGACTGTTTTATGCTGAGTGTGAACATTTAGTGTCAGTGTGCATTCATGTGGTGTGTGAACTTTAAGTTACTTCAGTGTGTGTGTGTAACTGTATGAGTAGTTTATGAGTATTTGCTGTTACATTTGTTTGGCCTACAGCCATTTCAGAACCAACACTTTCGAGAGTTTTTGTTTGTTACATACATAAGTTTTGCAAATACATATGCGAGAATTTGTAGGCAAGTATTTTCTACATATTATACGTATACTGATAGTCTGGGAGGTAGCGTTGCATTTTTCAAAGTCATTTCCAACCGCTTAATATTTTTTTAATGCTGATAACACTAGCTGACACTAAAAATGTACCATTGATAAGTGGTTCCTTTTTCATGTATTTTTTCCTGCTTAATTCGAAAATAAAGGTAAACATGTTTCTTATGGTACATTCTATGAGATATTGTGATTTTTTCATTTGTTCAAACTCTTTACACTTAAAAATTTATATACTATCTAGCTAGAAATAACCATTTTAATCGTTAAAATCGTGAAAAATATGTTAAGCTCAATGTTGTAGAGGAGATGAAAATACATAGATTTCCGTGTGTCAAGACCTGAGCCACTTTACATAGTCTTAAAAGTAATAATGACCATCTACATTTTCGAAAAACTACTATTTTTATTGAAAATTTTAAATTAATATTACTCGTTCGAATCTGCAAGCCGAGTTTTCCTATTTTTGCTCAACTTTATAGTACGGATATGAAATCGATGAGTTATTATCTCCCCTACAACTTTGATCAAAACATGTTTTTTTTACTTGTGGCTTACCTTCCGAGTTATTGGACAAACATTTTTTTGTCAGCCCCTCGCACTATGATTCTTATACTGACGTTTATCTTACTTAAACTATAAATTGCAAAAAAATTAAGCGTAAGGAAATGGCTTTGAAAAATGCAACGCTACCTCCCGAACTTATGAGTAATAGATAGTTTTTTAATAGTTTCAAGTCATGCAAATCAAAAAGTCGAACAATTAAGAGAAACTTGTTATGAAATATTTATATTTGTTTTTATTCTATCTAATACAGACAGACATTCAGTGCATTTTATAATGCATTTTAAATTAACTAAGTTTTCAAAAGTAAATAAATTTTGCCAAGTGGAGATGAATCTGGAGCTCTACGATTTTTGAAATTTTTGGAATTGGCTTTTGGTTTATTGCAGAATTTTTTTAGCTATCGAGATTGAATTTATGGTATAGTTTTTTTGTTGCTTTTGTTATAAGTGGCTCTTGCTGCCAAAATTTTGCCCATCTATGTAGTAAATAACATTTTGAGTTTAGTATTGGTCAAAATAAATATTTAAATTTTTGTGAGTTTTCATTTATCGTGTTATTAGTGGTATTCACACCAGTCTCGTTACTTTGATAAATCGTTAGTTGAAAATTCGGTAAAATTTTTTACTGTGAAGGCATCATTTTTGTTTTGTTTCGTTAACCTGACAATAACAGCTGATTTTGTGTTTTCAACCTGAAAAGCAAACCGAATTTTTAAATTTAAGGACGAAAATTCCTCACACAGACGCAAAATGCAATAGAATTTTTGAAATTTTTTTGCTTTTTGCAGAACTTTTTTTTTTGACAACTTACTAACATAATACTACTAGGCATTCCACCTAATTACTCGTTAGTCCGATGGTTCCATAATTTTACAAAAACAAAATTCACATAAAAAAGTAACGAATAACGACTAACGAGTTAACGAAGTCAGTGTAAATGACACTAATGTATATCAAAATTCACAAAAAAAAAAAAAACAAAAACTCTAGGTTAGGAGGGTATCATCGTTTAGTAAACGAATTTTCATTCAAACTTCAATGCTGGTCCATTGTGTTCCCTACTTAGTGGTAATTTATAAATTTTATTTTTATACACTGGAACACCGATTCGCGTCGATCCTATTTGCTTCGTTTCGATTCGTGTCATTACATAGGATTCGATTTTTTCACTGAAAATCGCACTTTTAAATTTCCGTGTAAAAAGGGGAATTCCTATTTCTGTGCAAGTTAAGTTATTCCTAGCATAGTTGCGTGTTAGGAAATAAGAATTTAGTTCTCAATAGGAAGTGCTTGAGGATAACTTAAGAAAAAAAAAGTGTTTCGATTTGCATCGTTTCGGTTTGCGTCGCATATCTCTGCTCCTTATTAACGACGCAAATTGGGGCTCTAGTGATTACAACTTTGTGTAGTAGTAAAATCGCTGTGTGCAACCGCTATAATGTGCTTGTTCAAATGAACACTGCCGTTGATATAAACCAGGTGGCAACGTACGTAAGACGAAACAGCTGATATTTTTGCTTACATTGTAGCTGTCATTTTTAATTTAGTGAGTGATTTTGTTTAATTATTTATTGTTGAATTTTCAATTTTGTGTTATTTTTAGATATTTTTTTGTTGAATCACTAAAAAAAAATTTAAAAAGCAATTTACACCTAATTAATATGTCACTTTCCGGTGTTTTTTCGTATCACTGACGCTAGCACACGTAAGTAGCATTCAAGATAGTTACAATTCCTTGAGAGTTTTCGATGTCCAAAGTGGCTTACGTTTAAAGACAACTTAAAATGCGCTTTTTACCCTTCACTTTCACTTACTTTATCTTTCTACTTTCATTATACGTAAGTTTTTTGACACCGAAAAGTATTTTATATATAGCAAAATATACTGGCTCATCTTCTACCACCTAAAGGTATGCAATGAAAAAATTTAAAGTAACTAGTGTTCAAGAAAGTGAAGGCAAGCAAAAAACACCTTGCATATTTGTAGGCACATTGAGCCATTTAAGTATTTGTCTTAGTGAGTTTTTAGCAAAATAAGTGATTTTAATGTTATTTATTTAATTTTGTTGACTTGTTAAAATAGACACATGGGTATTTCAAAACAAGCTGAGTACATACTCGTATGCTATGAGTATATCACTTTTGCAAAAACTCTAAAATCTTTGTAAGGTAAACAATTTCGAGAAAAGTTGATTTATAAATAACTTTCAGCATATGTGATGGCAAAAGTTTTTACGAGCAATAACAAATTTCAAAGTTTTACATTAACGAATCTTAGTTGAAGTGAAGAACCTTGTAAGCAAATTGATGACTGTTCTAATGAAGATACATTTTTGTTTAAGTAGTTAAAATTTATAAAAATAATTTTGCTTCTACGCAGCTAGATTTTTCTTTTATTCGTAGCAAAGTTAATTACTGGTTTCACACAAAATCTTTTACCAAAACTACATTAGAATTTTTTCGTTGTTTTCATAGCAAAAACCTCCCAATAATCTAAAATTGTCTTCACAGAAAATTTTTTGAGTTCTTGGCTTTTAAATTTTTGGCCAATTTTCTTTACGAAAAAAAAAAATATGTAATTCTAAAATTGAAATGGAAAATTGATGTATTATTTTTTGTGCGATTTTGTCAGGCAGCAATTTAATTGACTGGTTTGATTGGTCTTTATAAACATAAATTAAATATAATTTTAAGTGTTTCATGCAAATATTTTCCCTAAAAAATTGTTTAAAAAACGCCTCACAAGCACATGTCTGCTGTCTATTATGTGCTATGCAGTTGCTAATGCCACTACTGATGTTTGTGACAACCACTCTTACTGACCTTACTACAAAATTTCAAAAAATTATTTATCTGCATATTGTGCCTAATAAAAAGAACATTTATATGTTTCTACAAAGAATCCTTGAGTAGATGTTTGTCATTAGGCCATTTTTTGGTAACTTGCATCTCTCTCACATTTACGCATATCACCACCCCGCACAGTGTTAGATTTTGGCAAATGTATGGAAAAAATTTTGTCTCGTGGCCAATTTACAGTGAAAGTTAATGTTGATCGCCAAACTTAGAATATGTGAATTGCTTAATTATATTGATTTATAACTTCATATGGAGCTATATACATAATTTTTTTTTTGAGAGATTATGCTCTGCCAAATTATGAAATAATTACGAGTACATAAAATCGAAAGTCCCAGCTGCAAATATGTTACACACAATATCGATGAATAGTTATACTCATTGTAGGCGGTAATGCTCCCAACTCCAGCCACAACTGTAAGTTCTTTTTACAAAGGGATGGCCGCTTTGTAGGCAGCTTGCCTACATCTCTATATACAATGTGTAACAAAAGAAAGGCAGATTGCCTTAAAACATCGCTTACTAAGTGTCTGTATAGTTTAGCGAATTGCCTACATCTCCACATACAAAGCATGCAACCAACAGGCAAGACACCTTACATCTCCATATACAAAGCAGGCAGCCAGCAAGCAAATAAACAAAATATCACAATAAAAATTTTACTTGTGAAACATACAACACAAAGGGTATAGCTTTTCATACATGAAAAATCAGAGTACTTCTTCAATTTGCCGCTGGGGTTTAATATTTTTAGAGTCAGTTTTATTTTCTAAGACTTTGAAGCATAACCTTTGAGATTGACCTTGAATAAAATGACTTGAAAAAAAAAGTTTCAATTCAGGTTTAGAATTTAAGGATATAGGCGAATAAATATCAGTCAATCACTTGTTTCGAGTTACAAAATAAGACGAATAGCTCTAGCTCTCTTAGCATAGCGTTCTATAGTTTTAGCTTGTATGGATGATGCCACGACTTCTTATCAAAATGTACCTCCTGTAGTCTATACCATTCCAAGTATTTTAGTGAAATTTGGTTGCCACGCCTTGTATCAGCCTAGTGCATGTTTGAATCATTCCTTGTAGTTGGGCGAAGTTTGTTGGCATATCCCCATAACATAACATTCTTAGTATTTACTTAAGTCAATGCTCCAGTAAGCGTGCAATATGATTCTCTTTATGCTTGCATGTGTGAACTTTATTTTTATACGTATGTGTATGTAATACACAAACAATAATTGTTTCTTGTATATTAATAATAACGATGAAACTCTAAATGCATTATCATGTAAGGCGGCACACATACAAGGGCTACTCGCAACAGCAGCAGCATAAATAATAGCTGTCAAAAGAAAACATATGGAACAAGATTTACTCCAAGGATATACACAACAAAAGGCAGCGAAGCAAAGAAAAGAGAGAGAGAAAAAAAAACAAATAAATAAAATTCAATGCATACTTTGTGGCGCACAAAACCTCGACACCAAAACGAATGATGGTCACAACATGATATGACATTTTTTTATAATTAATTAATGAGTGCTAAAATGAATCAATTGACATATGTTGCATATAAATTAATTCCTTTTTTTTTTGACCTTCGATATGAGCACTTTTTGCAAATGCAAAAGTGAGACGATGATTTTTATTTTGGCTCTATAGAATTTTCAATTACCAAATGTGCACACTCTAACAATTGAATTTTAATTGCTCTTCCTCTCCTCTCAATGCATAAGAAAATAATAAAAAAAAAAATAAAAAAAGAAAAACCGAAAACGAAAGCTGTCAAAAATTGCTTTATATATGTAGTATATGCCTAAGGGTATAAATTTCGACTGCGCATAAACGTCAAACATTTGCAACGCTAGGGGGAACAATAAAAAACCGAAGCTTTGCGGTTTAACATGGCAGCAATTAGCAGCTGACAGTCAGTTGTTTTTCCATTGTTTTGTTTTTGTTTTTGTATTTTGTATACTTGTTTTGTTTTTGTTAATGGCCTTTAAATTGCAAATGTGCCCCTGAGTACTTTAGGTCATACTTATGTTAAAAAAGAGTCGAGCCAACCATTAACGAAATGAAAAAAATACGAAGAATTTAGCAACAATTTAAACTTTAAGTAATTAGTAATTTCAATTAGCTGCCAGCGTCACAGGAATGAAATTGCATTAATATTTAAAAACAAGAATATTGTGAAAAATTTAATTGTATTTTGAGACCAAGTGTCTAAAGAATAAAACTAAACAAATTTAATCGAAATTGGTCCAGTAGCTTTTCAGTTATTAGCGAACATCGAAAACGGCTATCATTTTATTTATATAGATATTGTACTTCGAGAAAATTGGCTTGTCTAAAACATCGGATGTTGCGGGCTATTGGCCGTTTTCATAATGTTCGGTTGCAGCTTAACCGCGACTTTCACCGTAACGATTAAGTTTAATCGAACATTTTGAAAACTTCCCTTAGAGTACTAACCAGCTAAGGCTATTTTCTCTATTATGCATCTTATTTAGGTAGAGCGCTTACAGAACATTTAATGATCAAATTCAGGTGCCAAGAGGTTAAAGCTCAGTTGATTTTTATAACCCTTGAAGGGATATAGATATGTATATCATATATGTGCTTATCAGTAACTGATTCAGCGCTTGATCATGAGTTAAGGGCGAGATAACTTCGAACTAAAAAGTGAATCTTCATTAAATTGAGTAACAGTCCAGTCCTTTGGGTTTGACGCGAAAACCACACATAAACTCATCACTTACACGTATTATACCGCTAAGAAACGGAAATATTTCACTATTCGTACTTAAAGCAATCTCTTATTTATAAGAAACTATTTCCATATGTTGCACACTCCATTTCTTTTTAATACTTGGTGTAATTCGTGTGTATTCCAAGTGTATTCGTCTTATCTGCTTAAAGAACGTTTATGCAAACATACCTCCCAGTTGCTTTTGAAATGTATGTGAAGTCTTTCAATTTGTATGCCTGAAAGGTTAGTCTAATTATATTTGAGTTTATACCGCAGTCTTTGAGGATGATTCACCAATATTTTAAAGTGAACTCAACGATGTCTAAGTTTTCAAAAATTTTAATTAAAAAGTCACTTAAAATTCACATGATTTCAAAAAGTAGTGACATCAATTCTCCACCAAGAATTTGTGCTTTAATTATTTAATTTACTTCAATATATCTATATAAATAAAATTATAGCTGCATATTGATGTTCGCGCATCACGAAAAAACTACCGGATGGCTTGTCCTCAATCTCCAATAAAAACTATCACGATATTCCTATTTAATATCAAATTATTAAAGTTCTAATATTGCATAAACATAAAATTGCGCAAACAGAAACAAGCATGCAAGCCTAACAAACCGTTTAGTGACAAGTTACTGTGTTTTTGTGTGTGCATTTTGTTTTTGTTTTTCCCTTGGTATAATTATTTAAAGTGAATTCATTAGAGAGAGCGTGAGAGTAAGTCAAAACGAAACTCAATAAAATAAAAAATTTGCAAATGAGAGAGCAAATTTTCTAATGACTTCACCCTCATGTTTTTTTTTTAATGAGAATACGGGTTTATTTTGAAGAAATCAAAACACAGAAATACAGAAGAAAAGTGCTGTGCAAAAATAAAAATTATTGAAAATATATAATATGGATTAAGGATTCAAATTTTAAATATGAGAGCCTTTGAAACGCGTACAAAGTTGCGGTCACTAATAAAGATTTTCAACGTAACCTTTCATACACTTATTTTTATTGAATTTCAAAAATTTTCTTTGCATTTATTGGAATACCCTATACAAGCCCTTCAAATTATGGTAATAATGTACCTAAAAATATCATAAAATCTTTTTTTTTTTATAAACCAAAACACACAACACTTCCACAAAACATTGACAAGCCATATAGAATTCAAATTGAGGTTCCAATTGCAACTAACTATGCAATTTGTGTGTAACTTTAAAAATGCAAAATATTTATTTGCAAAATTTTGTACAAATAAACATTCAAACTCACATATATACATACATGCATACATACATACGTATACCTATTTGTGGCTGTGTATAATATGATGAGTTTCATTCAACGGAAATAAACCAAACTCAAATTGATTTGGGAAACGACTGTTTGTAACAATTAAATGAAAACGTTCAATGGGGAATAGCAAAGTCGGAATCTACTTGTGATTGTTGTTGTTGTTATTATTATGCCAGTAAATTTTAGATGATGAGTCAATTTTTATAAATAAACTTTTGGAAGTGCTTTGGGATGTTATAATTGCAAAGAGATGGATGGATGATGTTGTAGCGAAACTATAGTTACCGCAGTAAAACTTATTTGATATTCGCAACAGCTTCAAGTTTTCAAGATCGATGACTGATTTAGGATATCATTTATAAGACAAAACTTTCTCAGAATTTTGACTAAAGGCTTAGTCAAACTATTTATTTATCTTGAATAGTGTAACTGAAGAGAAAAAAAGATATTAATATAATTCAAAACGGATTTTGAAGAGGAGAGTTGTACTTTCACATGCCGCAACGAGTTTTGATGAGAAAAATTTATTCGCGATATAATATACTCCCAAATATACCAAAACCCTAATTTTTCGATTAGGATACCTCAAAAACCTGATATTATGGAGCCAGTCTGAGGTTGGAATCGGATTAGCCACATCAAAAACATATATGTAGTAGATATAATGGGTGATTTTTTGCTATTTGTTTTTTCAGTGTAAAGTTTTTGACACTTCACGCATGATTCGTAACATATTTTAATGCCAAAAATAATCAATAAGGTTTGCCATTTCACTACAAATAGACCAAAAAATGAAAAGCTCTTGCAAATTATTAAATTTTACTATCAAAATTCGTGGTCTGTGAGAATTTTTATCGCAAAATTTTCTTCAGCGACGAAGCTCATTTTTTGGCTCAATGGGTACGTCAACAAATAGAATCGGCAAATTTGGTCTGAAGAGCAGCCAATTCACTCTGAAAATGGACTGTTTGGTGCGGTTTGTGAGCCGTACTTTTTCAAAAATAATGGAAATCGCAACATTACAGTGAATAGAGCAAGGTCCCGTGCGATGATTACCGACAAATTGGAAGAATTGGACTTGGTTGACGTGTGCTTTGAACAAGATGGTGCCAAAAACCACACGGCACGCGATACCATTGACCTATTGAGAGGCGAGTTTGGTGAGCAATTATTCTCACGTTTTGGAGCAGTCCATTGGCCACCAAGATCATGCGATTTGACACCACTAGACTATTTTTTGTGGAGCTACGTGAAGTATCTGGTGTACAGGGACAAACTTGCCACATTTTCAGTCCTGGATGACAACATTCCAAAATGCTGGAAAAAGTATGCCAAAATTGGAGCTTACGGATAGACCACTTCAGGCGTAACCATGGGCAACATTTACATGAAATAATCTTTAAAAAATAAATGGCAGAAATTGATGTATCGCTCCAAATAAATATTTCATTCACTATTGCAAATTTTTTGTTCTATTTTTAATTTTCAAAAACCAAACACTTAAAAAATCACCCGTTATGACTTTTTCATCATTTTCTGATACCTTTCTTCTTTTTCAAAAATATTTTCCACTTTCTTATCATTCTTCATCGCAACTAGAGGGAAACTCAAAACAGAACTGTGTGATTTTAAAAAAAAAAAACAACCGTAATCAACGATCCATAATGCATAAAAATGATACACAATTGTTTTCGTGATTGTAAAAAAAAAAAATTAATTTTTATTACATCATTTAAAAATATTTCATTCGAAATAAAAACCATTTTTAGTTTTGTTACTTACAGTAAAACGCCCCCCTCCCCTCCCCCAATCCATTTAATATTTTATTGCTCATTTAACTGCTTCCATAAAATATCGATTTATTCTCCGTTCATCATGAAAGCGCTACCTCTCTGTATGTTACTTTTGAACTGACATTCGAAGCACTCTGTATTTGCTTTGTATTTTTTCGCAAGCTTCCTTTATTCATTTTTGGCTCCTTCATTTACTACCTTTTGTTATTGACCGTAGTTTTTTATTTTTATTTTTTGTTACATGCGTTCAGCTTTCAGACGTGCTTTGCAAATAATTGAAAAGAAACGAAAAAATTGAAACTTCTGTAAATATTAGGGTTTGAAATTTGTGCTCTCACTTATGTTAAAAAAATTTGCGGAGGGGGCGTTGGGGGTATAAAAATTACAACATACTAACTTTTATATAAAAAAGCGAATGAATAAAATGAAAAATTTCACTTCTGTTCAAGGTGAGTCTGGTTTCAAAGCAGTGTATGGTTGCAAGGATTTGAAACAGCAAGGACAGACAATAAGTGAGCTGTCGAATGAAATGACAGCAAGTAAATTGTAGATTGAAATTATGCTCTTTCAAGAATAACAAGTTGCATTCGAATTTTGTAAGACTATTCTGTAATCTGACTTTTTTTTTTTAATTTCGAATAATTCTTTTTTTAAATCGATTGAAATCAAACTTTTAAATCAAACAGTTTTAACATATGAAAATTTTTTGCAACGTAAGGCCAATATAGTAGATCTACTATAATAGGAGCGCATTTTGCGACAAAGTGAACATGGCTTCATCAAAGTCCCAAAGTGTTGGCAAAACTCAACGGTATGGTGAAACAATGAGATATAGGTTCAAAATGTTGAAGTTTCTGCAATAATAAGTGCTTTCAGATATGAAGACAAGAACATGTTCTCTCTTCGACAAGTTCGAAAATATTTTTGGGTACAGGTAGCTCACACCAAACACTTCCAGGACACTGAAGAAAGCAGTTCATTATGCTTGAGGTTGTTAAAGAAAGTGCAGCGTTAAACGAACCACACAGTTTACAACAGCGATGGGTATAATACGAAAAATGAGCCAATTGTGGCTCTTTACAATAAACACGTGGACTCACCACTGCTGCGCACATTTTTATCGCGGTTTTTTTGTATAAGACAGAAAAAGACAAAAGACAAAAAAAAAACCGAAGCGAGCGAGCAAGAAAACAACAATACGCGCATTGAGGACAATTTTTCTCGTTTCGTTTGATAAATGTGTGTACTTTTATTTCCACACTCATGTTGTTCTTGGAATTGGTTTTTGGCTTATTGCTGAAATTTCGTTTTGCTATCGAGATCAAAGTTATGGTGGGGTGTTTTCTGTTGTTTTAATTTTTGTATTTTTTTTTTTTTTGCATTTGTTATAAGTAACTCTTGCTTTCAAAATTTTGCCCTGCCGCAAAATTATTTACTCATACATTGCACTCGCGAAAGAGCTTTAGATGCATTCCAGTTTAGTTGAAATTATAAAAGAAAAATTACAAATGTCCCAGCGGAAAATCGATGAAATAGATACTCTGATTTTTCATGTATGAAAAGCTATACCCTTTGTGTTGTATGTTTCACAAATGAAACTGTTACTGTGATTTATTTATTTATTTGCTTGCTGGCAGCCTGTTTTGTATATGGAGATGTAGACAGTTTGCTTGCTAGCTCCCTGCTTTGTATATGAAGCTGTAGGCAGCCTGCTTACTTTGTATATGGAGATGTAAGGGGTCTTGCCTCTTGGCTGCTTGCTTTGTATGTGGAGATGTAGGCAACTTGCTAAACTATACAAACACTTAGTAAGCGATGTTTTAAGGCAATCTGCCTTTCCCTTGCTACACATTGTAAATAGAGATGTAGGCAAGCTGCCTACTAAATATGAGACATTTTTTTATTAGTTTTTCGTTCCTCAATTAAGTATTTATTTGAAAAACAAAACTTTTATATTGATTACAAATCAATCACCGCATCCTCTATAAATGTGAAACAAAGTGCTGGGAAAGAAGTATTTTTCATATCCTTTAACTTTGTCAAAACTGAATCAAATTAAATTTCTTAAAACTACCTCCATTTCCAAACTTTTCATTTAGTTTTCATTTTCAATTTTCAAAATAAATAAAAAAAATAAAATTTAAAAAATGAAGTTCCTACTCTCATTAGTTTTAATATTCTCACTATTGGCGCCTGTTTTTGCGGGTCCGGCAATTGAACATCTTTACATAGCAAGTA
Source organism: Tricholauxania praeusta (assembly GCA_949775025.1). NCBI lineage: Eukaryota > Metazoa > Arthropoda > Insecta > Diptera > Lauxaniidae > Tricholauxania > Tricholauxania praeusta. The sequence goes on from OX459030.1 coordinate 17,006,044, forward strand.
CGTACGTACTCAGAAAGCATAAAATGAATATAATCACCTGTATATTTTATAGGCAATCCCATTGGGTGCCATCTATCAGCAGATCTTATTCGATTACCAGCCAAACAAATTCAGAATTCCCTTAAAGATTGTGGACGTATTTTATGTGATAACAATGGAATGGTTACGTAATGCGTTGATTTGTTTTAATATTTTATATAATGAATATTTTAACTAAGCATTATATTTCATTAACACTTGCAGTCCGAAAATGCCAAGCACCCTAGAATGCAACTATATTGAACTCAAAGATAAGTCAGCTAACTATGTGCGTCTTTAATCGATTGCATTGGACAGAAGACTATCAGTGATAACGTAATAGAAAAAAATACTGAATTTTGTTATGTTTGAAAAATAATTTGTGAATATTAGAGCTCTATGATCGATAGCCACACAACAAATCTGTTTACTTCTGATTGACAATATTCAAAATACAATAATACAAAGTGAAAAAGTCAATTGTTATTTGTTCGGAAATGTTGGCTTGCACATAAATCCTAACGAATTTGTTTATAACATCAATTTTTAAAATTTTAAAAAAGATGTTCCTATAGAGGTCTGCATGGGTGCACTCGAAACGACTATCAAGCCACTCGTCACGTTGCGAGTGCATCGAGCTTTTTTGCACAAAAACCACAAATCAAAACACCAAACAGGAAATGTGAGTGCTGCACTTGCAAATAAATCGCAAATGAAAAGTTCAAGCACTCGAAGTTTATTGCCTTCGGAAGCTTGTGTGATGATCGTTTCGAATGCACTCATGCAAACCTCTAGTTCATTTTTCCTCCATTTGAACACCGTGGATTGACATAAGTTTCATTTGGTCCGAAATCAAGCACCCTTCTATGTTGAATTTTGTTTTTACTTTTCGAATTAAAAAAAATATTCCTCCCCCCGGATTTGTGCCAATTGAAAAAAAATCCACCTCACGAAATGCTTGTATATACATACATAGTTGCTACAGAAATCGAAAGCCAGCCTTGTAAGTCAGTTGAAGAATACTGCGCTTACAACCTAGAGATCCCCGGGTCCGATTCCCTATTCTAGTAATACACTTTCTATATTTACTTTCTTTCGAATTATTTTCTTCTCCTCTCGTTTATCATTTGTTAGAACTCTTGTCTTGGACGCTGAGACCACGGGTTCAAATCTGAAGCATTTTTTTTTATTGAAATTTATGACGATTTATTTTCCCCAGTCAGTTTGGCTACAGTAAATTGATTCCAATCAAAGCAAAATGGGGTAGTTAAACCAAAGATCGTCTTGTAAGAAATTTTTATGAAATAAGTGCATGAAAATTTGCTTACGAAACTTATTCCAACTGGGATATGTACATTCAGCTACTTTCTACGAGTATATGTACATTTTCCGTATATTCTGAACGAAGATTTACGCCATTCAACAAAAATTTATGTCTTAATTGCCATTGAGGTGTTCAAAATGTTGATCTACAAAACTTGCCACTTAATTGTATTACTAGAACAAAATGGGAGTATACATGTCATGCATACTGCCCCCAAAATTTTGCAAAGCAAATTTTCCCATCTTCCATTCGCAAGCACAGTATTTTACGATGTCTTGGCCAAATTTATTGTTTGTTGCCAACAAGAAAACCCAACAACACAATGGAGAAAAGTAGAATAAGTTCAAAATAAAATGTAATAAAGTAGGTAGTTAGTTCGAAATAAATTTTCGTACACCTACTCAAGGTCGGACAAGCAGCCCATCAACCGAGTTCAGTTCAACAGTATTGCCACGCGGCCAGACACCTACTAAATTTCCAAAGAAAGCAATAAAATAAAAAATAATGGCACAAAAAGTTTTGTTTTGCCTTTGAGTATAAAAATCTACAAGTTGCTAATTTAATCACTAGTAAAAAAACACATAAACACGCGCATATTCAAGTCCAAACATGTACGTTAGAGTGATACAAAAAATCAACAGAGTTCCGATTGTCTTATCGCCTGGCGAAAAAACGAAAGAGAATTTTTGTGCCAGTCTAAAGCACGTAGTATTAGCCCGTTTGTCATGTAGCCGAGGTGATTATTTCGAGCGCAGCCCATGAACTTCTGCCCACTTTGTAGCTACTAACCAAAGCGTTTGAATAAGATGGTAAAGTTTTCACAGATTCATTATGAAGGCAGAATAGAAATATTATTATTTAATCTTCGCGGAGATGAAACTATCTGAAACTAATCTGAAAATTATTATTCTCCACTTGACTTGAAATTGGATGACCAACCTGACAACGTTAACCGATTTTCACTTCTAATCAGTGTCGGACTACGGAGTATTACAGTAGCTCCGAGCCCGAGCTCAAGCGGACGGTACTCCATCATATATTTTGGTAACAGAAAATAACGACCTTTTTTTTTTTTTGGTCGCGTCGTTAATATATATCACAAAAACCTGCTATGGCACCTTGACACAGCCGATTTTAATGCGATGCTTTCCTGATTTTTGATAAAAAATCTATCTATCTTATGAATGACCGCTTTTTGTTGGTTAACAATGTATTTTTTTAAATTTTTTTTTACACGAAAAGGGGCACATAGGCCATGGGCATTGAAACACATAACTGTCAAATTTTATTTAAAAGTGCCTAAAGATATGCAACATAAAGATGGTTTTCAATTGATTCGTGTAGTACTCTTCTAAAAGTGTTATACAGTAAAACCTCTGTATGTCGAACTTGAAGGGAGACGCCGAAAAATTCGACTTATGGAGGACTTCGACTTAAGCGAATTTTGTCTGGAAATGTTTAACTTGTAGAGGTTAAGATTTATTCCAACTAATTTTGAGTAAGAGGAGTGAAAGAAATAAAAATCTTAGTTATAGAGGCATTAAACATTGGACCAAACTATTTTTGATAATTTTTCAATCGACAACAATAAAGTAACTTCGCTAAAGTTCAAATGAATCACGTGTTATCGTCAGTCATAAATTCCTTTATCATTTCATAGAATTGGTTTATTGTACTGGGTGTTTTTTTAGAGGTTTGTTTTTCGAATAGAGATAAAACTGGCATTTTATGGTCAAATCTGGCAACTCTAATGTCATTTATGTTCAGTTTGGTTTGCCATTTCATCATGAATAGGTTGACAAAAGAACAACGCTTGCAAATCGTGCAAATTTATTTCGAAAATAATGGTTCAGTTCGCGAAGTTTACCGCAAGCTCCGTCCATTTTATGGTCGACATAATCGTCCATCAGAGCAATTAATTCGGTCAACCATGGGTCGTTTTCGCACTACGTTTACTCTATGTGATAATACGCATCCGCAGAGACGTCGAACAGTGCGCACCGAAGAAACAATTGCCGCTGTAGAGCAAAATGTTGAAGAGGACCCGAATGAATCGATTCGCCACCGTGCAAAGCAATTGGAGCTTTGTCCATCAACTTTATGGAAGATTTTGCGCAAAGATCTTGGCTTGCGACCTTACAAGATCCAGCTTGTGCAAGAATTAAAGCCGCGAGACCATGCAATGCGTCGTGATTTTGGTGTATGGGCCGAAAATGAGATTGATCTCGATGCTGATTTTCATCGCAAAATTTTGTTCAGTGATGAGGCTCATTTTTGGTTGAATGGCTACGTCAACAAGCAAAATTGCCGCATTTGGAGTGAAGAGAATCCACATGAGACCCTTGAGACGCCATTACATCCACAAAAACTGACTGTTTGGTGTGCTCTATGGGCTGGTGGAGTCATTGGGCCATACTTCTTCCGAAATAATGCTGGAGAGTCAGTTACCGTTAATGGAGACCGGTATAAGGCCATGATAACCGACTATTTTGTTCCCGAATTGGATGGCATGAATGTGGATGAGTTGTGGTTCCAACAAGACGGCGCTACATGCCACACAGAGCACGTCACAATCAATTTATTGAAGGAAACATTCGATGAGCGCATAATTTCGCGGAATGGACCTGTCAATTGGCCACCAAGATCGTGTGATTTGACACCATTGGATTATTTTCTTTGGGGATATGTGAAGTCGCTCGTATACGCCAGCAAACCAGAAACGTTAGGGGACTTGGATGCCAACATTCGTGGCGTTATTGCCGACATACGGCCCCATATGCTCGAAAAAGTGGTTCAAAATTGGACCTGTAGAATTGGCTTTATTCGAGCCAGCCGCGGCGGCCACATGCCCGAAATCATATTTAAACATTAATGTCATAAAATTATCCTTCCAATAAAGCCAAATTGATGGACATTAAAACGATTTTCTTGTGTTTTATTTCAATTCGAAGCTCTATACCTCTAAAAAAAACACCCTGTATAAGTAGGCTTTTACATTGATTTCTAAGAAACAATGATGTACATTGTCGTTATATTTTTAAAGTTGGTATCTTATTTTTCTTCGAGCTGTAGAGGTAATCGAGTTATAAAGGTTGTAAAATCAAACATTACTATGTTCGAGATGCGGAGGTCTAATTTATTTTTTCGAGTTATAGAGGGGTCAGATTTCGAGCCATGGAGGTTTTAGAGCTTGAAGGGCAGGGAGGAGGTTTTCGACTTATCGAGGTTCGACTTAAAGAGGTTCCACTGCAAATTAATTGATTGATCAATTTTCGAAATGTTTTCAGGGGCATTTTTGTATTACCACCATTCTAAGTGAAATTGTTCTGGAAAATAATAAAAAGTAGACAACAATTCTGATCAATTAAAAAAAAAAGCAAGAAAAAGTTCGGAAAATAGCATTAGAAGCAAGGTTTCGTTGCCAGTGCTGATTTTTTTCATTACATATGACAAGAGCACACAGTACTTCGTCACAAACAGCCAAGTGGAAAAAATTACATTACATTGTGGATATTACTTTTTTTAAACAAAAATTTTGAACAATTGATTTAAAGTTTTGTAAATAAATTTTTGAAAGATATCTGAAACAAGATAACAAAAGCTGTGTGTGCCGTTCACAGGTTTGTGCGCACTGTTTTTAACTCAAATGCTGAAAATGAAAAAACATAAAAATACATTTCCATTTATGCAAATAGGCGATTTTGCGCGATGTGTTTCACGAACACCCCTTCAATATTTTGTGCAATTTGTTGACGAGCATGTAATTTTTTTCTTGTGAGAGAATCGTATGGGAAAAGAGAGTGACATATACAAAATGTGTCAACAATAAATTTTTGCTGAGAGAATCGTATGAGAAAAGAGAGTGACATATACAAAATGTGTCAACAATAAATTTTTGCTGAGAGAATCGTATGGGAAAAGAGAGTGACAAAAGTGACAACAATTGCGCAAATTAGCGGCGAAAGTTTTCTACTTTGTTCAAAAAACTTTTCATACGATTTTTGACAGTTAGTTTTCGACGGCGCAAGACTGCATAACTTGCACAGCTTGCGATGGTTTTGCGAGCTTAGATGAATACCCATAATGTATTTTATTTACTTAAGTTGGCGAAAACACTAATGCTTTTAAAAGAAAAACTCCATGCAAATGTTTAATTTTTAAAACTTAAATTTTTATCGGTCAAATTTTTAAGAAATTTTCTTATATAAATACAAACCAATATGCAGATTTGTATTCCATTGGAATAAATGGATATGTTTCCTACATATGATTTTTCTCTAGGCTTTTTAGTGTTTGTGTTATTGTTAAAAGCAATTTGATTAAAATTTCAACTTTTATCATTTTATCTCTTACACCATTAATTTTCAATAAAAATTGCACTGAGTAAAAAGTATATAAAATTGGTCAAAATATTCAGAAAAATTTTTAGTTTTTTTTCAACGGAACAATTTTTTTTCTATGACTTCATAAATTTGTTTTAGAAATAAAATGATGTTTCAAAACTTCAATTTTACCAAATATTAAAATTTGGTTTCAAAATTGTACAAAAAGTGTGAAAAAGCGCACACTGTGCGACGTGTTGATAATCTCGCTGCAAACTGTTAATAAATTAGCAACGGCCGTAGCATTAGCTGTATGTATTAGGGGACGAACGTATGCTGCTCGAGTTCGAAAAGATAAGAAAAGTTTCCGCAGTCACTATGCGATGATTTTTTTCTGCAACTTTAAAGCAGATACAATTTGGGCTGATATTTATTTTTCCAAGATTGCCTACTTAGCTCTGAAGCGACTTTCTTTTAAACAAAAATTTACATGCGACCCTGACTCTAATTTTTTTCTTCACTTTTTTATCCACGTAGCTTCTTCTAGACGGCACACTGTGCAGCAGTGTGGTCAATATTTTCCAAGGATTATATTCTCGATAGAAATGTGTGTGCTCGTAAGTGGGCGCTTGCAACGGTGATAAAATAAAGTTTCATGATCTGCTTAAATAGCAATTTCTCTTTCAAATCAAGCAGCAGCATGAACAGTTTTATACCGGTGTTGATATGTGACCAAATATATCGGTACGGGGTATTCAATTTTCTAAATTATCAGCAACAGTTTTATCCTCACAAAGTGAATTATGGTCGTAATAAAAAATTTATGAAATGGCTGAAGTACAAAGCAATTAATATAATAATACATTATATACAGAGCGCTACTAAAACGTTTATGTCTTATAGCCTTTTAGCACCGTCTAATTCCTACACATTTTTCAAGTTTATATGTAGGCACTTTGCAATTCATATTGATTGTATATTAAGAATTGTGATAGACATAAATCGATACTAGGAATACATGAAATTCAATTCAGTTATTTAACAAAGAATTGGTCAATTCAATTGTCATTTCCACTACGATACGTCAAAATTTTGGTTCTTTAAATGGAAGTGTTCGGTGGCTAAAACTCACTTTGAATGGGGTCATCATGATTTTGCACAAATTTTTGACACTCATTCAGTCATTGTTTAGCTCAGTCAATGCACAGTGTAGAGAGAAAGCGCAGAAGAGTTATTTGGTATACTCAGAATTTAAGTGTTAAAATTCATCACTATTAAAATCAGCCCCACGTTCCCCTACATAATTTTCATACTTTTTTTTTGCTTATTTCCTCTCAACAGCTTAATTCGAAATGGCATACTCTGTTCAGAATAGCATTTCACGTCACATTTACGTTATGAGTTATCACTAAGGCGCATTGCCATATCACAGGAATGACGTCACATTGCGAGCGCATAATCAGACCTTAAAGCATAAAGTATTTTAAGTATTTGTACTGTAAGCCTATTTCGAGTATATGGCGGTATTTCTGTTTCAATTTAACTGGAAAATTTTCTTTTGTTTTGTTAGTTTCATTTTAAAATTCAAAGAAAACCGAACTTAACACAAGTCACTGATAATTAAGTTTCGCCAGCAGAACATTTAAAAAAAGTAAATAAAACTGGGTTCGCTTTTTTAATAAAATTTCATTTAAAGTTTTTATAAAACGCTGCTGACATCGTTGAGCAAACAAGTGAATTAAAATGAAGACTATAATCTCCATAGTGCTAGTGCTGTTCATGGTATCAACATCTTTGGCTTCCATTTCAGTGGGACGGTACTATGACCCAAGTAAGAGTTAACGTAAATAAAAAAAAAAATGACCTTAAGGAATAAAAATCACACGAAATTCCATTTCAGAAAATGAAGGTCAGTGCACCTTTTCTAATGATCATGTCTTGGATCCAGGCCGTCATAAGGATAAAAGAGTCCCATGTGGTGTAATACTATGCTACAATGATGGAGCTGCTGAAACTTATTCGTTAGTTGTTACTTCAAAGTGAAGCAATATCGTTTTCAAAACTGTGGTCTTTTTTTTTCTAGTTGCAGTTTTAAAGAACTTTTCAAGCCTGGATACAAATGGGGTGACTATGTAGATGCAACTCGAGATTATCCGGCATGCTGTGAACGACAAATTGTACGCATTGGTTAAAAAAAACCTATAATAAAGATGCATTTAAATGCTTGCATCAGCAAGCAACTGTCTTAAATTTAAAGTGTTGTTCCATTTACTTTCAATGAGGTGGTCCGAATCTACACAAAAGTCGAATACAGTAATGCTGTTTTCAATGTGATCTTGTAAAAATGTGTGCCGGGTCAGCATCAACCTATCGATAATATTAGTTTGAGCCTTTCTTTGGGCTTTTAGGAGGTTCCAGTGGAATAGAAAAACCGCGTGCTTTATGTCGCTCATACTGAAATATTACCTAGGTCTTACATGATATTCATCCGTCCTCTAATGTCATTCCCTTGGTCGTTAAATTAGCCCAGTTTAAAAATAACCCCAATTATTTCCAATATGCTTTTAAAAGTGACCAATACAATCCATCATTTCGTTTGAATCAAGAGACTTTCTTTGCTTAACATTCGTCAGTCCTCTGTTGACAGTCCCTTAATCGCTAAAGAGGATTTATCTTACAACAACCTAAATTTTTCTATCAAACTTCATAAGGCGAGTATTTCAACTGTATTTCGCTTAAGACAAATAAAGTCTCTTTGTTTTTAAAATTCAGCAGCTCCTATCGTCAGTCCCTTACTCGAATTAAAAGACTTATCTAGCAAATACCGTAGTGACTAAAACAATTCAAAGAATATCTCTATATCAGATTAGACTCATCAGTTCCCACCGTCAGTCCCTTAATCGTTAAATTAAATTATTTTTACAAAAACCTAGACTTTTTTATTTTTTTTTTTCAAAATCTACGCATCTATTAACTTAAAAAATTATTGTTGCACGATCCCAAGCATATGTGAAAGTGTTATTAAAAGAAAACTAACACTGATTACTGATAAAATAGCCAGCGTCATCACCAAATTTAGTATCAATAGCAAGAAATTTTTGATTATCATATTATAAAACTTCATTTAAACTTTGTTTATTAAGCTGAAAGCATCATAAAACAAATTTTTTTTCAATTAAAATTAAATTTATAATCTGCGTAGTGCTAGTGCTGCCATTAGTATCAACATATATGAGTGCCATTGGGTTATTTCAATAATCCAGGTAAGAACTTAGAACGAAATAAATAAGCCAAGAAATGACACTCGAACGAAATGACCTTTCAGATCATCCAGGGAAATGTTACATTTCAGAAGATTTGATTTTGCCACCAGGTGAAATAAAAGATCCCAGAGTAGACTGTGGACGTATAATCTGTGTTTGCGATGGAAAAGCGCGATTTGATACGTAAGTCACTTTGAAGTTATAATACACACAAAAAACTTTCGAAACTTTTTGTGATTTTTTTTCTAGATGTAGAATTAAAAGAATGAGAGCATTTAAATCTGGTGGTTATGTAGATAAAACACTTCCATATCCACAATGCTGTCAGCTACAATTTCTACCTAAATAAAATTCGAAATATAATGAAAATTAAATAAATGTAAACAAAAACAAGGGATTTTCTGTAATCTTTATGTACATTATGAAAACACGACCCAGTTGGAACGCTTTAACATATGATATCGGGTGATTCTTCTACATCAACAATATTTAAACTAGAAATACATTAAGATATCGTGAATATAGGCTGTTGTAATAATGACCACCACTTTTTGATATTTATTCAACATGCAGCAGAGCAGATGCTCCACAGATTGAAAGACATACCCAGACTAGTAAATACTTATAAATGTGAGCAAATTCAAAACCTTTTTTTAATTATAACTTGGGTTTTCTGATAACAAAGTATGCTTATCAGTAGCTTATGAATGAATGAAACTATTTTGTCTCTATTTGCTTTTCTTAAACAAGAAATAATTGTTTATTATACATATATTTGCCCAACTAGCGGAAGCTTGAGGGCTAATCCACTCCAGGACTGGTCGTATTCAACAAGAAATAGTTGGCAACATATAATTAGCTTAGATCTCAAGATCCATTCAGATAAATGCCTGAAATCCTTATGTGCTTGACGATCATATTGCTAAATCTGTACAAACATTTTCCAAGAGTATGGCGGAAGTGTTTCCTCAATATTCTGGAAATAAAAAGGTTTGTCATTCTTGCAGAATATTTTCTTTCAAATTTCGATGAAACTGGTCAACCGGGCAGTAGTAATCATTTGGGTCGTATTTTCCCAGCACAATATAAACATTAAAGAAAACGCTTTACGAAATATATATACATATATATTATTGTTTCCATTTATTTAATTTTCATTATATTTCGAATATTATTCAGGTACAAATTTTAGCTTACAGCATTGCGGATATGGCAGTGTCTTATCTAAATAACCAGCAGATTTGAATCCCATCATTCTTTGAGTACCACAACTAGAAAAAAAAGTTATAAAATGTTTTGAAAGTTATTTGCCTGTATTATTGCTTTAAATTGACTTACGTGTGAAATTGCGCTTTGCCATCGCTACTACAGATTATACGTCCACAGTCTTTTCTTGGATCTTTTATTTCCCCTGGTGGCAAAATTAAATCTGCAGAAATGTAACATTTGCCTGGATGATCTGAAAGGATATTTCGTTCAAGTGTTATTTCAGGGGGCAATGCTTATCCTTCTAAATTCTTACCTGGATTATTGAAATAACCATATGATGCAGCACTCAAAGATGTTGATACCAATGACAGCACTAGCACTACGCATATTATAAGTTTCATTTCAATTGAAATTTTTTTGTTTTTTATGATGCTTTCAGCTTAACATACAAAGACTTAATGAAATTTAATAGCATGATAATCACTAATTTCTTGATATTGATACTAAATTTGGTGATGATGCTAGCTATGTTATCAGTGTTCCGTGTTAGTTTTGTTTTAATAACACTTGCATACATGCTTGGGAACTTGCAACAACAATTTTTTAAGTTACTCATTAGATGCGTAGATTTTGAAGAAAAATAGCAAAGTCTAGATTTTTGTAAAATTAATTTAATATAACGATTAAGGGACTGATGAACTTAATCTAAAATAGAGATATTTTTTGAATTATTTTAGTCAGTGAAAACTAAAGTATTTGCTAAGCAAAACTTTGAGTAAGGGACTGACGTTAAGGGATTGATGAATTTCGTATGAAACAAAGAGACTTTTTTTTGGCCTTAACGAAACATGTATTGTCTTGCGCGCTTCATAAAGTTTAGTAGAAAACATTTATATTGTTGCAAATAAATCCTGCTTAGCGATTAAGGGACTGTTAACAGAGGACTGATGAATGTTTTGTTAAACCAAGAAAGTCTCTTGATACAAACGAAATACTGGATTGCATTGGTCATTTTTAAAAGTATATAAGGAATATTTCTAAATTAGGCTAATTTAACGACCAAGAGAATGACGTTAAAGGACTGATGAATGTCATATAAAATCTAGACAATGTTTCAGTTTGAGCGAAATAATGCATTGTTGTAATTGCTTGGAAAATTTGAAATCACTTGGCTGCTCATTACTATAACATAAAATTAAATTAAAATATTAGCACTGGAAACTCATAAAAACCCCGAAAAATGCTTTAAAAAAAACGGAGATGCAGAAAAAAAGGTGTCGGACTTAGCGTGGAATGCTCCATATACAAATAATTTATAAATTATATGGCCAGACTAGATTTCGATAACGACCGCAACGATTAAGATCAGTAACAGGGAAATCTACAAAGATGCATGTTACCAATCCATATTAATGTGTACGTTAACTACACCAGGAGAAATTAGAAAATAACACAAAAAGTTTAGATTGCGTAACATTATATTTTATGTTATCAAATATCCCAAATATGAAGAAATGTAAATTAAAAATGCCGCGGGTGGTTGCAGCAAAACTCGAACAGATGCGTAAGCTGCACATTTACTCATTTTAGCAGCAAACATTTTCCTTATTTTTACCATGTACACAAAAAAAAACAACCGGGCGTAATCCAGTCGAACCGAATCATATTTCGAGCATACATACACAGAGAAAACGATTTATTTGTATATATCGAGATTTGGTAATAATTAATAAATTATATAATTAATAAAGGTGAAATAAATATTTGATATAAGTTAATATGCCACACATTTCACCAAGTCAAATAAAATTATTAAATTTATCATATATTTGGTAATAAATACTTAATTATATTTGGATAATTATACTAGGATAATTATTTGCTAATAACTACTAAATAAATCCTTGGTTGAAACAAATATTTCTTTGTTGCAAATATTCACATGTTAATAATCACCATTTGCCCGAATAAATTTTGTTTTGTTGCTAACGTAATAATTTGTAAATATCGATTTAGGTAAAAACTGCTGCATTGCAAAACTTTATTATTAATTCGAATTAAAATCAAATAAAAAAACGATAACAAATAATTGTATATATTCGATACAATTTAATCCATTCAATCGTCTCAAATAGCTATTATATTTGGTCCAATGAAAAACTCTTTAACTTTTAATTAAGGGCATAGTAATATCTAACAAAATTTGTTAATAGTTAATAAATATTTTAAAAAACAAATACATTTGTTTGAAAGAAACATTTGCTTTTCTCTGTGTATACGCAGCTTCTGCTTGAGTTCTACCACAGTTGCCCGTGGGCAGCAAAATGCCTGACACTGATTTAGATGAAACTTTGTGAGTTGGTGCATATGTGAACAAAATTAAGATGGGGATGGACTTGACGTTCATAAAACTATTAGGAAGGCGTGTCATCGCCCGAAATTTTAAGCACTGCAAGATATTGAAATGAAATTTGATAAGGAAATACAAATAAGAAATGTCAAAAAATTAAAAGAAAAGGAGTAATAAAAATGTAGGGGATGATACCCCTAAAAACATTAATTAATATAAGCCAAGTTACTATACTGGCAAAACTCTCTCAAAGGCGAGGCACCACCTACAACTATTTGAACAGTTGTAATAATAGAACTAATGATGTAATTCTTATGCCTATAGGTGAAAGTTTTTTGAGTTTGAACTCAAATCTTAAACATAGGATGAAATCCAATAGCAGGTCGGTCTCCTGGAACAATATCATATCTTGAAGCTTTCCAACTGGGTCATGTTTTCAAACAACAATATATAGTACATAAAGATTAAAGATTTTTTTTGCATTTATTTAAAATTGTAATTTTGTATCGTATCTTATTTGGATATAATTTTTCGCTCACAGCATTGCGGATATGGAAGTGTCTTATCTACAAAATCACCAAGTTCTACTCCTTCCACACTTTGCTCACCACATCTAGAAAAAAATACAAAAAAATTTTTAAAGTTACTTGTGTGATTATTAAAACTTTTAAGTGACTAACGTGTGAAAATCAGCATCTCCATTGCTATCACAGAGTATCATGCCACAGTCTTCTTTTGGATCTTTTGATTCGCCTGGTGGCAAAATTAAGCCTTCAGAAATGTAACACTTGCCTGGATGTTCTGAAATTTTTGAGTTTTATTTCATATGTAGGCAATGTTTTTCTGTCTTAATTCTTACTTGGATCTTTGAAAGAACCAGTTGATACGGCACCCAAAGATGTTGATACGAATGACAGCACTAGCACCACGCTGATTATAAATTTCATTTTGGTTGAGTTTTTGTTCATTATTATTATTTATTTCTTGCTATTTATTTTAAATTGGATAATGACGCTAGCTTAAATATCTGATTAACTGCAAAAGCCTGGCCATAGCGAGGAGAAAATAAATCTGCATACTAATCTCTCTCTCTCTCTAATTGTTATTATTTATTGTTTCCCAATCGCACAAGCGTTGTTGTTAGCAAAATATCGCAAAGAATAAGTGTGTGTGTGTGTGCAATGTATGTTAAGTACCCAACGAGAAGCGCTTACATAGAGCTTGTGGCTTGGTTTTTCCTAAAAAATGGCTCACAAAAATTGTAAGACCCAGCGGCAAATAAGCAAAGTATGTACTCCGAAAATTCATCGATGCAAAGTAACTTATTGGTATGGCGCGTTTCATCGATGCGATTTATTTTTATTTTCACCTATTTCCCGATATCATTTTAACTGTTCAATTTTGTGTAATTAAACATCAATCTTCTGTAACTCGAACTTTTCTAGAAACGAATCAGGTTCAAATCTCAGTCAAATCAAATTGTGTTAATCAAATTATTTTATAAAAAATAATTGTAAGCAAAATTAAATTAAAAAGAAGTATCTGTTCCAGGATTTGAACCCGAGCGTAAATATGCATTTTTTTTATTATCGTCAAAATGAAATATAAATTCCATTTCAATTTTTAATTTATTGAAAAAATTTGCCTAACATTTCGCATACTTTGCATGTAGAAATGTAGGCAGGGTGTCTGTCATCTGCTAACTTTGTATATGGAGATGTAAGCGGTCTGGCCTGTTGGCTGCATGCTTTGCATGTGGAGATGTAGGCAACTTGGTACGCTATGCAGGCACTTAGTAAGCGATGTTTTAAGACAATATGCCTTTCGTTTGTTACACATTGTATTTAGAGATGTAGGCAAACTGCCTACAAAGCGGTTATCGCTTTGTAAAAAGAATTTAGAGTTGTGGCTGGAGTTGAGTATTCAGCCGCTGGGTATTCAAACAGCTTCAATACTCATTTGATTCACTATTGAGTCGCTGTAAAAAGTGCATTGATTTAGAATGTGAATATTTTGAATAAAAAAAGAGATATTTGAAAAAATTGTTTCTTTTCATTCTTAAAGCTTCAGTGCCTGAATATAACTGCCACACTGTGTATACACATTTATTATTTATTGTTTTCATTTTAATTCACTTGTTTTCAGCGTACAAAGTTTAAATGGAATGGAAGTCGCGTGATAAATTTTAATTATCGTTTACTTGTGATAGTTTTGCTTTCCTTTTAACTTTTAAAATTTTAATCTTTACGATTTATTTCCGAATGAATATTTTTTAAAAGACAATATAGTAAAATGATAATTTGCAAACAATTCAAATGACTCCAAATTAACAAAGTAAATTTTCAATACAGTACTTACATACAATAGAGACGTACAAAATGAAACTTAATTAGGGGCACTAAATGAAGTTTCCACTTCAATTGAAACGAAAATACGACGGGTACATTGATGCATGGGGCGCGGCTACAAAACAAAGGCAAACATACTGCTCCGCTGAACTAATTTTTAAATATATTTTCATGCATACCCTTTAACGGTTTCTGGTCTAATAAGTAAACGCCTTTTACCTACATAAGGCGCCGGCAAGTCCAATTTGCGCCCTCTCACTCATGACTTTGCCGCCTGAGTCGAAAAGGACATATCTCAAACATAGTTTTGATGCGAATCGCATTACAGAGTAGGGCCCCAGGTCGAAACGTTCTTTTTGTATATATTAACTAGCTGTCCCACCAGACATTTTTCTGTTCTTTGCGGTAGGTGGCGTGATGAGTTTGATTTGGTTAAATTTTTTGTATTAAAAAGTCTGAACAGAATACTACATTGGCGCTATTACAGCATAGGCAAGGGCACCGAAAAATTGCCGCACCTTTGATCAAGCGTGTGGTATGCGAAAAATTAAAATTATTTTCACAAAAAGTGCACTTAGTCCATAGCGTTCGATCTATTGTTGTATGAACTCATGCGAAAGGATGTAATAGCGAACAGTCCATTTATCAAGTGAAACATAATTTTCTCCCTAATCGTTTACATACCAATTTACCAAATATTATTCATTTGGGGCTGAAATATAAAAAATGGTACACTTTCTTATATGGAAGGCGTGGCACCGTCCATTTTATTTCATTGAAACTTACTTTTGCTTTTACATTTTCTATATAAATATACCAAGTCTCATTCATCTGCTTCAAATATTTGCTGAGATTTGATGAATTTGATTTGTTTTCTAGTACGATGGGCGTGGCATCGCCTTATTTTTTTTTTCAAACCAAACCATATATATGTATATACAGCTGTGTCAACCAGTTGCTGATAAACACAAAATTTAGATTTTTATTATATAGAGGGCGTGGCATCGCCCATTTTTTTTTCATTTAAATTTACTTTTGCACGCACCTTTTACATACAACATGCAATAAGTCGTTTTATCTACGTCAAATACTTAGTTGATGAGATATTTGATTTATCTTTTATATTAAGGGGTGTGGCATAACGTACTTTTTTCCAAACCAAACTATGGTAAGTACCATCGAAAGATTTTTCGATTTCAACAGCAACAAAAATTAAATTAAATTCAGTCGTCTAAAAACAAATTAAGTTTCTACCGATTGCAACTGAAATTTATAGGTCCGATAGGTCCACTTGACCCAGAATATTTGCTAATAAAGTCTCTTAAATTTTCAATATATAAGAATTTATAAGAACAAATTGTCACTATTTTCCCATTTACACTAAGAACTGCTGCAAATTTAAAATTTTCTCATATATTTATTTATATCTTTGAAGAAGCTTCCCCATTTTTTTTTAATAGCTCCACCCTAATGCCCACAAGTACATGAACACAACACTGCTGTGTTTAACTTTATACGTGCTGGAATTATATATTAGACATTTGTTTTTAATTATTAATTACTGATTGGTGAAATTTTCAGTTCACAGCATTCCGGATATTCTCGATTCAAATCTAGAAAGCCATCATACTTGAATCCTGGTACGAAAATTTCTTTTACACTGCAACTGGAAAAACAAAAATACAAAGCCTTGAAAATGACTTGATTTGATTCATTTCGAAGTGACTAACCTATACAATTCGAGAGATTCATCATTGTAACAGAGGATTAGTCCACATTTAATTCCTGGCCTCGTGTCTGGATGACGGCCTGGTGCCACAGAAATATCCTTCCCAACGTGGCAAAAGCCTCTATCCGCTGAAAATTTATTTCGTTCGAGTTTTAAACTGTATGGCAATTTTTGGCTACTTTATATCTTACATTCAACAGTACCATTCATTGATAAAATGGCAGCCGAAGCCGTTGACGCTAGGAGCAGCCCTAGTACTATACAGATTTTAGTTTTCATTTAAATTCACTTGTTTTCACAACGATGTTTTCTGTGTTAAACACAAAGTTTAAATAGAATATAATTATGAAAGCGAACTGCTTTTATCTAAATGTTCTGGTAAGCAAACATAATTGTCGGTGACTTTTGTGTTAATATCGCTTTCCTTTTAATTTTTAAAATGGAACTTAATTAGGGGCACTAAATGAAGTTTTTCAGTTAAATTGATACAAAAATATGGCGGGCACATTGATACAGAGGTTACATGATCGGCTCGAGGGGTGTTCCAGCCATACAACCGAACAAGGCGCACTTTCGTTAGGGGCGCACTAATTTTTATTTTTTTTTTGTTTGTAGGAAAATACTTGATCACATACATGAATCCTTGAATGACCACTCTTCTGATCTGAATGACCTAGAGGGTGCGAGAATTCCAGAAGCTAAATATTCCACTTAAAACCGTTTTAATATTTAATAATTGAAATGATGACTCACAATTTGATGATGGGACAGTTTTTTGGAGAGCAATCTACGAGTTCACAATACACGGCATCGTCTATTTTTAGTACAGACTCATCCTGCAAGTGGCACAACCTCATCGTGGAGTAGATAACTTTGAGAACAAAACAAATTTAGTTCTTAAAAAATCTGCAAATTACGTTTTTGACATCACATATCCACATTTCATGGCCTCAAATAAGCGACTCTAAAACAGTTGATTCCTTAGTTTTCTTTGGTTCTATACAGATTAAATTGCAGTGATTTTTCAAACAGTTTATCCACTCTGCGCCAATTGATAACTAATTTTTCCTTTTTTTTTGCGTATCTAGCACTGGATTCAAAAATTGATATCACCTGGAGGAAACGCTTAAATCACATGAGCGAGAGCCAAATCACATCAAGTCTTGTAGTAAGTTCGAATTACCCGTTGAGGAACATAATCGACCAAACTTATTCAAAGGTATCACAATGCTGGAAAAATGTATTGACGAGACTAATGAACATTATTTTGTCTCTCGTCGAGAATAATATGGCATTTCGAGGGTCTTCTGACATTTTGTACACCAAAAACAACGGAAAGTATTTGGGTCTTTCACAGTGATCGTATCGTTTCTATTAGAAACGAAACACCCGAAAATTTCTGAACAGGGCGCCCACTACCCTCGAGCCGGCACTGAGAGGTTACGTGCTTCGTGGCGACAAAACAAAAACATACCAACAGTTTCGCTTATCTTACATAAACGTTCGATAAACTAATTTCTAAAGATATTTTACGGCACGCCCTTTAACGTTTTCAGACGTAATAAGTAGGTTGTCGTAATAGGGGTTGGCGTAAACCGAATTTGCGCTCTGTGTATAAATTATTTTTTGCGCCCTCTTATTCATGACTTTTGGCTTAACGAAACACATGCCTCTTAAGTACATTTTTCTCGTGTGAACAACACTACTGGCCGATATGAATGAAAATCTTTAACCCTTAGTGAAAGCATGGGGTTGGGAATGACCCCAAGAAAATGTTGAAATCATTTTTCGAACTAATAAATACTCAAGTTTAACCTTATGTAGTACAAAATTTTTTTCAAATATGTCCCTAATAATCATTGAATTTCATAAAGTAGAATCATCTCAACACTCGTTCACAGCTCTGAAGCCTAAAACTGAAAATTCGCTTTTTTATTCATATTTTTTCAACGTGAGGTCGTGAGAAGACCCCTATGTGCCGGATTGTTACAAAATTGAAGTGGTGCCGCTACGGGTTAGATTTTTTATTGAGCCCCCCTCCCCCTCGGTGAGATTTGGTGAGATTTTTCCGGACCCCCTCTCTCCCTTGTTTTGATTCACGTAATTTATGGACGTCCCCTTAAAATCGAAAAATATTGTCAAAATTTTTTGTTTGAGTTTCGTGCTTAAGAGAACCTCATGGGTCATTTTCCTGAAAAACGAATTTAATTTTGTTCATGGAAATGATGTTTATATTTATATGGACACCTTTTCTGAGTAAATTCATTTTCATATTCATATTCATTTTCAGCATTAATTTTTTAATATAATTTTTTGATTTAAAACTTCAAAGTAAATAGCTAAGCATTGCAATAGTTGTAGTAGCTAAACGATTATTTTCGATTCATCGATGTTTTGCGAAACTATCCGGCTTCTGTCACTTTTTTTCGTTACCTTCCGGCTCGATTCGATTTTTCAACATTTTCGATGCTTTCCTCTTTAGTCTTATCAATATTTTCTATGAATCCGTATGTATTTTGTTATTGTTTTTATCGATTAACTAGCTAATCCCCGCGACTTTGTACGCGCAGCCTGCACACACATTAACTCAACGATTTCTTATGTTTACATGCTTGTTTCTATGTGTGAAATAAGTTTTCTTAGCAATTTTAAAACTTAAATATTTTGATATTTAACAGAAATATCGGGACAATTTTAATTGGAGATTGAGACCAGGCATCTAAGAAATAACCCTAAATAAATTTGATTGAAATTGATCAAGCAGTTTTTGCGTGATATGAGAACATCGAAAACAGTTATCATTTTATTTATATAGATTATGATTTTAATTTTATTTTAGCTTATGTATTTTAGCTTATGTATATGCTGGGCTAATGATATATTTATTTACGTGTGTATATAAGTAAACATACAAACATACATGATTTAATGCAGCTGTCCTTGTTATTTTGAATTGAATTTGTTGAAATTTGCATAATGTTGTGAAATCTGTAAACCAAAATTGTTGCTAATTACAATATTTGGTTTGTTGGTAGAAGTGAGAGTGACATCTACGTAGCCAGATGACAGTTGGACTAAGTACGAGTAGTATATGCTATAAGTACCTGCAATAATAATAACAACTACAAACGCACAATAATACCAACAAAATAAACCGCAAAGGCAACAGTTTCAGCTATTTTAGACACATACTCACTAGTACATACTACACACATGTAATGTGTGTGAATCAGCAAAATTGCACTTGCCGAGGGGGGCGGTAAGGTTAAATTGTCAATTGATATAAAAGTAACAGCGCATGGATTGTTATGCGCCCGCAGAGTGCGCTAATTAAGGTTTACTGATTTGGATAGCAGGATATGCTTTTAATTTAGTTATTCGTATGTTAAAAATATTATAAAGGAAGTATGCACAAATTGGATATTTTTGAGTCAGCTTATGAATATTATTTTATTTATTGCGTATATTTGAAAGATAATTGAATGATTTTGTACATACGAGAGTAAAATCGGAATAAAACCAATAATAGAGTTTAGCTACTACAGCTATTAGTCTGCTTAGATATTAAGCTTAAAGCTTTGAATCAAGTAAATGTTAAGTAAATTAGAAATGATAAATATAACTTGGTAGCAGGCTTAGTGCTGCAAAGTATAAAATCATATTGAAAAGATTGGGACTATTGTTGACAGAGCTTTCAGTTGCCTGAAAATGAGATTTAAATCTCAACAGTTCAGTTGACTGGCAACCCGCATTGAAGTTGTAAGCGCATTTGAAACATATTTAATGTTTTAAGTATTTAATTTATTTCTCAGAAAACATGAAAATGCGCAAATAATTTGCAAGGGATGTTTGATGTTTTTTTGAAATTTTTTTGCTCAAACACAAACGCAAATAATTTAAAAGTGCAACGTGAAACCCTTTAGATTTCAAAATTTTTAATTAGTGTTCTGCACTTACCCTTGCAGTGCTATTATAATGCCTTATACCAGCGGTGGGCATAAAAATCTAACAAAAGAGCAACACAACAACATCAAGCAACAACAAACGAAATTTTAAAGTTTTTTTTTACTTTCATTACCAAATTTGCCATAAGCACAAAAAAAAAACCAAAAAAACAAAAACAATTGCTACATTCGTCAAGACACAATGCGGCGCCGTCGTTTATGCCTTTGTCTTTTGTTTTTGTTTTCATTTGAATTCAAGTCAACGCTGTGCCTCGATAGCGTTGAAATTCTGCGAATTTTTTTTCGCTTGCTTGTGCGTCTAATAACGGTGAGAGCAAATGGAGCCACTATGTGCCCATCACTGCCTTATACCACTCTTTGCACTTGCCTTTTAGAGTGCCCTCTATAATCACTATGCATTTTATTCTAACATGAGCGTATTTTTAAATGTCCTTGCATAAAGTTAAATTTTTCCATCTCA
Organism: Tricholauxania praeusta; assembly: GCA_949775025.1. Taxonomy (NCBI): domain Eukaryota; kingdom Metazoa; phylum Arthropoda; class Insecta; order Diptera; family Lauxaniidae; genus Tricholauxania; species Tricholauxania praeusta. The sequence goes on from OX459030.1 coordinate 17,027,032, forward strand.
CATATTTTAATTCAATTAAATTTTATGCAAATGTTGAACTTTTTTTTAGCATATTTCAATAATTGATGTTTGCAAAAAAAAAAAAACGCTAATAACATGAAAACCATTGATTATGCAAATAAACTAATTATGTAATTGAAATTTTTTCATCATCATCAATTTTTTTTAAAGGTTTTATTTAAAACTTTAATCCATTTGAAATTTGATATAACATTTCATTAATTAATAGATGAGTAGCAAATGGGTGTGAGTGAAATAGTTAATATTTGTGAATAAAAGAAAATACCAGGAGACCAAGTCAGTACAGTATTTGTCGAGTATAACCATAATGATATTAAAAACTGATTATGTTTGCTCACAGAGCTCAGTCAATCTTATTTTAAAAGTTTTTTTTTTACTTTCATAGGAGTTTCAGCTACTTGTTTAGTTTAAAGGAATGAATGGGCGCAATGGCTTGGAGGCGCCAATACAATCATCAGTAGTTATTGGATGAAACATGCGCAAACGAAATCCGCTGACCAGCAAAAGAGTAGGTAGGCAGGTACCAGTGGCGACCGAAGACTTAACAAACGGCCGGAAAGGTGTTGGCGTCTGGTTTTTGAGATTCAAGTGGCATTTTATTCATCGACTATTTGACAAAAGGAAAAACAACCAAACACGACTATTATTGTAAGCTATTGGACCGATTGATAAACGAAATCGTAGAAGAACGACCCTATTTATCAAAGAAAAAAGTCATATATTTGCAAGACAAATCGATCGAAACCATGGCTAATTTGCACGAGCTACGTTTCGAACTGCTTCCTCTTACCCCATATTCTCCAGATTATTATCTGTCCCCAATTTTGAAAAAAATCGCATGTTTTCTTTGTTTGGCCGGCAGCATCTTGAACGCCCTAGTATGAAAGGGCGCTGCAATTGTGTCGTTTAGCCACAAAGACCAATGATGACAGCTCCGTCACTTAACTAATTATATTCAATTTCATTATATATGGAAGGTGCCACGCCAATTGGTGGCATAATAGCAATTTTAAGCCCAAATGTAGTTTTCCGGTAGCAGCATATCGTCAATTTTTGAGAAAATTTCCAGCGCATTTCGGGCATTTTGTAGGCCCGAAGCGTTTGGTACATAATTACTTAAGTCCTACCCTGCTTGACAGTTTGTTTGCGTTTTGCATAATCGGCAGATTTTTTTATATTTTTCAAGCGATTCTAACAACAGATAATTAACACTGATGACAAAATGACTAACTAATGAAAGTACACTATAATTACCGAAAACATTTGCTAAAAATTATATAAGTTTTTTAATATTGCAAGTGCTACTACTGCATATTCTTTGCAAACTATGGGCTTTAAAAATATCTAGCCGTACTCAGCCACAAAGTAACAAAAACCACAATCTTGCGACTATTAGACTCTGACACAAGGACGCACAATTTATGAGGTGCCGCATAAAAACCATAAAAACAACGATAAAAATCTGAGCATATTTTAAAAGGCAAAATATAAAAAAAAAAAAACAAAACAAAAAGTAAAAAATAAAAAGCAAAAAAACAGTAAATAAATAAAGAAAGGAAAAGGCGTAAAAAGTTGGCACAAAGTTTTGTTTGATAAATCGCTGCTGTACACAGTGGTTGCTATACTGTGCATGCGAGAATAAATAAGCAAAATTTTAAAACTCCTCGAAAAGTTTTTCAGAGTGCGCTTGAAACTTTGTTGTTGTTTTTTTTTCAAGTTTAGAAAAAATATAGGTAATATATTTCTGCTGTTTTACATTAAAAATGGCAATTTTCGTAAAAGTTAAAATGTCTGTCTGTGCCACTTTTAAATACAATTAAGCTCTCTCTGTTTTTAGCAGATTTTTATTTAACTGAAAGATGGTTTAAAAATCAGTTAATGCATAATTTTACCTGACATTTCAAGGATATGTGAGAGCTTTTCATTTCTTATTAGAGAATTAAAGGTTGAAAAATAAAACGTTGAATTATATAGTGATAGAGCCGTGACCAGAAAACCAGACAGCAGTTGCAGGAAGTGAAGCGTCTCCTAATACCCTACACTAATTCGAATGGAATTGCCACACCGAGTTACTCGAAAGATAATGGAAACATAAATTAGAGTTTTTTTCTTATTGGGAAACTATTTATTTTCTGAAACTTAGGTGATAATTTTTTGGTATATGTAAAAAGAGAAATCTACACCATGGAAATTTCAAAATTCAAATGTTCATAGGACGCCCATGGCCGATAAAGCTTTATAATATGAAAATATATTGAAGCATCATAGTTTCTGCTTCAAATGACGAATTCAGGCCCACATTTTCAGATAAAGAGTTTTCCAATATGGGTAACATGTTTTCAAATTGACGGTATGGCCATGTTTGAAATGTCAAAATCGTGCGTCACTGTCAGTTGTATTCAGATAATTTTGCAATACAAAAGTGAAAGTCTCAGTAACGCTTCTAAAATGAACCCTTTTTTTTAATAAAACAAGCATTCAATCGTTGGATATTATTCCCGTGCCAGTAAGACAAAGATCCAGTTGAAGTAATGAAAATATTTCTGCCGTTCAGTCAATTGTTGATGAAGACCCAAAATTATCAGTTCCAAAGCGTTTGCTACAGTTGGGACCATCAGCCACAACAACATGGCGTGTGATCGGAAACGTCATGAATTTGCTAATTTGGCCCTGGAAAAACTATGCTGATTTTGCCAAGAAAATTATCTTGGGGGCAATCCATTAATTACGTGAGGTGTTTTTTTTTTGAAAATTAGGACCACCCCTCCCCTTGGTGAGATGTGGTGAGCTCTGGCTCTGGACCCACAACTCCCTTCTGTGAGACTATAATAATGTATACTCTCTTCGTGAGATTTTTATTGACACTCTCCTGCCCCTTGGTGAGATTTTGCCGAACCTCCTCCCCCTCTATTTTGACTCACGTAATTAATGGATGTTCCCTTGTTTACTGAGGCGCATTTCTCTCACTTTGAATCGTTAAAGAAGTAAAATTGTTGCTACTGGCCTTAAGCCAATCCACAGTTTACATACACATTCCGACAAAATTTCAGACCCATAAACGAGTCTATACTTTTCCGTAGGTTTTTATGCGTTAAGTCCGAATCTGACTTCTGATTTAACCCATCAGTTCTAGTTTATATATGAAGGTTATGTTTCAAAGTAGGATGAAACTTTCCGATATGAATCGAGAAGAAATCTGAAGGTACCACTGAAGATGCCTTCAAAACCCATTTGTTTTCTTCTCTGTGAATGATTTTGTTAACCATTTGGATCATATGGGTGAGGCAAATGGTCGTCAAAATCATAAATTTCCACAAACGATATCTCAAAGAGGAAAAAATATTTTGAGACAAATTCAAATGGGTTTTGAAGGTAATGAGTGGTACTTTCAGATGTCTCGTTGAGTCATATCGAAAAGTTTCATCAGACAGCGCTTTTTGCACTTTTAGATTGGGATATTTCAAAAACCAGAGCTGATGGCTCAAATTCGAATTCAGCGAAACAAAAACCATCGAAAAAGTATAGTCTCGTTTGTGGGTCTGATATTTTCGGCCTGTGTTATTCACGCGAAACCTTTACATTTTGTTAAAGTAATCGTTTGGTGTCGTTTATGACATAATGGATTGTCAGTCCTCAGATTTACGAAAACGAAGAAGCAGTATAACTATAAAATATATTAACTCTATCACAAAATCGCAGAAAAAAAATATAAATAAAAAGTTAAAATTCTCCTGTGCACTTTCACTGTTACTGCACTGTAGGGTATTTAAGTTTTTTGCGAGGTCAAAGGTAATAAATATCCTTCTTAGCTATTTTTTTTTTCTTCTTCTCAGTACTTCATGTCAAAAGCGTTAAACAAGGGTTACTTGTTTTCAAAGTCAATTTGTTGTTGTGGTCTCTTAACGAAGTCTGACACCTTTTTCATGACCATGCTATCGCAGTTAGTGAAATCGTTTTAATTAATTTTCAAGTTTCATTATGAAGCAGTTTAGATTGAAATTAAAAGCGTCAACAAAAAGCAGCTTAAAAGCATCAAGTCGGTAAAAGGTTGTAAAAAAAACAAATACTTTATTGATTTATAGTAATTTGCCGTTCTCATCATTATTACTGATTTTTTTCGACTTTTGTCTTTTCATTCGCTTCACTTTGCTTTGGCTTCCTATGCCAATGTTCGCATCATATATCCTTTACGTTTGCGCGTAATTGATTAAAGCTCCTTTTCTTCTTTAGAGTGCTGCCTAATCTTGTTTTTCTTAGGCACCACTTGAAGGGGCCTCTCGTCAAGTTTTCTGCAGAAGAAATTGATATTTGAATGGGATGGCGGACTTTTATTTTATTATCGGATGCTTTGTTAAAATGTTAGCGAAGTGAAAATCCAATTTTGAAATTCTTTACGAACTCAAGAATTAATAAGTTTTTATTAAAAAAGCATATGTTTTTTCATTAATTATTGCACTTAATAATATTATTTAATTTTTATTTTCAGGCCAAACAAACACAACTTCAGTTGGTAAGTAAAACATACTAAGCGCATGCTGGATTAAATTAATAATTTGCTAAACTTAAGAATGTCGGAGTGACCTCTCTTTTCCATTATCTCAAAAGTTATTTGAGTTATTTTTGGAAAAAACATTTGGTATAATAATCGATGGGAAAGACAATTAAATTTAATTTTCGTTAAGTTTCATTATTGAAAAAAATAATTTGCAATACACCAAATTATATCCAAATATTACGAAAAGTAAATATTGTTCATCTAAACTATTTATAAAAAATTTCTCACATGGTTTGTAACGCTTTGGCGCAAAATATACTGAACCAAATGTAATAGTTTCTTCTGTAAAACAACATATTTATGCTCGAGAAGGTTATTGCATACTTATTTTTTTATTTTTAAGATAAAGTATTCTTTTTTTTATGAATAAGTTTTTGCATAACCTCAAAAAAAAATTGTCGTTTGAATTAAGTGCTGTTATTGTTGTTCTTTCATTTGTACGGTTTGCATTTGGCTTCAAAGTTCAAAGAAAATACTCTCATTCAACTGTTTTCTTTCTTTGTTACTTTCGAAGAGTAAAGAGAGAATGAGGTGTTAAGAGTATAATTTCATTATGGTAAAAAACAATGGGACGTGCGCGTGCGTAGCCGCGTGTACCACTAGTATTGTTGATAAAATTGCAAAAAAATTGGATGTATCGAAAAAGTCGATAGAAGCCAAAAGTAATAAGTGGTATCAAAAAATTTGCTATAAGTCGAAAGACTTCGAACAGTATCGAATAACATCGACAAGGTCGAATAAACTTGAAAATTTTAGAATAGTTTTGAAACTACGGGAAAGTCGATAGAAGTCAAATGATATCGAAAATTGATGAAAAACATTAAAGAGGTTGTAAAGCACTGAAAAATATTAAAAAAATTTATAAAATTGCAAAATATCAAGCAACATTAAAACGCAGCTAAAAGTATAGAGTATTAAGTAGTATGCAGTAGGAATGTGTTGGAAAACATCAACTTGGTCGAAAAGAGTCTAAATTTATAAAAAAGACTATACAATAACATCTAAAACATCGCAAAAGGCGATAACATTCGAAAAATATCGAATAATACTGATGAACAGCGAAATAACAGGAAAACGCGGCGAATGTATGAAGGGACAGAAGTCGAGATATATCGACAAACATTCAAAAACTTGATTAAAAGTCGATAATTACTCAGTAGTATCGAAAAACAAAAATCGGAATTTATCCAAAAAGTCAATGAAGGTGATACATACCCAAAAGTATAGATAATATCGAAATAGTTGGATTATATCAACGAAGTGAATAGAATTTTAAAAAATCGAAAAAGTCTATAGCAATGTAAAAGTATCGAAATATGTGGTACGTATCGAATAGTATAACGTAAATTCGAAAAGTGTACCCATGTACCCATGTACACTTTTACATGTCGCAAAATGTGCCACTTCACATTAAAAGCTCACCATTGTTGCTCAAAATTCACAACACTGCGAAATACTACAATGCTGCACTCCTTATGTGACCACCCTGTATTTCTTAATTCACAACACAATCGAATACACGATTTAGACTTTGTTAATTTTTCTTTCAATAATTTATTTTGCTTCATTGAAATCATAGCAATCCTTGCATTATATTTTAAAATATTTTCAAGAGTTTCGAAATAAATTGCGTTGATTCTTTTCAGTTTCTGTTTTTAAGTGCGCAAATAAAGAAATGAATAAAGAAATGTCGTCTCTACGCGATTTTGCAATCAATCAACTGCTCGACTACAAGAACCATTTAAAGGTTTCGCCTGGAACGATAACAACCGGTAGCGGCAACCCAATTGGTGTTAAGGATGCTGCTCAAACCATAGGGCCGCATGGTCCTATATTAATGCAAGATTTCGATTTCATTGACAATGTGGCGCATTTCGTTACCGAACGTATACCGGAACGTGTTGTAAACGCCAAAGGTGGTGGCGCATTTGGTTACTTTGAGGTGACGCATGACGTTAGTAAATATTGTGCTGCCAAACCTTTTGAAAAAGTCAAGAAACGCACCCCAATTGCTGTGCGCTTCTCGACATTCGGCGGTGAGCGTGGCTCAGCCGATACGGTACGTGACCCCAGAGGTTTCGCCATAAAGTTCTACACGGAGGATGGCATATGGGATTTGGTTGGCAGCAATACACCAATACACTTTGTACGTGATCCAGCGCTTTTTCCCAGTTTGGCGCATGTAATGAAACGTAATCCTCAAACGAATCTGCGCGATCCAGAAATGTTTTGGGATTTCATGACACTTCGACCGGAGACAACGCATCAGTTGGCCTTTTTGTTTAGTGATCGTGGTACGACCGATGGATTTCGTCACATGAATGGCTACAGCGGCCATGCCTATAAGCTGATTAATGGCAAAGGTGAACCAATTTATGCGAAATTTCACTTTAAAACCGATCAGGGTAAAAAGAACTTGGATCCACGTAAAGCTGAAGAACTGGCTGGCACTGATCCGGATTACGCTGTTAAAGATCTTTATAATTCTATAAAAAGCGGTAGCTATCCTAGCTGGACGGTTTTCTTACAGCTGATGACATATGATGAGGTGAAGAAATTCAAATTCAATGCATTTGATATGACCAAAGTATGGCCGATGAAGGATTATCCATTAATAAACATTGGCAAAATAGTGCTCGATCGTAATCCGACAAACTTTTTTGCTGAAATTGAATCGATCGCCTTTAATCCGGCTAATATGATACCCGGCATAGATGCATCACCGGATAAAATGCTACAGGCACGCCTTATTGCATACACCATAGCTCAGACACATCGTTTGGGACCGAATCATACGCAAATACCAGTTAATTGCCCATATCATGTGAAAGTTTTGGGTTACAATCGTAACGGTAAGACGACAGTTAATGACAATCAAGATGGTGCGCCCAACTATTTTCCCAATTCATTTTCTGGACCCGAAGAATCTTTGCGTGCCAGAGCTTTTCAGCTATGTTGTCCAGTCGAAGGTGAAGTTTATCGTTTTAGTAGCGGTGAAACTGAAGACAATTTTTCACAAGTCACAGATTTTTGGGTCTATGATTTAGATGATGCTGCCAGAAAACGTCTGATTGTGAATATTTCACTACATTTATTTAGGGTTAGTCAATTCATACAGGATCGTGCTGTGCGAAACTTTACTTTGGTACATGCTGACTTTGGTAGATTGCTAACGGAGGCTTTGATCACCACTAAGGATGTTAATACTAAGTTAATGCCATTTTGAAGTTTTTGTTTTTGGCGGTTATATCGTTCTCAATGAACCAACTGCCATGAAATATTTTCTATATTCGAGTGTTAATGACGTGTGATGGAGGCCTCCGAAAGAAAAAAAAAAAAACTTATACAATAACAACGAAGCCGAAGGACTTGTGACGTGCGGAAATATCCTCAACTAATTTTCTTGAAATATTTTTTCAGTTTTATTGTTTAAATTATAATAAAAACGCATCTTTGCTGAATATAAAAAAAAATTTGCAAAACTTATTTTTTAATGGAACTTTTGAAAATAAATGCCCCGTCCGAATCATTGTCTGATACAGGATATACAGGTAAGGCGCTGTGAATACCTTGTGGTGGCGTATGACAGTAGTGGCAACGCTGGTATACCGTGTGCAAGGAATGACTACAGAAGATTATAGTGATTCTATCGTACGGTAACCGTGCAACACCGGAACGCGCACGCTTAGAACCAAAGAACGTTGGTAGGAGTAGGGGAATTTTTTTTAGATAGAGGAAATTTGCAGACTTTCAAAGAGACGATGGTAACGCCTGAGAAAAATATGGTCTGGTAATAACACACTCGGCATGAAACGTTTCGAAAACTTTTCAGAAAGTTTTCACATAAAACCTTACATAGTTTCAGAAACGTTTCTGAAAGCTTTCTCTTTCATTTCAGAAAGCTTTGTGCAACGTTTCAATATTTGATTTTTACGTTTACATTTGAAACGTACATAGATAACTGTTAAGTAGTTGAAGTTAATGTATTCCAGCGTGTTATTAGTTAACCGCGAAAAGTTTAGAACTAAATAAATTATTTTGTCAAGTTAGCCGCCTCAAAAATATTTGCAGTCGAAGCTTCGTGACTCGTTACAACCTTCAACTTTAGGAAAACGATGCTATTAGAAAGAATTTTTAAGTTTCTAAAACAAACGCAGTGAAAAGTTTCCATATGCTTTCCATTTGGTAGCTTTTCGAATTTTCTTTAAGGAAATTTTCTTAAAAAGAAACTGAAAATATGACAAAATTCATTAAATATTTTTCTTTATCTATTCATTTCGAAAATAACAAAAAAAATTTAACAAAAATTGTTTACGTTGCTCGTAGTACGAAATATATTTTTTTTTTCTTATTTCAACTTCACTTTCTTCTGGTTTAAAGAAAAAAACAAGAGAAAATCATAGGAAAAATTTATCAATTCATATTTGTTTTGCATATAAATTCGCATAAAAAATAAAAATAAAATAGAAAAAGTTTTGATTAAACAATTCATCAATTAACATTATCCAATGTACTTTAAATTGTTCAGCATAAAATATTTAACCATTTGCTTTTATTTTTAGAGCTTAAGTAAACATTTTGCTTAAAAATACCGCAGACGATATTAAATTTTGATATTTTAGTAGGCACTAATTTTGAAGAGCCAATTAGAACCCTACACTTAGATGACTGAACTTCTCTAAGTCAATTTCGTAATATCCAGAGGAGCTTGGAGACGTAAGGCCTCAAATCAAATGGCACAGCACTTCGAAAATTGAAACGAAAGTGGACTCCATTTTTGAGAACCTCAGCTATTAAAAAACTTTCTTTTGAAAGTCTGTTTTGTAGAGTATTTATTGAAATTACCTTTAAGAAGTTTAGGAGACCACACTTGTGACTTTCAAATTCATTTTTAACATTTTCCTATCGTTTGCTGCAATAACATTTTTACCGAAAAACAGGTCCAAAATACCTTTTTGGAGGGGTTCGGAGATCTCAGTTGTGACTTCAAAAATTCATTTCAACCTTTTCTCATCGATTGGTTAAGTAAATTTTTTTTTTGAAAAATGTGTCCGAAACAACGATTTGAGAGCGTCGGGCACCTCCCTTTTGACTTCTAAAATCCATTTTCAACCTTTTCCCATTGTTTGATGCACTTAAATTTTCTTCCGAAAAATGGGTCCGAAAAAATGGTTTGGGAGGGTCGTAGATCTCAGTTGTGACTTCAAAAATTGATTTAGACCTTTTCTTATCGATTGGTTAAGTAAATTTTTTTCGAAAAATGGTTCTAACACACCCATAAGGGGTGGGGGACCTTCTTTTTAACTTCAAAAATCCATTTCGACCACTTTCAATCGTTTGGTGCAGTAAAATTTTTTTTTCGAAAAATGGGTCCTTTTGGGAAGGATCGGAGGTCTCATTTGTGGCTCCAAAAATTAATTTCGTCCTTTTCTCATCCTTTGGTTTAGTAAAATTTTTTCGAATAATGAGTATAAAACCCCCCATTAAGATGGTTGGGGACCTCCCTTTTGACTTCAAAAATCCATTTTCGACCTTTTCCCAACGTTTGGTGCACTAAAATTTTCTACCGAAAAATAGGTCCAAGACAACCGTTCGGGAGGGTCGGAGATCTCAGTTGTGACTTCTAAAATTGATTACGACCTTTTCTCATCGACTTGTTAGTAAAATTTTTTTTCGAAAATTGGTCCGAAACAACGCTTTGAGAGCGACGGGCACCCCTTTTGACTTCCAAAATGCATTTTCAACCTTTTCCCATCGTTTCGTGCAATTAAACTTTTTCCAAATATTTTTAAACGAATGGATTTTTTAAAAGTTTTTTTAACAGCGCTAAAAGTTTAATAGAAAATATTGAAAATAAGTTTTTATTCAGAATTTGCAATCCTAAAGTTCACTCCGGTAGAGATTTTTATTCATACCCACCAGCTTAGATGGGTTACACATTAAAAGTGATGGTAATTTTTGGAATCAGTGGACCAAAAATTATCTATTAGAGTGAAATTAGAGTTCTGAAATACAACTATTTTTTTTGTTTTTTTTTGTGGAATAATATTATTTTCGTCTACCTTGAATCACATTATGGAAAAACAAAACGTTTTTGTATGAAAAAAATAGTGCTATGTTTACAAACAAACACCATGTTGTTGTTTCATCATCTGTCTGTCTGCTTATATTTTCATCGTACATTTGAGTCGTTGTTGTTGTTGTGGAAAAGCACGCAAATAAACGATATATCCACAGTGTGCATACCATCTATTGATGTTATTACCGATGTTATTAATTTTCTATATTTTTTCAATGCTTCTCCATAAAATGAAAGAAAATACGAGCAACCGTAAAATATTTAATATATCAAATGCGCATATGAGTAAAATATTTGTAGGAAACCCTCAACGAGTTACCGTTTGTGTAATTCATAGCACCAACCCCCCCCCCCCCCCACATGAGCATGACAATCGTTTGGTAAACAAATTATTTATGAATAAATGGAATGTCTGCCATTGGTAGCACTATAATCCGCAATTTTAAGTGAACACTTAAGAATTTTATTTGAAAAAATATAAATAAATTTATTTAAAATTATACTTGCTAAAATTTTTTTGCATATTACATCTGTACATACATTAAAATTCCAGAAATACTTATAATATAAGTATATACGTTTTAAGATTTTGTCTTGTAGGGGATGTTTCACGACCTCTTATCAAAATGCGCCCACTTTTTAGCTGTAGCTAGTACGAACTATACGCGCATTTTTCTCAGTATTGCATTTTTAAAGTTTTACTTATTTCGGTGGTAGGCACGTCGGTATACCGATTTCGCCCATTGTCAATACTACGTTGTCTACGTTTGAAGATGTTGCCTGTTTAGTATACTTTATTAAATTATGTTGCATAACTTTCTCGTAATAGTTATTTTTACAAAAAGACAGACAGACCGATGGACGGACAGACCAAGATCAAGAATATCGTTGCTCTCTGGTAGAAAGGCCCTAACTAATTTTTTTTTGAAATTTATTTTTTTGTCGATCCTAAAAGATAACCTTCAAATACACGTCCATTCAAAATTTTGACGTGATATTTCAAACATAACGAATTTACACCTAATTTAAAAAAGACCATAATATGAAATTTTGAAGTTTTTTATGCAGTTTTTTCGTCCTCCTGTAAAATTGCAAAAACATGAGTTAGAGCCTTTCTACCCGAGAGCGACGATATGCTTGACTTTTAGTAACTGACGCCCTTTTTCTATGCGTTGCAAACGGAATGACAAAGGTATACATAACGATCAAGACTTGTATTTAGTTCTTCATCCCAGGCGGCAAATGTTCACGCTACGCCATTGGCTGTAACCCGCTGCACAGTCCATGTGAACCTTTCTTGTCATTACATTGCAATAATTTTTATACCCTACACAGAGGGTATATTCACTTTATCATTCCGTTTGTAACGCATAGAAGGGGCGTGAAAAGTATAAATATTCTTGATCAGCGTCACCACCTGAGTTGATTTAGCTATGCGATTTTATCTGTCTGTCCGTTTATTGAAATTAGGTTTACGGGAAAACCAAGAAAGCTAATTGAATAAAATTGGCACACACAAGTTACACCTTCTTGCAAGCATCTTGCTATTGAAAATGGACTAAATCGATTCATGGACACGCCTATCGCCTATACTCTATGTATATTTGCTCAAGCCCATTTTGAAAAAATTCGCAGCGATTTTGATGAAGCTTGGTCGCTTAATGCACATGTAAGCCAAATTTGGATTGTGCTACGTTTGAAGTTTTCAAAAGCTCTTAAAGGGGCGTGGCATAGCCCTAAATGTTAACCTTTAGAACGCCATATCACGTAAACCATGCAAGATATTGTGATGAATTTTGAAGCCATGCAAGATATTGTGATGAAATTTCGTAAACGCATACAAATAATATATATCTTGAATTGGGCGGAATTGGAAAAGTAGGATTGATTTTTATGATTTATGCTTCAGACCATACACTATCTATCCGCAAAGCTCTGCCCAAGTTCACAAAGCTGTTAAGGCGTGTTTAAAGCAGCAACATTCATACTTTTACATTTATAATATTCGTCAAATCCAAGAATTCCACTATCCATTACATTTCATTATCATTCGTATGATAGTAAGCATTAAAGAGAACTGCAAAATTTTGATTCTTCGTCATCTCACTAACTTATTATTTTCATTGGCAACAATTCAAAAACCACAAGTACAGCAGCAAGGTAACTGCTGTTTTTACAACACCGCCATTGCAAACAATGCAACAGCATCCGGTTCCGTTTGTTTACAATTGCCGCAACAGCAATGGCAACTGCAACAGTCGCAGCAGGTTGCAGTGTTGGGCACGTGTTGCTGACCTTGAAACTGTTTTGACTTGCAATTCGCATGCACTTGCTGCTGCTCTCGCTGTTGTTGTATGTAATCGCAATTAATTGAAAGAAAAAAAAATTTATATTTCTATTTTATTTTGTTTACACTTTGAGTGCAGTTCATCTGTTTTCTGTTTTGAATTTTTAATGCACTTCACATATCTGGAATCTTTTTGGAATTTTAAGATTTTGTTATTTTTGATCTGAAGATAATCTCATTATTATGGACCATATCAAAGCAACATTTTGTTTGTTATTTCTATTAGATTCGTTTAATCTCATACACTTTACGTTATAAAATTAAACAAAATTTTTCACTGAAATAAACAGCCATAACTTTTAGTGATATAACCGATTGTGAGTGCTATTAACTTGAGTTCATTATTGCTTGCTAAAAGTCTAAATGTAAATTCAATTATCGGACAAATTTGATCAAGAGCGTTATTTTGAGGACAAATTTAAATCAGAGTTCTTCTGTTGGTTGGTTTGGGCAGGGGTATAGTATTTTCCTTGCGGATGACAAAAATATCATTGCGTGCCATTTCGATAGCACTTTCAAAAATATTATTGTTGCTTTATATTAATGTTTTCCTCATAACGATCCAGCTTGATGTATAAGTTTACCTAATTCATTATATTCTTTGCTTAAGCCTATCTAGGAAAGGATTTCCTAAAAACTTTGGCGTGCTGAACAATTAGATGGCCGGTTGCTACCATAGCAAGTTTGTATAGATCGATGCGATATTTCGTTATAGAAAATTTTACTTTTGATAGATCGCAAGTTGACATATCCAATGCATTCCTTTGCGAACTACATCTACATTGCTTCAAAAAGCACCCAAGCTCTGTGTAGGTCCAGAGAAAAAGGCGGCATATGAATGACATACTATCTTATGACCTTGATACGATCTCCGAGTGGGGTCGTACTAAACGAGTCAATTTTAGTGGTATTAAAACCCAGTTCTGTCTGTTGTCTCACATACGAGTGTATTACTCTCCTCCTTCCCTTAATATAACTGGTTTAGATATTTCGAGGTCAACAATTCTTGACGTTCTGGGCATATCGGTTCAGCCGGGACTGAAGTGGGCAGATCATGTGTTCGGTGCGTCGAAAGAAGCGGCCAAGTGTATTGATTTTCTGAAACGGTGTAAGATATACTTGACCCTAGTTGACCTTCGAACTGTTCACTTATATTAGACCCAAACTAGAGTATAATTCACATATTTGGGCCGGGGTTTCAAAAACCACTTTGGAACTTATAGTTGATGAAGCTGTCGTCTCCTCTATAGATTTCCTTTACCATCGGCGTTACGTGGGGCGTTTAACCCTTTTCCATAGATATTACAACGGGATATGTTCTAGAGAATTTCATGAGCTGATTCCATCAGTCCAGATTTTTCCCCGTAGCACTCGGGCATCTAACTGGGCCCTTCCCTTTTGCGTCACGCCGCTGTACAGTAGGACATCATACTTTCGAGAAAATTCTTTTTTTGGCCGCGCCATTAAGTTGTGAAACAGAAAGTTCGTTAATTTTTTAGAGGGGTTCTTGATATTGTATAGTAAGTATTACTCCATCTAATTACGATTTCAATGATCTCCCATTTAATTGGGAGTTGGGTCACAAGATATGACTGCTTAAAGGTATGTTGTTGCAATTGTAGCACTCGCCATACTCTCCAACTCAAACTATATGAGACTGTTACGTCGAGTATACTCAATTTGCGATCAAATTTTTCAACAAATTTTCTCTTGATTTGTTGTTAGACTTATTGTAGAACAATGTTTATTAGGATTAGAAAATCCTGTCGGCTGGTTTTGCCGATAATAATTTCTTCGGCTAATCGCACAACTATTGTATGTGCAAAATTTTTATATTTGAGAAAACGAAATTTCAAGTAGAATGGGCAAATATGAATAGGATTTTTGATCCAAACATGACACTTCCCCTATTCTGTTGGCATCGATTTAAAAATCAAGAACTGCTAAAAAATTCTTAGTTACTTAGTTGTTGGGAGTTGTCTTGAGTCACATATATTTCGTATTGCATTATATATTCGTAAAATTATATTCTTTATTTCCTTTTACGAAATTATGAAGCATGCCATTTAAAAACTTAACACGAATCCAGCTTTAGCATACAGAAACCATAGGGATTACATAATTGCATCTAAGTTGATAACGCAGAACAAAGTCAGACTTTATTCAATGGACAAAAATTTAGCCTTAACCTTTTTGATGTCATTATATTTTGACTCGCCCCAGAAGTAAAAATGGTAGTATGCAACCAAATGCCTTCAAATTGGTATGAGGTTTAATGATGTATCAAAATTGCAAATTTTTCTTCTATTTTTAAATGTGAGATCATAGTCCTTATAATGCTTATGAATTGAATAAATTGCGAATAATGTCAATCTATTGAGAAAATTACTAACAATCAATGTGCAGAGTACGTATTATTCATCAAAGAAAATATTTTCGCACTTAAATTCGTTATTCAAAATTTTGTACTACAAAACATTTATGTCGTCAGACAGGATATAATCAACAAATTTTTTTCTTGAAATATAAAATACACTCAAGCCTCTTAAAGATCTTCTGTTTATTCAGAAACAATTGTAACAACATTTTCATTTTTCAAAAATGGGCTAAAAGACCGTCAGATGACCATACTCGATCTTTTCTTAAAAGGCGTTAGGGCATATTATTTTCTACTACAATCCTTAGAGGGCTTGGAGACCGTTAAAATTATATTTTAAGATCTAAATCCTGTCGGCATGTGCAGTGAGTAATTTTTTCAAAAAATGTCCCAAAATATTCTTATACAAATGAAACTTTTTCTATTGTATATTTTCTATTGGAATATTATTGTAAGTAATCCAAGTTTATTTTTTTCCCATTGATTGGGGCAGTAAATTTCTTCTTGATCTTTTTTCCTTGGATTTTGTACTTTTAAATTTAATTTTTTTTTTTGCCTCATAAAAAAAACTCCAGATTGCCAATTAAAGTGGATTTTAAATTTTTAACACAAAAAATCTACTCAGCGGCGTATCATGCAAGAATTCAATTCAGCTGACAATTGGACGATATTTTTCAATATATTACCAAAAAATTAAATAATTCTCACCTATTGCTGCCACGTAGAATGCATACACGCAAACATCGACGTGTACTTCTCCGGCATTAACAAATGCGCCTTTCTATAGCATCAGCCATAACAAGAGCCAACTCGCTCTGTCGATGATCGTCGTGGTCGACGGCTGTTGCCGTTGGTCGTAGCGGCTAATAATAAATTTGTAATTGAATTGTACGCTTGTGAATTGAATTGTTGCCGTTAAGATGCGTTTATGTGTTTGCTTGAATGTTAGTGTATTTATGTATAGGGTAGATGGATGTATTTGCAGCAATTGCAATGAAGTTTTAATAGAATTTCTGCGCTTCGTATGAGTTTGTTTTACTTGAAAAGTGAGTATTCTTAATTGCTTTTTTTACTTTTGCGGACTGTACGAAAAAGTACACAATGATATTAAAGTAGACTTTTTGAAACTATCCTACGAAAATATCTATGCCATCCGGTGGAATTTTCTCCCCTCTGCCTATGTTCTTTAGCACTGTTTTTTGTCCAAATGTTAGAAACTTAGATTAGAAAAGCTTAAACAAAATATTGCTGAATTTATAGAAATAATGTTAAGCACAAAATCGAAACAAATTGAGCCAAAAAATTCGTGTTCAGCAGAATAACCATTACCTTTCTGGAACTTGAAATTTTGTACTTTTGCACCCAAATTGCTCTCCTTACCCTATGTGTTTACATTAGTACAACGCAAATGTTTGGTATAAAAACATTAAAGGTGAAATTTTTGTGCACGATTTTTTTTGTTTTGTTTTTATTTTTGTTTTAAAATTTGGCTCCTATTTCTAAATTTACTTCGACGTTTTTTTTTTTTTTTGTTTTTTCATCAATTGTTATTGATTTTTTTCGGATGTTTTTTTTTCGTATTTTAATTTTTCTGGACAATTAAATATTTTCCACTGTGCCATTGTGCCTGGAACTTTATCTTTTAATTTTGTTGTTTGTAAAATGAATTTTAATTCTTCCTGCTGTGCCGTTGGCGTGTGTAACTAAAAATAAAAACTTTTAATTGGAAAATGGTGAAGCATTAAAAAAGCATTAAATCATTAAGATATAATTTTCTAAGTAAAATATTTTTTTCGATTTTAAATTGATTTTATCAAATGCCATAAGTTTGGCGAAACAATAAATGATATATATTGAGACTTTGATGAAACAATAGCAATATTCTATTATTAATGAATGAAATTCAGTTTTATTAAAAATAAATAAATTTTAATGTAAATTCGAAGTAAAGGGAACTTGAGAGTCTTTAAATTTGCATGCGATTTTTAAGCCGCAAAGGAATTTCCAATAGCAAAACATTTTTTAGTTGCAAATAACTTTTTTTATTAGCAAGCGACTTTTTAGTCGCTTGTAACTTGTTATGCAATTTTTATTTACAACGATTTTTTAGTCGCAAACGAATTTACAGTTGCAAATTAAACTTTTTGTCTCATTCGCTTAACTCAGTTTCATGCAACTTTTTAGTCTCAAGCGACTTATTAGGCGAACTTTTTAAATGCATGGTAAGCTTTAAAATTTTTTTTTTCAAGCGGCTTTTGAATAACTTTATTGCATGATGAAGGTTCAATTAGTGATACTTCCTGTATGATGTTGTCTTTGAGGTGGTGAACAGTTTGAGCATTATCCACATAGACTTTTCTCTTCAAGAAATCCCATAAGAAATTAAATCGCATGATCTTTTCTTCTCGAAAATTTAAAAAATCGAAAAAGCCTGAAAATTCCAAAAATGTTGAGAGAACAGAAAAAACTTGGAAAATGTTTAAAATTCGAAAAATTTAAAATATTTCGAAAAACTGTGCTACTTTTGGAACACCCTACGTTGTCTACCTCAAAGATTATACGAGTAAACATTTCAATTTTCAATTTAAGATCATTCAAACTGCAGACTCCATATGCTGAGTGCTGGTATTTACTTCAACTCTTACCAGATGCCAGTCAGTCAGCCAGTCCGCTAGTGAACTGTTTGTCAGTTGTTGAAATTTTATTTTCTTTAGCGTTTATTTTCATTTCAGTCATTTTAACATCCGAACATATGTGCGAGTCGGTGAGTTTATGAAGAACAGAAAAATGCTGCCTTCACATTTTGTAAATAATTAAAATGCAATTAATATATATTTTTTTGTTTTAACTGCTGTAAAAATGTTTTCATTATTCTTGCTTGCCATAATTTAAGCAAATAGTTTTCAAGGTGTAAAATTCATAGACTGCCATAGCATTCAATTTCGTTTACTGTTAAGAAATATTTAAAGAATTGTTTTCATTAACGTTGAACCTTAAATGAAGTTCAATGCTTCGCATTGTATTTTTATTAAGTTATTTAAAAAAAACACTAAAATGTTTTTTACAAAAGAAATCATGTCAGTCACCATCGCCAGAGTGCACATTAACACACAGTTCTTGTTTATCGCATTAACAGCTCAACATGACGTATAATGAACATTTAATTCCAATTTATCGCCACGCGTGCGTTCCGTTGCGCTGCACACAATAATTTCCAACAGTTTTTTGTGCAAAACTTTTGCACTTCGTGAAGTAAATCACTTTTCGTATTTTTTTCTTTTTCTTCTTCAAAAGTTTACAGATTGATGTGTCTCTTTTATTTCACAATTTCTGTGTTTTTTATATCATTGTCTTAAGTTCTTGTTTTTTGTAATTTTTTTTTTAAAGCGTCATAAAAAGCGCTTTTAATTAATTTTATGTAATTACAAAACTTGTTGCAGCACGTATTTGAGGAGTACAAAAAAAAAAAAGAAAAAAAAAAAAGAAAAACTTAAAGAAAGTTTGACTTTAGGAGGAACAAATTTTAGTTGACTTTTTGCCTTCACGCTTTAGCCTTTTCTATTTTGTGCGTGCGGCGGCGTCAGTAGAATGTGGATGAGAAGAATTTGAAAAGTTTTGTAATGAAATTCTAACACGTAGTAGTAACCAAATAAAAGTCTTTAAAGCCTTAAGCCAATTTGTTTTTGTTAACACAGCATATTTGTGGAGATTTTATTTGAGGTGGAAATTTTAAGTATGATTTTTAAAAACAAAGTTTTCGTCGACTTATACAAAAAATTTCAAAAAAGTTCCGCGGGAAGTGATTATTTAAAGAGCCTGCTTAAAAGGATTGTCCAAATTCTTTTTGTCGATAAGTTGGTACACCTGTCCTCTATAACAAGTTTGATAGCGATAGGTTATTTAGTTTGTGTACAGTGCTCGATTTTGCTCAAGCGTGCTTTGCGAATTTTACAATGAATAAAAATATCGATATCGATGATTTTTCTTAAATTTTGCATTGCAAATGGAGTTTCATGTGCCGCCGAATTACTGAAAATATTACAAAAGGCTTACGGTGAATTGACTCCAAAAACACGTGCATATGAGCCGCACAAAAAGCGGTTGAGATGTGGTGAAAGATTTGCCTCGCTTTGGATTTTGCACCACGATAACACACCATCTCACAAGGCTTTCATTGTGAATGAATTTCTGGACAAAAACTCAACAAATACCATCTAACAGCCACCGTATTCACCAGATATGGCTCCGGCCGACTTTTTTCTCTATTTAAAACTCAAATAATCACTTCAAGGCACTCGTTTTGAAGCGATAGAAAACATAAAAAAGAATTCGCGGCGGAAAGTGAAGATGATTCCGGAAAATGCATTCAAACAATTTTTTTCATCACTCTTTGGAATAAATGTATCGTAATAAGGGGCCTACTTTGACGGCAATACAATAAATTTGAATTAATAATAAATATTTTGTGTTTTATTGAACAATTCCCGGTACTTTTTTATACCGAATATCTATACTATTTATATAAAATTACTTATATGGAAATAGGTTTGTAACGCTTTGGCGCAAAATATACTGAACCTATTTAAATAATTTCTTTTTTCAAACAACATATTTGTACTACAGAAGGTTATTGCATACTTATTTTTTTACTTTTTAAAGTTAAATATCCTTTTTTCGAGTTAAGTTTTCACAAAACCTCACACTAAAATTGTCGTTTGATTTTTCAATGCTGATGCTGCTTCTTGAATTATGTGTTGTTATTGTTCTTTTCTTTTTTTGTTCGCTCTCATGTCTAAAGTTTGCATTAGGCTTCGAAGTTCAAAGAAGCTTCTAACTGTATTTTTTAGTAGTTTCGAAAAGAGAAGATATAATGAGATGTTAAGAGATCAATTTCATTATGAAAAAAGCAACGGGATATGCGCGTGCGAAGCCGCAGGTACTACAAGTATAATATAATTTTTCGGGTACTACTAGTATAATATAGTTTTTCAGAATTTAAGAAATGCTATTTTTTTAGATATAGGCTTTGATATTACCTATTTTTTCCTAAAATATACAAAAATTATTTAAAAATTGAAAGGAAAAAAAAATATTTTGGTTTCTTTAAATCACTGAATAAGTGATAGTTTATCACATACAAATAATTTGAATATCCAAGCAAACACTACAGATTCAATTGAAACTGTTGAATTTCCATTGCTATATGCAGAATTTCCTTCTTTTTCGTGTTAGATACATCTGCATATTTAATTTTTGTTGAGCACCATATACTAAGAAAAAATTTCGTTAAAAAAGAATTTGTCACACTCACTAACATGTACCAAAATTGTAAAGTTCAAGAATTTCAAGTCACCGAAAAGGTCAATGAAATCAAATTACATTTCAAAAGCATTTTGTATTACAATTTCCCTAACATTCGTTGAATTTCTTTGAGAGTTTGGAAAAATAAAGTTGAAATGACGAAAAAAAATTGTTTTTCACACAATGAAAAATGTTAGCAACTTTACTTTAAAATATACAAGAAAAGATATATCAATGCATAATATTTTAGTTTTCATTGCTAAAGAGCATGCAATAAATAAAACTTCCTTTCAATTTAAGATCATAATATTTTGAAATCGTGACGAGTTCTAAAGAATATTTTATTTCAAATTTAACGACTTTTTCATTGAATTCCATAAGAATCAAGCGTCAAGTTTTGTGCCACAAAAACCGTGCACTCCCCAACATTTAATTCATAAGTCTCTCTAATACAATATCTTCAGCAGGACGTTAGCAATGCTATGTTAAATTACGAATTGCATAAATATTCATATAACTGCATAAATTACTAAGTCCTTTGAACATTTTTGATTGAGTGTATTTATTTTTTTATGCTTTTCACTTTTACATTTGAAACATGCAAATTGTACATTTCAAATGCACGTTTCTCATATCAACTTTGAGTATTACATACGAGTGTGTAATATTTTTTCATGCAAAATTGTATATGTAGCAACAACAACAATAACAGCAACAAAATCAACATCAATGGCAACAAAAACATTTGGCAACAACGTTGGCAGCAGTTTTCATTTTTATTCAAAAAAATACTCAATGTCACATGCTGCAAAATTACCCATATTTCCGGCGGAAATGTCTTCTTCGCAGTCATGTGTAGCATGTTCAATTCAGTGCAGACAATTTGCCATTTCCATAACAAAAATAACACAAAGTGAAACATAAAAAGCAGCATAAAAAATAATAAAAACATAAAAATGAAAACAAAATTCTGGAATCGCGAATTTTTTGACGTTCATGAGCCTATCCAACTGTCTTATGTATGAAAGCTTTTCAAATGATCGGTTTTTTTTTATTTTCTTTTGACAAAAAATCTAAATAGAAATTTGGGCCTAATTTCAAACTAGTGATGACTTAATATGTGGGGCGAATATGTATATAAGTAGATTTTACTGTGTTGGCTTTTGAGTTCAGAAATGGTTCAGAAATTCAAAAATTAAAAATAAAATCAGTCAAATGACTTACTTTCGAAACAGCACCCATAATTTCTTTTATTGAAGAATTTTTTTTGTCATATTTCAATGAAACTGACAAAAATCTTTGGAAATGAAATCATTCGTTGTGTTATTGATAGTTTTTGTACTTTATTTTTCTATGTGTACCAGAAAATTTATGCATAATATAAATGGCATTCATCTTAGCGAATTGTATGCGGATTCTCAACCAATTGATAAACAAAAGTGCGCTTGGATATTTGTGCATCGTATTGATCAATTATTTCACGTTGTATGTCTGCAGCAGTCTTGCGAGGATCCAATTTTGCCTTCAGCGCAATCTGGTGATACTTGTACCCAGAAGTATTATGTGGTCCCTTTTTGTGAGGAACATTTTTTGTTGTATCATACTTATCGAAATGATAAAGTGCATTTTAGCTGTGTTGACATCGCCTGATATCTCATGGCCGTCTTTCAAAGTTCAACAATTGACTTGCGCATGGCCGATGTACAACTTTTGGCCACTACAAATGATTAAGGATATGCTAATAAGCAAATTTGATCAAAAAGTGTTCTTACAAGCAATGAAAATATCACAATATCGCTTTTATTAAGTTTTTCTTTTATTTTTTGCAACATATTTTATTGTTTCCAATTAGTTGACTCAGTCAAACCTGAGGTTTGAGCAGAAAATCTCTCATAAGACTTTTCTATGCTATGAACTTGATTTCAATTATGTTCTTTTTTTTTAAGCTTACATGTCCCACATTTACATTATGCGTAAATTTTCTGATACACATAGAAAAATAAATGAGAAAAACGACCAATAACGCAATGAATGATTTCGTTTCCAATTAGTTGTCAACAGCTGTAGATTGCAAAGTCGCAGACAGTGAACCTAATGCCAGCAAACGTTATTTATTCATGTAGTAGGTATCGAGGAAAACTGTCAGATGATTCAATACGCGTCAGGCCATCAGATATTTAATTTTTTTCTATCACTTAGTGACGAAACTGAGTTTAATGGCGGATCATTGATCAACGCAATAAGGTCTGAAGTTGCTGAATATGACCAATTTTGATTTAGTAACTCAGTTTTTTCGGGGCCCTAAGTGCTGCCTGGCTATAAACTTAGAAATATATAAAATTATTTTTTCAACTGTTCCTTATAACATAGCCTTAATAATTACAAGCATTTCAAACTGAAAGACCAAACACGGATAGCACTGTAGCATAGCTTTATCTGTCTTAATGAAGAATACAAAACGCGATCCATTATAAGCCCTTCGGTAAGGATGAGGCTTGGGCAAAATATACCGATTATCGATATTTCCGATATTTTTTTCGATAATTATCGGCGATATTTTTTATTTTGATGTATTGAAATTCGATTTTATTTGTCGACTATCGAATTTGGATCCAATTGATTGCGCCGCTTATGTTGGATTTTCTTTTGTGTTTGTGTAATGACGGCAGCTAACACGCGTTGAAAAACCAATCGCGTAGTCCCATCCTAACAAAATAAAAGTTTTTTTTCTACACTCAAATAAATGCAATCGTGAAAAGTTACATGGTAAGAATAGATTTTTTTCAGCAAAAATATCGGCTTTCGATTATTGATTTATCCGATGTTTTTTTCTCGATATCGATATTTCGATAGTATTTTTATTTACCCAACCCTAGTAAAGGTTCGATGATAGTTCACACGTAGCTCAATCTCTAATATAACCCATATGAAATATGTAAACCAAATCGTTTCCAAAATGCATTTATGACAAGCAATCTAAATTGGCATCATTGCCTTGAAAAATGTCCACCATTTTATATTGAGTGTTGTGGAAAAATTAATTTTTATGAAATTTCATCTAGTAGTTTTGAAGTTATCGCTGTATGAGTGATGCTACTTTTGGTATTTCGTGAGCAATTGAAAAAAGTGAATTTCGCATTTTGATAAAACATTGCTTTGTGATCGGAAAAAACAAGTAGCAAATATTGGAATGGATGCAAAAATATCACAGCACATCTGTTCCGTCGAAAACAACTGTTTACAGATGGTTTGCTAAATTTAAAATGGATCGTACGAGCACCAGTGATGCACCACGTTCGGGCCGGCAAAATGAGGCTACCACTTCAAAAAAACATCAATAAAATCCAACTGATCGTATTGAAAGACCGCAAAGTGAAAGTGAGAGAGCTTGCAGACATAATGAAGTTGTGGATCGGCAGCATTTTCAATATTTTGCATGAGGATTTGGAAATTAAAAAGCTGTGCGCGCAATGGCTGCCGCGTTTTCTGACATTTGATCAAAAGCAATATCATGTCGGTGATTCGGAGGCCAATTCGGAGCTGTTTCGGGGTAATCCGAAAGTGTTTTTGCATACGATACGTAACAATGGACAAAGCATGGATCCATCA
Source organism: Tricholauxania praeusta (assembly GCA_949775025.1). NCBI lineage: Eukaryota > Metazoa > Arthropoda > Insecta > Diptera > Lauxaniidae > Tricholauxania > Tricholauxania praeusta. The sequence continues at coordinate 17,051,321 of OX459030.1, forward strand.
CTACACACCGGAGTCCAATAAACAGTCGGTAACATGGTTAGAACCGAGTAGGAGTCGTTCAAAGAGCCCAAAAACGCAAACATCGGCTGGGAAGGTGATGGTCAGCATATTTTGGGATGCACATGGCATAATCCTCATCGACTGTCTTGAGAAAGACAGAGTCATCAATGAAATGAAGGCAAAACGGCTGCAAATGGCAAAAAACAGTGCTGTTTCACCACGATAATGCACCAGCTCATTCATCGTTCAAAACAATGGCAAAATCGAACAAATTGCTGCCCCACCCACCATATTCTCCAGATTTGGCCCCCAGCGACTGTTATCTGTTTCCAAACTTGAAAAGATGGCTCCAGGGAAAGAGATTTTATTCAAATGAGGAGGTCGAGGTCGAAACTGATGCCTATTTTGAGAGCCTCGACTTCGACTACTATAAAAAAGGTGTCGAAATGTTGGAGGATCATTGGAGGAAGTGTATCTCTCTCGAAGTGAAGAATAAAATCGATTTTTATCAAAAAGTTTGTGTTTTCATCATTTTTCGCGGGATTTCTTGAAGCATGAAAATAGTATTTGTAAATTATATTAAGAGCCGTTTCCGCCTCATCGCTAAGTACGAGACGCCATTATAATATGCTTGAGCATAAATATTAGCAAAGTTGAAGACCAAATTATTTTTTTCATTTTCCAAAACAGTTTGTCCGGCAAAGGTGGATTTCCGAACGGAGATATGACTGGAGGAGATTATTCAGTAATATTTTCATTTAGGTTAGACAGTCTTTCCCATATAAAGGAAAAAGTACAACCATTTTTTTAAATTGATGTCTGGCTTATGAATTTTTAGTTGATTTAATGGAAGTTAAATTTTTTGAAGTGGACGTATTGATATAAATGACTGCTGGTCATGGAGCCTCTTCTTTGTCATGAAGAGATTCAGCTAGAACTTAGCTTTTCAGGTTGAGTACATTGAACAACAAGTCTCTTGTCACTTGAAGCTCCAATCTTGCCTAACCTTACACTACTTAGTTACATGATACATACGTAACCTTACTCGCTTAATATGAGGCCCACTGTGCAGCGCAGCGAACAATGGGAAAAATCTTGTAAACAACTTATGCAAATATGTAAAATAACAAATTAATGGTCTTTTGTTGATTTTTCTTGCTCTTAGTATTTATATTTTTTCTCTCTTATTTTGCAAATATTTTTACTACATACCTTTATTTACAAGCAACAACAACAAATACGACGACGACGACTGCTGCTAACCGGAAGTTCATGTTTGTCATAATGGTCGCGTACTAAAGTTTACATGTGTGTGTGTGTGTGTATGCATTTTTTATTATGTTTTTCTTTGAATTTTTTTTAACTATTTATTTCCTTTAAACTTGTGCATACATATGTTGTTCAAAATGTAAAGAAAAATTGTTTTCGTTTTCTTTTTTTTTCAATAAAAAAAAAAAAAAGAAAAATCACCGCCGGAATTGCAACTTTTTTATTTTCTTTCGCTCTGTGTGTGTGTGTGTGCGATGCGTATGAAATGAACAACAACTGCAACTGCTATTTGGGTCAAGTGAAGGTCACCACCGCGCAGTCTGCAGTCATCGTTGGAGCACTTGAATTATAGCGTCGATAGTAACTTTGGTGGTATCGTAGAAATTACGGCGCAATACAAAGTGCCAGCCAGCGCTTGCAACTTTCATGAGGTAGTCAATGGGGAAAAATTCCAAATAAAATAAATCCAATAAATTTTGTTATTCTCAAGGATTTTGTGCTGATTTATAAGCGAATTTGGCTTTTGCCTTTTCGGTCTATTGCGCTAAAAGACTTTTAATTTTTTTTCGTAAATTCTGTGTTTTTAAGAGTGTAAACGAAATTGCACACAAGAAATGCATAAAAGCCTAAAGAAATTGTTTCAATTGAAAATGAAATATCACTCTAATACAAATAGGAAATTTTAGACACAATTAATACCTTAAAAGTTGAAGGTAAAGTTGGCATGTAAATTATTTGATAGCAAGTATTATAAGAGTTTGGGCATTAATTTGTGGGAAAATTTTTTATACTTTATGTACGTCGCCTTCACATAAGTTCACCTGTCCGTCTGTCCAACTAAGGAAGTCACGATTACGAAAAAGCTAAGGGACATAAGTTTCTGAAATTCAGCTACATCTTCAATTATATATCTTGCGAATGAAAACAGATATAATACCGCGAAGTTTCCTAAATGCTTTAGGCGTTATTTCCAACTTTCGTAAATTGAATATCAAAAAGTGGGTGTAACAAGCAGTAACTATAACTGCACTATATCTTGATCAGTGGTGTCATTTCATCAAAACCTTGGGGAAGAGTTTAAATGACATATTAATATGACAATTTCAATTAAAAGTATGCGATAAATTGGTAAATTAGTTAAGAGTGTTAGATCTTTGGGAGGGTGGGGGGGGGGGTGCAATACTTCCTCAGCCCTATCCAATTGACGCCGCTGATCTTGATATTCAAAAAGGGCGTGACAACCTTTAAGAAATATTTTGCTAAATAAAAAATGCAACCAAACATTAAAATGGTACTAAAAAAGATTTAAACAACTACCAACAAAAAGTGGGCAGAGTTTAGAAAATGGGTGTGGCACCTCTCATTAAAACTAAAATCTTAAGTGAAAGTGTTATTTAAGTTTATTCAGCCAAATATTCTATAAATATAAGGATTGTGCCAGGCAGGCATTAAGCAAAAATTGGAAGAGGTTGAACAAATGGGTGTGGCACCTCCCATGCAATTAAATATTTTGTAACACTGGAAAACTCTACAATCAAATTTTTGCTCAACTTGAAAGGGAACGTCTGGGCACACAAGAAATTGTGAACCAAAAAGTAGATCGGATTACCCGAATGAACATTAAGATGTATCATGATCGTGGCTCGGCAAAACGTACCTCGCGCGGGACTGCGGCAGAATGAGAATAACTTTTCATATACGTATATAAAGCGGAGAGCGTAAAATTTAATTCAGTTTGCTTTGAATAGCGAACAAACCACAACTACACATGCATTGAAGAACATTTAAGAGAAACCCACGTGTAGTGGTGCCCAGCTCTGATCATGATCGGTGCTGCCTAGAGAACGAGCAGGCGCTCGAAGATCGTAAAAATGAGACCGATAAGGCGCTTAAAGAGCGTAAAAAAGCATTAAAGAGCATTGAGAAGCATGCACGTATACAGAATCACCAACACATGCTTATCGTTGCTTGTGGTAGTGGGCACCACTGATCATGATCGTGGCTGGGCAAAACGTACCGCGCGCGGTACTGCGGCAGAATGAGAATAACTTTTCATATACGTATATAAAGCAGAGAGCGTAAAATTTAATTCAGTTTGCTTTGAAAAGCGAACAAAGCACAACTACACATGCATTGAAGAACATTTAAGAGAAACACACGTGTAGTGGTGCCCAGGTCTGATCATGATAGAAAATTTTCAAGTGTCGTTGCATTGAGAACTTACTCCAGAAGTGTTTCATTGTAATAAAGTTTTATTATCTATTCACCCTGCAAGAACTGCTATCAATTTTTTGCTATAATGTTGTTTCCTGATGCACGATCGTCAAATACAAAACAATTTTGGAAAGGTCACGACAAACATTGCGTTTTGTATAAGGTTTCATTGACCTTTCTAAAAATGTTTTGTATTCCACGATCGGCCATTCAACCACAAAGTTATGATGCAAAATTAAGTTTAGCGTTTTTTATAGGGTTAATAGAAAACATTTTTTTTTCGTGTGGTTAAAATGATCAAAATCAGTGTTGACTTTACAAATTTTTTTTCGTTTGAGCACAATACACCCTAGTGCGTAGGCTTCACCCAGCCCAGTACGGCAACATTTGACGATGTGTAAAAGCAAAGTGGTACGGTTAGAACCTTAGTAGCAACTCCCAAAAACTTCGATTCCTTACGAAAATATTAGTGCACAACACGTGGGCGGGGCTGGACAAGTGGGTGTGCCACCTACAATAAGAGCAAACACTTTGAAACGCTTTGATAAGACTTTCTAAGGAAATTTTACCAAAATCCGAAAGTGAACATTTAGATTGAACTGAATTGTGCAAGTGGGTGTGGCTCCGCCCATACAAGAAAACATTTCAAATGCAATGATAGCCAAACTATTCATGAAAATGATATCTAATATGCTACAGGGTGTTTTTTTAGAGGTATAGAGCTTCGAATTGAAATAAAACACAAGAAATGTCCATCAATTTGGCTTTATTGGAAGGATAATTTTATGCCATTAATGTTTAAATATGATTTCGGGCATATGGCCGCCGCGGCTGGCTCGAATAAAGCCAATTCTACAGGTCCAATTTTGAACCACTTTTTCGAGCATATGGGGCCGTATGTCGGCAATAACGCCACGAATGTTGGCTTCCAAGTCCCCTAACGTTTCTGGTTTGTTGGCGTAGACGAGCGACTTCACATATCCCCAAAGAAAATAATCCAATGGTGTCAAATCACACGATCTTGGTGGCCAATTGACAGGTCCATTCCGCGAAATTATGCGCTCATCGAATGTTTCCTTCAATAAATTGATTGTGACGTGCGCTGTGTGGCATGTAGCGCCGTCTTGTTGGAACCACAACTCATCCACATTCATGCCATCCAATTCGGGAACAAAATAGTCGGTTATCATGGCTCTATACCGGTCTCCATTAACGGTAACTGACTCTCCAGCATTATTTCGGAAGAAGTATGGCCCAATGACTCCACCAGCCCATAGAGCACACCAAACAGTCAGTTTTTGTGGATGTAATGGCGTCTCAAGGGTCTCATGTGGATTCTCTTCACTCCAAATGCGGCAATTTTGCTTGTTGACGTAGCCATTCAACCAAAAATGAGCCTCATCACTGAACAAAATTTTGCGATGAAAATCAGCATCGAGATCAATCTCATTTTCGGCCCATACACCAAAATCACGACGCATTGCATGGTCTCGCGGCTTTAATTCTTGCACAATCTTGAACTTGTAAGGTCGCAAGCTAAGATCTTTGCGCAAAATCTTCCATAAAGTTGATGGACAAAGTTCCAATTGCTGTGCACGGTGGCGAATCGATTCATTCGGGTCCTCTTCAACATTTTGCTCTACAGCGGCAATTGTTTCTTCGGTGCGCACTGTTCGACGTCTGTTGGACGGAGCTTGCGGTAAACTTCGCGAACTGACCCATTATTTTCGAAATAAATTTGCACGATTTGCAAGCGTTGTTCTTTTGTCAACCTGTTCATGATGAAATGGGAAACCAAACTGAACATAAATGACAATAGAGTTGCCAAATTTGACCATAAAATGCCAGTTTTACCTCTATTCGAAAAACAAACCTCTAAAAAAACACCCTTTACTTACTCACAAATAAATGTTTATTTATGCAAGTTATCATTGGTCAAAAAATGGACATGCAAAAATTTAATGAAGCTAAAAACTTCTGCTTCGTTATACTTAAGAGAACTAAACAAGAACTGCATACTTTCAAATATACCAAAATAAAAGTACCTCCTTCTACGAAAATGGAAAAATTTTAAAATTTATTTTCTCATCTTTGGAATTTTTCAATAAAAGTAAAGTACAACTTTTCTAAACATCGACTTCCGTTTGATATGATGGCACCCAATTGCATTACAAACGAAACATATGCTTCCATGTCCGTTTGATGAAACAAAAACTTCCATTTAACTTTATCACAAATCTCATTCAGCATTAAATATCTGCTTACCTTCATGACTTCTACATACAGAACAAAGAAAAAATCTTTCACTTGAAAAAAAAAAAAAAAATGTTCACTTCAAGGTTAAGTCTAAATAAGATCCTTCAAATCCTTAATATATGACTTAAGCTTTTTCTCAATAACGATAAGAAGATAAAGTGAAAATAAATGAGAGAAAAAAAAACAAATTGCAACAATTGCCATTTTTACCTTAGTCAGTGTAGCGCTCGCTACTTTCTTTCCCATCATGGTGTTGCTCCTTTTTATTGATTTTGGTCGTTTTCACAGTCGAAACCGTTTCTCTAACCAGCTTAGCCGCATTTGCTTTAACAACCAACCACTCAACCGAAAAAAGAAAACACTGTAACTTAAATCCTATTTTGTCAATAGCTTGGATTTTTACAATTTTCGACTATGAGAATAGTCGAGGAAATCCGTAAAGACGACAATGAGGATGATGATAGCCGCATGTTGAAGTCGAATTTTATTTCTTAAGGATTATAGAAGCTGTTGAAAATTACACACATACACTTGTTAACATAAGTATGTTGACAGTTTTGTATACATATTAATATACGCAAATACAAATGGTTGAAGGACACATAGTTTAAGTGCGAGGAGGGGAGCAGTGGCAATGGTACCGCTGTACAAAGAAGCGTAAAATAAAGCAACTGCTATGATTTCCAGTTATACCTTGATTGTGTAGTGCCCAGCCCGCGTGTACCTTCCTGTTTCTTGAAAGAGCGCCGCAGTTGCTGCTAATGCTATAGGAATCATTCCACTCGCAATATTAAGCGATAATTTGAAGACCCAAAGCACAACGCTTAGCAACCTTGCAGCAAAGTTCAAAGTAGCTACAGCTTGTTGTTTTTATTCCATTAATAATCATTGCATTGTAAAACTTTTTATTTTCTTAGAAATTTACTTTGCTTCTGTTTTTCCTCGTTTTGACTCTTCCCAAGCTTACCCGAATTCTTAGAAAAAAACAACAACAAGTCGCATACACAAGCACTTTTAACTTGCAATAAACCGGTTTGTTGCATTTGCATGTGATTGGACAGCTCTGAACAGCGGGAAACACCAACAAAATTTCATCAATATTTATCTAAGCGCGCAAACCCCTCGCAAACTGTGCAATTTTGCGCTCTCGCAAACGAACTGTCAAAAATCTTATGTAAAGTTTTTTGAACTTGAAAAGTTTGCGCGACAATTTGGTAGCGCAAAGCTGCGCTGCTAATTGTGCAATTGTTGTCACTCTCTTTTTCCATATGATTCTCTCAGCAAAAATTTATTGTTTACACATTTTGTATTTGTCACTCTCTTCAGACTCATCAACAGCCGCAAATTGCACAAAATATTCGAAGGGGCGTTCGTAAAACACATCGCGCAAAATTGCCTATTTGCACAAATGGGAAACTTGAGCGTTTAGATGAATACCACTAATATGTTTGTTTCTATTTGCGCAAATAATTTGAAGCAATTTGAATATTAGAAAACTATGAATGTTTCACGTGACAGTCTATTTTCTAATTCAGGACATATGCTATTCATCCAACAAGTTTCGTTTTATTCAGTTCAGTCATTAAGAAGTGAATGGGGAAGGAACATCCATACTTTCACATTTATAATATTTGTAAGATTCTTTAGAGCAAATGTTACTATTGGAAGTTATAGCAGTGTAACAATTTTTAGACTTTATTTTATAACGAACGTGATTTTGATTCACCGGTGAATAAGACCTTACTTAATCAAAAATTAATTTTTTTTACTGATAGTTATAAGTATGTACAATAGACCATTTTCTGATGTTTAGGCTATTAGCACTCTCCAGACTTTACTTTCTTCACATCGGTGGAGTCGCTTGTTGTGGAAAGGACGGCTTTTTGTATTCAACTAGGCGGTATCCCTCAACGTATCAGGCTCACTGGCAATATTTGTACATACTATGTGTACGATATCTTTCAATAGCTAAAAGATCAATTGAAGGATTCTACAAAAGATCAAAGACACACTAAAGACCTTATACCCTTTTCCTCTGCACATAAAAAGCACTCTCGTCAAGCTCCGGTGTACTTAGCTGAATAGCACGCTATTTTAAGCAAAAAAAAGTTAAAGTTAAAATATATCCAGAATTTTGCCTGACAAAAATCGTGCTGATTTCGATGCCAGTGTGAATAGCCATAATACCGATTTCAATTAATCTGTCAAGACTTTAAAACGATGATCAGCTCTGATAGGCTTTGCATGTTGTACGCTGTGAGTGATACGAGCGACAGAGATTCTTATAGACAAAGAAAGGTTTCTTGCTCACGTTCTAAAATATTCTTTTTTCTCATATTATTGTGAATGCCTTGCTCACATAATTTTATGAATGAAATTAATATGCTGTGGGTCTTAAGGTTCACAGTGAGTTTAACTCCTCTTGAGGCTAAAAATTAAATCGTAAATATTTTATATTAAATATGAGATCAAATATAAAAGGCTTTTACTTTAAGTCATAATCTAATGTACCCCATTAATGCTAATGATTGCAAATAAATATCAAATAAATATCTCAAGAGTTAAAAAGAAAGCGCACACACACACAAACTTACGCACAACAACAAAAGGAAGAATAAAAGTTTTGCAAGTTCAAAGAACGAATTGACAATAATTCAAAAATCATTTTATACTTTTCATTGACAGAGCATAGCTCCCCTCCCATCACCAGCTCCACTCCTCTCGCAATATTTAATACTACACCATTTACTTCAAATTGAATAAAAAGTTTTTGAGTCAATTCCCAAAACTCAATGCAAAGGATATAGCACGCCCAGTGGCTATATGTCGGTTTGATGTTGTCCAAGGTTTTTGGTTTCCAAACAGAACAGATAGATAGAAACACACACACACTAACATGTGGACAGTGTCTTCTGTGTGTGTTTGTGTTTGTTTGGCTATGTATTTGTGTAATGTGTAAATGAACACTCCGGGGACGATTTGCGTATTTTATCTGGTAGCAACAACAAACGAAGAATCAGAAAGACAACTCCTCTCGTATTTGTGTAGATGAAGGACATGACTGTTGAGCAGAATACGAACGAAAAAAAACGGAAAATATTGATTTGTATCAAAAGCAACACAACGGTAAGGACACACACAACTACACTTCAAAATTCACTTACACACGCAAACTCACTCGTACACACGTGAAGAACAGCAAAAAGTTTTATTTTTTCAAACGAATTTTAAAGTGGAAAATCCGTAAAAGTCTATGTGTACATTTATATGTATGCTTAATGTTTGAGTGTGCGTGATTCGGTGATGTATTACTGATTGAACCCAGCAAACATTTTTAATCGCGATGGAGTCATATATCAATTGCTGAGGCGAAATATAGCGCCCCTTCATGTATCTCGATTCGTGTCGTTTCGTCACTGATTTTCAAGCCTGAAAATATGCTATTATATTTTAAATGAAAACAAAAATATATATCAATTATAAATATAAGAATTGTACAAGCATATTTTCAGGCTTATAGACGAATGAGATACATAAATAGAACCTAAATGATAGTTTGTTCTGGAGAAACGGTTTGGAAGTAGCAAAGCACAAAAGTGTTTAGTGTTTTAAACATAAGGAGGAATTTCAAACGATTCTTGTTAAAGGAGAAATAAATTTTGAACATCGGACGTGGGCGATGTTTTACATAAACATGTAAACAGAGGATCAAGCCTGGTAATATTGACACCGTTGTTTGTTACTAACCACAGCATTTACATTTGACGTCGTTTCTGTAGAAAGTACACAATTTAATACGAAATCATAATTCATTGAAATATATGAAATGCCTAAAAGTATACAAAAGAATATATATTAATTTTGATTTAACTCTTCCAGTTGAGTTATAAATTCATTGTCTTGAAGGTTCAGAATCTTACAGATGTTGGCTGGGAAATGTTGTGTACTCGCATTTGCTAAAAGCTGCTTATTCATGAGTATATTTATGATAGTTGAGGGGCTATACTCATAGCTAAAATTTGAGAAATTGTGAATCTTTCAAGCGAGGCGAACATATAACTCTCTTCTAGAAAATTTATATTGAAATTTATGTATTCATTTTGCATAGTTTTAGGCACTTCTTAAATTTAATATATTTCAAAGCGTTAGGGTTTAATATTACTTCTGTGTTATGTGATTTGAAGCAAAAAAAGGTGACAATACTCCCAACTTGGGTGGGAATACTCTGATAATTTCAAATAAGGAGTGCAAAAGAAACAAAGTGTTTCATACGTTTATTTAAAAATATTCTTCTGAAATTTTATTTACATTTATTCTATTTACTCCCGAAAAAAATGTCTCTTGATATCGCGTGCGAGGAAAATTATCTACCCCTATTAAAAATGTTTACTGGGTCTGTGTGCATCCTGTGTGAGTTGAAAGTAGTCCTTTTGCAACAATTTATTTAATTTTAATATTACTGAAAATTCTGTCGAAGACACAATGAAGGTCAATACCGTAGCGCCTACTCTCCTTTGTGTGCATATCGATGTATTGACACTTTTTTGTATGTAGATGTGTGTAGTAAATGTTGTCTGCTCTTTGAGTTACTGTGCAAAAAGCAAAATCACTTTTGAATTGAGGCATTAAGAATAATTCCTTTTATTAAATTTAAGGGATTTTTATTTTCTTCAATATAAAACAATCAAAAGAGCTTCATTTCTACATACAAATCTAGACATACGGGCATTTCACGCGAAGCGGACATGGGAAATTGGGTTCATGTTTCCAATTTCAGATATATTTGAATATGTTGTACCTGTATATGTCCTTGACACAGAAACAAAATATTTTTTAGAATCGCAACACTCGTTTACAAAAAATGGGTCTTTGAAAATATGGGAAATCGTAAGGTACGTACTACTTCCAATGCCATTATTCAGCTTAAAAATTACTAGCCAAAAATTTAATTAAATTCTTTGTAAATCATTTAATCTAGCTCCCGTAAAATTCACTTGAGTTTCATGGAATTAAAATTTCCATTTTGCATTATGATGCAATTTTATATTTTTATTCACATTACTCATACGCTACGTTTAGCTAAAATTTGTGATGAATTTCCTTCGTAAAAATTTTCGATTTGATTGAATTTATGAAGCCATTAAAAAGGAGTTAAATAATGCTGCCATGAATCATTTCAAAGTCTTATGTAAATTACAATAAATTGAAATTCACTACCGCAAATGCTGAAATCGAAAAATGCCAATAAAATTTCAATGTGATGATAGTACTATAAAAATGTAAAGCAAATCAGTGCTGGTTTTATTGACCCTTTTGTGAGAAAGTACACAGTCGCTGTAACACTAAAGGATTCAAATGCCATTTGATTTATATAGCAGCTGTAATTTAGACTTTTTTTGGTAGGACATTAAAAATGTTTATGGCCAGATGTGTCTTAGAGTAAATAGATGATAACGTGCATAAAAAATTTCACATTATAAATTAAAAGTTTGGGATGATGTTGCTTTAAAGTTTTATTTGTCACACTTGGGAGCCTACGGAAGAGCGAAAAATATCATGCCTTAATGGTAAAAGAAAACTATGTGACCGTCCATGGGAAAATGGGCGCTTATTTCCACGAAAAATTTTTAACGATATTTTCGGTGTTTCAATGTTTTAGTTTTTTAAAAAATATATCATCAAAAAATTATCGGAGCAATCAAAACGTCGTAACTTTGCAACGAATTGCGAAAAAAGTATTTTAAAAATACGAGCGTTTTCAGCAAGTTATTTTCTAAAAGAATATATCCAAAAACTTATTTTCAAGAAAACTAAGGTTCAGGTCACTTCCTTAATGACTACATAGAAAATTCAGTTTTGGGTAAACTGAACTCTAAAAATGCGGATCTTCTATATTAAAAAACATGTTTAGAGATTGAGAGTATTTCTATAAATGTAATATCATTGATTTTATAATCTGAAAATTTCCATGCTTTTGTTGTATAACTGAAATTCTGAATAAAAAAGAAATTTTTACTTTTGCTTTTTATTATCTCTAAAATAAAAAATTAATTTCCTAAAAATCTTAAAATGGAGGCTGAAGAAAAAAAAATTAATGTAAGCAGGAGGGTATCGCTGAAACCTTCTGCCAAACAGATTAAAAGCTCAACCCGTATGTGTGCCTCAAATTTTGAATATGTATGCATGAACGGTTTATATTGTTAACGCTTATGTGAGTATAAATATAATGAGTGCCTTCACACATAGGCTTGTTATACTCTACACTCAGTAACATTCACTTTGCTATTCCATTTGTAACGCATAGAAAGGGGCGTAACAGTTATATAAAAATGTATAGATCAGAGCTTCACCTGAGTCGATTTAGCAATGTACGTCTGTCTTTTACAGAAAAACCAAGCAATATAATTAAATGAAATGTAGAACTAGACTGTGCGATTAAAAATGGGCTAAATCGGCTTATGGACACGCCTACCGCTTGTAGAAATAAAATATTGAAAACGCTTTGTTGAGAGGGCTATATGATGTAGTGTAACCAAATTTCTCACAAACACTAGATATAACGCGGAAAAGTTCGGGACAAGAACTAGAAGAATTTCTAAAAGTGGGCGTGGCATCATCCGGAAAACTTTAAAATGCTATACTGAGAGAATTATTTAATGTAATGAGACAACATTTCACACAACTAATGATTTAGAAAAGATTTGGATAAGAAGTATGTTAATTTTTACAAGTAGGCGTGTCAATGTAGGCTATGTAAGTTTCGGCCTGGCCTTTACTAGTTTTTGTATTAAAGTATTAAATTGCACATCTACCACAACACATTGTACATTAAACACTTGACAGGCTGTTTTTAATGTGCAATTTAACACTTCACCACAAAATCAAGACTAGGTGTGGTGAAGACCCCTTATAAAACAATTTTGTATTGTATTTTATTTTTTTTAGGTTGCTTTATAACACTAGATTAGATTTTTGTGCAGGATAGTTTATAAATATTTAATTCCTATTTAAAGTATTAAATAAAATATTTTTTAAGCTTTTGAGTATTTCTATCATCAGCAATTTTTGGGGGTCTATAAAAACCTTAAGCAGCCCTAGTAGCATAAAAAGGTCGTATAGCTTCTTTCACAGGCCTTATAAATTCTTTATAGGGGCTTATATGAGCCATTTGGCGTATGAAGTATAAAGACACTTTCTTCTCAATGTTATCTTTCAAGAGACTCGGTAAAGTTTATTTCTGAGCTGTTTAAAAGACACCTTAAAAACATTTAAAAAAAATATCCGTGTCTTGTAAAACTTTGTTATATGTAATTTTATTTTATATCAAATTATTTAATCAATATGCAAATTGTAGAAACTTTATTATACTTAATTTCATTTTATCATCAAATTAAATTTTTACTTACGATTTACAAATTTGCAAAATCAGTCTCGAACCCATGTCCCAGCGATTCATAGTCTTGCGCGCCACCACTAGGCTACCTGTAATATATTATATTACATGTCAAAGGCGAATCATATCTTTCTCTCATTTGTTTTGGTAAAGCGACAGAAAAATGGGCAATAATGTGCCCTATCTCGTGTGTCTCTAAAAATATCAAACGTCATGTTTTTCAAGTGACTTATATGGCTACAGTATTAAGACATAAGAGACATGCGATCTCTTTATCATGATTTTATATCTTGTTCTATCAAGATATTATAAAAGCGAATTTCACTACAAAGGCGAAGTATCTTATTAACTTTGATACACATCTATTTAAAAGACATCACTGTTTTTAAGCTAGATTTTTGTCTTCATAACTTCCCCTGATGCTACTAGGGAGTGCCAGACTTGCAGGGCGCTATGAGTTCACAGCGGGTTTTGCTCAATAACCCAAAAAGTAAGCCTCAAACATATAAATACAGTTAAATCAGAGTATAAGAAGAGATAAAAAATCATATTGACTTCATTTCCGCAGGACCCTTGTATGACAAGACTTGACCCAACTCTTAAAGTTTTGAAATAATCGAACGGAAATAGAGGGTGTTTTTTTTAGAGGTTTGTTTTTCGAATAGAGATAAAACTGGCATTTTATGGTCAAATCTGGCAACTCTAATGTCATTTATGTTCAGTTTGGTTTGCCATTTCATCATGAACAGGTTGACAAAAGAACAACGCTTGCAAATCGTGCAAATTTATTTCGAAAATAATGGTTCAGTTCGCGAAGTTTACCGCAAGCTCCGTCCATTTTATGGTCGACATAATCGTCCATCAGAGCAATTAATTCGGTTAACCATGGGTCGTTTTCGCACTACGTTTACTCTATGTGATAATACGCATCCGCAGAGACGTCGAACAGTGCGCACCGAAGAAACAATTGCCGCTGTAGAGCAAAATGTTGAAGAGGACCCGAATGAATCGATTCGCCACCGTGCACAGCAATTGGAGCTTTGTCCATCAACTTTATGGAAGAATTTGCGCAAAGATCTTGGCTTGCGACCTTACAAGATCCAGCTTGTGCAAGAATTAAAGCCGTGAGACCATGCAATGCGTCGTGATTTTGGTGTATGGGCCGAAAATGAGATTGATCTCGATGCTGATTTTCTTTGCAAAATTTTGTTCAATGATGAGGCTCATTTTTGGTTGAATGGCTACGTCAACAAGCAAAATTGCCGCATTTGGAGTGAAGAGAATCCACATGAGACCCTTGAGACGCCATTACATCCACAAAAACTGACTGTTTGGTGTGCTCTATGGGCTGGTGGAGTCATTGGGCCATACTTCTTCCGAAATAATGCTGGAGAGTCAGTTACCGTTAATGGAGACCGGTATAGAGCCATGATAACCGACTATTTTGTTCCCGAATTGGATGGCATGAATGTGGATGAGTTGTGGTTCCAACAAGACGGCGCTACATGCCACACAGCGCACGTCACAATCAATTTATTGAAGGAAACATTCGATGAGCGCATAATTTCGCGGAATGGACCTGTCAATTGGCCACCAAGATCGTGTGATTTGACACCATTGGATTATTTTCTTTGGGGATATGTGAAGTCGCTCGTCTACGCCAACAAACCAGAAACGTTAGGGGACTTGGAAGCCAACATTCGTGGCGTTATTGCCGACATACGGCCCCATATGCTCGAAAAAGTGGTTCAAAATTGGACCTGTAGAATTGGCTTTATTCGAGCCAGCCGCGGCGGCCACATGCCCGAAATCATATTTAAACATTAATGGCATAAAATTATCCTTCCAATAAAGCCAAATTGATGGACATTAAAACGATTTTCTTGTGTTTTATTTCAATTCGAAGCTCTATACCTCTAAAAAAAACACCCTGTAGTTATTTTGGTAAAAAATTATGTTTTTATTAATAGTTTTCAAGCAACGTAACTTGCTAAAATCTAAAAACTGCATTTTTTGCCCAAAATGTGGATCTAACTTTTGGCATACGCAAATTTTCTCACATGAAAAATTTGTGATTTTTACTCTTCTTTGACCATATGAAAATTTTCGATCAGAGGCTTACTTTTTGACTATTGAATAAGAATCCCATTTCAACCTCTTCGAAATTTATTAAAACAAATCTTTTCACGATTTTTATTTTCTTGATATGATATTTCCACTGCAGATATTATGAAATATTAAGTGTCAATGAATTGGAGACCCGATGTCACTTTTAAAATAATGCTGTTCTAGAGAGTGCTATAGTTCAATCCGCATATGACCAAAGATTTTTATCTTTAATTGAATTACACTTTAAATGGATTTGTTTCGATTATTTTTAAATAGTTGCTAAGTTAAAATATTAAAATTTTTAATTGACTCCAAAATATATTGATTCCAAATTGCATCAACATGAATCTGCTAATTTTCTTTTTCTTCTTAATGTCGTAGCCCAACCAACATCCTAATGCACACAATTCAATGAGAAATTTAATGAAATCCCAAAAGTGTTGATTGACTAATTGGTTGATTAGTCAGTTGAAAGCTTAATTGATAAATGACTGATTTAATGTTTGTTGCATGTGCACTTATCGCACAACCATAACAATTTCCGTTGCAAAGCACAAAACAAAACAGGGTACATCCCACACATACATGCAAATACAAGAATAAACTGCAATAAGGATGTTATTGAAAGTTATGGCTGTCATCAGTCAGAGTTTCATGGGTATGCACGTTACTCATGGGCTTATGTGGTGATAGTAAATGCAAGAAGGTTCGTTAGAATTTTAAGTATAAATAATAAATCATCGTGGACATCTGTCAATGTTATGTTGGAAATTGTACAATAAAATACAAAGAAAAAAATGATCTTAATTTATATACAAATCTATTAAACATAAATATTTAATAATTTTTAAAATATACACCCTTTGTGGAGATATATTCAGAATAGTTTGTAGACCAATCGTCAGTCTGTTTCTTATAGGAACTTCACTTCTTGACATACATATGACATTTTTATTATAATTTTTAAATTTTTAAATCCATGCTGAAATGTTCAGTGTTCTCCAAGTCTTTCTTTGATGTTATAGTAATTATTATATAATATATATTCCGAAAACCTTCAGAAAATATATTTGTGTTTCAGACACTGAGGTTTGACCTAATTTATCGAACTGCGTTATTAGTATCTTAAATTTATAAAAGTCTTCAGCGTCTGATATTTTATGAGTTCGACAAATAAATTTTTTACATAAACCAAATGTCTTCATAGAAAAACTAATGCGGAAAATATCTTTTTATAAATTGAAATATATTTTTGAACTTAATTTTTTTTCTTTGAAATAAAATACTTGGGCGTATATGAACTATACACATAATAGTTCAAGAGCTCCTAAGTCTATGCCAAAATGATCATCAACAGGGTCGTATACATCACATCACATCTGTTTGACATCAAAATATCAAATTTATCGTGAATACCGCTATTATAAATAAGAAAAAATAAAAATTTCCTAATTTTTTTTGCTCGCAACCCTAGAAGCATTTTTTTTTTTTAAATGAGGATATACTCGAACATGAATAAACTTTCGAAGATCAAGTGTTCCTGAAGAAGTCTAATATAGGTACCTGACTTCTGAAAAAAAAAAGATTTTTGAAATTTTATTAATTAAAGGGAACAGTTGCCTCTCGAAAAACGACGTTCACCCACTGATCACATATGCGTTTGGTAAATACAAATCGTTTTCTCAACTCTTCCTGTTAACTTACAGGGTTGGGACTTACAGATTTTTGTATTTTGTTTGTCTGTTACTATCGTGTAAGGGAATGGTAAGCCATTTAAACGACCAACCCAATGCATGTTGCTCGAAAAGCATTCAAGTTGATTACGGCATTTATTTAGATTAAAAAAATTTAGGTTTGGTCAAAATCAGCAAAATATTATTTACCTAAAGAGTGAAAAATAACATGAACATTGTAAAAAAAAGCTAAAAACCATTCAAAAAATATCATAAAAGCTTGAGCCGAGTTATATGACTCCATAATTATGAATGTAATTCTTAAAAAGAAAAATCTCCTTTCTTAATAAAGTATAATATTTATGGCGATTTTTCATAAGGAAACGTGCAAAACCCTCGCAAACTGTGCATTTTTGCACTCTCGCAAACGAACTGTCAAAAATCGTATGGAAAGTTTTTTGAACAAACTGGAAAAGCTTGCGCGACAATTTGGTTGCGCAAACTTGCGCTGCTGATTGTGCAATTGTTGTCACTCTCTTTTTCCATATGATTTTCTCAGCAAAATTTGATTGTTTACACATTTTATATTTCTCACTCTCTTTTCCCATACGATTCTCTCACAAAAAAATGACATGCTCATCAACTGCCACAAATCGCACAAAATATTCGAAGGAGCGTTCGCGAAACACATCGCGCAAAATTGCCTATTTGCACAAATGGGAAACTTGCGCGTTTAGATGAATACCACTAATATTCCATTTACAGAAGCTAATGTTTGGATAATTTTTTTTTTTTTTGGAAATATTGTGCCAACTTTTATTATTAAAAAACAACTAAGGTGGTCCAAAGATAAGATAAAAATAAAAATCTTTTAAAAAAGGAGATCATATTTTGGCTACAGTTTTCTGGAGAAAATATTACCCGAAATTAGTTGTTTTTTACAAGGATTATGTTTTGGAATTTTTTTTTCTGTAATTTTGAACATAAAAAATATGAAATGATATGTTTGGCTAAAATTCTTATGAATTTTTTGAGTGGGTTTTTTTAAATTCATTGAGCTATTTTCCCATACCTGATTTTCCATTGTAAACTTTTTGTTAGAAGCACTCCCGGCATTAATAGCATAAGCACCACACAGCTTTTTTTTTGCGAGATTAATTCAAATTTTTTGTTATTTTTTCGTTTCCAACATTTTTTTTTTTCATTTAATTTCTCATGCTAACAGTGTACACCAACAACTAACCGACACAGCGAAAAAGTATTATAATTAAATGCAATGCCGTTTTTGTGCCAACGTTAAAATCCATACCATGAATATTTTACGCCACTAATTTAAAGTGTTTATCCTGTTTTTTTTTTGGCACTGCTGCCGCATACACTTTTAGCCTACGTTTAAAGTTTTTCTGCTCCTCCTAAAAATTTCCATTGTCTGGAGTTGTGCTGTTTGTATTTGTCGATATACAAACCAATTTGCATTAAAAATTAAAAACTTCTTGTTGTTGCCTTACTGCTCAGCTCTATTACGAAAGTACGTACATTTCAACACCAACATCCTGGACGTGCGCCAATAGCAACAAATATGGGTGCAACTATTGAGGCACTCAATCCGACCACCCTACTTCTCTGGCCAGCGGCACGGAAGGAGAAAGTTTAACGAAAGCTTTCAGCTCATGTCATTGACACGAACCTTAACATCAAGTGAGGCAGTCAAATTTATTCCTCAAATGGATCCGTGTTTTCTTTTTCCGTTTTTCTTTTGCAACATTTTTTCGATTGTTTTATTTGCTTGAGTCCTTTGAATTTTTTATGGGGGCTTACTGCTTTCGACACTTTGGTGTTGCTCATAATAAGAGAAACGAAGAACGACATTTCAGAAAAAAAGAAACCATTTGGGGGTAATTTAATTTCCATTATAAAGGAAATGAAGTGTTAAAAATAAATAAAATTAAAAATGAAAAATAAAATGTTTTGCGCTTTCTAGTTGTAAGGAAAACGAAGAAGTGGTGCGAATACGTAGAGTTTGCACTTTTCTTTATAAACAATTCAATGCGAACAAAATAAATGCAAAATACTTGTCATCATCATTATCATCAGTGAAGAGAAATATCACAGATAACTTGTAATCTCAATTGACTGTAGAATTTATTCTACGCCTAGATAAGACGCGCTCTAAGAATTTTTAAGGTTTAAGAAAACGAGAAAGTCATGAGCAGGGAAGCGCGTATACAGCATGTAGTTTTAGGGGTCCTTAGCCCCTACACCGAGAAACAAAGCTTTATAGAGAAGTTTTACTTAATGTATGAAGTAGAAAACAAAAGGCAAAGGCGTGATTCTTCTGAATAGTAGTAAAATTATGAGTTTGACCGTAGGGTCATTAAGCTTTTGGATCCAATATGTTCCAAGCTTAGCATAACTTTCTTTATATATGTTACCGTCCAAACTAGTTTAAGGCCAAACTAGTTACCTTTAAGCCTCAAGATATACCATGAAATCTTAATGCAAAAGCACTGTAGTTAGTGAAAACTAAGGCAGTACCGAAGTAAGACAATAAAACTTATCAATTTTATTGAATACTTAGCAAGTGGTGAGTGAGGTTAAGTGGGAGGCCTTCGGCAGTGGCTCAGAGTTAAGATCCTCCAATATGTCCAACACCGAAATCGCGACAGCCTTAGGCCGCGGTTCAGCCCATAACATGTGCAACATTGGCTTCGGTATCCACAGTGCTTTTGTATTAAAATTAAATTGCATACTTTTAGGGATTCAAATAAACTAGTTTGACTTAGGAAAAACTAGTTCATCCTAAAATCTAGTTTGGCCGGTAATATATACAATTCTTCGCCTACGGTCAAAAGATTGAATAGAAACTGTTTTTATTTATTGATGCGGTACGGTTTATTCCCTTTGGGATATTTAATAAATTAAGTTCCTTCTGCGATTTCAAAAAAATAATCCTTTGGCAACTATCTACTCCTACGCCGTAGATCTTAAATTTTGGCAAAGGAAGCCTCACGATTCAATGAGCTCCAAGCTCAAAATATTGTTTTTTTACATCTTCTTGTTTGCATTTACTTCAAGAAGTTTCTCAGTGTATTATTTGAAATTGTTTGTTTGTACGAAAATTTCGTTCTAGATTCAACAAAATTTCGCATAAATGATTTAAATACACTTACTTAAATTATACTTAGCATAATGATTTGAAAATATTTGTCGTAATTGTCAAAATCAGCTGACTTCTTGCTAGTGCTTTTCCAAACCTTTCATATTATTTGGTTGCATTATCATAAATAACTTTCTCTGTAGTAAAAGCATTTCAAAAACTTTTTTTTCTATGGGGAGTGTCGCGCCCCTAATTTAAATTTTTATTGGGTACCACTCGCTTATATCATTTATAATGAGTAGTTGGGTTGTTTTCAATGAAATAGAGTACACTATATAGCGTATTATTGTTTTACTTGTATTGGCGGTGGCACGCCCTTTAAAAATGTTCAGATATATTTTTGTAATTTGCCTCAGTAGTTCTTAATATAGTCCGAGAGTAAAATATAGGATATATGCCGTGAGAATATTTGTTTGTCGATTTCACTCATTTTCAAACCCACGAGTTGAAATAAAAGAAGTATCGCCCTTAACGAATATCATCATTTCAGCAAAATAATTGTTATGTTTTTCTGTAATCGGAATTTACACAGTCAGACAGACTTACATGTCTCATTACATAGACTGGTGATGCTGGTGATGAATGGTCAAGAATATATAACGGGTGTTCAAATATGAGGTATGTTTTTCAAATTGCCGCAGTTTTTTTAGAAGTATTAGATTACACCGAGGTTTTTTTTTTGGGTATAGAGCAAAAACATACCAGTTAGTTAAAATGGAGCACTATACGGGTAAACAACTTATTTTCATTATTAAAACTTAGTTTAAATATGATGAAAGTTATTCAGAAGTTAGAAGACAATTTCGTTCAAAATACGGTAGACAAAATGCTACGACAAACCGTGCTATCATTGATATTTATCATTGATAAATTTAAAGAAACTGTTTCAGTTCAAGAGCTAGAGAATTGTTTGGAAAGCCAATGAAACCAAAAAAAAAAGTTACTGTATGGTGTGGATTTTGGTGTAATTGATACATATTTTTTCGAAAATCTAAATGACAATGCTAAATTACATACTATGAATAGAGCTCGATGATTAGAAACTTTTTGTGTAGTCAATTGAAAGATATTGATGTGCAGAATATGTGGTTTCAACAAGACGGTGCAATATGACATGCAGCAACGGAATCAATCGATCTGTTGAAAGAGAAGTTTAATAATCGCATAATTTCTCGAAAAACAGACGTGAATTGGCCACCTAGAGCATATGATTTAATACCATTGGATTTCTTCTTATAGGGTTTCTTCAAGAGTAAAGTTTATGCGGATAGTTCTCAAAATGTTCAACACCTCAAAGACAACATCAACGTGCATACATCACTAACTGAGCCATCATTATGCGAAAAAGTTATTCAAAATTTTGGTAAAAGATCAATAGCCCGCCAAGCTAGCAGAGTAGCTTATTTGGACAACATTCTTTTCATTGTTAACCGGAACCTATATACTTGAATTTCCAATATTTAAAATTTAAAAAGACACCTCCAATTTAAACACCCTTTATATGCTTTTCTATAACTATCACGCTACTTTTTATTCATAGTAAAAAAAAGAAATAAAATGTATATAAAAATATACAAATATAAACATATAAATTAGGAATTTTTTTTTTACATTTTAAGTTGGCAACCCTTCTGTTGGTCGTTTCTGATTTTGTGCAACATCGAAGTGAAAACTCTTAACATTTTCTTCACGTACACATTTCTGTTTGATGAAGTGATGTAAAATAAATTTCACTTCACTGTTTCACTGTACCAGAACCAACCTTTCCGTGCAAAGGAATTCAAGGAAGGAAGTGCGTCTGAATTTTTCATTAAACTTGTGGTTTTCAATTTAAATGCCTAAAGTGTAAGAGTTTCTTTTTAAAATTAAACTGTCACTAGCACCATTATTTTCATTTTAAATGGTATATTATTTTGTAGCTATTTATGAAATTTAATATGAAAAAAAAATAAAATTAAAACAAATCTTTTTGCATTGAACATCAATGATTGTTATTGCCAACCAAGGTTGGCAAGGTTTTCGTTTCCACGCAAAAACATAAGTCTTTCGAACTTATTAATCTGCACACATATTTAGCTCATTTTGCCAACAGAAAAAATATGCAAATTTCATTGATTACGAATTGAATGATTTTAAATAGATTTTTCGTTCAGTACGTTTAGTCCTTGCAAAAAGAAAATCCTGCTTTGTTTGCAGTAACAATGCTGCTGATGCAACTGTTGCAGCTACATGTTGTTGCTTGTATCGTCACGCATATACACTCACAAGCGCATGCACATTAGGGTGTTTTTTTTAAAATTTTTTCTTAAATTTCTATGATTTCAATTGTAATGTATATTAGAAATTTTTTGTTTAGGATTAGAGAAACCGTTTTGTCATATAAATCAGTTAATGCTGGTTTGGAAAAAAACTTAACTTTAAGAGCCTGTAATTTTGACCACATTTGAGTTACAGCAATTTGTCGCATGGCATTATTGTGATTTGAATGATATTTAAAAATCCAGCTTCTATTTGCTCATCTTAATCAAAAGTTATGATGTTCCCATTAAAGGTCCGCATGGGTGCACCCGAAATGACTACCAAGCCACTCGCCACGTTGTAAGTCCATCAATATTTTTTTGCACAAAAACCACAAATAAAATCAAACAAATCGAAACACAAAGCAGGAAAGGTGAGTGCTGCATTTGCAAATAAATCTCAAACAAAATGTCCAATAAGTTCAAGCACTCGAGGTTTATGGCATTCCGAAGTTTATATGAGTTTCGAGTTCACTCATGCAGATCTCTAGTTACCATTCATTTTTATATGAAAAAACTTGATCGACCTTCGAACTCGAAAATTTTTTTGGAGAAAAAACAATTAAATCGCTATTCTTATTGGAAATTTGGCATATTGTCTGCTGTAATGACTACGAAAAATGTAGGAGGGATTGTACAACGGATAGTGAGCGGGCAGTGCCGCAGGTACTGTTAGTTCTCATACCATATATGTAAATACTAAAATATCACCTAAGTTTAAGAGAAAAGATAAATTTAAAAAAAAAACACCCTGATGCACACACACATACGAGTATTTACAAAACACACGTACGTTTATTTGTAATTGTGCATAGTCAAGGTGAATGTTGAAGGAAACACAAAACAAGACAGACAGACAGACGGACAGACAGACCGAACAGAATGGAAAAATAAAATCACAACGTGTGTCGGAAACTGAACATAAAAAGCGGTTTATATCTCTTTGATTCGAAGAGAGCTTTACAAGGATACTTTTGTGTACTGCTGACAAGTGAAATGTGCTTGAGTTTGTTGTTGTTGTACTGTTTGTTGTCTTATCTTTTAGTAAGCAGCTACACCCAGTTGGCATAAGCAGAGGAGTAGAAAGAAGCGTTAGCAAAAGGCGTTGTAGGCAGGCATTCACATGACTGTTTTCAGATATACTGTACTTTCCGAAGGGAGAAAGTTTTCGCTTCCGTCGATTGGAGAAAATTAGACATGTCGTTGAAAGCATGTTAGTAAATGTTTGGAGCCCTCTGTAGTCCTATATGTAATATTTGCTTATCAATTTAAAATTTATAAAAACACCTCAAATTGTTTCTAAAAAAAATGGTGCAATGATTAATTGGCTCAAATTATACATTAAATAAAAGTTAATAAAAAAGTATATCAAAATTGGAGTTTACGGATGGACCACGTCAGACGTAGCCGCGGGCAACATTTACATGAAATAATCTCTAACAAGCAAATGGCAGGAGTTGATGTATCGCTCCAAATAAATATTTTATTTACTATTGCAAATTTTCTGTTCTTTTTTCAATTTTCAAAAAGCAAACGCTTAAGAAATCACACTTTATTAAAAATATATGTTGTTTCACTCCCATAAATATGGTTACCATTGCTTTGCAATAATTTTTAATTTTTGTAGAGCACTGCTTTTCTTTTGTATTTTTTTGTTACTCAAATTCTCAAAAAACACCATGAAGGTGAAGTCAGTGGAAAATTTGTTCACTTATTGGCAATTCCATTTATTTTATCGAGTTTTGTTTTAAAAATCGATTGCCTCTAATGCTCACAAAATGGCTTTGATTTCAGCTCGCATGAGTCTCCCTAATGAATTCACCTTCTCCCTTACTAATTACACCATTCAAAAAGCAAAAACAAAACGCACACGCACCAACATATTAAGTTGCCATTGAGCAGTTTGCTCTGCTTGCATGCTTGTGTCTATTTGCGCAATCAATTTTTCTAATCAATTTTAAATCTTTAATAACTTCATATTTAATAGAAATATCTTGATAAATTTTTTTGAGCAAATTTCATCACAATCAGCGAACAACCAGCAGTTTTTGCGTGATACGCTAATAACGATGGACAGCTATAATTTTATTTATATAGATATCGAAAAAGTTCAAATATATTAATGTTTTGAATCCTCTTTACAAATAATTTTTTAATGGCACCAATTGATGACTAAGACTTGAAAATTCAACTAAGGTATCCTCTTTTCATCAAAATTAAGGCAAAAAAAAAAAAACAAGCAACGAAAGAAAAAAAAAATCAATTTCATCATTCCAAATTTCAATGATTAATTACTCGCACACACAAAATTCCGATTAGCTTCATTTGCCAAGTTCAAGTAAGCAGTTAACAACACGCCGCCAAGCAACATTTTAGTCAGGCGAATGTGTGGGAGACAGGTGCCCATGGACACTGATTGGCAGCCACCCTTTTACGCATTTCAAAACAAATCAACCTGACATAAACTGATTGCTCAACCAACTGTACAGATACAGCGTTTGTGCACATTATAGAGCAACAACAACATCAAATCTTTTCCAACATAACGCATTTCCTCCGAGTTCAATCAGAATTGAAATGAAGTCGTTTTTGGATTTTTCACTTTTTGTTTTTTTTTTTTTCTTTTTTCGTTGTTGTGTCTGACGTTCAGGCGTGCGTAGCTGATGAATTAATTGACTCTGTGCTGAAATTGTGTTGTTATTTAGGTGAAAAAGAAAATATTAATTAATTGAGAATTTGTAGCGCATTGTTGTACATACATATGTATCTTCGAATATCTAGGTTCTAATATTTATAAAATTTATGATCTGGATGAAATGTTGAAAAATAAAATGAAAAAAAAAAAAATTGAAAATTAATTTATCGAGATATTTACTGGCGGCGATTTAGCGACTGTGTGTACAGTCTCTCATACTCATACTCATTAGAGTAAAAAAATCAGATTAAAATAATAAGCGACTAATTACTCAGCGACTGATTAATTTTGATTTAAATCGATAGATTTATATGATAAAAAATAATATTTTTTTTAAGAAAGTTATAAACGATTCTTGCGCGCTCCATGCTTAACTCTAGAGCGTCTAAAATTCAACCTATTAACTGATTTTTTTTTTTTTGTTATCAAAGCAACTAAGCATCAACAAAACATCAAAAAATTGTGTTTCTATTAAAAATTTTAAAATTTCCTACCACGTCAAATATAATTTTATGGAGGTTTTATGTGCACAAAATCGTAATATTTTTATTTAAAAAAAATCGGTTCGAAATATAACCCAAAGTACTCCTTCACATAAAGACTTAGGTCCTCTTTATGTATCACGATTCGTCTCGTTTCGTCTCTAAAATGTAAGCCTAAAAATATGCTAGTAAAATCTTTAAATTTGTAATAAATTATTCATTAAGCACAGGCTAGATAGTTTCTCTTTTCATTTGAAATATAATAGCATACCTTCAGGCTTGAATATTAGAAAAGAAACGAGAGGAATCGTGATACACAAAGAGTTAAGGACCACTTTGTTACTACAAATTTGTAACTCATTTGAAAAGGAACTTTTAGGAAAATTAATTTTGGCTGTGACATTGTTGTCATACATTTTTTTTCTAGTGCCTAACTGAATCAAAATATATCACCATGGTAAAAGCTTGTTACACATTTTTATATAGGCAGCTCCGAGTTAAGACTTTGTGGAAAGGGTGCCCTTATAAAAAGGTCCAGTCATTCATAAAATAATAAGGTCCTTCCTTCTCCACTACAAGGCATAAGTTCGAAATAAGTCCCCTAGTAGGCTTTTATGTAGTATTGATGGTGTGACCAAAAAAAAAAAATTGTTTCTTTTACCACAGAACATGCACATATGTATGTAACCTCTTGCCATGTTGGAGCCGCTTGAACTGAAGGTTCGGGATCTAGTCCACCACTAAGACATATTTTAATTTAACGCTGTTTGTGGGTCCCTTTGAGCTCGGGGCTCTAGCCCCAACACTTGAGCATCCGCTATATTAAGTGACAACATTCAATTGATGATAAAATTTTAAGCCGAATAATAACCTTACCTTAACCTTGTACGTTGAAAGCTTTAATCCCAGTAATTCTCGGTGAGATTAATAATCTCAGCTTATAATACGTCAGTTGAAATTGAAATGTTAGTCGATTTTTGACAGTTTTGAGGGCAATTTGTTAGAAGTTGTTTGTCTCAAAAGATGAGATCTTATTTCTGCGAAACACTATGTCAAAGGTTTTAAATATGTCAAGCTCACTAGTTTGTATGTAGTTATTTGATAAGGATGAGGTGTACTCGAAAGTTTTCAAAACAAAGTATTAGTTAAAATCAGACCTTGAAACTTTTATACTGAGCCTGATATAGTGGGATGATTCAAGATAACAAAATGCACCGAATACTTTCTTGAGAGTTGTGGCCTTTGTCCACCATTGGCACTACATCTAAGCGATATTAACGTTGATGGATTTAGCTAGGTAATGATGTTTTAGCGTTGACGAATCTAGCGAGAGAGCATGTGTGTTAAAAATCGCCATGGTCAGTAATTTTGCGTTACGTATTATGAAAAATACTGAATTCACCAAAATTCTTTATTTTTCCAACTTCATTCCAGTAGCAAAATAATTGTATTGTAGACTACGAGATAAGGATGGATTGCCTTACGAAGTTTTTGCAAAGCAACACTTTGAACGTTAAGAAAATTCGAAGCTGTGGTTAAATATCGAAAAATTTTTATTTGGAGCAAAACATTTATAAGGCGCATTATACTTTAATTTCTAATATTTAGAGCCAAATTTTGTTTTTGTTTATGAACAATTTTTCATTATTTTTTTAATAATCTTTGTATGCGATTTCTCCAATAATTTGAGTTAAGTTTTTAGCTCATTTTTGAAAATTTAAATAACTTACCAATATTCTAGTTTCCATAAAAATTTTTACACTATTTTTGGGCAATTGGTGAGATACCGGCACAAATGCTGCAAAAAGTATGCCAAAATTGGAGTTTACAGATGGACCAGCTAAGGTATAGCCGCGGGCAATGTTTACATAAAATAATCTTTACAGCATAAATGGCAGAAATTTATGTATCGCTTTCAATAAATATTTCATTCATTATTGCAAGTTTTATATTCTTTTTTTGGTTTTCAAAAACCAACCATTTAAGAAATCACACTCAAAATAACCAACGTAAACAACTTCTTACTATTTTATCATGTCTCACACACATATGCATTGTATGTATATATGTACATATGAACATACTTGTACATCACTTGCAACTTATTCTTATAATACATGGTTCCCATTACTAACCCATGTTAATTTAAGCTACGCTTTCTTAGCGCAACTATAAAATGCGTTTTTCGTAAATGATTCTCATAAACTAAGAAAGACTTTATAAATGTGCGGATGTGTTGGTTTTACTGTGTATATTGCTATGGTATGAGTGGTACTAACTGTAAGTCAGCTAAGTGTAGCAAAGACGTCTGTGAACATCATCATAAATGTCAATGGCCACAACAAAAACCTCAAGTTGACAATGATGATGATGATCATCATCGGCGTAGTGATTCTGCACAAATTCTAAATGATCCTTGATGCATAGTCGGTACGGTGCTATGCTGTACTACTAAAAATCGTTGTAATTGCCAGCATGCAAAAAAAAATATATAAAAAATGTTTGCTAGCATACTCGAAACTCAGTTGGAGTAAATGGATTTGATGACTAAGTAATAAAATTTACGAAACTTTTTTGAATTGTCAGTAGTTATTCCTTAAGTCGGTTTCTAATGCAGATTCATATAAACGAAAATTGGCATCTATTCAGATAGGAAAGAAAACAGTAACCAAATTTGGTATGCATGGATGCTTGTTTCTTTGTGTGTAATTAATATTTTGAGCAATTTTAAAACTTTAATATTTTGTTATTTAACATGAATATTGTGATAATTTTAATTGGAGATTAAGACCAAGCGTCTAAGGAATAAAACTAATCAAATTTGATCACAATTGGTTCAGTAATTTTTGTGTGATGCGCAAACATCGAAAAAACTATCATATTATTTATATATATACAATCAATACTCTATAAAGCCTTTTGAATTCATTTATCTGCTTATAAATTAATTAATGTTTTTATGCTATAAATGCTATCTACATGTAAATCACATTTTCAAACCAGATAGCCAACTTTAAGTTTCTCAGTGAATATACTATTCTTTGGTGAAAGTCATTTGAATATTATTTTGTACAGTTCCTACTAGGTATATACTGCATTAGGGTAATACAAGCACACGTTCGTTCATCTTATGTGTAGGTACATATGTATGTTTGTAAGCTGAAGATGTTTATTCATCGTATATATCAACTTTCAATGGTAAACTTCTTGTCGTTTCTTTTTCTCCTTCGACAAAACACATAAAGTTGAGGTTTTCATACGTTAGCTTAAACCAAGGTGAAAAGAAGGGGTTTAATTTCTTCTATATTAAAGAGAGATTAAGTGAGGCGGTGAATTAAACAACTGCAGAAGTTAAGCTATGTGGTTTAATTTGCGATGACAGCTCTTCATTTATGACAGCATGTTACAGACAATTATCCTTAAAGTTGCGACAGCTGTGTATTAGTAATTCAGCAAAGCTTAATTTATATCATAAGTTTGAAAAATCATAAGTTTTAAATAAATTCGTCAAGCATACGATTCGTTCATCTAATGAGTAGATTTTGTAGGAATATTAGTAACACATAATTGCTTTAAATTCCGTAATAAAAAAATATAATGACATTTTCGACAAATTTGATCTCATGATTGAAAGTAAAAGTGGTTGATTTGTCTCATAACAGAAATCTAACAGGATTGATATCTCAAGCAATTTAAATGTATAAAACTTAATTTTAAAATAATTATAATCACATGGAATAGATATATCATAAATTATAAATCTCTGGAAATTAAAGTCATTTTAGCTAAGAATAAAAATCGGTCACAAAGATTCGTAACCTTTAATTGACTTATCTCACGAGCTTTTTGTTTTATGAATTTGTTCAAGTTTATGTCATGGGACTTCTCTTACTACGATTTGAAAAGAAAATAAATTCTAAAAAATTGATGATATAAAAATTTGAAGAAAAGTTTTATGAAGCTAAAATCTCGAGGTATAGCATAAAAATTTCATTAACGAAAAATAATATTTGATAAAGTTATGATTTCATGGTTATGATCAATCGTTTTTTTAGAAATAATATATTTAATATAGAAACTTTGCGAGTTACTGCACGTGAAATTAAAATATAAATTTATTAAAATAAAAATCGTATGAAAGTTTTATCTTATTAGGATTTAATATCAAGGGATTATTATTATAATTTGTGTTCTTAAATAGTATGATTTTTGTGCCAATTAAAATTTTTATTCTAAAAAGTCCTTAACTATCTCATTTGCCAGTTAAAAAAAGTCTCATGGAATAAAAATTTCATGTTACAGTAGTCGCATATTGTAAAACTCTCAAAAAAACTTCCATGAAATAAAATTTCATCAGCTTTAACTCAATTTTTATACTCATTTTCAAGAGATATCAATCCATTAACATGAATTTACTAACTTTGACTTAAATACTTTATGGCTGCTAAAAAGAACAGTTGATATGAATATGTTTAATGAAAAATTAGCATGTGATAAATATCTCATATTATAAAATCGTGTGTCACAAACACATTATGAAATGAAAATTCCTTCTTATAAAATGTCATGAGATAAAACTGTTTTTGTTATAAATAATTTGAAAAAATAACAATCGAGAGAAAAGTAAGGGAATAAATCAGACTTTTGGGTTTTTGACATCATTATTCTATCTTTAAAGAATATTACTGAAGACTTATTTAATGCAAAAAAGTAACATGCGATATAAATTTCATGTTATGAAAACCACATGGTATAAAAAACTTCTGTGATAAAAATTCCTTGATATAAAGCTTCATCAAATCAAACTTTTTTAATATAGTAGTGCTCTGAAGAGATATCACATGAGAGCCAGTGTTGGAAACAAAAGATATAAAAAACAAAGTTATGTCTTTTAATGGTTGATTTCAAGAACTCTTTTTTATTCTAGATTTGTTGAAAATTTTTCACTGCTCATCATCATGTTTTTCCTACAATTTTATTGTATTTGATGTCTGTACTAAGTACTACTTAGGTGCATATACGCTAAATTCAGTATTACTTAATATACCTACATTTCTTTAAATTTATTTTTTTTCTTTTTAAAAAACCGCTGTCAAAGTTTTGTGGTATAAGTCGAATTTCACAACAGTGTAGTACTTTGACATACCATAAATATGCATGTGGTAGAAAGAAAGTTTGTGGAAAAAAAAAACTTTCGAGCAATCTAAAAGTTTTGGTAGGAGGTTTTAACTCAGACTTATTACCCCATCCCTCATATGTCTTTCTAACGTGATTTAGCGATAAAACATTAAGTTGTTTGCAAGGGTCTTCAAGCAATTTACTGAGGGAATGTTTTATCGCAGCGTAGATTATGTGAGTAAGACATTAAATTGAAAAAGAAGCCAGTGTCTTGACATTGGTAGAGAAAGTTTAAAGTTATCTGTGTATCTGTAAAAAGTTTACAAAGAGACTTGCTTAAGTAGCATTTCGTTGGATATTTTTTGCGTTTCAATGTTTGCAGGTTGTACAGTAACTGGAACAACAAATTTGAAAATTTAAAAACTTTAAGTATGCTTTATGCCTGAATATTCAGTATGTTCATGTTGCCAAGTAAAGTAATGTTCTCAATTTGAGAAGGCAACAAAATAAAGTCTATAGATTTAATATATTTATTATTTAAAAAATAAACTTGCAATAAGTTTAATATGAGACTGGCCATTTTTGGGCAATTGTCGAAATTAGCGACGGTCAGTAAAATAGTTTTTTGTGATAATATAGGGTGTTATTTTAGAGTGTCATACTTTTCAAAATGAACGACACATCAAAAACTTCATTATAATTGGCAAAGTTGGTCTCATTTATTTAATTATGAAATTTCACCAAAAATGTCTACTTTAAATTCACATGATTTCTTGCAATTATGAAATCAATTTGTCACTAAGTTTGCGTGACGTAACTCCTTTTGGATTATTTCTTGTGGAAATATGTGAATTTTCTGGTTTAGTCGGATAAGCCAGCGTCGCTAGACCTAGACTTTTTGGAGGCCAACGTATGCCGCATTATTGCTAAGATACGGCCTCTGACAAAATGGAGGAAAATTGGAACTTTAGATTGTGCTATATAAGGACAAGGTGCGGCTCTCATATGCCAAAAGTCATATTAAAGTAATAAATGGCATACAATTACTTACCGACTAAAGTAAAAATTTAAGTTATTTGTATAATTTTTTAAATTTTAGTGCAATGTAAAAATACGACACTTTAAAAAACCCCTATATATTAAGTTGTATTGTTTTTTTGTATGGCGTCAAAAATGTTTATTTTGGAAGTTTCGAGACATTGGACTTTGAACTTGCTTGGTCTTATGTTTCCTCTAAAAAAATTATCAGTATTTAATTAATTGAAGAAAAAAATTATGCTCTTTAAAAAAAATTCTTGCGTGGTTTTTCCACAGAACAGTTTTTTTTAGTGTATTTTGATAAAATTTCATTAAATAATAAACAAAAAATTTCACTAATTTCTTCTGTAACCTTGATAGTTTTCGATTAAAAAAATTAATACAAAAATGATTGCTATACTGGGTGGGCTAAAATAAAAATGTTTTTAGGTAAAGAATTTTTTTTTTGTCAAAGTAGTTACCTTGCTGACAATTTTTATATGCATATGCCCAGCAAAAATTTTTAATCGCGAAGGAGTCAATCATATATCAGTTGCCGAGACGATGGATTAAGTCGCGCGTGAGTTCATTTTCTGATACCAGGCGATAGTTTGTTGGGGAGAAACTTTTCGGAATCAGCGATTCGCGTATGAAACGAATTGTTGTTAAAGGGAAAAAAATAAAAACTCTATTACATTTGTTTATCGAACTTTGAATTTATTTTTTTTTCTTATTTGCGTCATACACAAAACTACGCTCAACATAACACGGAACAGAGCACCAGCCTGGGAACATTCACAGAATTCTTCACCTCTAACAACATACCTACATTTGATGTCGTATACATATCGCTCACTTACTTCAAGACTGGCATAACACAAAAAACGTGATTTTTGAGCTAATGATGCAGAAATAGCCACCATTTTATGTTTTATTTTGTGTGAAAAAATCAGAAAAGTATCTCATAAACTTGCCTTGTCAGAGGAGTTTATGTAGACATACTTTTCATCTTTTTCCTATAAAAAGCAACTTATTGAAAACTTTAAATGCGTTTTTCTCCCACTTTATGTTTTTTGAGTTATGCCAGTCTTGAAGTAAGTGAGCGATATGTACAATGCAATTAACAAAAAAGTTGTATGAAATCATATGCATTGAAATATTTGAAATTCAAAAATACCCAAAATGTCAAATTTAACTCATCTAGAATAGTTGCATATAGGTTTATTGCCTGTGAGATGAATCCAAATAAATTTAAGATTTAAATAGTAAGGGTGTTATCCTTGGCCACGTCAAAAATAAAATACCACACAAGTGTGCGTAACGCTTTAATTTCTATAAAAAAGGCATTTGTCCCACCAAACGTTTCTGTAATGATTTGTCAATATTTATTTAAATAGCTCTATACTTGCAATTTCAAATTTTTGCTTGTATAGGAAGTATCATGACCTCTTTTCAAAATCTACCCACTTTTTATCTAGTGTTTATACAAACTAGTTCTTGTGTCTATGTAAAATTTGTGTGTATTACATTGAATAATTCTATAAGTATAGTATTTCGAGTTTTAATTTCCGTCCGGGGCAAAGAAGCAACTCCAACAGAAAATATTCGTTGTTTTTCAAATTGGAAAAATGTTGTCACCAAAAATCTGAAAAAAGGAACTCACTTTTGGTCCACGAAAACCCTAGCAAAATGGTATATATTCTTATATAACCCTTCGGAACACCCTCAGAATCTCCTTCATAGACACTGATGCCCTGTTATAATGAATCATCCAATTTTTATCTTGAGGTTGTCCGAACTATTTCTAGGCTTTATGTGAAATTAAGCTGTACTACCCTTAATTACTTATTCAGTATAACTTTTTAAAGTTTTGGCTCGTATGGGAGACACCACGCCCTCCTATGCGCCTATTTATTCTGCGGTGCTAGCTTAAACCATTTCATAATTTTATGGGGAATTTAGTTTTATTACGTGAAGTAACTCTTTCAGAAATGGATCTTATAAGTTTAATTCGTATGGGCGGTAGGCGTGTGCGAGTACTAAGTTCGGTTATTTTTAATCCCACGTGCAATGTCTGAAGGTATAGTTAACTAATTGTAATTTCCGCAGAAAGATCTGCGGACGTACCTTAATTTTTTCATACCATCTATTCATTTCAAACTGAATAATAAAATGACCTTACCCTAAGTGTAAACTATTCCACCTGTTTACTGGGTATTTACAAATATTTACATAAATCATAATACCAGTTGACGTACGCGTATGTTCGTAAATTAGCAGGGCAGCGCAAAGCTACACGAAATCAACAACAATAGAACGACGCAATCTTATCAAATGAATTGAACGCGTAGGTAGGTAGATAGATAGAAACTCGTTGTATCCGTATCTATTGAATTGAAAGCTGCTTGCTGCTTACGTGTGCCCAAGGCAAACCGCATATGTACGAATATGTTATTGTTATTTAAATATAGAATAAAACATTTAATTGAATTTGATGACAAAAACTAGAACATATTTCATATTTAGTAGCCGTATTAGCAACAGACCATATAAGAGACTCCGTGGCGCAACGGTAGCGCGTCTGACTCCAGATCAGAAGGTTGCGTGTTCAAATCACGTCGGGGTCAAAATTAATATTTTTTTTAAATTTATTTTTAATTTGTATTATTTTTGAAGACACACAAAATTATTTATTTTCAATTTTAGTATGTAAATAAATTAAAATATTAAGAAAAACAAAAAAACAAAAAAAATCAGCTACGTGTACATTTTTAGACATTTATGTTTACTGAAGCACAACAGGTGGCGCCACTAATGTTGCTCGTTATTGTTATTGTTGGTATAATGGTGTTGTTGTGTGGTCGCAGTCGTCCTTGTTGTTCTTGTTGTTGTTGCTGTTTTGTTAACGCTACTGCTGTGTCAACACTTTCCGCTTTGAAATCGTTTTATGCAGCGTTTGAATCCTTTGCACTGAATATGCAAATAATGGTTGCATGCAGCACA
This sequence comes from Tricholauxania praeusta, assembly GCA_949775025.1. Taxonomy (NCBI): domain Eukaryota; kingdom Metazoa; phylum Arthropoda; class Insecta; order Diptera; family Lauxaniidae; genus Tricholauxania; species Tricholauxania praeusta. The sequence continues at coordinate 17,086,004 of OX459030.1, forward strand.
CAAGTGTACAGTGACGAGAAAATATGTTGTATATGTGATTAAAAATATAAGGGGCTTTAAAAATTAACACACTGGAGTCAAAGAGAGCTTTGAAATTGCGATACTAACATATGTACATATGTGAAATTTTCAATTTCTTAATGCTCTCTATTATTTTAGATATAAAATATTAACTCATAGATTGATATTAATGTCTTGATTTTTTCCTAAGAAATTTCATGCCATTGTTAGTGATATTGGCCCATAATTCTAGTCGCAAAATTAAGTTAAAACCTGGTTTTACCCAAATTCGAAAATGTGTAAAAAAGAAAACTTGTATTAAATTATGAGAAAATTTTAAAAAATAGATTATCCTGCGTTATTGACACAAAATATTATAGACACAGTGAACAAAAGGAATAATAAAAAACTCGAAAATACAAGGCAGCGTGGCGAAATGGTTAGGACTGTGAACTCATAGCTCTCAGTGCGTGGGTTCAATACTCATAAATGTAAATGTTTTTTTTTTTTGATATCAATGAAAATAAATTTTACTTTAAAACCTGGTACGTTGTCCTGCTTTTAAATTTTAAACGTGCTTTTAGAAAAAAAGCATCTTTACAGACGAGAATCGAACCCACGCACTGTGTGCTATGAGTTCACAGTCCTAACCATTTCGCCACGCTGCCTTGCATATTCGAGTTTTTTATTATTCTTTTTGTTCACTGTGTCTTTAATATTTTGTGTCAATAACGCATCTATTTTTTTAAATTTTTTAATGGGGTCACTCTGTATTTTTGATTTTGGGTAAAATCAGGTTTTAACTAAATTTTGCGACTATAATTATAGGCCATTGTTTTTAAACTAATTTTAAGTCTTTGGACGAAAAGTTGAGACATTATTTACTTCGATTTTAAAATAAGTAATCTCTGTTTAAAGCCAGTTTGGTCGCTAGATTGTGTTGCAATCAAAAACACACATTTTACTGTTACAAAACAAAAATTTTATTCATCATTTAAAATAATTCACAAATTCTTACAAAACAGTTCACAAACTTTAGTATGTACTTTATACTTATATACCAGATAATTTCTATGGATAATACGCTGCTGTATTCAGCGCTGTTGTCAAGGTTGCCAATTTGATGTTCCAAAATACTTTGCTCTCTAAAAGAGCGAAAGAGTGTTATATTTTTGCCTTGCTGTGGAAATGTGGCTCAACAACTTTCATTTTCGTAAGGTCAATTAGTTTTTCCAGTGCTTAGAATATATTCTAATAGATTTCAAATTCGTTTCCTTCCTATGGGTCCATAAAATCTGCAGCAATATCTGAAAGCAAAAAATCAAAACATCATTTTGCGCACACTTCTGCCCGCTAATGTACCCTTAAATTCCAAATTCTGCACAAATTTCACGTCCTTAACTTTGTTGCAATGAAAATGTTGATTTTTTTTTAATTTATTTATTTAAATTTTTCTTTTATATTTTACGTAACCTCATGTTACGTGATTCTTCTTTACCTTGGTGTCGTTGTTTTTGTTGCTGCTATTATTGTGCTGATGTTCTAAAATTAAATTAAAAAAAAAAAAATAAAGAATAAAAGACAGCAGCGTCTTTTTCATTTAAAATGCAACAAATGTTGGAAACTCTGACGTTTTTTTTGTTTCTTTTTTGTCTTTTCTGTCCAACAACAAAGTTGCAACACTATTAAATGTAATTTTTCTTCTCTCTTTTTCTACAGTGTTGCATGCTTACGGGCGCTACAGCACTTATGCATGTATGTGTGTGTGTGTGTTGCTGAGACTGTGTAAGTTTTTTACGGTTTCTGTTACTTCATTTTGCTATTGTTGTTGCAACTGCTGAACGACAGGATAAAAGTAAGCATTTACGTTGAGTCAGCTGCTGCCGTGTTGTAATTGTTGTTGTTGTTGCTGCTGCTGATACTGTTGCTGTTGCCATTGTTGCTGGAAATCACGTCTAATGCTACAAAACTGTGATTTAATGGAACTGCAGCAGGTAAGTGGAAAAATAGAGAAAATGTGGGAAGTGGTGGTGGTGGTGCTTGCAACTCAGCAGCAGAGCTAACAAAAGTTGCGCATCAGAAAAAAAAAAAAAAAAAATTGTAACGTTGCAACAATGTGCAAAACTGAAGCACATCACTACTTTGTCGGGAAAACGTTGAATGTTGATAGGTAGAAAGTTGGTGTGACGCAAGAATTGAAAATATTTCAGCAAGAGAAACAAAAATGTAGATTATATTGGTTAAGTTAGCAGCCCGAAATGTTATGATAGTTTGGGCCTTAGGGTTGAGAAAATAATATGCAATTGTTAGCTACTGATGATGGCCACAAGTCACAACTACAATTGTCTTACCACATCAATACAGGGTTAATTTTTATTGATTTTTTGAAAGAATGTAAGCAACATCACATTGATCACATTGAAATTCTAGAGAGAGTGGGTGGGATTAGGAACAATTTATTCAATGATTTCTTTTAACGAGTTTTATGCAATGATAAACATATATTTTATATTTGAAAATAACTGCTTTATTCACTTTTCGAAATAGTTCACAATTCTTTTAAAAATGGCTTGTCAGCTGTTGCAACATTTTATATAGAAAAGTTACCACAGTTAACTCATTTTTTGTAACATATAAATTACTGTTAATAAATTTAACTTTGCATGTGACTCTTTTTACATAAGTAAACAGGCTCTGAAGCCTCTGGCAACACTGAGCTCATCTTACTTAAAAGCTTTGAAATAAATGGGGTCCTTCTTCTTTGTTTTTTAACATCAGACCTGATAGCACGTCTGCTGTGGGAAGGTATAACAGCCTTCCATGAGTATATTTTTATTTGCATGAAAATCTAGTTTTGAGAAGACTTAATATAATCGCAGCAGTGCTAGTAGGCCTTCTCCGAGGTAGGCTTTGTACTATTGTCTGCTGAGTTGTTGGTTTTTTCCAATATCCCAGCGGCAAATTGTTATACCATAAACATCATCGATGAATAGCTATACTCATTGTAGGCAGTAATGCTCACAACTCCAGCCACAACTGTAAATTCTTTTACAAAGGGATGGCCGCTTTATAGGCAGCTTGTCTACATCTCTATATACAATGTGTAACAAACGAAAGGCGGATTGCCTTAAAACATCGTTTACTAAGTGCCTGTATAGTTTAGCAAGTTGCCTACATCTCCACATACAAAGCATGCAGCCAACAGGCAAGACCCCTTACATCTCCATATACAAAGCAAGCAGCCAGCAAGCAGACTGCCTACAGCTCCATATACAAAGTAGGCAGCCAGCAAGCAAATAAACAAAATATCATAGTAAGAATTTCAGTTGTGAAACATAAAACACAAAGGGTATAGCCTTACATGAAAAATAAGAGTACTTCATCGATTTACCGCTGAGATTGATACGTTCCGATCAGTTTGATGAAAAAAGATTTCAGATGCTCACATACATGAATATGCTTTGATAATTCTTATAGGATAGTAGATAGTCTTATTCAACATGGGTCGAATAAAGCTGACACTCCAGTCGTCCCGTTAAAATTGCTCCAAGTAACATTTTCTGTTGGAAGGATTGCTTAAGATGTCGTACGTTTTCTCAACTGCTCTGAGCCTCATTCCGGTCACAAGTCGTTTAAATATCGACGACCTGAGAGTTCTTTTTTTTCTAAGGTAGGGGTTTTAACTTTATCCTTTTTTCTGGATAAATACTCATTATTTGTTTTCTTCGTTAAAGCATTAGATGTGCACATTCTTATCGTACAACTTGTTTTTCTTTTTTGGTAGGTGAAGTTTATATAGTCACTAGTGTATGGATGAGTAGGTTCTACCGAGAATACTTTACTTAAATATTCTAAATTCTGTTGAATGCATTGATTCGTGACTGTCCAGTAATTAAATAGCATAGCTCTATCATGTCTGGCATCGAGAACGATGAAAGTCAGCAATGTTTAATGAAATCCTTAGCATTACAACTTATCCTGCCTTAACTTTATACTCAACACCCTGTAAATGATCAACAGTTGCCAACTTAGTTAAATTTTCACATTGAACACAATTCGCTTCCGCTTGCTCTGCTCTTTTTGCAGTCAACAAAGTGAGTTTGCAGGAAGAAATGGCAGAGTCCTTTAAAATATGAAAATGAGAATAGAAAGGATTTTCATGGCAACTACACACTACTACACTTCTAACTCACACATACTATGAAAACAAATAGAAAACCGACTGTTACAATAATAACAATGAAATGCAATTTTAATGGTGTCAGTAATTGAGAAGCAGCAACGCTTACTTCCGCTTCATGTGGCACACAGAGTGAATGAACAAATGAACGAGTGAACAAGTGAATGAATAAATGAATGTATAAGTTCATGCAGCATTTCTATGTGTGCGTGTAAACGTTATGCTATCTATTTGTGTACATTGTTTTGTGTGCAGTTCGTGTGCAATTGCATATTTTTAGGCGATTTAACTGGCTATTGTTGTGGTTGTGTTGAATATTTCCGATTTTCTTTGCTTTCAAGTGAAAATTCAAATGAAGATGTCTATAATCTTAGTTTGTTTGTCGGTATGTGTGAGAAAAAATTTAATATTTTGCCACAAGAACTTAAAGGACACACTTTAATTTTGAAGGATTTTATTAGAATTTACATATAAATTGCTTTACACACACACACACACATTTTGTTTCATAGCTATTGGTTTTGGTTTATGTATATCCATCAAGCATTTTATTTGTTTGTACTATACGTCTATCCATTGGACACTTTGCATAATTGCTTCCCAAATATACCAACAATTGAAATTCTGCACGTTGCTCTTTATGCCACCTCTACTACTCCGGCTAAATGTCCTCAAATTGTCTGCAAATTTAACGACTTGCAATAAAATTTATGTCATCTGTTGTGAGTCTCTATGTCCCAATTTAATAAGCTCATTCTTTAGCTAATTTAGTGCTAAGTTGCCTGTAAGTAGACAAATGTCTATGTTTGTGACATATTATCGTTACTTGAAATTGACAGATATCGATGCTTTTATTCGCATTGCTTCATCGTATGAGTATTACGATTCATTGTTTCTGATTGTAAAATTTTCATAAACACTTCTGTACGAAACTTAGTATTGGATAATGAGCAGAGTTTCGGAGCACTTAGTCATTTTACTCTTTCAAGTAAAAACCGAATCTAAAAGTTCTTACCCAGCGGTAGATCGATAAAGTACTTTGATTTTTTATGTGTGAAAAGCTATACCCTTTGTGTTGTATGTTTCGCAGATGAAATTGTTTCTGTGATATTCTGTTATTTGCTTGCTGGCTGCTTACTTTGTATATGAGGCTGTAGGCAGTTTGCTTGCTGGCTGCCTGCCTTGTATATGAAGCTGTAAGCAGTCTGCTTGCTGACTTCCTGCATTGTATATAGAGCTGTAGGCAGTCTGCTTGCTGGCTGCTTGCTTTGTATATGGAGATGTAAGGCGTCTTGTCTGTTGGCTGCATGCTTTGTATATAGAGATGTAGGCAACTCGCTAAACTATAAAAGCACTTACTAAGCTATGTTTTAAGGCAATCTTTTAGTTCTTCTTAGTCTAGAGAGAAATTTTACCAAGAAATCTAGTAACGATGTGGACGTACTTCAAGCTGTGAAGAACCTTCAATTACATTGGATTGAACAAAAGGGCTCAAAGAGAATATGTGGGCTGAATTGGAAAAGCCTTATCAGGGATCGCAAAGGTTTGTGAACGTAATTGAAATTACACACTATGAATACTATGGAAGATATGGAAGCTCCGAAAATAAGAAAATATGCCAAACCATCGAGCATCTCTTGTGTGATTGCTCTGCACTACAACACACTCGCCCAAAATTTGTTCGATGCACATGTGCTTATACAGGGTGTTTTTTTTAGAGGTATAGAGCTTCGAATTGAAATAAAACACAAGAAAATCGTTTTAATGTCCATCAATTTGGCTTTATTGGAAGGATAATTTTATGCCATTAATGTTTAAATATGATTTCAGGCATGTGGCCGCCACGGCTGGCTCGAATAAAGCCAATTCTACAGGTCCAATTTTGAACCACTTTTTCGAGCATATGGGGCCGTATGTCGGCAATAACGCCACGAATGTTGGCTTCCAAGTCTCCTAACGTTTCTGGTTTGTTGGCGTAGACGAGCGACTTCACATATCCCCAAAGAAAATAATCCAATGGTGTCAAATCACACGATCTTGGTGGCCAATTGACAGGTCCATTTCGCGAAATTATGCGCTCATCGAATGTTTCCTTCAATAAATTGATTGTGACGTGCGCTGTGTGGCATGTAGCGCCGTCTTGTTGGAACTACAACTAGTGTTTCACCGAGGCTACGAGGCAGCCTCGTTTTTGACTACGAGAACGAGGCGAGACCGAGGCGAGAACGAGGCGAGATGGAAAAATAAATTTTCCTCGCTTGACCGATGCGAGGCGAGATCACACGGCACCTCGCCTCGTCCTCGCCTCGTCCTAGCCTCGTTTTCGAAACCAAGAGCGAGGCGCGTTTTGACCAAATCTGAACTCGTAAGACCCATATGCAGATTCAAAATATGAATGTAATTTTTATATTAAAATCTATATTTAACTAATATTTTAGTATTTTATTTTGAGTAAACTACTTTGTTTTATTTTTAACCCGCATGTGCTTCTTACGAGTTCAGATTTGGTGCTTGGATCGCATCAGCTTTTATGCTAAATGGGTGATTCCACATAAGAGAAAATCAGAATTTATCATATAAAGGGTTTTTCAATAGGGACGCTGCAAAAGTAGACCAATAGGGACAGCAAACGACGCCATATATTTTCCCGCTCTTTTGACATTTCTCTTCAATAAGGTTTGCCATCTCATCATGGAAAGATATACGATCCAACAATGAGTCGAAATTATTAAAATTTACTACCGAAATTCGGAGTCAGTGGCCTCAACTTTAAGAGCGCTACGTCCAATTTATGGTCGTCATAATCGTCCTGTCAGATCAACAATTGAGCGTCTAAAAGAAAAACTTGAATCCACAGGCACAGTACAAATTGTTCCCGTGCCAGTGAGACAAAGAAGTGCCCGTAGTGTCGAGAATATTGCTGTCGCTAGCGCATCAATAGAGGAAGACCCAAATCAGTCTCTCACACGTCGTTCTCAAGCGTTGGGCATCTCTGTGACGTCGTTGTGGCGAATTTTGCGAATAGACCTTGGCCTACATCCTTACAAGATCAAATTGACGATTATTGATGATAATGGCATCGAATGTTCTTTTACAAGAATAAAGAATTTCATTGATATCCCAAATCGTTTTTGTAGCGCTCTTATTGAAAAACCCTTTACTATCAACTACTTGATGCAGATTAATAAAACTTGGTATATTTATAAAAGGTAGAGGCATAACTAAGATTCAATTAATAAAATGGGCGGTACCATGCCTTCAATATAAGAAAAAAATTAACTTTATCATATCTCAATATCTATTTGACGTAAATAAATAAGATTTGGTACATATCTTTCTTATAGTTTGTAAAAGGTTCATAGCTTAGTTTGGTTTGGAAAAATAGGCAATGCCTCTCCTTCCCATATAAGAAAAGAATTAAATTCATCATATCTCATCCAATTCACCAAAAATAAAAACAGATATTTTATTTTATTTCTTGAGGCTTGATCAGCCTATCAGCCCTGATACATGTATAATTTTTTATTTATTTTAATAAAAACCTCGCTTTTTTACCGAGGTGCCTCGGCCGAGAACGAGGCGAAGCGAGGCGAGGCATGTGATGGCAAGATCTCGTCCGAGGCCGAGGCGAGGCGAGACTTAAATTTATAAAACGAGGCGAGACCGAGATCAACTAGAACCTCGCCTCGCCTCGGCCTCGGTGAAACACTAACTACAACTCATCCACATTCATGCCATCCAATTCGGGAACAAAATAGTCGGTTATCATGGCTCTATACCGGTCTCCATTAACAGTAACTGACTCTCCAGCATTATTTCGGAAGAAGTATGGCCCAATGACTCCACCAGCCCATAGAGCACACCAAACAGTCAGTTTTTGTGGATGTAATGGTGTCTCAAGGGTCTTATGTGGATTCTCTTCACTCCAAATGCGGCAATTTTGCTTGTTGACGTAGCCATTCAACCAAAAATGAGCCTCATCACTGAACAAAATTTTGCGATGATAATCAGCATCGAGATCAATCTCATTTTCGGCCCATACACCAAAATCACGACGCATTGCATGGTCTCGCGGCTTTAATTCTTGCACAAGCTGGATCTTGTAAGGTCGCAAGCCAAGATCTTTGCGCAAAATCTTCCATAAAGTTGATGGACAAAGCTCCAATTGCTGTGCACGGTGGCGAATCGATTCATTCGGGTCCTCTTCAACATTTTGCTCTACAGCGGCAATTGTTTCTTCGGTGCGCACTGTTCGACGTCTCTGCGGATGCGTATTATCACATAGAGTAAACGTAGTGCAAAAACGACCCATGGTTAACCGAATTAATTGCTCTGATGGACGATTATGTCGACCATAAAATGGACGGAGCTTGCGGTAAACTTCGCGAACTGAACCATTATTTTCGAAATAAATTTGCACGATTTGCAAGCGTTGTTCTTTTGTCAACCTGTTCATGATGAAATGGCAAACCAAACTGAACATAAATGACATTAGAGTTGCTAGATTTGACCATAAAATGCCAGTTTTATCTCTATTCGAAAAACAAACCTCTAAAAAAAACACCCAGTAGATCTGAAAGATCTATCCCACTGGGAAAACTAATGAGTTTCATAAAAAAAGTCCATATAGCAAATCATACTTCAAGAAATTTCCTGATAAATAGTGTGAATTAGTTAATTAGCAGGAATCACAATAGTTTTTTTGCCTCCTCCAGTTCGGCGAGGTAGTTCTACCTAAAGTGATGCTAAGAATCTCCAACGTCGAACACAAATTATTTGCTCATACAGTTGCTTACTTTTTTCCTTCCCAATGTATCGATATAATAAACACTGTCCGCTTAAGTCAGCTCTACATTACGCCGACATTATAAATTGGCTTAAATTGAATAGGGCAAAAATAAAATAAATTAAAAAAAAAACCGGAAACCAAAAACTTTTTAACGTACAGCAATAACCGCAAAGCCACCAACAATACAAAATACGACCACAAATCCCTATAGTGGATTTCATTGTATCCGCTCTACTGCCATATGACCATCGTACGATAACTTCTGCTGCCTTGAACAAATCCTACCCCCACGCAAGAGAGCTTGTCGCTTGGTTGCTGTTTACTTGCTACTTTTTGGCCACATTGCGTGTCCTTTGCTCGTTCATTTTAGCCAACGTCTGTTTAATGTAATTTAAATGTTGTTTAGCAGCACTTTTAGTCAAACACGCTTCGAGATATAAACAACACAACAACACAACACCGACAACAAAATCAGGCAATAAATGTGGCAGAGTATAGTAAATGCGTCTAGACTCATGGGAGCTGCTTGGCATTTTTTTTTTTTTTGTTGGCATCAATGTGAGATTTTTTTTTTTCAATTTTGTACTTTTGAGCTTGTTGATTGAAACAGAAAAGACAAAATTATTACTTTAAGTTAAGTGCTAATTTTGTGTCAAAACAATCAAGAGATAATTTGCATTTGATGGATGAATTGCTGACAACTGTTTTAAGTCAAAAGTTTAATGTTATGCAAATGTAGCGTATAAAAATACATTCTTTAAGTAGGAGCCGAAAAATCTCATGCTATTTTTTTGAGGCATTACGATATTTCATGTGAAGATATATTATTAAGTATGGCGTGGCACCGAGTACTTAACTTTTGATATTTAAGTTTATTTTTTACACGAAAACTTACATACTAAGAAAATGATTTGACATATTCTTGTTTATAATTTATGGGACTTAAAGAAAAAACTAAAATACACTGACAAAAATTGATATACGATACGCTACGAAATTTTTTTTTCCAATGCATGCAATTTTTTTCTTACGATCTGGTAAAAGAAAGAAGAGAAAACTTTTGGAAAAAAAAATTAACAAAAAAACTTTTAGTCTTTGGTGACAAGCCATAGATACATGACTGGGTCATAGATACATACCTACTAGAGGTCTGCTAGAGTGCACTTGAAACGACCATCAAGCCACTCGCCACGATTGTGAGTCCATCAAGCCCTTGTACACGAAAACCACAAATCAAAGCAAAACCAAAGAAAAAACCAATCAAAAGAAGTGAGTGCTGAACTCGCAAATAAAATATTTTTCGAGTTCAAGCATTCGGTATGCATGCAAAAATTCCCTCAAATTGATTACCAGTTCATTGCTTTTTCTCATGTACGATTTTGTAAAAGTTTTGTCAGCTTCGACAATGTTGACAGCGAAATACTAGTCAGAGTGCAAACGAACTGAAGTCATGTCGTTGAATCGCTCTGTGTAGTGCGAATCTATTGATGATTCGCAGAATGTCAATAGAGCCATTGTACTCGGCAGCGAGTATAATAATCTGTTTAATACATAGTACCCCACATAGAATGAATGTCGATTGCAGCTGTGGCCGCAATGATATCCGAAATCCATTTTTCGCTCTTTGCACATCGATTCTGGGCGTTCACAAATCAAATAACGACCTTTCGCCAACGTTTCGGCTTTCATCATATTAACTTAATTTTTTGCATTTTACCCAAAATTTTTTTTTTCGCTGAGGATTTTTATTTAAGTTGTCATCAAAACGGAACATTTCCAACAAAGGTCAACAATTTTTTTCCATTTTCATCATACAAATTAAGTATAAGAAATTTACTATCCAATTACTTTTTAGTTTTTATTTTCTTCTAAAAAAAAACAAACAGTGAAAGTGCATAGTTTTAATCGCCAAATCTTTATGCTTTTCTGTAAAAAGTGAAATTCAGTGTTTAATTTTTATTTAATTTCATTTCGCTAAAAGCGTGCTTAAAATGCTCTTCCGCAAATATTACAATGCTCTAAAAATAATATTTATGATTGCAAAAAGTTACATATTTTTATTTAGCATAAACAATAAGCACCCCAAGGACGTTACTAACCTTCACAATGCCAACGCATTAAGGACAACGACAACGACAACACAAATTTCAAATAAACCTTAAACTCTAATCTCTAATAATGAAAAGCACCATGCCAAGAAGTAAGAAAGCTACAAACAACAACAACTAAAAGGGCAATACCAAGAAATAATCATTTTTGTTTGTGTGTGTGTGTGTTTTTTTTTTTGTGCCACTCCAACCGTCATATGCTGTTTTTTTTTGCGTTTTCCACATACTATTGGCATCACTTTGTTTCACTTGTAACTTATTTTACCCCTATTCTTTCTAGACTATTTAGTGTTGCCAGACTTATTTAATATATGTACTTACTATAACTGACGAATCATTTCGTAAATTTTAAAATTTAAAAAGCGCTGCCGATCCTACAGTGCCACAAGCTTAGTCAAAGGCAGAGTGTGTATTTGTTACCGGCCAAACTAGTTTTTAGGACAAACTAGTTTATCCTAGGCCAAACTAGTTAATTTGAATGCCTAAAAGTATGCAATTTAATTTTAATACAAAAGCACTATGGAAAGCAAAGACGGTGCTATACATGTTACTGACTGAACCGCGGCCGAAGGCTACCGCGAAGCCGGTGTTGGACATATTGGAGGATGAAAATCCTGAACCGCGGTTGAAGGCCACCCACTTACCCTAATTGACCACTTGCCAAGTATTCAATAGATTTGATAAGTTTTATTGTCTTACTTCGCTACTGCCTTAGTTTTCACTAGTCACTGTGCTTTTGCATTAAGATTTCATTGCATATCTTTGGGCTTAACGGTAACTAGTTTGGCCTAAAACTAGTTTGGCCGGTAACATACACACAGCTGCTACATTAACCCTTCGCGGGACAACTACATTTGCAAGTCCTTTAAACTTAAACTTTTATTAATCAAAAACAGCTACATGATAAGTGACACGCTTTGGTGTAAAGACTTATGGTACAGTTGAGTTTTTTTAGGGTTGGGTCCCGCCCATATTTTAGCTCGGTTCAATTATCATATATTTGATATTCCTTATCATTTCTTTATCAATTAAGGATTGAATATTTGTGAAACTTGCGCCTCTTCAACCATGAGCCTCTATTTAAACAGAAAAACACAGTACAAAGTACTTCATCGTTTGCTATTATCTGGCAACACTGCTAGTTTTTCTTCTTTTGGTTGTGTCACAACACTTCCGATGGCAGATCCTTTGTCTTTTCTCCTGCTGTTACTAAACAATTTACGTTTATTACTTCGAGCATTAGTTTCATTTGCCATTTACAAATGTCTGCACGAAAATGACAACGAAAACGAAAACGAAGAAGGAGAACACGAATGAAAATGAAAATGAAAACGTAGATAAAAATAACAATTTTATTTTAGTCTCTGTTGTTATTGTTAATATTAAGTGGATACTGTTGCTTTCGAGCTTGTGGAACTTTTTTTTTGTTTTGTCCCGCCCATAAGTTGATTGTGCAAGTTTGATGCTTGCTTACACGCTCGAGTTGTTAAGCTTGTAAATGTTGTTTTTGTAGTTGTTGTTTCTTCGTTAAATGTCTTTATTATTGCGCGACAACTGCTATAAAACCGAACAAGTCGAAACATATAGACAGACACTCACTTTTTTTTTTGGAAAATAGTGAGATTAAACAAAATGTCACGTTCACCAAAAATGTTTAATCATTTTTATTTGTTTGCTATTTTGGTCCTTTTTGGAAATGGCAAAATTGAGCTGATTACGTGTTGAGATTACAAAAGGGTTGCTTTATTTTTGTCATGACTACGGAACGAGCCAATTATGGTAATCCTTCTTAATGTGAAATCATAATGTTTTTACATTGCATTTCGGTGTACTTAAGTATTATTAATTTAAGAGTTTTACTAACTTTTTGTGTTAAGTGTATTACGGATGACTAAATACAGTCTCGAAATTCTTTATGGAAAATTTGATTACCTTGTTCAGTGAGTTGTAAGTAAGCATGATAAGCTTTGATTTATAATTAAAACATCGAAAGAATTTTGATTGTCATCTGCTTCACTAAAGAGTGTCTTAAGGGCGGTTAGAACTTATTCTAATGTAAAACAAGCTCATTCAATTTGAAGAATATGTATGTAACATAGAATGCTTGTAAAATTGTAAAAATTTTTGGCTCAAATCAAAACAAAAGAAGTATTCCTTTACCGTAAACATATCACTAAATTTAAATCGATTTCGGTATGGAATTAAATTTGGTAAATCCGATGAAAAAGTTTGATAACTCAATATATTGACACATAAATTAGTATGTCTGATTTCTACAGTAACGCCACATCTTGCGGCTAATATATGTATTGTTCCAAAAACAAGTGAAGAAAACTTATAGAGTGGAATAATCGAATAAGTTATTTTAGCTAGTTAATGAAAGTCAAATCATCGTTACGATATATTTCATCATAGCTGAAACTTATTTTTTAAATTTTGCAAACTGAAAAGATAACATTCGGAATCGAGGAAGATGAAATTCTACGTTAATTCAAGCAGTGGCACTTAACAGGTTTGAAATCACACCTATGAGGTGAGACATATTTTTTTCTAAACAGCGCACTGAGTGATAAATTGCTAAACGAAAAGTGAGTAAGATTGTAAAAATTATGGACCGAATCAGAGCTGCAGCTGTTAGCACAAGTGTTGCTGAAGAGCAAAGAACTTCAACTGGTTGCCGTTCACAGCAATTAAATGATGATTATTGACATTGATGTGCAGAATATGTGGTTTCAATACAGCAACGGAACGGAACGGAATCAATCGATCTTTTAGTAACCGCACAGACATGAATTGACCACCAAGATCATGCGATTTAACACCATTCGATATCTTCTTATGAGGTTTCTTGAAAAATAATCCTCAAACTGTTCAACACCTCAAAGACAACATAATCGAGAAAACAACACTAATTGAACCATCATTATGCATAAGAGTTATTAAAAAGTTTGTAAAAAAATTACAGCATGCCAAGATAGCAGTGGAAGTCACTTGGACGACATTCTTTTTCATTATTAACCACAATCAATGTGTTTTAATTTCCAATAGAAATAAATAAAGACTTGACACAATTTATGTCTTTTATTTAAGACTAGCTAAGTAACAATTCAATTCCCATTCAACGATTTGTTATGTTTACATGCTTGTTTTTATGTGTGAAATTAATTTTTTTAGCAATTTTAAAACTTAAATATTTTGATATTCAACAGAAATATCGTGACAATTTTAATTGGAGATTGAGACTAAGCGTCTAAGAAATAACCCTAAATAAGTTTTATTGAAATTGATCAAGCAGTTTTTGCGTGATATGCGAACATCGAAAACAGATATTATTTTATTTATATAGATTTAAAAAAATATCTCAAATTTGAACATCCTTTATATGATGAGGTCGTCGTAAAGGGGCCTTATATTGCCAGGGTAAATTTATCAGTGTCGATATCGACAATTTTGAGATTATGCTGGATTATGACACTGGATATTCTGCCACACAAAATATGCACACTTCGTTTTTTGTTCAAGACTTCCACTCAAGATTGCACTAGTTTTGATTTGAGAAAACAAATTAAATTAAGTCTTATTTGTTTTGGTAAAATATTTTATTACTAATACTGGTTTCGATAAGAACATGGCTAAGCCTCGATTCACACTGCTGGCTAGATAAAGTTCCTTAACGCAGACAGCTTCGCATACATATTATAAATCCAATTTTGCTTTCCTTTATAAAAACCTCAATGTCATTCTGCAATATATAGCTAATTCTATTGCGTTGAACTGCGATATATCAGAAATAACAATATTTTATGTCATGTTACACGTGTTTGTATAAATGTTAGCATACATATATCTCTGTTTGTTCATATGTGTATATTAGTGGTGGTTTGTGTTCATCTGTATATCCGTAGTATGTGTGTTACCAAAATCATTCATCATTTCAAAAGCAAACGGTGAAGCTTTTGATTTGAAAACAGTATACTTTTGCATAGTTCTTTCTCTCATTTGATGGATGCAAATTGTGGTGGGAGTATGTAATCATATGTTGACGCAAGGCAGACAGTGAGAAGTTTGCTTAGGGTTGCCATGATATTGGAAATTGATATGCATATATCAATTTATTTTCGAGATGCAAAACCGTATAATTCAAGGTGAATTTTATGGGGCTCGAGCACTAGCTGAAATTGATGTTTCTATATCATAGAAGAAATAACTAGGCAACCACCCCGAATCTCACCAAATATTTTTCCTACATCCGCATTCAATATTCTGTAATAATTTTAAATTCATATGGCAACCCTAGATACAGCGTATATAAAGAAGGTTCTGAAAGTAAATGTCCTTCTTACCCAGCCACTAACATGATACTTTCTGATGAATGCCACAGTAATCAATCAATAGAAAACGGAAGAGAAAAGAATACCCAAAAAAGAAACGAGGACAAATAAACAAGAGACTTTATTAGAGTTGGGGGAAGTAGAGCGAAGACAGGAAACAAAGTTGAAGCGAATTGAATGATTGAGGTTTATTTGTATTGAATTAGAGACTTGTTAAAGTATAGTAAGGTCATTCGTTTCATTTTCGTCCTTAATTATTCGTGTTAATTGCTTTAGCGGTAATATTCAAGAGCCAAAAGTAATTAAAAAAAAAAACGTTTTTAACATTATTGGCATTAAAGTTTTCCTTACTGAACTTTGAAGTACAGCAATTATATTCCCATTGTACAATAAAAATAATAATTTGTTATTTATTGACGAACCACCAATAAGTTTTTAAATCTTAACAACTAAATAATAATTAGGCTTATAGACACATTTTCATAATTTTTTTTTTAAATACTAAAGAAAATAGCTTGTTTCGATGAGGAATGTAAGAACAGGGCATTTTCCTAACCATATACTCAGTTTACGAAGGTGCATTTCACTTGAGTTTGAATACTGGCCAGAACGAGTGAGCATGCATCGACTAAGATATGGTATGTCCTGGCACAGATCAACACTTCATCAACAAACCATTGAATAATGCGTTGTGCTGGATGCAATTGTTAGGATTCCAGGTCGTTAAGAAGACCTTAATCTTTGTATCCAAAACCGTGATTGCTGTTGATTTCTATGTCGCCGGCTTGAATTCGGAGATGATCTAGGTCCCGGTTAGGCACGAGTTGTGTGTGAGATATCAAATAATCTTATGTTTTATTTGAATGGCCTATTGACGAAATTATGTGTGAAATATGAAATCGTACAAATAGTCGCCGAAACTTCGCTGATTGGCGAGCATCCGAGGTGTCTGATTTTCGATGACTCTGGCGTATAGTTCAGGCTGAATTTGAGCAATGGCAAGGATTATGTTGAATTTGAAGGCACCGGTCGCTTGCGGCTTTTGGGGTAGGCCTGCAACTTCAGGAAACCCTGCAAGAAAAATTCATCGCACAATGAGTGCAATGCACCCCAAGAGAACACCCATTTTCATAGTAAAGTTTTATCACTTCCACGAGTTACTTGACTACTTGACGCTGTAACTTATCATGGTCATTTGTCCAGCTAAGCTGCAGTAGTAATACTGCAGAGTTTCTGGGATTCATGCCAAGGTAATACACTATCCATATAGCAAATTCTCTTTTTTCGTTTTTATTCCATTCTCATTTTCTGGAGATTTGGAGAGAGGTAAACCAAATCTTCCAACCAACATGTCGATTGATTAAGCACTGTCATGTGGAAACCGCTGTTAGAATGCAAATTATCTTTCTGTTGTTCCGTAAAAATTTTTTAGTTCTTTTATGGTCGGCCATCCAGATATGGTGAACCACTTCTGATTAATTAGGTCCTTTGTCTTGTAAAGGATTTAGCGATATCTCTAATCCTCTCTGAGCAATTTCGTAAGCTTGTTTGTTTTCTCAAAGCCATAACGGCCAGACAACCAGCAGAGTCTGATACTATGCTCTCAAATGTGGCTTCGAGATTTTCTGGTTATCTCGTTTAATTTAATTACATTTAAGGGAAAAGTAAATTACATGAACACAAATTGTTTTTTAGGATCCCGAAACTACCCTAGGTGTTGTCTGAGGTAACGGCCTATAGGTCAATCATTTGTTAGGGACTCTTTTAGAATTATTCTGGATATAACATTATAAGATTAACATTTTTCTATAAGATAAATATCATATTTATTTCTTGTACATGAAGCAAATATAATTAAAACTTAATTTTCTGGCAATCATATGTTCCTCTGAGTTTGAGCTATTATTTGGAGCAGCTTATAGACATTAAGACATTTCATCATTTTTAAAACATAAAAAGAAAATTATAAAACAAATAGTTTTTTAAATTCGTTTAAATTTCACATATAATGTATGACGTGTATCTTATGAGATATTCTGAATTTTTTAGAATGAAAAATTTAGCTTGTCTTAAAATTATAAACAAATAAATTTTAGTTAAATATGCACGTGTGATTCATTTAATTTGTTTTTAAAATAGTACAGAAAATCATAAAAAATGGCAGGTTAATGAATTAACGGTCGGACAAGTAGACAGACAGATGGTCATTACTTTCAGATAGCTAGAACTACATAATATTTATAAAACTATATAAAATCTATAATTTATTGATTTGCGTTTATTTTCTTGAGTTCAATTATCTTTTAATATTTATATATTACTAATTGCTTGCATATGGCCAGCAGTTCATTTAACAGATGTTTGCTTTCATAGTAAAATCGGTTCAATAAATTAAAATATTTACTCTGATTTTTTAAACTTAATTCCATGAGAGATGTTTATACGGTTTTTTTTTTACAATGATATAAAATTGCTCGTTTTGAAAAGAATTGGCTCAACATCACTCACTTACAGACGTGGCCATCCCCAAACCAGCCGTTCGATTGAGAATATCACAACTTGTCGAATTCGATTTGGAGAATATCTCATTCCGACCTCTCTTGCTTTGGCAAGAAATCGCTTATTTTGACTCAGGCCCTTGCGCTAGGGGGAGAGGGTTTTGGGTGTTAAGCCCCCCTCCTCCATTGGGAATTTTCGCATATAGGTTTTTATTGACATTTGAACCAAAAAAGACACAACAAATGTTCGTCGAAGCCCGAGTTTTTAATTTTCGACAAGATTTGCGCTCTCTAGCTATTTTTGAACCAAAAAACACAATTTGGGACCACTGCGCGTCTCTAAGGCTAAGTAAAACGAGCGTTTTTTGAATGCGCGTTTAAGCATAGCTCCGGCATCAATAAAATCAGCTTCAATGAAAATTCATGTACAAATCTTTTCGCCCCATATATTTCAATTTTGCATAATAGTTCACGTGCCATATGGATAAATGAAGTTCAACTTTGGCGTCAACGCATTTCCTGGCAAGACATCAAAAATTCTTTCGAAGCACTGGATATTTGCAATGAAGACGCATTTCCAAATGTCCATCAAGTGCTTCATGTTATCGCAACTTTTCCTGTGACAAAAGCAGCAATTGAACGCTCTTTTTCAGCGCTACGTCGTCTAAAGACATACCTCAGATCAACTATGTCCGAGGATCGGCTGAACGGCTTAGCCTCGCTAAATATACATCGCGATATCGAAATCAATGTGGAAAGAGTTTTGGACGAGTTTTTTCAAATATGTACCTCGCAGAATTATAATTAAATGTCTACATTAAAAGTAAGCCGTTTTTTATGAACATAATCTGACGTGAAATGTCCGAGTCAAAACCCCCCCCTCCCTATGGATGATTCCTGCGCACGGGCCTGAAAATTTGACTATTCAAAACTTATATAATTTCTTTTAGATTTTTGAAGTCAAACACCAAATATAATTAAAAATGTCAATTTGTGGTATTTTTAACAGGGAAAAAGTATTGCCAGTTTTAAATTGTAACCTTCAATTGAATCACCTTTTATTTCAACTTTAAATACATAAAATTTTCAAATAAAAACAAAGTACAGTATTTTTAGACATCACGCATATAATCATGTTGTTTGCTTCAAGCATAATTTTCACTCACATCCTTGCTCATTCTCCTCCCGCATAATACCGTTGTGACACACAAAGTCACAATAGAGACAAAAACGTTTCATTTTAAAATCCGACTAATGGGCTAAAGTCTGCCATCCAAGGACAAACAGAACGATAGAATATCATAGCAAAGATTGCGCTTTTTACTGAAACCACTGTGGAATTACTTAAGTTCAAACATTGTAAGTTGTATGTTATGTATTGTTACAGTGTCGAAAAACAGAATTAATACAAGAAGAGCAATGACGTTACTTTTACCCTGAATATAAGAGCAAAACAAATTAAATATGCGCTTTACAGAATTTTAATACTTGAGTGACCTTATTTAAAAAAAAAAATAATTATCAAAGTATCACTTAAGAAGGGAATTTAAAATATCAACTAAAATACTGCCAAAAATTGTAATTTTTGCCAATATTAATTGAGTAATTAGAGTAGGTTTCCTTAACAGAAATTGTTTTCATCTTTGAATGATGTGAATTGAATGAATTTTTTCTTTTACTTCTTTCAGAATATGTTTCTTTAGAGATGGCAAAAATATCACGACGTGCAGTTGCGTCGTCAATTCCCACATCCTCGATTTCAGCTGCTTCATCATCGACAAGTTCGATTTCTGCGTCGTCATCTCAAGGGAATCCAAACAATATACAACATGGCGGCAAGCCTCAACGATCCACTCATTCAACTGAGCACATTGGAAAGCACTCATCTGTTGAGGGTAGTGGCACTGCCGCAGCCACAGGCACATACCCGGATCCATTGCGTCTTGGCGCTGCTAGTAGTCAATTTACTACACGTTCTATTCCACAAACTGAATCTCCTACATTGGGGTAAATTTGATACTTATTCATCTTGATAAAATCATTTGATTATCATTGTGTTTTCACAGCGCTTCTTCCGCACCACAATTTAGTACTGCCCGCCCTACTCCAACATCATTTTCATCCTCCTCAACAACCCCGACATATAATAAAACAGCAGTGGAGGCCGAACGTCAACGCATACGTGACGAATTCTTTGCTACATATGATGTTATGACTGGCGTTCGAATAGCCGCAACACTTGGTGGTTTCTTTGGTCTGATGGTGTTCCTTATAGTATGGAAAAGTCGAAGCAGTTCGAATGAGACACTGAAAGTTTTAAAGGTTCTTTTATTTTGTAACTCATATTTGGCAATGTGTCCTTATGTTTTCGGCACTGTATTATAGGATCCAAAAATGGCAGCAGTTGCTGCGGTATGCATGCAAGAGGAAGAAGAGCGCAAAATACAAGAAGCTATGGTTGCCACTGGTATGTCAATCTATCCGGATGAATATGATGCCATTTTATATCGCCGACAACGAATGTTATCGCTGGGAAATGTTAGCGCTCCACCAGTGTTACATAGAAGTTATCGGTTTTCGTCAGTTGGTAAGCTCTAATTTATCATTGAATATCAGGCTTAGTAGTTTTTCTTCTTGGGCTTTAAAATGTACCTACGAATTCAGTCAGTGAGTTCATCTACCATCAGAGTGGAAATAGTTTGTTACGTTCAAAAGAAAAATCGTGAATCCCTTCTTATGCATTGACTCACATATCCTTAAAGTTTCCAACACTATGTTCATTACAGGTGGTGGTGGGTACAGCAGTCTGCTGGAACCGCCCCGACGTTTTTCCTATTCCTATGGTGGACAATCAGGTAGCAGTTTGCATGTTGGCGGTGGAAGTGGGCGACGCAAAAGTGGTTCGGAATCTTCACGCATATTAAGTAACTATCCTATGGGTAGCAGTTTTGGCATGGATGACTACTTCATGGAAACTGATGATGAAGTTGAAAATGGTGCTTTTCCAGAAAACGATCAAGAGCTCGAAGGTCATCACAAGCGTAGTGATTCAACGAAAGATGCGCATGGGTTGCTTGAAGTGCCGCATGTGGTAAGATTTTACAGTACCTTTTAGTTGCCAACATTGATAGTTTTTTCTTTTTTTTTTTTCATACAGGGATATGATTCCAGACGTAGCAGTGCCATGACTTGCTGCAGCACAGAGAGCTCATATCTGGAGCGACGTTGTTCGGCATTTACTTTAGGTCTAGGGAACTTACCGCCTTCATTGCAGCGCAAATTATCGACTACATCACGTACTTCCAGCACTGATCTCTGGGATTATTACTACCCGGATATTCAGGTAATACAACCAACACCAAAAGCTTCACCCTGCCCCTCAGAACGTAGCATTTATGAACAGTTGCAGCCGAGTTCGACAGTTGCAACTACAACAACAAAAACTTTAATCCAAAATACAGCAACAAGTGCATCAACTATGAAACCAACAGCAACAACAACAACTACAATAACAAGCAAGACTGCAAAGCCAACTAAAGCTGCCAATGGAAACGGTGCTACAACAACCAAACAACCGACAACGTTCGTGCGGAAGCAAAGCATCGCTTATTATGATCCGGAAAGTGCGCAATCTGGACGGAAACAACAAATTCACTCAATCAGCGCAGATACGGTAGATTTTTTTCCATATAACCAAGCAGCAGAGGCTATCAGCGGTGGAATACCAGGTGGTAATGGTGCTTATTCCAAAGCAGCAGGGCCAATAGGTGTCGGTGGTGGCGGAGGCAGCATACATCAGAGTTTTCGTTATAACGACTCACCCACTGAGGAGCTGCGCCTGAATGTACGTCGAAAAATAGCCGTTGTTGAGTTGCAGCGGGCCTCCTATCCGGAAAATACGCCAACGACAACTTTTGAAAATAACAATAGCTTTCCGTATACTAACGCCGCAGCTGCCATTGCAACAGCGACGGCATCAGCTGCTGCTGCCAATTCAAGCAGCCTAAGCATAGACAGTACACCTGCTAGCTTGGACAAGCTTAATGGTAGTGGTAGTCTTGGTATTTGTGGAAATGAAAAAATTTTATTCGATACCGAGAAACGTGCACCGCTTGCCTCACTAAGTTCCTTTAAAATTTCATCTCTGGAATATCAGGATTCCGAATTGCGTTCCCTCGATGAAGACTCGGTATTTCTGGATAGTGTCGCCGACACTGATGAAGATATGCAGCAGTTTAGTAGTGACAGCGAAGAAGTCAGCCTTGGTGAAGCAGATGCGGCGGCACTAAGCATAGAAAATGTGGTTACTATAGAACAACCTACTGTAACGATCCGCACGAATGAATCGCAAAAATATGCAATAGAAAAACGTTACAGTCTGGGTGCATGCAATCTAAGTGCTGGTGGAGCACAAATAAGTAGTCGCCCCAGAAGGCCGCTACTGCAGCGACATCGTACGATTAGTGCTTCGTCAAGTGATCGCATTTCGTTGATTGACCAACAACTAAGGGAATTCCCTAGCGGATGCTATGCTTCCAGTGGCAGTGGTACACAGACACCTAGTACAATCACTCCAGCACCATTGGAGACACACTTTGGTACGACAATATCTACATGTAGTCCACCAACACATCCGAGACGTGCTCAACTATTACAGCAGTATAGCGATCCGCAGAGTCTACCAACGAATACTACCACCGAGGATGATACCTGCTCCACTCTGAATACAGAAGTTTGTGCCAATGCGGCTACAGCAAGTCCTGGAACTGCTTCAGATACACAACATCGAAGCAATTCTATTAGTCGCTGTAGTCCTCCCCATTTAGAAACTCATGCAGCTAACAGTAGCTCTGTTGCCGTATCCGACAAGGCTAGTTCGAGTCAAAGCTTTACGAAATATCAACTGCCACGTTCGCGACTGGCCGACGATCCCTGTGCCTCTTCCATATCTGATTCTGTGATTACTACTTCACGACAACCTATCATTTGTGTACCTTCTTCACTAAAAAACCTCATATTACGTGGTACTTCTAGTGCACAGGTGGAAAAGCTTGTATCACCCACTACGGCGGCGGGAACAACGACGGGTTTTATTATTAATAAAAGCTCTACAAATCTCAGCATGTTAGAAACAGCGGATGATATGGATTGCACAACTTGTCCATCGGTAATGCTCGAGTTGCCGCTTATAAAGCTGCCAACTGATGAAAGCTCCGATAGCTCATCGGCATCAAATGATATTGAACGTAGCCGTAGTGCGAGTGATGAATCACGTGATCCAAGTCTGCCAGGATCGTCTAGGAAATGGTCTAAAGAAACACTATTCTAGCTAGACATTTTGGATGGCTTATTGGTTTTGGTGCATTAAATAATTAGAGTATCCAAGTAATTATTAGAACTTTTTACCAGAATGATTACTTTAAAAAATGTTTTTTTTTTTTTTTTTTGAAATACATACTACAAATACGAGTGCCATAAAAAGCTTTCGAAGGTAAAACTTATGAGCTCGATTAGAGACGCTGCATTGAATAAGATTTAATCACTTAAGGTCAAATTCATATAACTAAAAGGAAGTAAAAAATTCTTTCAGAGCTTTTGTAAAGAGCTTTAAGCTACTGATATAAAACCGACTAACGCAAAAGCTTGAGGTATGTATGTATTTCAACGAAGCTTGCATATGAAACCAAATATAGAAAACCAATTAATTACATATGTATATAATTTAGATGTATGTGTATGTTGATAAATGTATGCCCTACACTGAAAGAAAATGTACTTCTTTTTAAAACACATTATTTCGGCATAAGTTTCACATAAATACAAGGGGAGGGAGAATGTCCATAAATTAAGTTTTGTTCTTATCTATTTTGTTCGTCTACAAAGATTAACCTTTATACGAATCAATCTTTTGATTTAAATAAAATATATAAATACCTCTAGTCCAAAGCGCAGTATAGCACGTAATGTTCGGCAGTCATTTAAGAATTAAGTCTCTCGAAGTTTTTCTCACAAGGCTGTTGTCCTCTTTTGGTTGATCTTGATTTATATGCTATATGCGTCTTCTGATATAATCTAATTGGTACAATAGTTTCAAAACCTTTTCTGAAAAACTCAGTCTGGTACAACAGTATCGCCTGCCTTTTCTGCTCGACCATGAAGTGCTGAAGTATTGTCCGTTTTCCATTTGTTTAATCTTCGATATGTTGTTCCTAAAACTTGTTCTTGTTAAGGCTTTCGTGTGCTATAGCTGCTCCCGAAATGAGTCTATTTTTTAGAATAAAATAGCAGCAATGTAATGCCCCATTAGGTATAGTGAAATTTTTGATCAACACGATTTTCGATTTCATTGGGTCTGACTTAATTTTATACGGCTTCAACCCGTGCTTACATTTGCATTCATACTTATAATTTATTTGACAATACACATATTAAAGTGTAGGGCATCAATATTTCGGTTATACCGAAAATAAATTCTTATTGTTATGCATTGTTATTGTATTTAGAGACTGTTAACGAATTAATTATACTTGTACCCATAGTAAAACGCGGAAGTACATTTGTATAAATATAAGTCATTGTCTAAGTAGATCTTGTATTTGTATTAAAATTAAATTTAATTTTGTCTAAATTAAATAGCGTATGTATTTGTTAAAAAGTGTCAACGAAGTTGTAAAATTGTTACTGAAGTATGATTATTTAATATTGTACCTATGTACCTTAACGTTTAGATATGAAAAAAGAAACACATAAAAATTTTAAAAAAAAGAAATTAGCTAGAATCTTTGGAGAAAAATATGAACATGAAATGGTCAAAAACTTACGAACTAAATTTAAAAATTGAATGTATTTTTTAAATACATAAATAATATCAAACTACAAAAAATAGTTTAGGTATATTGACATACCTCTGCCTAAAACTTAGTACAATCACAAATTTGTTTGGATTATTGTTTCGTACATACTTATATTTTTAACAATTCTATTTGTATCTATGATAAAATTTCCTACTAGGACGGCACACAAGCGCTTGGCGTAGTATGGATTTTACTAACTTGCATATAAACTTGTGTG
Source organism: Tricholauxania praeusta (assembly GCA_949775025.1). NCBI lineage: Eukaryota > Metazoa > Arthropoda > Insecta > Diptera > Lauxaniidae > Tricholauxania > Tricholauxania praeusta. The sequence continues at coordinate 17,110,981 of OX459030.1, forward strand.
GCCAGACTATCTGAATATTTGTAGATTTATTTTAGGGTGCAGATGCTATGTTATCACTTAAAACTGGCTCTTATGCTCAAATAATTTGCGGAAATGGCTTTAGTTATATCTATAGAAGAAAGAAAAATGAATTTTTCGTAGTGTCCTTTTTGAGAATATAGGATATCGACCACCAGTAATTTTTCATTTACACACGGATGATTCCACATACTATACACAAACTTCTATTAAACCTCGCCTATTAATTCACATAAATATAAAAAAACACATCGTCGACTGCATTCCAAGCGCTTTCCTTCACATTTCAATTTTAATAAAATGCGTCGATTTTATCATATAAATTTTTTTTTTTTTTCAAAAAGCTGAATCCGTACAGAAAGTGCGAGCAGTTTTGCACTTTGCTTAAACAAATGGGCATTTCCATGGGTCCCGTTCGACCGTCGAACACATTTAAATTAAAAAAAAAGTCAAAATAAAACGGATTTTTATTTTGACAATAGGTTTAACTTATAGCTCCTAATTAGCTTTATAATTGGTGCTAAGGTTGAATTTGGGACATTTTTCGTTTTCAAGATAATTGCAAAAAACCAAGGTGTCGCACGGGACAAAAACTTCCGTTTTCGTGGAAATGCCCAATATCATTTAACAAAACTTGGCGATATTTCTCGTTAAGTACATTGTAGTTTTGACAATGTCCCGAAAAACATCGAGATTTATACTGTGCTTAATATAAGTTTACTCAGGTATAGAGAATTTCGTCTATTAGCTGATTTCAAAATTTGTAACGCATAGAAAATTATATATATTTTAGAACAGCGTCGTCACCTGAGTCAAATTAGCCATGTCCGTCTGTCTCTGGAAATCACGATTACGGGAAATCCAAGCGAGATAATTAAATTTTTTACATCTACAAATTTGGACGAGAACAAAGATAGCAACCTTACTAGTTTTTATATACTTTTCAGAAACTCTATTAGATAAGTGTACTTCTTTTTTTGTTTCTTTATTTGGAGTTTTTTTTTTTTTTGTGTACGTAGATATAAGTGTAGCCTATAAATGGAACCTATTCTCTTCCAAAAAAACAAAAACGACCATTGCAACCATATGAAGAAAAATCCGCAAGAACCCACCAAATATAGCAAAAAAAAAACTCATATATCAAGAATAAATCAATTATTTTTGTGCCATCCAACTTTATAAATAAAACACTCGTTTATAACTGTAGCTTAAACGTGTCAGGGTAAATTTAATTATAATCTCTTAGAAAATCAAAGTATAGAAAGTTAAATCTTCCTGGGTCATCCCACCTTCTTCTATTTTTCTATTCAAAAAAACAAAAAAAAAAAAAAATGTCATACCATGCAGAAAACAGCAATGAAATCTTAAGCAAAAAAAACAAAAAAATATTTTATATACATACATACATTGCATATTCAACTAAAAAAATATATAAAAACAATTTTCGCAGAAAAATACGAAAACATACCTACATGTAAAATGATATATTGTATTACAAATTTATCTAATAGACTTTCATCTTGAGCCTCGTTCGTACCTTGAATGTTTATGAGATAATTTAATTTGTATCAAAGAATAAAGCCTTTTATACAAAAGAAAAAGTTATAGTTATTAAATGTTAATACTGATTGCAAAACAATTTCTTGGCGCTAGAACAATTGCATATTATTAATGAATACAAGGTAATATATAGTTAAAATTGTATCTTAAGTGCTGCATAAATAAAATATTTAGAAAATATAAATGAACGCTATGAAGGATAACACAATTTCATACAAATACTGATTTCGGTATATACAAAATTGTGTGTAAACAAACTTTGTAGGTAAATATCTAAAATGTCAACGACACTATGGCAAGTCATAACTTAAGTATGACAATATCATAACTTATGACAGCTAAGATAACTAATTGTAAATGTCACAAAAAAATATAGCATTAAAATTTGATGGAAATAATGAAAAATCTCATTGAACTGTAGAAGAACCAATTATAAAACAGATAAGTTTGAAAAAATTAAAAACAAAATATGCAGAAAAGTTAAAGGAATTGATTTGGAAAAATGATTTTATGTTATGAACGAGATATTTGTTGGCAAATCAAAATACCCAAAAAACTTTGATTTTTTTTACGTATTAAAAGATTTTTAATTGCCTCATTAATTCATTCTTTCCATGAATAAAAATTATCTTCAAGTAATTCTCATAAAAGAAAACTCTCGGCAATTAAAAATGTCTTGTTTACTATCAGTGTCATTCCCCTGACGGCAAAAATATCAGTTCAAAGATATTCAGCAATGCTTCGGCAATTTGCCATCCTAAGCTTCACAAATTTCGCAGTTCCGATCCAACATTAAACTATAGATCTCGTTAAGACAAAAATGTGAACGAGTTGTTAAGCTAAAATGTTATTGCTATATGCAAGTCCGATAACATATGTGCTATTGTTTCATTTTAATATTTTGGTTGAAATACTTCCTTAGAAATGAATTTCTAAGCAATAGCATCAGACTCGAAATAGAAATTAATAACACTAAAAATTTAAAGCGCAAAAACTAAATTGTTAAAAAATTAATACGAGATTATGTTAAAAAAAATAAACTTAGATTATTGTAATAAGTTGTTAAAAAATTAAATACAAAACAATAAAAAATATGAAAAGATAGTTACAATTAGGAAAATAAATTATAATCATAAATCAAGAAGAGACATACAAAATCGAATAAGTAATCAAAAAGTTGTTTAGTAGTTGAACAAAATAATTAAAATTAAAAAGGAAAACGAATAAGTTATCTAAATTAGTTATTAAAGAGCATTCAGAAAACAATTAGTTAAGTAAAATAATTGTCGATTACAAAAACAAAAAAATTATTACAAGAGATAAAAAAATAAATTATACACATATATAAATATGAAATATGTAAATGTTAGCGAAATTAAAATAAAATATTTAAAAAATAAAAAAAAATAAAAATGTAATGAAAAAAGAAATTTGTTTTCATTGATGTTTTAAAGAAGAAGAAGGTAGTCTACACTTCATAGTGGTTAGTGTTGGTATACTATGCTTGTTTACTTGGCAGCCCAGAGAGTCGATTCTGGTTATAGGTGAAACAAAAAACCGTCGGAAAATCGTTTGAGTAAACACAATTGTGGCGGACGACGAACGACGGAAAATTCAGCAGCCATTTTGATTTCGTTGACATTTCAAATGTAAGTAAAAAAAATGACACAAGCAGATTTGAAATGCAACACTGACCCGACGGTGAAAATAGTGTGAAATCTAAATCGACGGGTACCCGTCGGCAGGTTAGGGGACGTCCATAAATTACTTAAGGTGTTTTTTCGAAAATTCGGACCCTTCCCCTCCCCTTGGTGAGTTCTGGCGGGACCTCTCCCCTCCATTCCGTGAGACTTTCCTTATCGTTTTTAGATGTAATCTGCTATAATAATGTATACTCTCTGCATTAAAAAGTCGACGAGAGAATTTCGTTGACCCCCACCCCATCAGCTTGTGTGTATGTATTTACGTTTGAAGTGTCAATGCAAACAAAATGGCTGCTTAATTTTCTGTTGTCTGTCGTCCAACGCGATTCTGTTTACTGCAACAATTTTCCGACGGGTTTTTTTTACTGCGGGTAAGCGTTGCCGATTTCCCGTTACCGCACGTATTATGTATAATGCTTTAAACACAATTAGAGCGGTGGCGGTAAAGCGGCGACGAATATACGCTGTCAAAAAAAAACGCGACGAAAAATCGTTTGAATGAACACAATTGCGGCGGACGACTGCTTTTCACGTCTGATGTCTTGTGAGAGAATCGTATAGAGAAAAGAGAGTGACAAAAACAAAATTTGTAAACATACATTTTGCTGAGAAAATCCTATTGGCAAAGAGAATGACAAAGAAATGCAACACTGATCCGACGTAAAAATAGAATTAATTCTAAATCGACGGCGAATCGTCGGCAGCTCACCAGTCGTACGCCACAATTCTGTTCAATTTCACATGATCAAGTATGTTATAATTTTTGACAGCGTATATTCGTCGCCGCTTTACCGCCACCGCTCTAATTGTGTTCAAAGCATAACGCATTAATTTGGGCCCTCAGTTGCAGGACTATTTAGTCGAATGGATGCACTGGCCCTTACAATATCCGTTGGCTTATGCGTTTCATTTTATAAAATTCACCTTCAAATACTACATATATGGCAACACTGGAACAAATATTGGGTCGACAAGTTTGTTTCATTCCATTTGTTTTATTTCGAAACGTTCTTGTTGCGTTCGCACGTGTTTGCTTCAGTGAATTAATAAATTATTTTTTTGCTAAAAAAAAAGCTTAAAAATGGTAAAAGTGCAAAAACCAACACCTAAAACATTCAGTAAAGTGAATACAGCAGATAATCCCATCAAAAAAAAGAAGCAGGATATTAAACAGAAAGCAAAAGTCAATGCAGTCGTAATTCCAGACGTAGCGCCGCCATCAAAAAAGAATGAAAAAACTAAAAAGATAATAGAAAAAACAGTAATTGAAGCAAAAATTGTGCAGAAACCCGAAAAGAAGCCAAAGTATAAGAAAGAAAAGGGAAAAGTTATTGCGGAGCCGGATAAATCAACAAAAGGGGCAAAATCTAAACATCGTCCACAAGTATTGGCTCCACCGGAGTCTCCAAAACCAGCACCAGCTGCACCCACACCAACACCAACACCAGCTGTATCCACAGCAACACCACCTGGCGGTAAACGCAAGAACAAAAAGGCCAAAACCCAGAAGACTCCTGCTCCAGCAGGAGGAAACCCAGCTTTTTTGAAGATTAAGAAAAAGAAATCTGCTGCGAATGGAGGTGATGCAACCAAATCCATAGATACAGTAAAAGGACCTAATCAACCGAGAAAACTTACTAAAGGGCAGAGGAAAAAAGCACACATTAAAATTTATCAAGAAGCTTTAAAAAGGAAAAGGGATGTTAAAGAAAAAGCTAAACGCCCGTACACTTATGAACCGGTGCCATTTGATCCCATAAGATTCAATTCTATAGTCAATGAGAAAAATGTAAAGAATATTGCTCAAGCGCTGAAACTACAGTGTGAAAAAGAGGCTGTCGACAAGAAAACTTCAATTTTTAGTGATTATCGTTATGTTCTTAATGTAGCCAGCTTTAAAATTCCCAGTTGTCCAAGGCGCGTTGTGAAATTGTAAGTTTTCCTTTCAAAGTATTTTAACTAATTTTTACTTATCGTTTTTTTTTTTTTTTAAATGGTCTTTTCCAGAGGTCTCAAACACTCCCTAGTCGATAAAGATGATGATGTTGTTATTGTTGTGAGCGATTTACAACGTGGTGCCAAAGTTGATTATGAACCGACAATTCAACACTATGAAGATATTTTCCGTGAAGCTGGTGTTGAGGGCTTAAAAATTGTTCCCTTCAATCAACTGAAAACTGAATGTAATAGTTTTGAATCAGTACGCAAATTTGGTAACACCTATGAATATTTTCTCTGTGACGGACGCTTAGTGAAACGTGTTGCTGGTTTTACTGGAAAAGTAAGTAATTTAGCAAATGAGTACTCTAAAAAGAACTTAAACAGAATCAATACTTCAATAGCATGCCAAACCGGCTGCTGTGGGCAATGTGTAAATACGTTTAGATTTAATTTTTTATAGTTCAGCGAATTACCTATATGGTTGGTATTCAAATAACATATCGTCGCTCTCGGGTAGAAAGGCCCTAACTCATGTTTTTGCAATTTTACAGGAGGACGAAAAAACACAAAAGCTTCTAAATCTCATATAAGGGTCTTTTTTCAATTGGGTGTAAGTCGGCTATGTTTTGAAATATCACGTCAAAATTTTAAGTGGACGTGCATTTGTGGGTTATCTCTTAGGATCGAAAAAAAAAGTAAATTTCGAAAAAAATGAGTTAGGGCCTTTCTACCCGAGAGCGACGATATGCAACATTTGCGTAATCTAAACGTATAAATTGATAATTCCTATTACTTCAATTGCTATACATTTTTTCTCTCGCGTTAAAAGGTTCTATTCTTTCCCGTAAAAATTTGTTCAAAAAAGCAAACTTCTTGAAATTAAAAGAAAAGACAGATTTCAAACGATGTTTTGAAAGATAATTCTATAAAATTTTTGGTTTTTTTTTTTTTTTTTTACTTTAAAGTACCTCTAAATCAGTAGTGGGCATGGAAATCTAACAGAAGGGCTAAAGTGTTTTTTGCTGTCATTTCCGAATTCGCCAACAGCACAAAAAAAAAAACCAAATTGCACTACAAACAAAATCAATTGCTACATTCGTCAAGACACAATGCGGCGCCGTCGCTATAACTTTGTGTGTGTTTTTGTTTTCATTTGAACTCAAATCAACGCTGTGCCTCGATAGCGTTGAAATTATGCGAATTTTTTTTCGCTTGCTTGTGCGTCGATTAATGGTTCGGGCAATGAGACCGGATAGGGACACTACGTGCCCACCACTGCTCTAAATGAATTACCCTATATGTATATTTTTTGAAATCTTAAGGTGACTTCAAAGTTTTGTAAATTTTTTTTTTTTTTATTTATGAATTCTGTTTTTATATATTGCTTTGGATAGCTTTTTATTATTTTTATCAAACCTCATTTTTTGAGTATTGATCGCGTTTCAGGAGGCGTGCTTTAAGTTTAACGAAGATTAGATAAGTTCGAGACATTCAAAAGCAATAGTTTGAAATCCAATATTTTCATTATTCTTTTTTGTTTTAGCTTATAGTCTTTAATTACAGTTTTGATTTTTATCACTTTATCTCTTTCTATTAAGATTTTCCAAAAACCCCGTACAACCTTCCATGCAGTACGAATGGACAATACAAAGGATATTAAAAAGGAAATTGAGAAATCACTATGTCGTACGGCATACAGGCGATTAACTAAGGGTGATTTAATTTCTATACCAGTTGGATCACATAAACACACCATGGAACAATTAACAGAAAATATCATTCATGTCATTGAACAACTAAAGAATTCATATCCAGGTGGTTATGCTAACATACGCAACATCAGTTTAAGAACTAATATTGTTGGCAAAATATCACTTCCTTTGTACATTAGTATGGCACAAGCACCAGCAGAGACACCGTATATAGTTGGTGAACGTGAACAACGGATGCTCAAGATGAAGAAAGAAGCCAATGAGGTGCTTTCTAAATTTGCCATGACTAAGGATGCAGATATAATAAAACTTTCCAAAGATCAAGTAGAACGTAAACGTCAAGTCAAAGAAGCTAAAGTTGCATTGGCTGACAAGATTGAAACACCAGAAGAAGACGGCGACGATGATGACAATGAAACATTGCCAGCAAAGAAGGTCAAGAAAGTACAGAAAGTTGAAGCACCACAAGACGATGACGATGATGGTGAAGTTCCAGCTAAAAAGGCTAAAAAAGAACAAAAGGCTGAAGTTGAAAAAGATTCAAAGAAAAAGCAAGTAGAAGAGCAAGCTGAACCAGAAGATGAGGATGATGACGATGATGCAGAGAACGATTCAGATGATGAAGAAGGCGATGATGATGACGACGGCGAAGACGATGATGATGACGATGATGGCGATGGTAATGGCGACGTCGATGAAGAAGGCGATGATGATGATGATGAAGACGACGCCGATGATGATGATGACGAAGAAGGCGATGATGATGAGGATGGCGATGATAATGAAGATAGCGATTAAATTGCATGTTGTCCTTACGATATAAGTACTGTTTTCTATCTTTTTTTTAGTTTGACATAAGATTTATTATAGAAGTAAGCTGTGGCAAAAATTCTTAAACTTTTTCGTATGTGCTGCAAATATTTCGCCGAAACAGTTCGATTAAGGTTTATTGAGTTGTCATACGGAAAAACTTTCTTGTAAAAGCTTTTACGTAAAAAAAAAACATGTATGGCTCGATTTTTTGAAAATGTTTGTCAGTTGTCATCAATAAAATAAAATTATAAACAAAGAAGTTGATAATAAAGCTATATCATACAATAAATAAATGGAGTATGCATTATATATCAAAACAAGATAACCTGGGGAACCTTGAAGAATATGATTTGTACCCAATTTGCGGTAAGATCAATTTTACAAAACTTTAAAAGTTAGAAACGACATTCAATCAAAAGCTAATTGATTACAGAAAAAAGATCTCAGCTTTTTTATGAAATTTCGGAAAAAGTAGTTTTTATCAGAATCAAATGAAAAAAAAAAAAAAAATTTCCAGAAAACATTTGAATTATCAATAAAAATGTTAGGTCCCTTTTCGCCTGAAATGTATGCAGTTTATTGAATCTTTTTTTTAAACCGATTGCATAAAATATTTGAGCTGGACCTTAATTCTACACTACTGGCTTTTGTCAAAAAATAATGAAAATGACTCACATTAATGAAGACATGAGTGGATGAAGCTCCCATGTTATATAATTCTCAATTTGCGTCTTATGGCCACGAAACGTCCAAGCCGCGCAATCATATCTTAAAAATTGAAGAAACAAGCGGAAAAAGATCTTTAGCTCCATAGTTAATGTATGCAAGAAAACGTTAACTCTCATTTATGGAAAATTTAAATTCTGTACTGCCATACGAATACGAGAATTCACCACAGAAAAAGTGGATAACTTTACTTACTTGGGGAGCGTAATAACACCTGCGATACCAATAAGGACATCCATGCTGGACTAAACAATGCGAAAGTTATCTTAGCTACATAATTTTGACTTGTCAGCGACAACGAAACTCAAAATCTTTGAATCAAACGTAAAGCCAGTTCTTTGGTACGGCTGTGAAACCTGGTTAATCAACACCACTCTGCTACACAATTTACAAGTGTACAACAACGAAGTCCGATGCTGTCAAGATGATTTCCATTCAAATCATATAGCGAAAGTGGAAATGGATTGTGACCACGATGCGAAAATCGCCAACTGAGTAAAACGTGAAATGGGGAAATTTTGAAACGAATTGAAGCCACTCGCCTCAGATCGTGCACGTTAGAAGGGTTTTGTGGAGGACTTATGCTCCATGAGAAGATAAGGGTTTAAAACTTAAGATCAGTTTTTTTATTAACTTAATTCGACTTGAGTTCATAAAATAATTTAATATCTATATTTAGTGGAATAATCTTTAGGTGAAACCACCAGACCACGACCTTTTCGCGCTCCGCGATACACTGTCTCTACGATGTCGATCATCTCTTGTTTATCTTCCAATGGCCAATTTATTTTATTGTTATTACCAGTACCCAAATCAATCATTATGTGTTTATTGCGAAAGAAAAACATGACTGTGCAGGGATCATACAATTCGTACATTTTATTGAAGTCGGGGACCTCAGTGATGTCCACCAAGTAGATTACGGCAAAGTTTTTTACCTTCTCCGCAATGCTATACATAACCTCGTCCATTTTCATGCATGCCGGGTCCCAATCGTGACCAAAACGTATAACCTTAAAAATAAATGAAACTATAGGAAATCTTTTGGCCCAGCAAGTCGGATTGACAAACTTACGACGACGCGATCTTCCTCCGAAAGTATGGCTTGGTCCACCTGCCAGCCATTGTGTAAATGTGGTAGCATATACGACATTTTGTTGTTTTTATTAAAGGTTTACTGAGGTTTGAAAAGTTTAATATTATTTCTAAATTTTATACGTTTATAAACGTTGATAGTAAATAAATAAGCGAAATGTCACTACAACTGTCAGGTGCGAAATTTGAGAGTGATACCATATGTTACCAAAATTTTATGCAGATTTACGCAAACACATGGTTGAATGGATAATTTCTATTTTTGTGAAAGTTCAATACAAAATGTAAGCGAACAAATTAAGTTAATTCAATTTAATTCACCGTACGATTAATCGCCAAGTTTTTCTTCTCATTTTATGCTAATTTTTGCCGTTGTGTGAAATTGGTGACCATTGCACAATGTTTTGATTTGACCGAATTTTATATTTAGAGTCAATGAGATATATTCGTGAGATATGGCACCTTGATTTTATTTGTTATTTCGCATGTCCCTGACTGAACATACGTTACAAATGTTCTTGGCTGTCACTTTTGTCAATTCTTCATTTCATTCTTCCCAAAAGCCGTGGTTTTACTAAACAACCAACACGTTGCAATTTTTTGCTATTTTGAATGCGGGAATTTGCTTTGAATAAAGCGAATTTATTAAAATAAATTAATCCAAATAAAGCAGGAGTGCATGAAGTAAGAATGGTAAGTGAAGTCAACCAACATTCTTTGTGAAAAATTATAAAGAAATTAGGAGCAACTATGTATATCAGCTTTGGCGTTGCCGGAAATAATCCTAGTCGCCTTAAACCCAAAATAGAAGTGAACAAACGAACAAGAAAAAAAAATGATGCAATACCAAAAGGGCACATGCAATGCAAATATCAAACAAAGTTTAATTGAATTCTAATATATGCTCTCGCTTATAGGCTAACGTGGAACGGAAGGGTACCTTCAAGGTAGAATATTTGCAAAAGATTGAACGTGAGGTGCAGGAACGTTGGGAAACGGAAAAAGTGCATGAAGTTGACGCACCAGTGGAACCACGAAAATCGCTAGATGAGAAGTTTTTTGTATCCTTTCCATTTCCCTATATGAATGGAAGGCTACATTTAGGACACACGTTTTCTCTCTCTAAGGCTGAATTTGCGGTGCGCTATCACCGTTTAAAAGGGCGTCGTGTATTATGGCCATTCGGCTTCCATTGTACCGGAATGCCAATTAAGGCATGTGCTGATAAGTTGAAGCGAGAAATCGAAGATTTTGGCTATCCACCAAAATTTCCAGCTACCGATGAGAGTACTACGCCGACAGCGCAAGAAACTTTAGGCAATGCTCCAAAAGATAAGTCAAAAGGTAAAAAAAGTAAAGCAGTCGCAAAGACTGGTGCAGCCAAGTATCAGTGGCAAATTATGCAAAGTCTTGGTCTACAGGATGAGGAAATCAAACAATTTGCTAGCGCTGAGCATTGGCTGGATTATTTTCCACCTTTGGCTATTAGCGATCTTAAGCGTATTGGAGTTCATGTATGTATTTTAATTATTTTTTTCTTATACTTCAGTATAACTTTTGCTTTTGGATTAAACAGATTGATTGGCGTCGTACTTTCGTCACCACTGATGTGAATCCCTACTTTGATTCCTTTGTTCGTTGGCAATTTGTGCACTTAAAGAATCGCGGAAAGATCATGTATGGCAAGCGTTATACTATCTATTCGCCAAAAGATGGTCAACCTTGTATGGATCATGATCGTTCAACGGGTGAGGGTGTTGGTCCACAGGAGTATACGCTTATTAAAATGAAGGTATTGGAGAAGCCTGCTAAATTGAGGTAAAGTTTTTACATTTTAAGTTAATAACAATTGTAATTTTTTGCAATCTTAATCAACAACATTTTTTTCTCGAGCGCTAACAATGTATTTTATTTTTAGCGCTGTTAAGTTACCCGTGTACCTGGTTGCGGCCACACTCCGTCCAGAGACAATGTACGGTCAAACAAATTGCTGGTTACACCCAGATATTAAATACATAGCTTGGAAAAATACACGATCCGATGAGATCTGGATTAGCACACGTCGTGCAGCGCGTAACATGAGCTATCAGGGATTTACTGTAGTCGAAAGTAAAATCGAAGAAATTGCCGAATTAACAGGCCATGAACTTTTAGGACTCCCACTATCAGCGCCATTGACAACACATAAGATTATCTACACCCTACCTATGCTTTCAATCAAAGAGGATAAAGGTACTGGTGTTGTAACGTCTGTACCCTCAGATTCACCTGATGATTATGCTGCAATGGTGGACCTTCAGAAGAAAGAGGCTTTCCGTCAAAAGTATGGCATTAAAGATGAAATGATTATGCCATACTCACCAATACCTATTATTGAAGTGCCTTCTTTAGGCAATTTGTGTGCTGTGCACGCTTATGAAACACTGAAAATACAATCACAAAATGACAAGGATAAGTTGGCGGAGGCTAAAGAGTTGTGCTACTTGAAAGGTGTGTTTGAATTTTATAGGCAAAACAAAAACATAATTTGCTTTTTTCAGGTTTCTATGATGGCGTTTTATTGGTTGGCGAGTTTGCTGGTAAAAAAGTACAGGATATCAAAAAAGACGTACAGACTATGTTGGTAAATGCAAAAGATGCGGAAATTTACTATGAACCAGAGAAAACTATAATTTCGCGTTCCGGTGACCAATGTGTTGTCGCACTCTGTAATCAATGGTATTTGAATTACGGCGAACCAGTGTGGCGAGCACAGGCCACTAAAATATTGCAAAATATGGAAACGTATCATGAAGAGGCTCGCAATAATTTTGATGCTTGTCTGAATTGGTTGCATGAATACGCTTGTTCACGTACTTATGGTTTGGGCACAAAATTACCATGGGATGAGCAATGGTTAATTGAATCGCTGTCTGATTCTACAATTTATATGGCATTTTATACTGTAGTACACTTATTGCAAGGCGGCTCATTTAAGGGCGAAAAGCCAAGTCCACTAGGTAAGTTGACTAAAGTAAGCCCAACGGAATGCAATGTAATATGTCAAAACTAGTTGTTGAAACAAAAAATAAAACATTGCAGGAATATAAAAAAAAGAGAAGCGTAGTAAAAAGTTAAAGTTGCGAATATATTGAATATTTGTAGGGTTTATAAATTATTAATATTTAGTTCATAATTTGAAACAAACAATAATTAATTTCCTTTTTTCCTTAGGTATCACTGCCAGCGAAATGAAACCTGAAGTTTGGGATTATATTTTCTTTAAGGACACAGCACTGCCAAAAAGCACTAAAATTGCAAAAGCATCGCTGGATATACTACGTCGTGAATTTGAATATTGGTATCCCATGGACTTGCGTGTCTCTGGCAAGGATCTCATACAAAATCATTTAACATTTTTTCTTTACAATCACGCTGCTATCTGGCCAACAGATGAATCAAAATGGCCAAGAGGTGTACGCGTCAATGGCCACTTACTATTGAACTCAGCAAAAATGTCAAAATCTGATGGTAATTTCCTTACACTGCATGAGGCTGTTGATAAATTTTCAGCAGATGGCATGCGTCTCTGCCTAGCCGATGCCGGCGATAGCGTCGAAGATGCCAACTTTGTAGTGAGCACAGCTGATGCTGGTATTTTACGCCTATACACTTTTATTGAATGGGTTAAAGAAATGCAAGCTTCACGTGCTATCTTGCGTAAGGGTAAGCCCAACACCTTCAACGATAAAGTATTCATTAGCGAAATGAGTCTGAAAACACAACAAACCGATGATAATTATAGGAAGATGCTTTTTAAAGAAGCGCTTCGTTCCGGTTTTTATGAGTTCCAAATTGCACGTGATAAATATCGTGAACTGTGTGGTACTCATGGTATGCACCTAGATTTAGTATTCGAGTTTATACGCCGTCAAGCTTTGCTAATGGCCCCTATTTGTCCACATGTAGCTGAACATGTGTGGAGTCTTTTGGGTAATAAGGATTCAATTGTGCATGCACAATGGCCTAGTGTTGGTGAAATCATTGAATTAGACATTATACGTTCGGAATATCTTATGGAAGCAGCACATTCTTTCCGTTTGAATTTGAAAAATTTATTACAAGTTAAAGGTAAAGGTGGCAAGGAAAAGGCTGTTGATCCTGCAAGTGCTAAACCAAATCAAGCGATCGTTTGGGTAGCCAAAACGTATCCGCCTTGGCAATGTTGTGTGCTGGATACAATGCGTGAGTTATATATTAAATCGTCGAATACTCTGCCTGATAATAAAATTATTTCGACGACACTACATGCGAAGCAGGAATTGAAAAAGTATGTGAAACGTGTGATGTCGTTCGCACAAATGATACGTGAAAAAGTCGAAAGTGGTAAAGGTGTGGCCGCAATGGCTGTCAATTTAGAATTTGATGAAGGTCAAGTCCTGAAGGACAATTTAGAGTATTTGAAACATACATTGGATGTAAGTGACATACAATATGTAAAGGGTAATCCAATAGGTGTGATAGGGACTGTTAATGAACATGGGTTCATTAATAGATAATAAAGTTTTCGTTCAACTATAAAAATGAATGATGAAATTAATTTTTGAAAAAGTACTTAAGTTCAAAAGGAATTTCCAACCGTATCGACTTTCCAAAAACTAATATTTCTCAAAAAAGTCCAGAATTCGTTAAATTTTGATTTTCGGGTAAAATTTATAAATGTTGCGTCCATAGTAATGAATAATGAAAATTAGAGTAAATACAACAACAAAATGATATTTTTTGCAAAAGCAACATCCAAAGTTCATTTACATTCAGGCAACATTTAATTGGTGTTTGGACCGAGAATACAGAAAACAATTTTTTTTGAGGAAAACCGAGCGGTGCGCTTAAATGAAAATGTGTTTCCAAAGTGAGTTTATCTATTTCAATCTAAAATTATGTCACGCTTGTTGGATAACACTTAATTATATTCTTAAAGCAATTTTATTCTTTGCATTGAAATTATTAAAACATAATTAAATCTTATAGCTTGAAAAATTGGAAATCAAATACACCGATGATCCAACGGCACCTGAAAAAAATCGAGAAGAGGTGCGTCCTGGTGCTCCATTTATTGCATTCATAATTGCACCACATGTGAGTGTCATGTGTGCAAATCCCATTGAACGCTCTGGACTTTTTACAGTGCAAACAATTATCTCCGAAGGTGATAGTGTGCGCACGCTGCATGAAAGATTGTCCAAAGTAATTGGATTAAAGGGTATGAACAATTTATTTATCAACTATGTTCCTTTATATATTATATTTATGTTTTTATGCAATTTCAGCTGATATATCTTCGCTTAAAATTTGGCGTTACAACGATCCTGTATTAGGACCACGCCAAATACCAGAATTTCGGAATTACAAAAATGGCAAAACTCAACTAACAGAAGGCCTCTTTACTTTGGATGCAGAAAAGAACAAAATTGCAGTTAACGTTGATGACAAAGTTGTTGATGTGGGCAGGCATTTTATTTATGTAGTCGAATAAGTTATTGGTTTTGTGTTGAAAAAAACTTTTTCTTTTATTTCCTATAATTTCACTGCTTTCTTTATGTGCTCAAAAAAACGTAAATCCATAATGATCCGATTTATTTATATTTTCCAAAATCACCCATTTGTTTTGAAAGTATTTGAAATAAAAATTATATTGTGCAAAGCACAATTAAAAAATAATCAAAACACCGATTTTGCATATTAATTTCGTTGACATTAAGCCCTCATTTTTTCTATAAAAATATTAGCGTTGTTTTACATTTTAAAGTTCTCTGTTCAAGGCGGCACTGTTGTATTTCAAGTGCATACTTAACATAGTTTTTATTCAGCTTATTTTAATTTGATAAGCAGCTACCTCGTAATGTTAACTGTTTGTATTGTGTTAATCTTTGTTTACATTTAATTCACTTTCATTTTCTAATATTTGATTTGAATTAAATCTACTCTACTTGGCTTTGGTTTTTTTTTTTACTTTTGGTTTGAAAGGGTGCTTAAGTGTTTTATAATCAGTACTATTTTATGATCTCTCCATCGAGTTCCTTGGTATTTAAGTCAAGTGTTGGGTTTTTGCTTTGAAGATACTGCATTGGTCTAATTATGCTTCAAAGCCATCCGACAATGATAAGCTTGCAACATATAATTACTACCACGATTTCGCGCAATGGGCGGTCAGTGGTGTTGTGTTGTCTCGAATCTCCTATAAAAAGCGTTAACTTTTGCTAACTTTAAGTTAGTTCCTCAGAACATTTGAGCTGCGTTAACGTGTTGAAATAAGTAGTTTAGTTTTGTTGTAAAAATATGTGGTTCAGTTTGATACTTGCAGTTTTTATACAGCTGTTCTGTGCTTCGCAGGTGGAAGCTGGCGGTTTGTGTACTTTTTTTTTTAAACATAAAAAGGATCTAAAACAGTGATGGCATTTTCGGTACTCTTTTTCAGTACATTCGACGAATTTTAGTTCATTCGGTACAATGGACGAATTTTCAGTATATTTGGCGCATTTCCAATATATTTTCATTTTCAGTACATTCTCGGTACATTTGGAATATTTGTTGTCCAATTATCCATTTTTTTTTTTGATTTTAGTAAATTTTTGGTGTATAATTTTAGTAAACGTTGGTGAAATATGCGTAAAGAAATTGAATGATTTTTTTTGTTTAAAAAAGTTTTAGTAAATTTCGATGTCTGTGGCAAAAAAGTATATTCGCCCCCTAAAAAGTCTCGATCAGTACATTTCCTCCAAGTGCCATCATGATATAAAATAGCTTTTGGTGTTTTTATTTTGATATTTAAATATTTTACTTTTTCGAAGAACGATAAAAAAAAGAAAAATTAAAAATTATTTTATTTCATGATGTGTCAGCAGATTACATTAGCCTTATATATCTGGACAAATCCCATTACGGATAATATTGAAAACTGGATTAGCGCCCTCTGTTTTAAGTAGACTCTCTCCAGGCGCCTTCTCCAATCAGTCACACCAAGCGTGGATAGGGTTTCCTCGGCTTGGTCTTTCCATCGGAGGCATGGTCTTCCTCTTCGTCCTCGCTCAGCGGCTTCCGCATCAAACACCTTTTTCGCCGGAGCTTCTTCGTCCATATGCACAACATGTCCCAGTCAGACGTTGGATAGTGATGCGCTTGACTATGTCAATGTCAGCGTAGAGCTCGTACAGTTCGTGGTTCATTCGAATACGGTAGTCGTCGCCGACGTGAACAGGACCGAAGATTTTGCGAAGAATTTTTCTCTCAAACACCCCAAGCGTGGCTGCATCAGTCTGCGACACAACCCATGCTTCTGCGCCGTAAAGTAGCACGGGTAAGATGAGCGTCTTGTAGAGTGTCAGTTTTGTCGGGCGAGAGAGGTCTCTACTACTCAATTGCTTACTGAGACCATAGTAACACCTATTAGCAAGAGTTAGTCAGCAGCAGTAACATCTCGCTTACAACGTCCAATGGTATCAATATTATCGGCATATGCAAGGAGCTAGACACTTTTGTAGAAAATAGTGCCATTACGATGTACACTGGCTCTTCGCAACACCCCTTCCATCACAAAGTTGAAGAGGTTGCAGGATAGTGGATCGCCCTGTCTGAAACCTAGTTCGGTATCAAATGGATCGGAGAGGTCCCTTCCTACCCTGACGGTAGCCAGCGGCTGTGTTGCTCAACGTCATTCTGCAAAGCCGCACTAGCTTCGCAGGTATACCGAACTCAGAAGACATGGTGGCATACAGGCAATCCCGTATCGGGCGATCGAAAGGTAATCGATAAAGAGTTGATGGGTATCGATCTGTTTTTCGTGGGTTTTTTCCAGGATTTGACGTAGTGTGAAGATCTGGTCTATGGTGGACTTACCAGGTCTAAAGCCGCACTGATAAGGCCCAATCAGTGTGTTGGTAAACGGCTTAAATCTTGCACACAGTACAGTCGACAGGACCTTATAAGAGATGGCAAGAAGACTGATTCCCCGGGTAGTTAGCGCAGATTATCGGCTCACCTTTCTTCAGTACAGGACAAAGGACACTAAGATTCTAATCGTCGGGCCTGTTTTCTATTTCAAGCACTGGAATATTTATTGAGGTGTTTTGTTTTAAACTGAGACGGTGTTAATATTGATCTCTCTTTTGAAAACAAATGACTCACCCCTTCATATTCCATACGTAATGAATGTCGTGAGATGACTGAGAATAATCGTAAATACAACAACATTGCAATGATATTTTTTGAAAGGAAAGATTATTTGGATCCAATCTACTTTTTTATTTCTGGACCCAGAATAAAGTGAATGACTTTTTCAATTATTAATATATCTAGATATAACAACCAAATAATTGTAAAAACCCGACGTTAATTTTCCAGATTTTTTTGAGTATTTAATTTTTAGTTTTGTTTCAATCATTTTTACATTAATTTAAAAAAAACGTAGGTACTTCTACTTTTTGAGCGATTACACATTTTATTAGAGTCTATTCACTTTGGAGATTAGGACTCAAAATATTAAGCTCAATTAAAAATTAAAACTCGCCAAAATACCAAAAAAAATTAGCATCGCCAAAAACAAAAGGATAAATATTTCGTAATGCTACATCAAATTTCATTAAAAAATCGTTCAAATTTTTATTTTTCCTCTTTAAATATTGGGTGTCTTTCAGAATGAAAAATCACACACAAATTTTTATAAAGAAGCACTTAAAGAAAATAGACGTAAACAAACTTTGCCCTCACGCGAAATCGTTCAAAATTTTCAATCCCTCCCAAACTCTTGAAATACATTTTTTGTCATATCTCAAAAATGAACTTTTACTAAAATCCCCAGCATGTCTCATTCCCATACCAGTTCTATATAGTGCCTCAGAACGCCCACGACTTGATGGACGCATTGTGGGCGGTCACAGAATCAACATAACCGATGCACCACATCAAATTTCGCTACAGACAACTGGACACATCTGTGGTGGTTCAATCATATCACCCAAGTGGATTTTAACTGCAGCGCATTGTACAGCGTATGTTTGTGTGAAATCTTTCTCAATTCCATATTGATCAATAAATTTTCTTTCATTTCAATAGTGGCAAAACTGCTGATCGCCTTAAAGTACGCTTTGGCACCTCTGAAGCAGCACGTGGTGGTGAATTACATAAAATTGTTAAAATTGTACAACACGAAAAGTTCAATTATTCCAATGTTGATTTTGACTACTCCCTGCTAGAGCTAGCAAAGCCAATAGCATTTGATGCGTACAAGCAACCTGTGAAGCTGCCTGATCTAAAAGATGAATTTATGGATGGTGACATTTGTTTTGTTACCGGTTGGGGCAACACACAGAGTAGTGATGAAACACGCGAATGGCTGCGTCAGGCCGAGGTGCCGTTGTTTAATCAGGAACTTTGCTCAAAAAAATATCAAGAATATGGTGGCATTACGGAGCGTATGATTTGTGCTGGTTATATTGAGGGTGGTAAAGATGCTTGTCAAGGTGATTCCGGTGGACCGTTGGTGAACGAAGCTGGTGTCCTTGTTGGTGTTGTCTCTTGGGGTTATGGTTGCGCTAAACCTGATTATCCTGGTGTGTATTCGAGAGTATCATATGCACGTGAGTGGATCAAGCAACACAGTGGTGTGTAGTGGTGGGATGCAACAACATTAACGACATCTTAACGTACAAATGAATAAAGCACGAAAATTGAAATAAATACCAAATTTTTCCTTCCATCATTTTTTTTTTCTTCTTAATGGTTACTGCCGTAACCAAAGTAATGATGATTTTAATGGTGAAAAATTTAACAAACCTCTAATTCAGTAAGAAATTTTTGAAAAATTCAAAATTTTTTTGGTGTCCAATTTGGCGTTGAATGGCCCATATACATATGAAAATAAAAGGTAGGCGTATGCCGAACTTCAAAATTATTAAGAACAGTTTTCCCCTTAGGGGCCATCCATTACTAACGGAGATGTTTTTTTTTTTTGAAAATTAGGACCCTCTCCCCTGGTGAGATTTGGTGAGTTCTGATGGACCCAACTCCCTTCAGTGACACTTGCCTTATAATTTTAAATGTAATCTGCTATAATAATGTATACTCTCTGCATTAAAAAGTTGGCGTGAGATTTTCATTGACCCCGCCTCCCCTTTCGTGAGATTTGGGTGAGATTTTGCCGAACCCCCTCCCCCCTATTTTGACTCGCTTAATTAATAGATGGCTTCTTAGACTAGGAAACCAAAATTTTGTTGAATCTCGACACAAAAACATCAAAATTGTTGGACACCGCACGTTGGAAGATGATGGAAGCAGCATATGAATGTTCAAGTATTGCTCCACAGAGTAAAAAATAATCCCGCAGTGAAAGAAGAATAAATGACTTACCGACATTTTCAGGAATGATCTGTATTCAACTGTGTCGATTAATGTCGTTATTGAGAAAGTTCCGGTATATTGAAAATAATGAATAAAAAATGTCAGCAACAACTTGGGAACTTTAAAACTTTATTAATTTAATGCTGCGGCAAAAAAAAAATCAAACGAACGAAAAAAAAAAAAATCTTATACAAATTTTCTGTAGCACGTTTTACTCCGATTTTCATGCATGTTACCTTCACGCAGCCAACACGAGACCATTGACATTTGTAACCAGTGCCGCATTTATGTACACACAATTTTTTAAAGCGCAGGGCCAAAAGTGTTTGCTGTCCTCTATGGATGAAAGATTCTTTATGTTTTCAATTGTGGCTTCTCCTCAGATTATGTTCCACTTCCGATTTATTATTTGTAGCTCTTGTAGTGCTGATTAATTGTATGTAAAGAGTGACTTTACTTCAGGTTCTGAATATTTTTTCAAAAATTAATAAAAATTTCAGAAAATATTCAAATTTTATTTTTAATTAGGTTTGTACTCCTATAAAAAAAACATTATCTATATTGCCGCATCTGAATTTATAGCATTCAATCCTTTCGAGAAAATCTTTGATAATAAGTATCAACTTCCTGCTGTCCCAACAAATGAACAATTATATTGCGTTTAGTGGTGATCCATTTTGTAGCATTTGACAGTTTGAATGCCAGTAATTATTGATTTATACTTTCAGAGATTTAGCCATCGCATGTTACAGATAGAATTTTTTTCAAAAATTATTATATAGCTTATAACAACTTTTTTTTATGTTAAACACGCCAATATACATATCAGCGCCTTTCGCAGTAAGTCAGCTGAGCGAAAAGTATTCCGTGAAAACGGTAAAAGATTTTTAAGTTATTATTAATGTTCTAAATTGGTTTTAAATTTAGTATTTCTTTTAAGCAAGATATATTTGTGCGATTTTAATATTTTTTATATGAAAAAGTCACCACACACGCAGACAACATCATCTGTAGTAAAGAATACTTTTCTCAGAGGGTCTGAAACGGAAATCAGACAAGTCATCTCAGAAGGAGATACGCTAGAGAAAAGGACAGGTTATTACTGAAAATGATGGATCATAAAAACTATTTGGCATACTGATGAACTGATATCACAACTAACTATATATTATAATAATTCTATTCAATAATTTTTCATTACCTATTCCCAATTGCTGTAGGCCTCGTCCTCTTCGGCTGTACCCTAAATGCGCTCCTGTTTGTATAACATCACGCTACATGCCGCCACATGCAGTAACGACAGCTCAGCTCAGCTGCTATGCCAAGTGCTGTTTCAACTGCTTTGTTGCTTGAGCTTCTCAAAATGCTGTATGCGACTGTGGTACGAATCTGCACGAGTGTAGTTGCACTTTGACACAGAGCATTGAATGTCATTGTCAAGTGCAAATGCCAATTGTAGGTGGGGTGGTACACTCAACTACAACTCAACTTTTCATCAAACGTAAAACTATAGTGCAACAAGTTGGAAAATTCCATGAGGCACGTTATTGACTTATTGATGACGTAAAATGCCTTTTAATTAATACTATGTATTTTTAAAGTTTATCCATGCAAAAGCTCATGTTGAAAAGCGTGTTTTGCGAAACTAAACGTAATGATGACGACAACGTATTTTCAATTAAAATGCGAAAGTGTACACTAAATCAATTGATTTATTCGACGGTTTCTTTAAAGACCAGAACTGCTCTTTCGAAGATTTTGACTTTTATGTTTTTTGAGAGATTGAGGTGGATGTAGTGTGGTTGGAAGCGTAATTTCTCATACGCTTCAGTATAAAAGCAGAAAAATTCTGATTAAAATAAAAGGAAATCCTAAATTATGAAATTTCCTATTTGCTGAACGCCTGTTCCTTGTACTTTTACTTTTCTCATAAGACTTACTATAAACGCAAACAAGCGCTTTATGTATTTTGTATGAAAAAAGTAACCAGCACAAGTAAGAAGCCTTCTCTCTGTTTTCATCCTGAGGCAGCTGAACTGCCGCTTTTAGTACTTTGATTTCGGTTTCGATTTCACTGTGTTAGCTTAAGCGACGTAAATTATTGGTACCTCATTTTACCATCATATAGATACGTTTGACGAGTCTTGAAAAATGATGTAAATTTACATTATCATCATAATTCACATTACATCTCTGTAATACAGGATGCGGCGAATCGAACTATATGATGTAAAAAATGTTAACTTCTTTGTTTACGAATATTTCATCTTATTATTCCCCTTCCCTTAAGGTATATTCACTTAATCATTCCGTTGTGAACGAATAGAAAAGGCGTGACAGGTATAGAAAAGTATATATATTCTTGATCAGCGTCACCAACTGAGGCGATTTAGCCATGTCCGTCAGTATGTCTGTATGCCTGTTAGATAGTTGTTTGATGTAGTATAACCAAATTTCTCACAAATACTAGGTATAATTTTCAATTTCCACAAGCTCTAAGCAAAAAGTCGGTGAATTTTGACAAGAGGGCGTGGTGCCTCTTGCGTAGGTAAAATCTTCAAAAACGTTACACTTTGAGAATTACTTAAAGTAATGAAATCTAATTTCACTCAGGCAGTAGGAATGATTCAGAAAAGCTCTGGACAAAAACTAGGTGAATTTTTTCAAGTAGGCGCGGCACCTTTATAGAAAAAAAAATTTTAAGATGCTAAGGGAATTATCTAATGCAATACATCCACATTTCACATAAATTCTAGAAATGCTTCGGCCAAGCACCGGAAGAAATGGACACATTTTGAATAAAGGCGTGGTATCTATCATGTAAGTAAAAACTTTAAAAAGTTATACTGAAGGAGCTAGTGCAACCAAATCCTGCATAGTTCATACAAGTCTTGGAAGGCTTACGCGTAGTGATGGTATTTTCGGTACATTTGTACTTTTTTTGTAATAAATCGTCGTCAGTACATTCGACAAGTTTTTAGTACATTCGGTACATTTTGCCCATTTTCAGTACATTCGGCGTATTTTCAGTACATTTTCGGTACATTTTCAGTATGTTTAAAATATTTTTAAGGAATAACAATTTTCTTGAGTAAATTATCGTGAATGGTAATACTAAAAAAGTTAAAACTTTGATTGAATTTTTCATCTTCATGACGAAAAGGTACATTTAGCATCTAAAAAGTTCATTAGAAGTTTCGATTCAGTATATTTTCACAAAGCCCAAATGCCATCACTGCTTACGCGCTGTGTTTAATGTTAATGGAATGTAGAGTATATAATCTTTGACGTGGCCAAATATTGCATCCTTACTAGTTTTGTTTTAGACCTTTTACCCGAATTAAATAAGATTTTTGTGCTGTACAGTGTAATTAAAGGTTCGAATGAATTTATTTTGCAATTACGCGATTAGATGTTTCTATTCGTATCTAATTGTAAGTATGAATGATGCAAAAAACAACAACACCATCTGTTGGTTACATAAACAAATATAAAACCAAATAACTTTTATTGTTAATATAAATTGTTTGTTACACAAGATACTATTAGGAAACACGCAAATCATTTACAGTGAATAAAATTACAATATTTGGTGGAAAAATTATGTTATAAGCCGGCCTCACTGGTCGAAATAATGCCAACAAAAAAAATAACAAATTATGATTGTAGTTCTAAAAAGTAACTTTTAAATAAGATAGCTGTTATAACCCAACAAGCTTGCATTCACCTATTATTACGTAAAAAGACCATAACTTGTGGCATCGAAATGAGCGCGATTTTCATTTATTGGATTTGGAGCCAAAATCGAATTGAAATCAGTTGCCATAAAAATGTTTTTCACTCATATCAATTTCATTTGAATCTGTTCATTTTTGCTCGGAATCCTGTATCATTGTAAATGAATTTCCCACATAAGTCATAAGTTCATAATTAAATTGCTGTTGGATCAAAGAAAAAATAGACAGACAGTCGGACAAATAAGTAAACATAAAATTAAATCTCAAAGCGATATAATTAATTTTGTGCTAAAGATTAATTTTATTTGTTAAAATGTGTTCAACTTACAAATTATTTAACAAAAGATTATTAAACAAAA
Source organism: Tricholauxania praeusta (assembly GCA_949775025.1). Classification (NCBI taxonomy): domain Eukaryota; kingdom Metazoa; phylum Arthropoda; class Insecta; order Diptera; family Lauxaniidae; genus Tricholauxania; species Tricholauxania praeusta. The sequence continues at coordinate 17,135,019 of OX459030.1, forward strand.
AGAAATCAAAACTTAAGCCAAACAAAATGTAGTCAGCTAATGTCAGCTAGAAAAAATATAATGATATAAACTAATAAGTTTTAAGCAAGTTTAAACAGAAATCAAATGTGAGCGATATAGCAATAATTCCAGTGTGAAAGCAATTTTTAAATGGTGATACAAAATCGAGATAAATAAAAATTAGACTGATGCCAGTGTGAATTACTTATAAGAAAAAAAAAAAAAAAAAAAATATACACTGCAATAAAAGATCGCATGAGACTTAAAACAAACAGAAAACTAAAAAATCTCAAAAGGTTACTTGTGACTGAAAGTGACATAAGTCTCACACCCAATTCTTGTCACTCAAAATCAAAAAGTCACATAAGATTAAAAAGTCGCATAAGATTAAAAAGTCGCATAAGACTAAAAAATCGTTTAAGACTAAAAATTTACTTTAGGCTCAAAATAGCATAAAAGTAGAATAGCGCATAAGTTTAAAAATTCGTTAAAACACTACAACACTGCATACCCCTGAAATCCCCGGATCTCGCAAAGCAGCTTACACCTCCCAAATGTTAGAGCTTGGAACCGTTTCTTAATATTATACATACATGTATGTATGTATTCTTTCTGCTACAGCTGCGGGCTTTTTAGAAATTTTTCGCGATACACCATTTAAGTGTCGCCAATTCAGTTACGAGACAATACACCAATATCTCAATTACATTAAAAGTTAGAATGCTTTAAGGCTTGCGGAGAATTTATTTTAAGAGAATTTTTCATGTTGTGTTGCTCTACAGATGAGTTATTTAGAAACATATGGCGCATTCCATGCCGAATCACCGATGTTTTGACCCGACCTGCTTTGATTTCGCTCATTTTTTGATATGTTTTAGTACGCATTGAAAGCAACAAGCACACCAATTTTCAGTCTTGTATTCGAAAACGTTATTGAGTAATTGGTTTTTTAAATTTTAAGGAAAAAAAAATTTTAAATAACGATAGATTAGTAATAAATATCGGTATCAATAAAAAGTGGGGTAACATTTTTTTCGTATTTGATCATAATTTCTGAAAAAAAAAAAACGGCGGGTTGCACTCCGGGAGTGCCGACAGAAGTGAAAACTTGAAACAAAAAATTAATTTCACACGTAGAAAGAAGTATGCAAGCATAACAAATCGTTTAATGGCAAGTTAGTGTATTAGTTGGTATGTGTGCGTTTTCTTTATATATGGCAATGCAATGGAAGACAAAAACGGAATATGTATTAAAAATTTTACTCTCGCTCTCATTCTCAATTTGTCAACGCAACAACGCGGAATTTGAAAGGAACAAACATGTAAGCATAACAATCGTTGAATGAGAATGGAATGTGTCAGTTAGTGTGTCTGCTTTGCTTTTTGTCTTCCACTTGGAATATTTATTTAAGAGAAACAATAGAACATTCAAATTTTACTATCGCTCTCATTCATGACGGGGAATCCCGATGACGGTCGGTGTCGCGAGTTTATACTTTTTTCCTCAGCCGCGAATACTTTCTTACGGAGGTGCACAACGTGCCATATGAAGTTTCCACTTCAAAAATTATTCGAAGTAATTATCAGTTAGTTATTAATGTTTAAAGATTAAAATCGACATTTTTGAAAAGAGCGAACCCTCCGATTTTTTTAAAAAATTTTCCAAAACTCTACTCTATATTGCGCAAATTTTAAATTGCAGTTCGAGATGCGATCGCAATTTTTTCTATTTTTTTTCGAATTTTGAAAATTGTATACATGTTTCTTATGATTGAATTATCTATGTATATTACTAGTTTACACACAAAAAAAAAAATCTGGTTTCTCACATATCTTTTTTATGTATTTTGGGTCGTAGATTCCAAAAAAATAAATCAAATTATTTAAAAAAAAACACCCTAATATATTTTACATAGTTGTGCTTCCACCCATTTTTAACTCAAGACAATTTTCTTACTAACTATTGCGGTGAAGGTAAAGCATTGTACTTTTCTTATGAAATTCACTTCATTCACGACAGACATTATTCCGTACTTAGTCCGTTCTTGCGAAAACTAGAAAAATATAATATCATGACATTTTTTCCATTGAAGCGCCAAGATGCTCCAATAATGCATACATTCGTAAAAAGTCGTTAGCACCAGAAATTCAAAAGTATAAAGTAAAAAGAATAACCAAATCAAAATAAAACGATAAGACTCTCGCACCTTAAGCATAAATGAACACACTACAAAAAAAAAAAAAAAAAAAAAAGCCGTTAAAAGAAAAACATGAAAAGCGCACTCAACAATAAAATCAAAACAAAAGTGTAATAAAAAAAAACTCCCGACGACTCCCACCCACCCAGCTCCCCACTACTATACTCAGTCGGTGATTACACACCAATAGTGCGGTTGGCGCAGCGCACGTTGCGTGCACACGTGACAATTGGCCAAACTAAAGCTAAACATACCGCCACGACACTCAACACGCAGAACGTTTTCCATAACGTGCTATAAGCGAAAATGGGATAGCGACTTCAGAAGCTTTTGCCGGATGAGCTTTCATACGACCATGCAAATGCAATGTGAGCAACTGTATGAACTGCGGATGCAAATGTAATGAGAAACTTTGCGAAATACTTGATAGAACATTAACTGTTCGCAAGTCGTTGTGAGCGGATGTTGTTACGGTCTACAAGAAAGTTCGAATTAAATGGAAAATAATTTTGAATTTCTTTGAATAAATCACAAAATTGACAAAATAACAAAATTTGCATATTAAAATAAAAAATATAACAAATAAAAACAAAATTGCTGTGAGTACACATTTTTTTTGTGAAAATACCAAGCAATTGTTATACAACGCATTATCGCATTACTAACGCCGTGACGCGTAACGTAAAGACTTACTTGTAAGTGCAAGTGCATTATAAACAGCAACAATATTACAACAACAAAAAAAAGTGCTTAAAAACATTTGCCCGCAAGAGAGCAGCTTTGAAAACGTGACTTTGATGCACTTAAATTGCCCACATTTAGTGACACCACTGTGAACTTAAGGCTCAACTAAGCTATAATTAATAATTATCACAAAGCTGTACAAAAACAATTTTTGCGCGTTATTACGAAGATTTTAACAGAAGTGTCTTTTATTTACATAACAAAAATTTATTCGTAAAAAACAATAAGTTTTTTAAAAAAAATATTGAGAACAGCTGCTGAGAGTACTATAAGCTTTCAGGCTCCAATCACAAACTGAAACTCCTATAAAATTGGATTTCAATTTTGCAGAATTTGAGAATTTCATGCATTGCTGAATAAAATTGGATTAACTACTATTACAATTGGTGAGTACAATTTTATATTATAACATACATAAGTACATATATGTATATATATATAAATATATACATATTTTGAGTCAAAAAAGTTACTATAGCAATTTTAGCAAACCAGCTACAGTGAATAAACAAAAATGCCTAAAAGTATGCTATAAAATATTGAAGTTGTATATTCGAATGCATGCATAGTAGGTACTGCACTGAAATGGCCTGTGCTGTCCAGTGTTGGCACTTTTTGCTTTTTTTTTCTTGATGAAATTGTAAAACTTTAGATAGGAAACACACAGCAGAATGTTTGAAATGGCGTGTGTTTTTTTGTAGAAGGAATTTACGATGTCGCAACCGTTCGACCTAGAAAAATACAAAGCAAACTCTGGTCTATCCGGTTTTTTGCATCTAACATATGAGATAGTATGTATACCATTATTTTTTCTTGTAAAATATATCTTTTTGTCCATACATTTACTATATAAATACCAAGTGTTCGTTGGTTGACCACGTAAGCAACCATAGTTAGATATATATCATAGCTTGTCACAACACTGAAAGGAATATATATTACACTATGGGCGATGTCACACCTCTACTATAAATGAAATATCAAATTCAGCATATCTTGTCAATTATTTAAAACAGATGATTTGGCGCATATATAGAAGGAAGGGACAAAAGTAAGTTTCAATGCAAAAATTTTAGGTGCCACGTTTCTATAGGAAAAAAAAAACTGAAATTTTTCATATTATATCTCCTGTGAAAGGTTCTTAGCATAGTTTGGTTTGGAAAATCTAGGTGATGTCACGCCACCCATATAAAAATCATATTCTCATCAATTATTTAACGCAGATGAATGAGTCCTGGTACATTTATGAAAGGTACGGGTAAGCGTAAGTTTTAATGACTAAATTGGTGTCGCCACGCCTCTTATATGAGAAAAAATCGAAATTTCTCATAACATATCTCACAACGAATTTTCAATTTCTTATTTTTTTTTTTCAATATTTCTTATGGTATGTGGAAGGTTTTTAGCGTTGTGTGGTTTGGAAAAAATGAACGATTCCAAAAATGAAAATTCATCAGATCTTATCAACTGTTTGGCGCAGATAAATAAGACTTGATACATATATAAAAGATACAGGTAAAAGTAAGTTACAATGACAAAATTAGAGTTGCCACGCCTCCTATATTAGATAAAACCAAAATTTTTTATAACATTTCTCACAACGGATTTTCATATTTTTTTTTTTGAAAATTTCTTATGATCAGTAGTAGATTCTTAGCATAGTTTAGCTTGGAAAAAAATGAGCGATGCAATGCTGTCAAATTCAGCATACCTCATCATCTATTTGACGCAGATGAATGAGACTTGGTGCATATATAAAAGGTACGGGCTAAAGTAAGCTTAAGGCTAAAGTTTTAATAAAAAATTAACGGTGCTACCCCTAAGAGAAAAACGGGCATTTCTTATGTCGTCTCATTTTAAAATTTAATATACGAACTTTAATTTTAAATTTTCATTATTATTGAAGATAATATTAGTACATAAGAAATTTTTCTTTTAAGAAAATAGATCAATTGAATGCCTATGCTCAATTTTACACATTAAGAGTTAATTTTTTTTCATTAAAATTTCTATAACCTGCATTTTTCCACGCTTGATCATTGGCGCGACCACTTTTCGGTCTATCCTCCAATGGCGGCAACGATCTCTTCTGGCTAGACTTTCATATACAGTGATTTAAACCAAATTAAACTCATCGCACCACCTACCAGAACGGGCAGAACGACGTCTGTCGGATGAGTAGTACATCAAATGGCATTTCTAAAGAAACCTCACAAAAGTTTCTATCCAAAAAGTTCATCAAAGTGAAGTACTCTGTGAACTGTAGTACATAACAGCTCGAAATGTATGCCAAATGGTAGAACTCAAAGACGCCTAAATATAATACATGGGGTTACATTGTTGAATCCTGTCCCAAACATGAGTTTTCACCGGTTTTTTGGGTCAATTTTCATTAATGAAGATAACAGCTTGAAATTTGTGCCAAATGATAGAGTTTGAAGAGCCTAAATATAATATATAGGGTTGCCTTGTCGAATCATGTCCTAAACATGGGTTGACACCCGTTTTTGGGGCCAACTTTTCTTAAATGAGTTGCAACCCATGTTTGGGACAGGATTCGACAAAGCAACCCTATATATTCTATTTTGGCTTTTCGATCTCTATCATTTGGCACAAATTTGAAGCTGTTATTTTCATTAATGAAAATTGACCCAAAAAACCGGTGAAAACCCATGTTTGGGACAGGATTCAAAAATGCAACTACATGTATTATATTTAGGCGTCTTCGAGTTATACCATTTGGCAAACATTTCCAGCTGTAATATACTACAGTTTTAATTAAAACAACAAAATTGGTTGGTTAGTTTAACCAAAATGCATTACTATCATTCCCGTAAATCTTATCTTATACACTCGACTTTTCTACAGCGGGCTCTCCGCCTATAGCGATAACCTCTGCAAAATCTTCGTCGGTATACATAGAAGATATGACGAAGCGCGTTGGGCCACAGATCAACGAAAACAAAACTAATGATATATCGCCTAAGTTCGTGCACTGTCTGCGGTGATGTAACCATAAATAAAATATTTCAAGATAGTCCAGAAGCTCACATACCTTAGAGTCAATATCAACGCAAAGGAGGTTTATCATAGCAAATCGCTGCAGTTTCGGATTATCGAAAATGCTAGGCTTGAAACTTAACGCTTGAGGGACCAAAGTAGTACTGTATAAAATTTCGATGATTGCTTGTCGTTATGTATCATTAGATTTGATTCATTGGATGTCATGCTGAAGTTTTTGGTTTTTCGAAATAGCCTAAATGAAGGAAATAGACGACAAATACTACAGCATAAGCTGGCGACGACGACATATGTCTGCTGGCATCCAAGTTTACTGACTTATTAAATAGGAATGTGATCAAAGCACTAAGTATTGCAAGGTCAATAATAGTGGTCATACCAAAGGCATATGAGCACAATCAAAAGATGCAACGAAAAATCCGAAATGCTTTTTTTTATTAGCTTTGCTCAGCACTCTCTCTATCTATGGTTGCCAAAATAGTTTTCTTTTAATGTTTATCGACAAGTACTTGATTCATTTGGAAGTAAAATGGCAGATGATAAAAAAAAAAAAACCAAATAGACTTACAGATAATTAAAACCATACAAAACAGTAGACGGGTATCAACTACTTATAACACCAACTGAAGCGAGAGGACATATTTGAAATAGTTTTGTAAAACAAAAAATGTTGCATGTAAGTATATTAATTTACAAAATAATTTATGCGAGCATTTCAATCAGCTAACGTATACCATCCAATAGAACTTTTGATTGATTAGCATATAAGAACTATCTACAGTTCGCTATAAAATAAATTCATTCAGAGTTGTTTCTTCAAATGTGCAAGTCAAATTAGAGGACAGAAAATAGCGAAAGCTCTAAAAAATATTCGCACAACCCGCAATAACATATCGCATCCATGTACATACATTCGAATATATCATAAAATCGATCAACATCAACAAGACATTAACATTTTCTCGACTTTTTTCGTTAATTTGTTATTCATTCAGGTTTCAATATATATATATATAATATTTATACCTCAGTATATTTCCATGCATTTGTTATTGTTTCGCTTTTTAGCCTTTTAGTTTTTCTGGCTGCCATAACAATTGTGATATTTTAATCATCCCCATTAAGCGCTGCGAATTTGCTGTACATTCGCTTTCTAACTCACAGTAAATTTGTCATCGATTTCGATCATTCCATTAAGGCTCATGTCTGAACTTATGGCAAGTTGAGAGCAAATGTCACAATCATCTTGCAAAAAGCTTTCCCATAGCAAAATTATCAATCAATATTAAATAATATATACTATACTATATATATCGGTCATACTTTAAATAACTACACACTTTTGTTTCAAAATGCTATAATTTTATAAAAAAAAAAATATAAAAAAATAAAACGTTTCTCAAAACATCTTCGACATTACATCTTTTTTGATTATTTTATATGTGGTCTTCAATTTATTAAAAAATATGTCTGCTTTCAAATCGAAATTCCCGATATAACTTTGGAAAATATCCACATACAATTCATACCTTCAATAGAATTCATATTTTCCAAAGTTACTTTTATTAATAAAAAAATTACTAATTTAGCTATTTTTTTTTTATAAAATTAAAGTATTTTTAAACAAAAGTAATTTTAAGTTTTTTTAATTTATTCCCCGTAGTTTTTGAGATATTTTGTTCGAAAAAATGTTGAAAAAAGTTTAAGGAAATGTTTGCAGTTATTTAAAGAATAATAGTTATTATATGAAATAAGAAAGCCTCAATATCACGTACTTTCAATCTTCGATCATTTATTACCATATAAGGGACTTTATCAATCATTTCTGATGAGATGATCTCATTTAGACGACGCAGGCTCTTAAATAAAGTTTTACAATACTTTGTTTTCGTAAACGAAGTTATTTGCTTTTAATTCTGCTTGTAGTGAATGTCCCGGTCTTGTGACAAACAAAAAAGGATATGAATTTTGCGGAATGGTGAATCTTGAATAGATTGTCTATAAAACCAAATAACTTGCTAACTTGTTTTTGTCGCGTGATATTTATTTTTGTCACACACCAAAGATAAGATCACAACACTTAGTTTTTGTAGACATTTGGAAACTAATTCTCGAATTTTGTCACCGTAGAGCTTTTTAAGTAAAGGTTGTGGAATTCAATGTGGGAACATTTGTTGAACCAAACAAGCAAAGATAGCGTTAGCTTCTACATAAGTACTTATGTGGCTTTTTCCACACGAAAAATAATGCTACATCTCCATATACCGATTATACTGCAATGCAGAATATTTAATATTTGGTAACACTTTTGCTATTAACAAAAACTAAAAAGGAATTTTCTCATTTTTTGTCATTTATACATCAATCCTTCATGAAATTTCTTATTCGTTTGTAAGCGAAATAACATCCATGTTTTGATCACTTACGTAAAATCTTAAAATTGAAAGATGTACTGCTAATAATCACGTTTTGGGGCGCTTATATTGCATACATCACATTTTATGTGACCATTTTCTTTTCTGGCTGAATTACGCCCATTGCATATTCTTTAAGAAATCAACTTTTAAGGCAACGTGTATTGAGAATCCTTACAGCAGTAAATCTATTTCTGTGTCAGTAATTGAAATTCGCCTTCAAGGTAATAAAATCTGTGCTGTTACATTGTTCTTATACCATGTTAATCTATTTAAAGTTAACACAAACGTCTGCGAAAGGAATATTTTCTGTTTCCATGACAGTGACATAAAAAGCAGTGAAATTAAGAGAACTGATTGTACAACAGTTGGCATTTCTATGTGTCAGAGACATATCAAAAAGAGTTATACCAAAAGGGGTAGTAACCCTTAAATGTAAAAAAAAGCATAGAAAGACTGCATACAAATTTTATGAGCTAAAAAGACATCGATACATATATCCTTCATATAGTTTTAAATAGATAGGGCAAACAATTTAGTGAATTTTGATGTTTTAATCATGATATTAAAAAAATGATCGTGTATCGCTAATAAGTTTGTCTCTTCTGGCCGATTTACTTCTAGTGGAATCATCACAAAGTATTTCCTTAGTAGGCCGTCAGAAGCATTTTGCCTAAGTGTCTGTCAGTTGGTAATATACTTAGTTTCTCTTCTCAATGCAGCGGGATCACTGGCACTCTTGCGTATTCATTGTAAAGACGTCTTTGTGTCTCATGAATGACGTCTTTGATATTGATTGTAATGCTTTTTGTTTCGCACATTTTTAGTACAAGACTCTTCGCAGTGGGCGTTTAATATCTCAAGACGTTCGTCAACTTTACAGTGACGCCGCAGTTTTCAATCACTGTCTGACTGCTGTTATCCTTAAAACAAATGTTTTTTTTTTTTCGTTACTTAAAGCGACCCGTGCAATAGTACGTACGCCACTGCATTTTGCATTAAACGTGAAATTTCATTTCAATTTGATACATCGCACAGTTTACGCAACCGGCAAGTCACATGCCCCCACCACTTGTTGCCGACTGAATTGAGTGATTGACTGTACGTCAATACGCGTGTATTTGTGTACCATAAATGCGCATGTGAAAACTTTCCTTTTCGCAGAGGTGGATTTTACGATTGTGTGTGTTTTCCCGTGGGCTTGTTATGTTTACGCTGATATGGGACGTTATCCTCCTTGGTACTACGTATATCACGTTGAGCTGTAGGTAGTATACGCGTTACATAAAGTGGGGAAGGTTTTGTTGGCATTTTGTTTTTTTTTTGATTTTTGCTCGTAATTGTCGATTGCACAAGCGTAAGACAATAGTTTACTGCAATGTGTATATTTTTGGATGCAGATTTCATCTTGAAACTTTTAATTGTTTTTTTTTTTTTAATAAAAAGATATTTTTTAATTAATCTTAAGACTTTGGTTTATTTTTAAGAATATTATTTAATGTTGATAGTGTCACAAAGCAAAGTTTGAATCTGTTTAAAATGTAAATTCTATTCGTCCCTAGTTCTGAAATCAAGACAATTTTGTTGAATTACACAAATGAAACGATACAAAACACTCATTCAGGTCATATTTATTCCGGTACCGTTGGGGACGTGCATAAATTACGTAAAGTATTTTGCTTGGAAAATTCGGACCCTCCTCCTCTCCTTGGTGAGATTTGGTGAGTTTTGGCGGGACTCACCCCCTCCCTTCCGTGAGACTTGCCTTATAATTTTTAAATGTAATATGCTATAATAATGTATACAATCTGCATTAAAAAGTTGACGTGAGATTTTTGTTGACCCCCCCTCCCCCTTAGTGAAATTTGGTGAGATTTTGCCAGACCCCCTCCCTCCCTATTTTGACTCACGTAATTTATGGAATTAAGGAATTTATCCCATTTTATATTCTAATGCTGCTTTATGAAATTAAGTTGAATGTACTTAACGACTAATATGGTTTTGTCCCAAATTCATAAATGGTCATCTATATCATAAATCCATTCATATATTATTTGGAAAAAGGATGCACAGCTCAAAGCTCACTTAGCTCTTACAACAGTAACATAAGCTATCCAGTTCTCTCGAGTTCTTATCGTTTTTCGAGCTTAATCATTTCGATTCGCAATCACCGTATGCTTTTTGTTAGTGAAATATTGTCTCCAAGGCACTTACTCAAGTTAGACAATTTTGGTTCACAATCGGCACATGCTTTTTGTTAGTATAATTTTTGTTGTCAATGCATAGGCTCGTTCAGCTCTTTCCGTTACTCGAGGTAAACTCTTTCGGTTCGCAATTGCTGTATGTTTTTTGTTTGTGTTATTTTTGCTTTCCACTCACCAGAGCAAAATTTTATAATTAAATTTTTTCAAAATGTCACTATTTATTTTTCACAAAATAATTTTCATCAATACTAATAGTTTTATTTTCGCTAAGTATTATTGAGCTTAGGTTTGTGCAAAATATATCGATTATCGATATTACCGATATTTTTTTCGATAATTATCGGCAATATTTTTTATTTTGATATATCGAAATTTGATTTTATTTTTCGGCTATGGAATTTCAATATTTTTGCTTAAAGGTAGCCCAGTATCCAATTGATTGCGTCGCATATATCGGATCTTCCTTTGTGTTTGTGTAATGACGTTAACTAACGCGCGTTGAAAAACCACTCTTGTGGTCCCAGCCTAACAAGATAAAATTTTTTCGTTATACTCAAACAAATGAATCCGTGAAATGTTACACCATCACTGGTAAGAATATAATTTTTTCAGCAAAAATATCGGTTTTCGATTATCGATATATCCAATATTTTTTTCTCGATATATTTCGATACTGTTTCGAAATATCGATGATCATCATCAACATCAGTTTGGGTAAAAAAAAACTCAATTCGGGTTGGGCAAATAAAAAATATTATCGAAATATCGATAATTGCCCAACCCCAATTGAGTTTTTTTTCTACCCAAACTGCTGTTGCAGTAACCAGTTCTCGAAGCAGATTTTTGAGTGCGTCTCTGATCAGTGGCGTACCGTGGTCGTTCGGCTCCCGGGGTAAAGAGGAAAATATTTTTAGTTTTTTAATTTAAAAAATTTTGTTACTAAAAAAATGTCCTCACCTTTAGTCCTCAAAATAAGGGTTTTTAATATGTAAAACCTTATCTTATAATTGTTGCTAAACATTGTTGCTATACATTGCCACTTGTTTAATATTCTAGTAATCATAGTTATTGAGTACAATATTTAAATAATTTTGTTAATAAATTTTACTGAAAACATTCATTGAGGTGTCCAGACCCATAATATAGGACGAAATTTCTAATGTCTTCAAGTTTAATTGTTTCTTTAATCAAAAATGCCTCAGTACATTTCGTAAATACAGTAACTAATATAATATAATGAAACAAAGCAAAAATATCCTTATATATTCTGTCACATGCATAGATATATAACCAGTATAACATTTGTTCAAATGTCACACACAACATACAGACTTGCGATACATGTGATTCTTAGCCAAATCAATCATAAAATCAGTTGCAGCATTGCATTTATGATACCGATATCATATGGGAAAGGGTAAGAGTACGGAGTACTCAAACTTGAATTTACGCACTTGTGGTAGCAACAGTGAAATTTTCGTGTAAGACACATGCAGCTTCCTTAGGATGATTGTGCACCACAGTAGCTTGCACGATGCTCGGATGACTGTTACAAATCGATATTTGTAAATTTTCCATTGCGTGTTATGTGATTTCCGATGACAATCGTTTCAAAAGCGTGATGCGGCGACACACGTAACAAAAAGATTGTGGGTAGTTGAGCATATTAAAGTAAATTTATATAAAGTTTAATACAAGACATGTATGATTTATGAAATAAACTGAAATTTACATAAACAAGACACTGATTTGATCTTTTACCAATTCAAATATTTGAATGCCCTGTTGATTTAATGACTTACTATCGTAGCTTATTAAGAAATTAAAAAAATATTAATATATTTAAGCCAAATTAACACTCACACAAGCCAAACTCTCAAAAATTTTACTTTTTTTCATTAACTCCTTTAGATACAAAGCATATTGACTTCTCGTCCTCAGCGTTTTGCTAAAATTCGGCCAAATGAGTACAGAAGACGAAGACAAAACAAAACTACAAACTTAATTTCAATTGATACAAAAGTGAAATAATAAATCTGTAATGGACTGGTTATTGGCAGCACCGCAGATTCATAGCGCATTCTCATCTCTGGGCTCCCAAGAGGGAGATACCTATGTTGTGAGCCCAAACGCCCAAGGTAAGTACCACGAATATACCAAGTACCTTTCATGTAGTCTAACTGAAATAATTTCTATTATACTCAAGCGATTTTGGAGGAAATCAACTATAAGCTCACCTATGAAGATCAAACACTTCGGACATTTCGACGTGCTATTGGCTTCGGTCAAAATGTACGAACTGATTTGATACCGCTTTTGGAAAATGCCAAGGATTACAATGTCTTAGATTTGGTTATACGGATATTGGTCAATTTGACTGTTCCCGTTGAGTGCCTCTTTTCGGTGGATATAATGTATCGCACTGAATTGGGACGTCATACTATGTTTGAGCTGAATAAACTCTTGTACACAAGCAAAGAAGCTTTTACCGATCCGAAAAGCACAAAGTCCATCATTGAATATATGAAACATATACTAGAGTCCGATACGAAGTTGTCACCACAAAAGTGTGACCAAATCAACAATTGCCTATTGCTGTTGCGCAATATATTGCACGTTCCAGAGACCAATGCCAATTTCATAATGCCATCGTCCCATCAACAAAACAATGGCGCTATGGCGGTATCAATGCAAAATGCCATACTCTGGAATCTTTTCATACAGAGCATCGATAAGTTGCTTATTTACTTAATGACCTGCCCGCAGCGGACTTTCTGGGGTGTCACTATGGTACAGCTAATTGCACTCATGTACAAGGATCAACATGTCAGCACGCTACAGAAGCTGCTCAATCTGTGGTTTGAGGCTTCGTTATCGGAGAGTTCGGATGACAATGAAAGCAATACATCGCCACCGAAGCAAGGCAGTGGTGACTCGAGCCCGATGTTGACCTCGGATCCCACTTCGGATTCGTCTGATAACGGTAAGTGTGATGAGGTAGCATCGATGGAATCAACGCTTAAGATGCGCTCGCGTGTATTTGCTATGTTAACGCATGCTTGTCTTCCAACAGGTGGTGGTGCCGGTTGTAAAAACGAAAGCTCTGAGGATCGGCGACAGGCACTGCGCGAAGAGACAGAGGCCACATTACAAGAGGTGAGTCGTAAAGGTCATGAATACCAGAATTCAATATTGCGTGTGCCGGCTCAGAAGCATGGGGTTATTATCGAGGAAGACGTGAACGATATCAGTGAAATGCTCGAAGTGACTACTAGTGTTAAGGGTATGGAACAAACGACAGGTGAAGTGAAGCAAAGAAAAGCGAAAACTGTATCAAATGATAAATTGAAGCAAAAGCAAGCAGATGCTGATAAAGAGGTAGGAGGAGCACAACAAAAACACCAAACAAAACAATCAGCTGAACGCTATACAAACACTGTCCCTCCACAGCAAATGGAATCTTTTTGCGAAAAGCTTGAAGATGATCATGAAGCTGCGGCAGCGGCATTTATGCCGCCCCCAGCCCTACCGGTTAAAGTGTCTACAGCTGCAATGGCTGCTATGCAAGCAGCAGCGTCCAGAACAGCGGCTGCGTTAGCAGATTGTAATGATACATCAGCAATGCGCTGTCAAAAGGTGCCTCATGCTGGTCACCTTAATTTGATTAAGGGCAAGTGTTGTCCACAAAAGCGTGAATGCCCATCTTCGCAATCTGAGCTCTCCGATTGTGGCTATAGTACACAAGTGGAAAATCAAGAGATCATTTCAACGTCCAGCAATGATGATGACGGTCCACAGGGTAAACCGCAACATCAGAAGCCACCCTGCAATTCTAAGCCAAGGAATAAACAACGTACCATACTGACACTGATAGACAAAAAAGAGTTGCGCCGCAAAAAGTTGGTAAAGCGAAGCAAGAGTAGCTTGTAAGTAAATAACTCTCGCTAGAAGAGAGAGATTATGCAATGGTAATTAACTTCTTTCCTTTGTAGAATTAACATGAAGGGCTTGGTACAGCACACGCCTACTGATGAGGACATTTCAAATTTACTTAAGGAGTTCACTGTTGATTTCCTGCTTAAAGGATATGGTTACTTGGTTGAAGAGTTGCATTCGCAGTTGCTGATAAATGTGGTATGCACTTGTCAAACTTCTAAGAAACTCAGTTAAACTTGATCGTTTTATTTTTGGTTCACAGAAAATCACCATTGATACATCTCACTTCTTTTGGTTGGTAACATATTTCCTCAAATTTGCCGCACAACTGGAATTGGACTTGGAGCATGTTAACTCTATACTAACCTATGATGTCATTAGCTATTTGACCTACGAAGGTGTTACGCTATGTGAACAACTTGAGTTGAATTCACGGCAAGAGGGTAGTGATCTTAAACCCTACCTGAGGCGTCTGCACTTAGTGGTCACTGCTATACGCGAATTCCTGCAAGCTATAGAGACCTATAAGAAAGTGACACATTTGAGTGGGGTAAGTGTAACTTCAGCTGGTACTTAACTAATACTTAGGTAATTGATTTGAATTGTATTTTTTTTTTGTGTAAACAGGAAGATCGTGATCGTCTGCGTCGCTTACAAGTAGAGATAAGTTCCACAGAAGATCTGCGCTGTTTATTTGTTTTGCTACTGCGTCGTTTCAATCCAACCTTGCATACAAAGCAGTACTTACAAGACTTGGTCGTTACCAATCATATGCTGCTATTGATCTTGGATAATGTTACGAAATCCGATAGTAGCATAAATATTAAAATGATTGATCATATATCACAGTGAGTTATGAGTTTTTTTTTGTAGCTTGCGATTTTTGTCTAAAATTTAATGTTCTTTGTAGGTTTGCAACTTTGGAAGTAATGCACCATTATGGTATTTTGCTGGAAGCCTTCAACAACAATGGTGAATTCATTAACGATTGCATTTTTACAATGATGCATCATATTGCCGGCGATTTGGGTCAAATTGGAGCACTTTTTCAACCTGTCATATTGAAGACTTTCTCACGTATTTGGGAAGCAGATTACGAGCTATATGATGTAAGTTCAATTTGATGCTTTGCTTGATATTTGCTTCATGTATTTAAGTTAGTGATCGAGATTAATATACTCGTATGTATATTTTACCGGCCAAACTAGTTTTTAGGCCAAACTAGTTAGGTTAAGCCTTAAGATGCGCAATGATATTTTAATGCAAAAGCACTGTGGTCAGAAGTTAGAAAACAAAATTTGTCAATTTCATTATATACTTGGCAAGTTCTAAGTGTGGGTAATTGTGAAGGTGGCTCAGTAATTACATCCTCTAATATATCCGGTTCTGTCTACAATATGTGCAACACTGACTTCGCTATTCACAGTGCTTTTGCATTAAGATTAAATTGCATACTTTCAGGCCTTCAAATTAACTAGTTTGGCCTAGGATAAACTAGTTTGTCCAAAAGACTAGTTTGGCCGGTGACATATACATACATATATAATTCAAATCAAATTTTTGTAGTAAATTTCGTACTTAATACCTTTGCATATATCGTAATTTAGTCATTAAAGATCTAATTATTGACATCTTTTTTAGGACTGGTCTGATTTGATTGAACATGTCATACATAAGTTCATGAATACCCCGCAAAAAAGTCCACTTAAATTACCAGCAACATCTTTAACGGAATTAACTAAAGAGCATAATTTGGAGAACACTGTTTGGTAAGTTCTAATATTTTCGTAAACATATTCAGCGGCCTAAGGGTATATTTCTGTTTTGGTCGACTTATATGAATCGACAACCTTAAATATTTAGCTAGGTAAGACAGATAGAGAAAATAAGTCGTAAGTATTGAAAGGACATATTATTTTTTTGACATTTAGTTTAAGTTTCCAGAACCGAAATTTTTTTTTACTTAAATTTATTTGTTGGACTTTATTATGACTTGCCTTACACTTTAAAAAAAGTTACTGTTGAAAGGTACCCATTGATCCCTGTTTCTAGTGGGTTAGAATATACATATATATATATATAGCTGAGTAAATTGCGAAAACTTGATATAGTTTTTGGAGATTTGAAAATAATCTTTCTTTCTTTCTATTCAGCACTTGGACGCAAGAAGAAATGGATACTTTATATTGGTACTATGTGCAAAGCAAAAAAACAAATGATGTTGTTGGCAAAATTGTTAAACTTTTCAGCAATAATGGAAATAAACAGAAATCAAGAATTTCAATTATACAACAGTTGTTGCAACAGGTATGTCTCCACAAAATAGAGCCCAAAAAAACCAAAGATTATAATTCATTCTTTCTTATAGGACATTATTACTTTAGTCGAATATGATGATCTTATGAAATTCGAAGATGCAGAATATCAGCGTGCTTTATTGACTACGCCCAGTTCAAATGCCACAGAATCGGGCATTGAATCAAAGGATTCATCAAGCTGCGACAAATCAACAGATGATATACAAGTATGTCCGGCTTAAGTTCCTAACGATATATAGTATATCCTACATAACTTATGTTTCGATACTTTTGCAGATTTTGCTTGATCTTATTATTAAAGAAAAGACCGAAAAACATTTGATATGGTTACAAAAATTACTATTAGAGTGCAGCTATGTCAAATTAATGCTCAAGAGAAACCCGCTACGCAAAGATCATCAAAATTTGGAATATATTATGGAACCAGTAGCCTACCATTGCATATGTAAATTTCTTAGTTTTTTTAATGAATCAATTGATTTGAATTTCACATTTTTTGCTTAGTAAAAAACAAATCTATTCCCATTGTGCAATGGAATACTGACTTGGCCACAATAATGCTGTATCAACCTTTTGTGCTGCTTCTACATAAATTGGGATTCCAATTGCCAGCCGATGCTGGTTCAGTGTTTGCACGTATTCCTGACTTTTGGACAGCCGATATGATGTATAGCCTGGCAAAAAAACTGGGCTCTTTGGATAAATGTGAGTTCTTGATGAGGTGGGGTATACGTAAATCAGTTTATCTTTACTCTTTGAGTGCTTTGCCTTGTGCAATTCTCTCTTTTCTTTTCCGTTTCTCCTCCTCTGTTTTGTTTCTTTCTTTACTTTCTGTCTGCGAACGAAACGAAATGTTGCTCGTTGTCCTCTCTTTTTTCTCTCTGTGTTCCTTTTAGTATTGATAAAATTCGATGTGACTCTGTTGGAGGAGTTTGCTTCAACTTCACGTGGTTCTCGTCATATAACATCAGCGCGTAATTCATTAAGTTCGATATCAAGTTTGGAAATTGAAAGTTCCGATATGGATGACTCAGCGTTTGCTAGCGGTGCTAGTGCTAGTGGATATATGGGTGGTGCACTGACGCCGGTGCATGAAATTGATGCTGATTTGGAGAAAGCCATGGCATCAAATGAAATATTTGCAGTGCCGAAGGCAAAGCATTATAATTCGATTATAAGGTGGATATTTATTTTAATAGTTATCTTCACCATAGTCACTTCATATTTTTGGTTTTCTCAGAAGTATATTTTCACAAAAAAAAACTTGACAAAACAACTTTTATTTTCACTTCCTTTTCTTATCTCTCTTGATTTTTTACTTCATTTTACTGACATATTTTTATTTTATTGCATGGAGCATTAGATGTAGAAAAAACCTCATTGATCATTTTCTTCTTCATATTATTGATTACTTTTTCGACTATTCCTCATGTTAACAAAAAATCTTTAAACTTCATTTCATATAATACGTAGCCTATGAAAAAAGTACCCCTAAGACAATTTTTGAATAGTATTGTTCTAGCGTTCTAGTAAAATAACCGAAAAATAGGAATATCGCCCTTAAACAAAACAGAAATTTCACCCAAAATAAAAAGAAAAATTGTCTAAAAATAAAGAAAAAACATTTTTAAAGAAAGGAACTGGACTAAAATTTGTTGTAGAGCCGCCAAAATCGCCCTTAAACGAAAAACAAATTTTACTAGAAATTTGTGGGAAAATTATCCATACGGTAACATTAT
Organism: Tricholauxania praeusta; assembly: GCA_949775025.1. NCBI lineage: Eukaryota > Metazoa > Arthropoda > Insecta > Diptera > Lauxaniidae > Tricholauxania > Tricholauxania praeusta. The sequence goes on from OX459030.1 coordinate 17,153,593, forward strand.
CAACAAAAATTTAGTAAAGTCTTAAAATTAAAAGGAAATTTTATAATTAATTTATGAAAAAATTGACCTCAATTGAATTTAATTTTAATATTATACCTAATCTTAGGAAAAATTTGTCTACGATTTTTTAAAATTTGAGTAGCCATTTTAAGCCGACAATTTCATGCCATTTGAGATTTTGCTGTAAGTTTTGGATTTTTTTTGAACCGTGAACTAATATGAAGTTAGGCCCGAAATTTGCAAAGAAGTCTTATGAGACAAAAACTTCGCGATGTTATTTTTTAGATGCAATTTTTTTTTTGATCAATTTTATAGTTAAGCTGCGAAATTTTTTTGTGTAACTGCAACTTTTAGTTACCATGCAATTTAAAATGTCGCATGAAACTTTTTTCAAGCTAAAAAAAGGAAAACTGCAAAAGGCACGTTATATTAGGGCGTTATTTCCCCTTTTTTAACAAAGTATATTATTATTGATATATAAATGCACATTTTGCATAAGAGATTTTTTAGATCTACATTATTTTCAGGCACTTTATCCGTCAAAATTCTCGTGCCATTTGAAATTAGATTGAAAGAATGCAATTTTTCACCCTTTAAAGAGTATAATAGTACGAAGCGAAAAAAATTTCTCATGCTACTTTTTAATCGTAGGTGACGATTTTTTAGTCATTGAGCACAATTAGTTGCCTGCCCTCCTAGTGTATCATGCGATTTTTTAATCTGATGCGTCTTTTAAGTTTTATGTAACAAATTTGTCTCATGAGACAAGGCTAATTGTTTGAATTTTTATTAAAAATAAAATTACCCAAAAAAAAGTATTTTATAAAAGGGACATTTGTACGAATAAAATTACCCAAAAAAAAAGTATTTTATAAAAGGGACATTTGTACGAATTTCCTTTTCTAATTTGATTATTCTTCTGAAATAGTCATAATTTCATAAGCTAAGATCACTAAACTTTGATTTCAAGATTTTGTGCCGAACTTTTTCTTCTTGGCGATATTTTTTTTGTCAAAAATCGTATACTACTTGAAATCAGGTTCAAGATACGAAATCTTTCGGGTATTCTCGATTGCATGGTTCTAAAATTGTATGAAAGTCTTATGTAAAAAAAAGTTTCGTGTGAGGCTTTTAAGTAGATTACAACTTTATATTTCACTTTTTAATCGTTTGCGATTTTTTAATGTTCGTGACTACTTATCTTATCTTAAAAGAAAATATTTCTTTTATGACTTTTAAGTCTTTAAGTAACTTTTAAGCTACATGCGGTTATTTATTCTTCATGCGTCTTTGCAGTTTAAATGGATTTTTAAATACACGATTTCTTAGCCTAATTAGAGTTTATAGTCCTGTATCCGATTTGATCTGTGCCGCATATTAAAGATAAGAAATTTCAAAATGGAAACTTTTAAAACATGTATGTTTGATGTGACTTAGACCATTTGTTGTTATTATTCTCTGAATAATTTTGTAAAAACTCAAACGCAAACGCTTAAAGAAGTAGTTTTTTGGGCGATCACATTAAACAAAAAACTACCCAAAGAGCAGTATCACAAACAGTTCAAAATTTGCCAATTTTTATATGAAATATGGCCAAAATTCTATACAAATTTGTGCTTTGTTTTATATGAAACAAATTAAAATTTTGGAAGATTTTGCTTTATTTTAATACTTAACAGTTTTGTGCAATTCATAAACTTTTTAAGTATCGTTGCGCATTTATTTATTTATTTATTTGTCTAGGGGTACATTTGATTTATTTCATGGCATTGTATTATTTATACATCATTAAGAATTCAATTAAACTATAATTTTTATCTTCCTATTTATAGATACACACCCGATCCTGCGCCGACACCTTCAGTGCCAAATTGGTTAAAATTGGTCATGCGCAGCAAATGTAATCCAGCAATGAGCGAAAAGTAAGCATTTAAATTATTACCATTATATATGCTATGAATTTCAGTATCTTAACTGAAAAATCGCATGCAACTTATTCTCGTATACTGCATACTGCTAACAATATGTTATCTCTCGTGATCTCGTAGAAAATTGCGCAGACAGCTCAGCAATTTAGCAAAATATTAACATGAGCCTCTGAAGTATGTCACTGCGTGTTTAACATGAGCAGACATAATGTTAACAAAAGGCTTAAATGCTTAAATTTATTAACTTATTTGGGTAACATACGCGTGCAGTTCAGTGTTGTCTGAATTGCATTTAGGGTTACCAAATGAAGGAAATAAATTTTGCTTTTATTTTTTAAAATATTTTTTTAAACCAATTTTTTTATAATAAAAAACATGAACTGTTAAAATTTTGCAAAAAATTTTGCAAAATTTTAATGAAAACTGACACGTAACAAATATCAAAAGAAAGGAAAAATATCATCTGTTTTATCACTTAGTTTTTTTTTAATTTCTTAAATTTTGTTGCTAATTTTTTTATATTTTGCTAAGCTTCCATCATGACATCTGGTAACCTTTATTATGCTGTGCTTTAAATTTTACATTGCATATATTCGGAAATATTTATATGACCATTTGAAGTTAGCGATTAAAATCTGCTGTGTGAATGTGTGATATATTTGATTTTTTTTCTTATTTTATTTTGGGCTGGTCTACTTCTAGGCGACTTATCTTTGAGTTAATCTTATGATTTGATGCATTGTTTTAATTTTGCTGTGCACAATGATCTGTCTATTTGCTTAACCGATTTAAATAAAATTTAAACATAATATGTGTTGGCATTAAGTTACTGAATTGCTATTAATGAATGGTTTTGGTTAGAGCAAATTTTTGAAATATAAAAAAGCTGTTGTTGTACAGACTTTTTAGCATAAGTTCTTTGTATTTTTTTATTAATCGATTCAAAATGACTTCATTGTCTTCAAAGTCTCATAAATTTTAATAGTTGACCTAGACCAACTTTGTTGATGATAAAGGCAATCGGAAATATAAAATTTCAGTTGATGGCTATTAAGGAAATAAACTTTGCAAGCAAATTGATTCTAAGCTATTTGAAATTTTTAATAAAAAATTTAAAAAAAAAAAAAATTAAACAAAATGTGTTACTGTTTGTTTATGTCCTCCAATTGCCTTGCTATATGTCAGAAATTGAATTTGACAATATGCACTGAAAAAAAAGAATTTCGGAAATTTGCATGTTTTAGAGTCAAGCTAAAATATTTTTTTTATCGCACTAATGGATTAGACGAAGGAATTAGCTTCAATCATTATCCTATTAAAAAAATCAAATAAAAAAAAAAAACCAAAAATCTTTCGTCTTGCTGGGAATCAAACTTAGAAGCTCTGTCATTGTGCCATTGAAGCTCGCAATAGATCATGCCATTTCTATCAGTTTCAATTTCGAAATGCAAATTTAATTTTGTTTCTATAGAAATGTAAAGACCACGCGTATCAATTTATAAATGACATCCGTTCCCTGTCTCTAAAGGACCTGGCCTTTGAACTTGAAACCAACTTTCAAGGTCAGTTGTGATTTTTTTGAACACAAAGTTATATTTTTTTATTACAAAATCGTTATCTGGGGGAAGAAAAAAAATTGCATGAAAAATTTTACTCTCGTTTTGGTCAAGATTTCACTTCTTATAATTTTTTCTTCTGAGCTATATAAAATTTTTGTAAAATATTGAATATTAAAAAAAAAAAATGTTAATATAAATTAAAAAAAAAAATTTATGATTTAAATGTATGATGATTAAAAATAATTTTGGATTTTAAAAGTTTTCGAAAAATTTTTAGTTTTTACGTAGTGATAGAAAAACTTTTGGTCAAAATTTCAGCTTTCATCACTTTTTTCTGCTTAACTATCAATTTTCAGTAAAAGTCACACCGAGTAAAAAGTTCTTAAAATTGGTTGAAATATTTAGAAAAATATTAGTTTTCATTTTATTGTAACAATTTTTTTTCTATGATGTCATATTTTTTTTAAAAAATGTCATAAAAATTAAATTTTTTTGGTTTTTTTTTTTTGAATTTTCACTCTTAAATATTTTTTATGATAATTACTCTTAGACGAAAAATTGTATGGAGTCATAAAAAACAAAAATTGCAACAAAAAAAAAAAAAAAAAAAATTAATATTTTTCTGAATATTTTGACCGATTTGAAAAACTTTATACTCAGTGGCATAATTACTGAAAATTGATAGTTACGCAGAAATCGCCAAAAAAGGTGAAATTTTGACCAGAAGTTTTTCTATCACTAACGCAAAAACTAAAAATTTTTCGAAAACTTTTAAAATTCAAAATTATTCTAAATCATTCAATGCATTCAAACAATAAAAAATATTTTTTTCGTTTTTTTTTGTTCAATGTTTCATAAAAATTGTATATGACCTCAGTTGTGAACGCCATCTTGAGCTGCCATTTTTGAAATTTGCAAAAAAGTCCAACGGAATTTCAAAGCTTAGACTCTAAAAAATATTTTTTCGTATGGCTTGTTACAAATAGGCAACAAAAATTTTGGGCACGCAGGGGACTGGGTTGAGGTTAAACGTCCCATTGTATATCTTGAAAAAAAAGAGTTAATTGTGCCACTTTAGTTATTTCTATTTTATTTCTTTAGCGGCTCAAAACTAACCGTGAAAATGTTCATTTCTATTTTTGCAAAGTAGTGTTGTTATACACAGAAAAAGCCAACATTCTGGCATAAATAAATAATTGAATTTGTCAGAAGATTTGCATATGCAAAAAATAAGAAACAAAAAGTCTAACAAAGTTAACTCCAAATTTTATATAACAGATTTACGTACATTTTTTTTTTAGTTGCACTCCTATGGTGCTGTTGATTGACAGCATTTATGCACAATGCCAACAACAATACATACAATTCAGGTTATCGCCTGCTAACCAACAATACACAGAGCCAGAATCAAAAGGCGCATTAAGACTAACAATGTGTCAACAACTCATGTCAACTCTGTTAGTCTGTTGCTAACAAAGCGTAATAAAAATAAGTCAATTAATTAGTTTGGTTTTGCTTTTTTTTTTCGTTTTTTGTTTGACTTTAATTTTGAGCATGTTTCTCATAAAATGCTACATTAAATTTAAAAAAAAAAAAAAAAAAAAAAACATCCGAGGAGTAACATAAATTTACCAAGGTAGACTATAAATAAATATGTCTGTTAATTGGTTAACATATAATTTTATGGTACAGTACGATTGCTGCTATTAACAGTGTTGTGCCAATTTCTTAACAACATACTATCTATTTTATGGAGTTATGTTGAATAATATGAGATTTTGAGTTGATTGATATGCAACAGAAGTTTAACCCATATTTATGATATGGGTCTGAAATCATCTTATAAATGACATAAGCTTAGAGGCGTTTAATCAGGTGTAGATGAATTTGCCAAAATAAAAATTATCGAAAATATTGGACATATTGAAAAAGTTTCAATTTGCTTAAAAAGTAAAAAAAAAATAAAACCAAAAATTACTTAAAAATAAGGGGGAAAAATAAAGAAACAATTTTGTAAAAGATTCCTAGAATATTGATATTTTTTTAAGAAAAACAGCGCACTTTTTGTAATGAAAATATTTTGTAAAAAAAATAACAAATTATTCCAAAAACTACTTTTTTTGAAAGTGATTACAATTTTCCATAAAAATATTAAGCTCAATATCGGCCATTGCTTTTACAGACAATTTTTCAATTAAAATTTTGGTCGCCATATTTTCGTTTTAGTTATAGACCGGCGTTTTTCGCTCTTTTCATACCGATTTTTTTAGGAAATTTCAACCGCCCGAAAAAAATGCGTAGTGCTCTATACCTATATATTAATCAAAAAGCCTTTTTTTTGTGTTAGGGATAACAATTTTTGCATTATTTTCCATTAAAATAAGCACAAAATCACAATCGAAATCGGCCATTGCTTTAACAGATAATTTTTCACTTTGAATTTTGGTCGCCATATTTTCGTTTTAGTTTATCCGACATTTTTCGCTCTTTTCACACCGATTTTTTAGGAAATTTCAACAGCTCAAAGAAAATCTTTACGCATTTTATACATACATATATACATTCTATGAAAGAAATTTGTACTCGAATTTTTCTTTCAGACTTCGACGATGTTTTTCCATTTATTTTTCAATGTTATTGAGCTGTTTTAACTTTTTTTTTTATAGGCGAGTATACAGGGCCGTGTTACCGCATACGCCATGGCGTATGGGCGGCAAATTTTGAAAACGAGGACGGCAAATTTTGAAAAGGGCGGCAAATTTTGAAAAGAAGGGCGGCAAATTTTAAAAACGAGTACCTTTTTTTTTTTCCTCATCAAAATTATTACATGTTTTAGGTGTTTTCAGCCGAGGACTTTTTTTTTTTTTTCTCATCAAATTTTTTTTGTATGGAAATGAAAAAAAGTTTTGGTTTTTCTGGTTTATCTTATTATCTTATAATTATTTTTTTAATAAAGGGGGCGGCAAAATTTTACTGGCGTACGGGCGGCACATAGCCTTAACCCGGCCCTGCGAGTATAGGAGTATTACGCCTACATCCACAAAAATAAATTTGTAAAATATCCGGGTGTAGGCAAATGGCATTTGTAAAGTCATTCAATTCATAATACACAATACTTTAATATGAAAATAGCCAAATAATCCTGAGGGAATATTTCAGTTATTGTTTGCGAGCAATTGTTTCTTGAAAAAACTGTTCTCAAAAATCAAAAAGTATAAATAATTGTCTCCGATTTGAATAATTAATCTTTAACTGAAATAGAAAACTTTATAAGCTTAACTCATTGCTTGGCATCTTAGGTAGCCATTTTAATCTTCAGGAGATGTTCTATAACTCAAAAAATTAAAACGATTGATATCAATGACTTTTTCAAGATCTGTCCACTTTGTATTAATTTTGGGACAGTTTTTTTTTAAATGTTTTTATGCAACTTCCTTTCTTTACATACTTAGAACAAATCATCCGCAGTTTGACATCAATTTAACATCCCTTTTTTGATTGTTTTTTTAATATAAAATTATCTAGTGTTCAGTTTAAAGACTATGAATTATTAAAAAAATATTTTTTGTCGTTCTTGACCTTAAATAATTTGAAACTTCGTTTCCTAGAGCTTGCAAGACTGAGGAGCATTTCTCATTCAGTAAATATATCAACGTATATACCGATTTTTCTGTCTTCAAAAATTACAAAAGTAAATCACTTGCTAACTCACTCCTAACTCTTATACTGGAGACATATGAATTAAGAAGATTTTGCAATCCTAATAAAAACGTTAAATACGTAAAAATTTCACTCAAAAAATGTATGTGCTATGACGGAAATGAAATGATATTTCTGCGGAATTATTTTTTGAGATTGTAAAGACTCGTAAATTCTGTAGCAATATGGAAAAATTTTACTTAAGCCATAATATACCTATGCACAGGACTTGAGCAGTTTTTCCTTCTTGCCATATTATCGTCTCTGATAATATTTCACTTTTTATATCACCTGATATATCACCTTTTGAGGAAAAGCATGTTCCAAGTTGAAATGCGGGAAACTTTATTGCAGATATCACTACAATCATGAAAATATTTTAGTTTTTGAAATTGATAAAATTAAAATAAACATTTTTTTTCCACTTTTTATATTTACTGATTTCAACGTTTCATATTTTTATGCAATTGCGAATTGCGAAATTTTTAAACATTTTACTTTTGGCTGTGTTCATAAACGATTTATTAATACCACAAAGAATTTAATTGCCCCTGCCGGTTAGTTATAATAATATTAGTGGTGTTCACACCAGCCTCGTTAGTTTGATAAATCGTTAGTTGGCAATTCGTTAAAACTTTTGACAGTGAAAGTATCATTTTTGTTTTGTTTCGTTAACCCAACAGTAAAAAATACTTTTGTGTTTTTAACCTAAAGACTAAATTGAGTATTCAATTTAAAAACCAAAATGACACACACAGGCGCAAGATCTAATAGAATTTTTTCAAATTTTTTATGTTTGCACAACTTTTTTTTTAATAGGCAATAAGCTAACAAAAAACTATCAGGCATACCATTACTCGTTAGTCTGATAATTCGATTATTTTACAAAAACAAAATTCACATAAAAAAGTAACGAATAACGTCTAACGAATTAACGAAGCCGCTGTGAATACCACTATTATAATATTTTGTGTCATACATCTCGTATTTCAATGGATTTCATTTTAGTCCAATTGAAAGTACTGTTGCTCTATAGCTCAACTGTATGCCTACTTGTGTCACTACCCTTTCGAAGCTAGTCCACCACATATCAAAGGATTATCCGCTGGTTTGAGAAAAAAAATGTTTCTTAAGATGCCTGTCATATTTATAACATGCCATTTCAGTTTGCATTTTGTGATTGGTACGCGTCTGTGAGATATTTATTATTTCGCTTTGTTTTCATTCGAATACCACATGATATTTAGCTACACATCGAAAATAGCTACTTGCATAATCATCTGAAATGAATTGATTTATGTTTTTTTGAGCATTATTTAAATATTCTACCAACAGGTTTCCGTATTAAACTGCAAGATTAAATTTGCATAGTTGTATCATGAATATGTAGTTCCAGTAACATATCATATAAAATAAAAATGCAGAATTCTTAAATACTTAAATCCAGTTTATTTGCGTCTTTTTTTTGCCTTACTTTCATTTTCTGTTGAGATACTTCAAGTTTCTTTGATATTATTCGTATAAATAATGAAAATAACATTTCCATGGACATTTCAATATGTTCTAATCATTCGAAAAATGAAACTTTTGTGCATTACATTGCTACTCGATGTTGAATATTTTAGCTTGCGGTAAAATCGATTGTACAAAAAAAATTAATTTTTTAATGGAATTCAGTAGGGCTTGGTCATTTAACTTGCCAATATTTGATATTAAGAGTTTAGGGCGAAAAAGCAATTGGTCACGTTTGACTTTACTGTCACTTACACATTTTTTCTTGTTGTGTTTTGTTTTGAATTTAATCAACAATTTGCAAACAACTTTATTAACAAAAATGCACGATTTAGCGTAATAGTAATAGCAAAAAAAAAAAACCAATAAAAACTAGTAGGAAGTCTTTTCAAAAAAATTGCAATTTTGTGTCATACCACTGACAAGTCTATTAAAATGCAACTCACAAACGCACAAGTAATCGCTGCATTAAAAACTTGCGCACAGCATGAGATTTTGGGCGTCTTTGTAGTGCCACATTAAGTGGGAGTCCATTAAAACGCTTTAAAGTGTACAATTTTTCAATTGTTGGCAAAATAAAAATGAAAAAATTAATTTACAGATTTTTTGACATTTACAATTTAAAAGGGTTTAGTTTAGTCAAAAAATTGTGAAGGGAAACTTTTATTGCGTAAGTCGAGACAATTTTAATTGGAGATTGAGACCAAGCATCTAAGGAATAACCCTAAGTAAATTCGATTGAAATTGATCAAGCAGTTTTTGCGTGATATGCGAACATCGAAAACAGCTATCATTTTATTTATATAGATTAATTTATTAATTTTTTCACAAATGTTAGCCAACTAATTTTTATAGTACCTTAAATATCATTTACAACATGTTTTCACAATAGCTACAGCAATAACCTCTTGCTGCATCTAAAAAAAATACTAACTTGGCCCAGTAGAACATTACCGCCTTTGGTAACCTTTACCATGTTCTTGTTGTGATCTTTTTTTTTCGTCTTCGCTGTCTACCAGAGCATTCAAGCGTCATGTTACTTGCACGTTTTCGTTTTCATTGATCTATCAACACAACAATTACAAACGTAGCTTCCAATAAATTATAGCCCTCTTTGTAATGTGAGACCCAGCAGTCGCAAGCATTTAATTTATATTACGTATGTTGTGCCGTTCTTAATGGGTTTGGCGCTTAACTGCGGCTTACAGAACCCAGACTGACTGTGCTGAGCGACTTTCAGCCTTTTCTCTCCTTCGGCTTGGTACATCAATCAGCAGTAAATCATTTTAATTATTAAGTAAACAACATCCAGTCAGTTAAAGTTGGTAACCGAATTGCATTGCTTTTGGCCAAATTATTATTAGTTTTTAGCCAATTTTTATTATTTATTAAGGCACGAAAAATGTGCTTATAAATAGCTTAATGTTAAGTAAATTATGTTGAGCAGCAAAATTGTGCACGATTTTTGCTAAATTGAATGAACAGCGGAGAGTGTGAACCTAAGTATGTTGGGAGGAGGGGGGGGTAACGATTTGTAGGTATAAAAGTCTAGTGTCGATGTTTATTAGCGTAATTGGATTGCGCACGCTATACTAAATTTTGAGAAAAAAAAAAAAAACACATAAGTTCACATGATCTTTGGTGAATAATAAGGTCGCATTTAGAAATCGTTTTTTTTAATTGATCGGAAGCTCAGGCATAAATGTGCGGTATTAAGTAGAGTTTAGTTGGAAGTGTCTAAATTTTGAGTTTTGCTTTATGTAAAAATGATGTAAATATATAGCTACTTTTTTAAAATCTTGGGTCAAATTTTTGGATAAGTTTTTAAATTTAAAAAATGAAAAACATTTATATTAACATATCTAAGGAGTTCAATTGAAAAGTCGAAACAATAAACAGAAAAGAAAATTTTTAAGTGAAAGTTTCAATTCAGTCAGCAATAAACAATAGATTCAGATTTATATATATATGAACTAAAATTTGTTTCAGAAATTTTTTCAAACTTTTTGCCAGTAATGTTTCTCAGAAGAAATCATTCTCTCACACTATCGTATAAAATCTCTCGCAAAGAAAACAAATCTTGCGAAATTCCGACAGACCTTCAAAACTCTCCAAAAATCTGGCAGGTCTTAAAAACTCTCGTAAAGACTAAAGTACTAGAAAAAAGTGTTTTCAGTCCAAAAAAATAATAGGTCTTTTCCAAACTTCGCATGCAGTATTTTCTCTCCATAAGAAACAAAAATCGAAAATTATGGAGTGGTCTAGGATTATCCTTAAAAATCAAAATTTATTGAAAAGTAACGAAAAAATATCGAAATAGTCAAAAAGTGTAGAATTGTATCGAAAACAAAACAAAAAAGTCGCTAAAGTCAAAAAGTATCGAATAGTTTTGAAAACATCGAACGGTCGCTAAAAGTCGAAAAGTATAAAAAACTGTGACCAACTCGAAAATTTGCGAAAAACATCAAAAATGTCGACAAAATTTGAAAAGTATCGAGAATTGTACAAAAAAAAAAAAAAATTATAAAGTCGAACAGTATTGAAAAACATCAGAGAGGTCGAAACATATCTATTAGCATGGAAGAAGTCGATGGAGCTCAAAATATACCAAATAAGTCTATAGAAGTTGAAGGACGTCGAAAAAGTCCAAAAAAAAAAGTGTTCAAAAAAATTAAATAAGTCAACAAAAAGTAAAAAAGTATCGAATAGTATGGTAAAGCTAAACTTACGAAAATCATCAAATATGTCAATGAAACTCGAAAAGTATTGAATATTATCGAAAATTATCGAATAAGGTGATGAGTACCAAAGAACGTAGAAATATCGATAAAATTTGAAATTTGTGCAGAAATTATCGATATAATTTGAAATGTATCGAAAAACAATAGAAAGTTTGAAAAACATTTTGGTTTTAAAAATTTGAAAAACATCGGATATTATCGAAAAGTCGATGCAATTCGAGAAGTATTGGAAAATATATCGAAAAGAATCGAAAACTATTAAAAATGTTCGATCAGTACCAATAAAGTTGAAATAGTATCAAAAAGTAAAAAATCGACCCATACCAGACAGCATCGAAAAAGACGAATAGAATTAGAGCAATAAAAGTCAATAGAAAAGCAATATAAGTCTTAAAGTCGATAGTATCGAAAAAGTAGATAGAAGTTGAATAAGTACCAAAAAATGGAAAATTTCAAAAGAATTACTTAAATATGAAAACATTAACAAGTTTGTAAACAACAAATAAGAGTCGAAAAACCTTTCGTACCTTTCGATACTTTGTATCAAATCATCAAGAATCGTATTCTCTAAAACTGATACACCTTTTACAAAGAATTTTTTGCATAATTCTTTCTTAAATTTTCTAGGCGACTATGTCCTATGCCCAAGTAGTTACCTCTAAAATCTTTATTATCTTAAGCGGCTTTCTTCAACTTGAGCTCCACCAGACATTTTTAGAACTAAATCTAATATCAAACGTAAGTAGGGCTCCGCAAAACACAGAAGGCCGATGACCATTCCTCTAAGCCATGGGAATTCTTTAAATTATTTTTAAAAAAATGATCATTGCCTTTCGAAAATAAATCTACATAAAATTAAAAATGTTTTCCCTATTTTTTATTTTTTTCTAGTCATCGTCTTGACTTCGATGTCACCACGTCCAGTAACACTGTCATGTCTACTTTAATGACAGCATCTCAGCCAACAACAATTACTGCTGGTGCAGCAACAGCATCATATCTTATGACAACAGCAGCTCAAGCTGCTGCTCTTTCAACAACAACGCAACCACCTACGTTAATAACATCAGCAACTATTTGCAGTACTGGAACAACAGTTAGCAACATAATTGGACAACAGAATTGTACAAACAATAATAATACGAATAACAACAGCAGCACAAAACGTGGAGACGATGACAATAGCAACATTACATCAACTGTTGCGACCAACAACTGCAACATGTCAAATGCAACATCAAATGAACAGCAACAGCAACAGCAAAAGCAACACCAATATTCAATTACTCAAAACTATAGTTTCAGCGATGATGATTCCGCGATGAAATCTCTAGATGGTCATGATGGATGCGATCGTAATGATTCAAGCTCCAGCGGTGTATATACGCGCAGCGGCAGTGGTAACTTGGATAGTGACTACTGTGCAATGGTCGCCTCTGCCTATGAGAATGAATTTGCGAAGTAAGTGTTGCATGTTAAAAAGAAACTTAAAGAAAATAGTACAAAGAACAAAAAAAAAAAAAAATATCGCATGCGATATTTCATATATTAAAATTGGTTTAAGTAGCGAAATTTGTAAATAAATTTATTTATGATTATAAGAAATTAAAAGAAAATTTTATACAGAATTACCTCAGTTACAAAAAATTTATTTTCTTAATTTATTTTTCTTATCGCATGTGATAAAAATGTATGTAGAATGCATGTTTCTGTTATAAGCATATGTATTTGAGTAACTATTATTAATACTGTACGCACAAAGTATATAAAGTCCTATCCTTTCGTTTGTAGCGCATACGATGATGCGTAGAAGGTTTGCAGAAGTGTATTCTTCAGTAGTGTCTGAGTTAATTTATGTCTGTCCGTTTCTCAATTTGTCTGAGTGTCTTTTTGTTTGCCCGGCTGTCTGTGGAAACCACAATTACGGGAAAACAAAGAAAGATAATTTTATAAAATTTAGTACGCTGCCTACATTGAAAATGGGCGGATCAGTAAATAGTTTATAATAATAATAGTAGTTTCACATTTTGATATTTTTATCATATTTTCTCCCATGCGAGAAAATAGCTTACTAAGCAAATGCAACTATGCTTCACACAAGTAGTGGAAACAACATAGAAAAGTAACGAAGAAAAAGTAGATAAATTCAACAAAATAGGCGTGGCACTTAAAAGAAAAGGGTGAACGAAATTGGACATGTGGGCGTGGCTTTTTTATATAGTAAAATTTTTTAACTATTTAGGTATCAGAGAACTATTTAAATATGGTTGAACATTACAATTTGTTAGATTTCTTGACGTTACTTCCGCATGAAGAAATCGCCTAAAGCTTTTAATCACTTCTACACCAATAAAATTTGTAAATCTTTTGACCATTTTTCCTTAAATAAAAAAACAACGAAAACAGATCCGATAAAAAATCGAATAGACGCACAAAACTTTTGGTTATTTTTTATATTAAATCGAGACCAAATTTGTATGAAAACTTTTTTGAAAATTTGTTGAATATTATTTTTTACAGAAATAAATATTTTGAGCGATTTTGCTTGAGCTCGATTTTTCCATTATGATACTTGGATACGGAAAATTTGCCTCTTTTGTAAGGGGAATAAGACTAAAAAATCACATGTGATAATTTGCGCTACTACATAAGTCTACAATTTGGCATAATACTCAAAAGATTGTCAAGTATGGTATCCTATGTGACTAAATAGTAACAACGATTAAAAACTTGTATGCGACAAAAAAAATAAAAATCCTGAAACTTAGATGTCTGAAATTTTTTCGCATGAAACTTAAGACTCGCATAAGACAAAAAATCTCGCAAAATAATATATACTCTCTTATGACCACAAAGTGGCTTAGCGAAAAAAAAAGTAGCAAGTAATTAAAAAATCGCATAAGACAAAAAAAAAACTGCGTGCCACTTAGAAGTCGTACGACTTAAAAGCTGTATACGACGAACAAGTGGTACAAATGCAACTAGCGTGCATATCGTATGCGATTAACGAGAGGTTTGCGACTGTTGAATTCATTAAGACAAAAAAAAAATATCATGACATTTTAGGTAACTACATATTGGCACTTCAGAGAAAATTGAAAATTATTTTAATAATAACCCAATATTTCAGTCTCATGATGTTTTTAAGCAAACTAAATCGGAAAAAATGCTCAAAAAATCTTCTGTTAAGAAATATCAGTTTCTATCAGATTACATCAAAAATGTTATAACACTTTTCATATAGATTTTCTGAACAAATCCCTTAATTTGAATTTTTCAATAATTTTTCCATTAATTTTGAAAAACATTCTATTCATTTTTTTGCCAATAAAAAATTAACAATATGCAATATATAAGTCTAACCACCTTGTTTAATTTAGTACCTACTATATTTCCTAAGGAAATATTGCCCAGAAAGCAAGAGAAAACAAATATTTAAAAAATAAATAACTTTGTAGTTGTCATGATTTATTCACTGCAATAAATTGTGCTATAATTTGAAAACTCACAAATCATAAATTTCAACCTATAATTATGTTAATGCCAGTGGGCCAAAATCAATTATTCTTTTCTGTTAAGTACACAACCAAAGATATCAGCGTAACTTGTGCGGTAGCCTCACACCATACCTAGTGCAAATCAAAAATGAATTGTAGATAGTGATAATTTGCTGTAATTGAGGGAAAATGCAACATTAAAATCACATTAAATTGCAGCATTATATACGTAACACAAACATAGGTATATGTGGCCAGAAGGAATAGCTACTTAAGTCGTTTGATGTAGACAAGGTGAAACAATATAAAAAATATGCTTTTATAGAGGACTTAGGTTGCTTTGCCTTGTGTTCAGAGACTGATCTTAGTTCATACTGCTTGTGGCCACAGATGAAATTATATTTGAAGTGTTAGTCACAGCTAATAATGATAAAATTTTTTTTTTACCAAAACGAATAATTTTCTAGGCAAGCGCCAAATTTTGCTAGTGCTATAATGTGATCTCCACTTATTTATTGATCTCAAAAGTGTTTAAATTAATTGCACTTACACTACAATAAATTAAAGTTTTTTTAAGTTTTATCCCAGTATAAGCTTTCCTCACATATTGAATATAAATTTGTCAACTGAGCCAGAAATTTTGCGACACTTGAATTTTAAACAGGAACTTTACTGCTTAGCTCTTTAATGAATCAAAAAATGTTGTCAACTTTTCAAGTTTTTCGCTTCACGCATGTATGGTTAGGGAAATGTTGTGTCGTCAAAGCTTAGGCCACGAATGGACCCATTGTATTCCCGATTTATATAAAGTCATTCAACCTAATTAAGTCATTTCGATATTCTTAGAAATTTCAATATGAATTTAAGATCTTTTGACTCTAGTTCATCTAAAGAGTTGAAGAAGAAATTGCCGAAAGCTTTAAAGTCATTGTGCTGAAGAAGAGTATTCGCAGACAAAATGAAAAACAGTTCCTTCAACACCTGCAGCCACTGCAAAAGGTCTCCGATGTTAGCGAAGTCAGTACTCTCAGATAAATTCTGTCTAGTGAAATCACAATATATGTACGTTCGTTTGGCATCATAAGATGGTCAAATTGATCTTGATGTAATACACGTCGACAATTGAGCCGATGTGCTTAAGTTAATCTTTTTCCATATAAGTTCCCCAAAAACTATTTATTTTTTAAATATATATATATATATATAATATATCCTTGCTCAAAACATTTTTTAATTTTTTTACTTCATACATAAATTTCAAAATTTTCATGCAATATGTTCCAAAATATATATTTTTGTAGCAATATTTTTTCATTTTGTCTATCGTAAATTTTGACAAAAACCATAAGGTTTTCAATCTGAAAAATTCGTATAACCTTTATTTTCCCAGTGCAGAAAATTTTGATTTTAGAGCTGCAGTAAGTAGCTGCAATAGTTTTGATTACCTGCAACTGTTGCGCTTTATACCATAATTGAAATCAAAAAATTTTTTTTTCTGATGAATATATTGCTCGTGTTGTTTCGCTGCACAAATTGTAGCAATTTTAAGTTGTTTTATTATGGTTAACCCAGCCTTTTATGTTGACTTAAAAAATTAGTTTTTTTCTAAGTTTCAAACATTTTATTTGCTTTAAAAACATGAATTGTGCTCATATTTGATTTGAGTTTTGTCAGTTTTATAGGTGGCTAGTGGAATTCACCGTACATGAAATAAAAATTCGTATTATTTATTTAATATAATATATTATATTTTCACTATTACTTATGTGTAAACAAATAAAAGTCCCCTTTTACAAAACGTCTTACTACGTAGATGGGTATGTGTTTCTTAGAATCTCTTAGCACAGTGTTAGAAACGTACATTATTGTGAATTACTTACTGAATTAAATTTTTTAACAAAATAGCAATTTGCTATGTAGTAAATATCATTTGAAGCATAATGTAAAATGAAGTCTGTGCTTTCGCATTAGAATATAGATTGTCATTATAACAATAAGTATGGAGCTTAGCTACTACAGCTATAAGTCTTCTTAGCTATTCAACTTGAAGCTTTGTCCTATTGATAATTTTAAAACGCAAAAATTAAACGAATGCGCTTGAAAATTATGTAATTGTACATAGTATTTGAGTGTTTTAATCAGTCCTTGTACCATTCTTATTAATAGTACTCATATTGATTTGCCTGCTAACTTGTAACTTCTCATATTCATTTACATACCTAGTAGCCAAAACTGGATTAAGAAGCACTACTAGGAAGTTCTTCTTATTAAGGAGAAGTCCCTTACTATTCCTTTAAAGCTGACCTCTTTTTTTGTACGAAATGACCGAAAAAGTTTTGCCCATAGTCAGGGCCGGGTTAAGGTTGTGTGCCGCCTGTACGCCAATAAAATTTTGTCGCCCCCCAAAAGTAGTGCATGTGAAAAAATCGAATTTTTTAATGAAAAACAAAAATTTTTTGATTAACATAAAAATATTTTTGATGAGCAAAAAAAAAAGGAGGGTTGCACTTCGGGAGTGCCGACAGAAGTGAAAACTTGAAACAAAAAATTAATAAGTATGCAAGCATAACAAATCGTTTAATGGCAAGTTAGTGTGTTAGTTGGTATAGGCAATGCAATGGAAGACAAAAACGGAATATGTATTCAAATTTTACTCTCGCTCTCATTCTCAATTTATCAACGCAACAACGCGGAATTTGAAAGAAACAAACATGTAAGCATAACAATCGTTGAATGAGAATGGAATGTGTCAGTTAGTGTGTCTGCTTTGCTTTTTGTCTTCCACTTGGAATATTTATCTAAGAGAAACAATAGAACATTCATATTTTACTATCGCTCTCATTCATGACGGGGAATCCCGATGACGGTCGGTGTCGCGAGCTTATACTTTTTTCCTCAGCCGCAAATGCTTTCTTACGGAGGTGCACAACGTGCCATAAGAAGTTTTCACTTCAAAATTTTGCCGCCCCCGTTTCCTTGCCGCCCATACGCCATGACGTCGGTGGCGTATGCGGTAATACGGCCCTGCCCATAGTGAATGGGATAAAAATAGGCACATCGTGGAAGGGATTAAAATTCGTCTATTTTAATATTGAATAGCATATAAAAAACGGTATTTTAATTAATTTTCATGAAATATTGATATGTGAATATTAGAAATATTCAAATTTGATTTTTTTAAATTATCGAGTTATAATATGCCAATATTTTTCAATGTCCAAATGACCGAATGAAGGCTGTCGAAAGTTTCCAGTAATTTTCGATTACCAAACCATACTCTATTTGTCACAAAATTTCCGTAAAGTAATTGAGAACTGTAAAAAGTACGGATTATGCAAACGATAATTTTCAGGGTTGAGCTTTTTCGGAAAACGAGGGAAAAATTGCACCTCATTCTGGTTGGCATTATACAGGGTGTTTTTTTTAGAGGTATAGAGCTTCGAATTGAAATAAAACACAAGAAAATCGTTTTAATGTCCATCAATTTGGCTTTATTGGAAGGATAATTTTATGCCATTAATGTTTAAATATGATTTCGGGCATGTGGCCGCCGCGGCTGGCTCGAATAAAGCCAATTCAACAGGTCCAATTTTGAACCACTTTTTCGAGCATATGGGGCCGTATGTCGGCAATAACGCCACGAATGTTGGCTTCCAAGTCCCCTAACGTTTCTGGTTTGTTGGCGTAGACGAGCGACTTCACATATCCCCAAAGAAAATAATCCAATGGTGTCAAATCACACGATCTTGGTGGCCAATTGACAGGTCCATTCCGCGAAATTATGCGCTCATCGAATGTTTCCTTCAATAAATTGATTGTGACGTGCGCTGTGTGGCATGTAGCGCCGTCTTGTTGGAACCACAACTCATCCACATTCATGCCATCCAATTCGGGAACAAAATAGTCGGTTATCATGGCTCTATACCGGTCTCCATTAACGGTAACTGACTCTCCAGCATTATTTCGGAAGAAGTATGGCCCAATGACTCCACCAGCCCATAGAGCACACCAAACAGTCAGTTTTTGTGGATGTAATGGCGTCTCAAGGGTCTCATGTGGATTCTCTTCACTCCAAATGCGGCAATTTTGCTTGTTGACGTAGCCATTCAACCAAAAATGAGCCTCATCACTGAACAAAATTTTGCGATGAAAATCAGCATCGAGATCAATCCCATTTTCGGCCCATACACCAAAATCACGACGCATTGCATGGTCTCGCGGCTTTAATTCTTGCACAATCTTGAACTTGTAAGGTCGCAAGCTAAGATCTTTGCGCAAAATCTTCCATAAAGTTGATGGACAAAGTTCCAATTGCTGTGCACGGTGGCGAATCGATTCATTCGGGTCCTCTTCAACATTTTGCTCTACAGCGGCAATTGTTTCTTCGGTGCGCACTGTTCGACGTCTCTGCGGATGCGTATTATCACATAGAGTAAACGTAGTGCGAAAACGACCCATGGTTAACCGAATTAATTGCTCTGATGGACGATTATGTCGACCATAAGATGGACGGAGCTTGCGGTAAACTTCGCGAACTGAACCATTATTTTCGAAATAAATTTGCACAATTTGCAAGCGTTGTTCTTTTGTCAACCTGTTTATGATGAAATGGCAAACCAAACTGAACATAAATGACATTAGAGTTGCCAGATTTGACCATAAAATGCCAGTTTTATCTCTATTCGAAAAACAAACCTCTAAAAAAACACCCAGTAAATTGAGGTGTTGATTTCTAAAAAAGGGCGGCTATTTTGAAGTTGACATTTTAAGTTCCATGAATTTTACAGGATTGATTGTATTGAAATACGAGCATATAACTTCTTTGAAACATCATTTGAAAAATATGATACTTTATAAATTGTTTTAATAACAAATAAAGAATGAGGTTAAACATTGGACAAAGTGGATATGATCAGATATGTTTAGATATCGTTTCGGATTTGCTATGGAAACGGAATTGAAATTCGAGACTTATTTGAGAGTTATCCAAAAAAGGGAAATCCATCAAATTGTCGAAACTATGTATAGTATAACAACTCAAGTTCGAAGCTCAAAAAAATTACAAAGCAAATACCGCCTGTTAGATTTAGGAGAGCTAATAACATTCAACATCGGACTTCAATTCCACTTCTGAACTAAATCTGAATCAGAACAGGCCTGAAAACCTTTTCAAGTTTTATCAATTTCTGACTCATATTTTTCAAAAATATAAAACCTTGAACGGAGTTAATTTCGCCAAAAGGTCTAAGAAATATGAGGGCATAGTATAAAAAAATAATTTAATGTTAAGAAACCATTTTAAGGTTTTGAGAAAAAAGTTTCATATAATAGGCGTTATTTTTTAATAGGAAAATAATATATAAAAAAAAAGTGGTTATTACTAAGATACAACAAATTTATATGCAATAATTCTGAGCGCTATTCAGTTCGTATTTGATAACCTTAGCAACATACTTTGATCAGCCAAAATACTTCAGCCACTAAAACCACATTTCTGGCATATTTCAAACACTGTGCTGAAAAATTGAATAAATTTATTAAAAGATTGTCAGTACCGAGAACGCTCTATGTAATCAAAACAAAAAAAAAAAAATTCTGCTTGACCTTTTTGCTTATCAGCGCAATATTATTTTATGTCTATAAAATAGCACAAACATTTTCATTAAAATTTAGTTCATTTCAATACTTCAACTGCGTTAAATCAAAAATACAACGAAAATGTTATCTAAATCTGCTATATCATGCTTATTGCTGCTATTTGTCGCTGTAACGCTGACAATGCCGCAACGTGACGTAACAATGCCATACCATCCCAAAGGACAAAATCATCTACCCAATCGACCAGTGCAGCTAATGCCTCAGGGCGGTCAAGGTCACAACACAAAACTTCGAGCACATTTCGTAAGACGCAGTGCAGATAAACCATTTGTGACAGCACAACCTGTACACAATTGGCCGGAAGATGTGCAAGTTGAAGAGTTGCCCAGAGAACAAACCCAGAGACAACCGATAGTTCACTTGCCGGGACGTATACGTGCACAAGAAATTCCAAGAGATCATCATAAAAGACAAAAGACTGTGAATGAAAATAATTTAATAAGAAACGAAATTACTGAGCAATAAAAAAATATATATTTAAAATTAAAGGGTTTACTTATCAGCTGTTGAAGAAGAAATATGTGCTAATTTCAACGGAAATGATAACTGTATTGTAACCAATGAGTCTATTGAGGATCTCCATGCATTTTTCAAATGAAAAATATCTCTACTACTGCAAATAAATCATATTCTGCTACTTTCGGCAACTTTATAAAGAAAATCAACCTGTCACTTTTGACAAGTTGTTGACATTGTTGAGTTTTTTTTTTTTTTTTTGCACAATACCATGTCAGCAAATTCTTTTTTTTTATTAAAAAATTGAATGGGAAACCAGCGTCAGTAAATATAATTGTCAGGAATTTTTCGATTTTTATTGCTTCAACAGTTTTTTCTGCATTTTAATGGTTTTTTCGCTACTAAGGCATCGTTTTTACAATGGTACATTTATTGTGTCAAAATATCTAATTGACTTATTTATTAATACCTTAATTGGCTTTTAAAATTTTAAGCATGATTTTGTTTAAGTTTTTTGCTGTAAGATTTATTTAATTTGTTTTGCTGTTACTCGTGTAATTTATACGTTTTGTAAATGATATTAATTGAATTCCATCGATTGTGGTTTATTTAGTACATTTGGATTAGCTTTGATTTTACAAATTAAAACTTGTTGTATGCTTTTGTTATATGCTACACACAAAGTGTATTCAATTTGTCGTTTCGTTTGTAGCGTATCAAAGTGGGCGTGGCAGGTATAAAAATGTATAGATGTTCTTAAACAGCTTCGATAAAATCATCTCCTGTCTGTCGGAGTTCACTATTACGGCAAAAGGAAGCGAAAAAATTTGTTGAGAAGACGTACATCTTCAATTATAGCTCATGAAATTGAAAACAAATGAAATCAATACAAATAAAATATTTGTAAACGCATTAATGAGAGAGTAATAAAACGTAGTGCAACCTAGTTAATAAATAAAAAACACTAGAAATGATTTGAGTTAAAACTAGCCAAATAAAATTAGCATATTTTGAAAAAGGGGCATGTCTCTTTCAGTACAGCTAAAAATTATATAAAACCATACTGAGAGAGTGATTTGAAATATTATTTTTATTAGGCGCCAATATTTTACACAAAATCAAAGAATGGACTGAACAAGCTATGGGGCCGTTCATAATTTACGTGAGTCAAATTAGGGGGGAGGGGGTCCGGCAAAATCTCACCAAATCACACCAAGGGGGAGTCAACGAAAATCTCACGTCAACTTTTAATGCAGAGTAAGCATTATTATAGCAGATTACACTTAAAAATTGTAAAGCAAGTCTCACGGAAAAGTGGGGGGGGGGATCCCGCCAGAACTCACCAAATCTCACCAAGAGGAGAGGGGAGTTCGAATTTTCAAAAAAAAAAAAAAAAACACCTCACGTAATTTATGAACGTCCCTTTTGTAAGAAAATCGAAGAAATTTCAAGGGTGGAATTTCATTAAACCATAGAAATTGTTCAAATAAGCATTAGAGAGGACGACTTCTCTTAGAGCTATTGTAAGGTCTTTCCCTACAGGTATAAAGCCTAAAAACGCATTTCAGACTTACTTTCTTTTTTATTTATCGAATGGCCGGAAAAAAATGCCAACTGGGGAGAAAGGAAACTAAGCTATCGTGAAATGAATACGAATGATTCGAACCCCCGACCATTCCATGAATTATATGTGGACGGCCGCTCTAACACTTGAGCCACGGAGGTTGTGCTGAACGACATACACAAAGTGCAATTTTATATTATGCGATTGCGCCATCTGTTGTAATTTTATTGTCATTTCTCGTTTCGAATCACATTACAAATTAACCAAAACTGGTCTGATGAGGCTATGTATATACATATGAATATGTGTATATATGTGGTAATAGCCGAAACATATGTCACCAATTACCAGGTTAAATTGTTCCATTTGTTGTCTTTGTCATGTTTGTTTATAAAGCATTAACCGATTTGTGAAATTTTACAAGAACATTGGTTACTGCAATTGACTGTAAAGTTCGATTAAAAATTTCAAATTAACTAATAAGTGTAGTTAATTTAAGTTAATATATATCTTTAGATTTCAAATATTACAATTTATAAGCTGTCGTTCAAAAATCTGACTTGTATTTTAAAGCAAAATTAATATACGTATTTGTCCGTCTTTTGTTTTATATTTATTTATGAAATTCTTTTTTTTTTTTTCATTACAGCAGTGATCGCGCATCTGTCGCATCTGATTTGACGCGCATGTACGTAAGCGATGAGGACGAGAGGCATGAATTTCCTGTTACAAACTACTAAGGAAAAACCAGTTTGAATGCATAGATACCAAAAAGGAATTAGCTACAAAAGCGAATAGAAAAAATTTAAATCATTTCAAAAATTATGGTACAACATATACATAGTAATGCCTTGGAAGTAAGCCTTTCTTGTCAACGATTAAAAAATAAATTTTTATTTTGAAGAAAGTTTATAAAAATGTATGAAAATAATTAATTAATTAAAATCAATTTTAATTCAAATTAAGTTTACATTAAATTAAATTAATTTTAAATTTAAATTTGGAATCAATATACAGACTTTTATATTTACTACTTTATATTTAAAAAAGAATGGTATGCGGCATATATAATATTAAATATGTTAAAAAGTTTAAAAACGAATATTTATATAAATACAATAAAAATATATTGAAGAGTGAGTTTTTAAAGCAAATTTTAAAAAATCAATTAAAATTATATTGGGATAGCTGAGTTTATTAATTTTACTAGCCGAAAAATAATTTTTATTATTTTTTTAAAAAAGCAGTTTTAACTAACAAGTTGCTCTTTAATGATTTTTAATTTTTTTTTTTTTTTTTATTTTAAGACTCATTTCAAACTAAATCTAAAAATTATTAAGTTATATGTAAAATGTATGTACTCAAAGAAAACCTATTTACAAAACTCTTTTTATAAGATATATATGTATAAATAAATTATTCAAATTATGTGTCCCCAGTTTTAAGCACACATTTTAATTGACAAATTGAAAAAGTTATTTTAAAACAAAATATTAAAAATATTTTAGAAACTATATATATACATATGTTATATACATATAATGTAGTATGTAGAAGATAATAATAAATATATATCATGCAACAAATTTACATTTGCTGTTGAAAATAAAATTTATACATAAACTTGTACGTAATAATTTTAAATAATAAATTTTATTAATTATTATTATGTGCAAATTATACACCAAAAAATAAAAATTTATTTAAAAAAAAAAAAAAAACATAAAAAAATTGTTTTATTTATTCAGCAATAAATAGAAGGTGATAAAAGAAATTTCGATGATAATGGACCATTAAATTTTTTCATAAGGACTACTTTTTTGGTAAGTACTTTCACATGATATGTACGTCATGATTAGAAATCACATATATTCCCAATATTATATGATATTATTGACTGAACTAAATATAAATTAGCTGTTGACTGTCAAAAGACTCTTTGAAAAAGAAAAAACGAGCAGACAACTTAGTCAAGCTGAACAACAACACTACTAACAAATTTATGCAAATTTACTGTACAACGTTAAATTACAAAAAACAATAAAAAAAACAATAAAAAAAATGATAAAAAATGTAACAAAATTTTACATTCACCAAAAGTTGTCACAAAATGCAACCAAAGTCAACAACTACTCGTACGCGCAGCATATCAATGGCATGGCATATGTTGCATCTACACAAAAGTCCATACATTTTGTTTTGTTTTTTTTTCTTGATTTTGGCAACAAATTAAGGTCACTGGCTGCAGTTAAATGCAGTAAAAACAATCAACTAAGGTATCTACAAGTATGACTGACCAAAACGCCAAAATACAACACAACAGTCAATTGTGGTAAACAATAATACATTAAACTGGGTTAAAATAAAAAGTATTACTGTGAAAAACTCGCATTGGGATTTATTAACCCATTACTTACAATTGTTATTTCGGTTGTAGTTTGTGGTAAGTTTTTTGTATTTTAGATATTTATTTGTTTATACCATATATAAGTTAGAATTTCTTTAAAAATTTATTACACCGTAATACCCTTTTAAACAAGATAAAGATATTTTGAGAAACATTTTTATGAATAAAAATATTAATCTTTTAGAGACTGATAACACAGGACCACAAAAAAAGGTCTTGTAGTTGGAATATGAGGTATCATACGGTATGTATTTTGGCGTCCTAAACACGAATCCAAGGTCAGAATTTTTCCATCACCCTCAGTACCAAAGTACTGATATACATACATATGTATCTAGTCTCATTCATCTGCATCACAAATTTTGGTCTTTTTTTATATGGAAGACGTGGTACTGCACGGTCATTTCTGTGCCTCTTAATGTAACAGATACGTGGTGTAAATTCCATGTGAATCGATGCATAGGTCTTTGTAAAAATGCTATTTTAAAAATATTTTTGTATGAGGGCCACCCTAAATAAAAGTATTGTAGGCTTATGCCTCTTAATATAAAAGTTACGTGGTGTAAATTCGGTGTGAATCGATTTACCGGTCTTCGTGAAAATTATTTTTTCAAAAAAAGTTATGTTTGAGAGTCACGCTAAATAATAGTTTTATAGACCAAACAATGTCGCTTAATATAAGAGACACGTGATGTAAATTCCATGTAAAACGATGCAGTGGTCTTTTTAAAAATATTTTTGTATGGGGGCCACCCTAAATAAAAGTTTTGTAGGCTTAACTATGCCTCTTAATATAAAAGCTACTTGGTGTAAATTCCATGTGAATCGATGCAGTGGTCTTTGGGAAAGTGCTATTTTAAAAATATTCTTTTATGACGGCCACCCTAAATATGCAGCCTAACTAAAAGTGTTATAGACTTAACTATGTCTCTTAATATAGAAGACACGTGGTGTAAATTTCATGTGAAACGACAGAGTGGTGTTTGTGAAAATGCTATTATAAAAAAAAATTTGTATGAGGGCCACCCGAAATATGCGCCCTAAATAGAAGTTTTATGGACTAAACCATGTATCTTAGTATAAAAGCTACCTGGAGTAGATTTCATGTGAAACCATGTCTCTTAGTATAAAAGCTACGTGGTGTAAATTCCATGTGTATGAGGGCCACCCTAAATAAAAGTCTTATAGTTTACCACCTATTTTCAGACCTACCAAATATACACAAAATATTTCATAAGAATCGGTCAAGCCGTTTGGGAGGAGTTCGGTAACAAACACTGTGACACGAGAATTTTATATACTTATTAGATATTATTTTGGCACACCTAGATACGTAATATGAGTAAGGTCTATCTTGTGGATTTTGATTCTTTTTTTTTTTTGAGCGACTTTCTTTTTAACGATTTTATAGTGTAATTTTGAGGTTATGTCAAAGTCTGAGGGTGATGGAAAAATTCTGATTCGTGTTTAGGACGCCAAAATACATACTGTATGATACCTCATTTTCCAGCTACAAAACCTTTTTTTGTGGTCCTGTGTAATTATTGATAATATTCAACAAAAATATTAATGCTTAAACAAATTTATTTAAAGATTTTTTTTATATAATTAAAGTATTTTAAGCAAAATGATTTAAAATTTTTTTAATTTAATTCTCATAGCTTTTGAGATATTTCGTTTAAAAAAAATGTCAGAAAAAAACAATAAAATGACCAAGTGTGCAGCTATTTAAAGAATGACCGATGTAAATTTTGCTTGCTTAGGCGTGTGTACCTTGGATCTATGTTGCTTTTTTCGTCGGCACCCACTACTAAAACAACAAATTTTACAAACGTAGAACTTTGACGCACTGTGTTTATACTTTGCTATGATTCTTAACTGGTCAATGCAAAAAGAAAAATAAAGTATGCTTGGAAGTTCTTAAGCGTCAGCTAACAATGTTTACTTAAGATCATGCAGCAGTGGTTGAAATTAGTATTAATGTATTTTTTTTTTTTGCACTTACAATACTGAACAGAAAGCTCAGTAAAAAATATCAAATATGTTAATGTTTTTGTTTCTATTGCCGACAAATTCCATAATTTCAAAAAAATTTCTAGAGCTCTTTAATTTTTTTGCATTAAAAATTCGATTGGCAAAGAAAAACCAACATTGAATAGTATATCATTTCAAAGGACATAAAATTCGCTTTCTTAATGCATTAATAGAAATGTATGTTTATTATAAATTTTTTACAAAAATAATAGTTTCTTAAAAAAAGTTGGTCAGAAATTTAAAAAATTATCATATCTTGAAAAATATAGCAAATATTTAAAATTTTTATAAATTTATATTAAAAAAACCTTTCATTTGACATTTTGAGCATCGATATCGGGGTTTTCAACTTATAATGACTTTATTAAAACTAGATCCCCAACTTTCAATAAGGAGAGTTGCTCCTAAAGTAAACTTATGCCTCTGCCACATAATGGGTGATTTTATTTTTTGTATGTTTTTCAATTATAGCCCATAAGACATTTAAATTATATTTTTTTATATATTTTGATTTTACGCCAAAGAAAGTGGTAACATTTTCTACAGTGGATTGGTAGAAAATATTTTTTTGTCATATCACCCGGAACGTTGACATCATATTGATCTTTAAGAGATTATTTTTGATTTCCTATCGATTGTTGACTTACAGAACTCATTTTTGACGTTTCCCGTCGATTGTTAAAATTTTTTTTCTGTTCAAATATGTGATAAATAAAACAAACTAAAAATCGATTTTTGACGTTTTACAGCGATTGTGTAGAAAAATTTTTTTTTTTCATAAAAGATTTCATATTAAGTTTTTAAGTCGTTTCTGCGCAGTTTTTCTATAAATTGTTTTTATGCTGAAAATTATGCGATTCGTTTTTATGCCTGAAAGCTGTTATGCAGTTTTTACTCTCAAGGTGTCCTATGTTTCATAACTCTGCTTTGGTGCGATATGGGTCAGACTAAGTCTTCTATATTCTGCCTAACTTCCTTCAGAAAATTCGTAGCTAAGTGAGTTTTTTAGACTTTTAAAATACTCTCCTTTACCGCAAAACACTGCCTTACTCATATGTTGTTAACCTACACTTCCAATAATTCTGTCAACTTAAAAGTAAAAATGTTTCATGATTAAGAGTTCATGTAAATTAGGGTGGTTACTGAAATAATATTATTATTAAAATGGGTTAATGTTGGCAACCACTCAATGAAAGATCTTCAAAAAAACTTTTGACTACTGCGCATTAAAAAAAAATAAATCTTATTATGGTCAAAAGCAAAATTGTGCTAAATATTTTATATTTAAATAATAAAATTGAAAGAAAAAATGCCAGTCAATTGTAATTAAAATCAAAAAAAAAAAAAAAAATTACAATTACCAACATTTTGAATGAATGAATGGGCAGCGCGCGCGTGCAATTGAACCCAACCTCTCATTGCAAATATGGTCTGTTTTGTTGTTGTTATTACTATGGAACTTCTGACCCGTTAAAGTTCAAACAAGGCTAAATGGCTATTTGCAATTGTTTTGGTTTCGAAAAAAAAAAAAGAGTTTTTTTTTCGGAATTGGGCTTTTTTTGGGGGGGGCCTTTATTTTTTTTTGCTCTGCAACTAATTACATGTTGTTCACTCCAAACAAAATTTTACAATTTTTATTTTTTTTTTCAACTTCTTTTCCGTTTTTGGTGAATTATGGTCTTTGTTTTTTTTTTTTTTGTTGTTGTTGAATGCATTCATTTTTACTTGTAATTTGGAGCGGCAGTAGCAGTTAGCCCAGCTACCAGGCGTAGGTAAAAGGTAGTTGCTCCTATACTTCGAGTGACTGCGCATTGCTGTCACCTGTTGTTAAAATTGTAAAACGTGACTTTTTTGCTTTGTGTTGCTGCTGCTGCTGCTGTTTGATATGAGCAGCAGTAACAGCATTTGCGTGTTTGCAACAAATTAGTCTTTGCAACATATGAAAATCGACGCGTTTATGGTCATATGACTGGGATTGGCATCTTTATTGAATTAACACGTTTTTATACGATCATCTGTGTTATTGTCGTTGTTGTTGTTATTGGTAAACTTAGAGAAATCAATGTTTAGTTAAATTAACACATGCAAAATTCCAGAAATTTCTGATAGACTCTTTCGGTTTTAAAGTTTTGCTGCGATTATCTCAAAAGAAAAGAAAATCAAACTATTTTCTATTTTATCATCAAAGATTCTTAATGCATATTAATATTTAAAATATGCTATAGAAAGACCATTTGGCCCCATAAAATAGAAAGCCTTATCTCCGAACTTAGAGTCAATATAAATTGAAATGTAACTTAACACTGAACCTTACCGCCTTAACTGAATTTAGGAAGGACACAAATTCTCTCAAGGTTCAGCAGAGTAGAGTTAAGAACTGTTGTAGGAGTGCTGACAGGACCGCCAAATATGGTGTCCCTTTCAGAGATTTACGCAGGAGTTGTGGAGACGAAGAAGAGAATGAGACGGTTAGGCATCTACTTTGCGAATGCTCGGGGTTAATGAGGAAACGAACCAAATATTTTGGTTTTGCGTTCTTTGTTGGTCTTAAGGAATTAGCCGAGTTGGAGCTTATCAGCATCTTGAACTTCACCAAAGCCTTTGGGTGGTTCATGCCCAGTCAATGAGATTTTTAAGAAGAAAGGAGGGGACTATATATAAACATGTAAGGTATCACAATCTTAAGAAACCATCACTGAATTGGATTTAGGACTTTCTAATCTTATAAAAAGATGAGTTTCTTATACCGATTTGAGAACACCATAAAATAGCATTTAGAAAAAAGTTGGACTTAGAGCCTTTTAACTTACCAGGGCTAGAATATAAATTCATTTCTCAACACCAGTAAAGTGATAAGATTGAGAGTCTGTGCTTCATCCATGCATCACTGCAGAAATCTTTTAGTAGTGTCGCCATTTTCGTTTAGTTTTCCCAGGGCGTGTTTATCCGTAGCATGTCCTATTTATGTATGTACCTGCAAATGTTTAAATTTTATATAATATACATCGTTTTTATGTATATGTTTATTTATGTTTGTATAAATAGTAACATTACATACTAGAATGACCAAGTTTTTCACAATTAAATTTTTTACTCATTTCAATCGTAGTTACATTCACAAACTGCATTCAATGAAAAATGAGAATTGTAAAATTTGTCTTCAATTAAATTAACAAAGTTCTAAACTTGGCCAATAAATTGGACAATTGGTAAGAACAGCAACAACAGCACCAGCTATAAAGTATAAATGAGTCTGCCAATAACAATAATAGAGCAACATGAGCATTAATCACGTTTTAGCTTTGTTGGCTACTGTTAAGCAGTTTAATGTGGCGTTAAAAGATTAACCAACTTTTAAATTAACTAAATCATAGAGAAACTGCAAGAGCAAAAAATTAAGTAATGTATGGGACATGTTTTGAAAATTGTAACCAATAAAACATGTTACAAAAATATATTCTGCTTACCATGTTGCCAATAAATAGTTTTCAATTTTCCTTTAAAATAAAAGCTTTCTTTGAGATTTAAGCTTAACGATATATTTATTTTATGACAAAGTAATTCGAAAGATCTCTTTCGAAGAAATTACTTAAGAAAAATACTACTTTGAGAGAAATTTTAAAGTGTAATTTAAGCGTCTCTTAATGTATCACGATTTGTCTCGTTTCGTCTCTAATTTTCAAGCCTGAAAATATGCTATTATAATTTAAATTAAAACAAAAATATCTAGCCTGCTTTTAATAAATAATTAAGCACAAATATAAGACTTGTGCTGGCATGTTTTTAGGCATGAAATTAGAGACGAAACGAGATGAATCGAAATACATTAAGAGGCCCTAAGTGAAAGTAATTGAACTTTTTTGTATTTTGAAGCAGCATTAAATTTGTTTTTTTTTTTTTGCTCAGTTATAGTTTCTAAGCAACATAGTCAGTTCTGACAGATTAGCTGTATCAGATTAAGTTTGGCTATAGCATATATCTCTCACCAGCAAGATCTTCATAGGATTTTTCAAAAGCCAGAACATTTTGTTTTCTTAATCATCAAATTGAGCACACCGAGAATACCAGGTTTTTAAGTATAAGGTGGCCACAACGCTATAGGGACAACAAATTTGTGTAAATCTTTTTGTAATTTCATCAATTTTTTTATTGTCAACACCTGAGAAACATGCAGTAGTATTTTAATTTAAAATAATTTAGATAGATTCGTAATCAGCGACCCCAAAAACCCCTGAGTAATAAGTTTCAAGCGAATCCGTTTAGTTTTTAAAAAATTCGTCTGCCATATTGGATCTGCCGGCGCATCAAAATACACTTTTTAACTTCAAAGTCGTTTTTCTCGAAGACTTATTTTCGGACCGTAACTTTTAACTTTCCCTGTCACATATGATGAACTAAAAAAGCGTTCTTTTCATCCTGACATGTTTAGTGCTATGAGCAAAAAATTTTCATCAGTTTTTGAAACAAAAAAAGGGAGCCTCGCTCATTCAGTGACATTCATTTCATAGGATTTTCCACTGGGAAGTGAGGATCTATTTTTGGATCAGCAATTCGAAAGGTGGCAGTGAGTATGGTGAATAGGGTATTTGGTAGATTTCATTTTAGTTTTCGAATACAGCATCAAAAGTACATATGTGGAATCTGAAAAAATTGAAAATTTCGAGAAAAAGGGTCCTTTACGAGTCGTTGGCTCTGAGTCCAATGAGGTTTTAACACACTCTTTTCCGATTAGCAGGAATTTTTCGCACATTTTCATCGTGAATTGTCTCACATTTTAACTCGTTTTATTCTATCTTTGCTCATTTCCACACGCCCATTTTTTAAGAGATTTTCAGGCTCTTTCGTGCATTTTCAGTCGCATTGACATTTTCTTCTATTGACATTCCTTGTAAGCGCATTTTTGCTTAGTTTTACGTTTTCGCGCATTTCTTGCAATTTTTCGCATACCGACGCGTCGATATTGCGTTTTCGAAAAATTTTTATCGGTTTTGGCTTTCTTCCCGCTTATGCGTTCTATGTGTACTTAGCATATTTTTGCGTAACTTTTAATTTGTAGGGGAAGGTGGGGTATTTTGATACGGGGTATCGTGGCACAGCGCGATATTTTTCTACGTAGTGTTGGTTGATGCTGCAAACAGATGTCGCTTGACTCGTCTTATACTGAATTCATTTTCTGTCGAGCTCTCGAGCTGTGCGGACGTGCTGTTGCCTAGCTGCGATAACGTAAAGAAATTGCATACTCTGAAAATTTTTTTTTCACTCTGTGTTCATTCAATTTTCTCTACATTTTTCGACGAATCAATTCAGGTAAATATGTTTATAACATTCGTTAAACCTCTAGCCTTCGATACACAAAAGATATTATGGCTTAAATTACATTGTGTTCATTATGTGCGGCCATTGTGCAAAAGTGAGCGTGTGGGGATTCATGGGACACTCTTAAAAAATGCCGTCTCCAACCGACATTGACATGGAGAGCGATATCGATTTTTGCAAAAAAAATATGCCGAAGAAGGAGAACCGCCAAAACAACTCCCGGTCTGTAACCGCGGTGTGCACTTAAAATGCGCCGGACCGAACCCGAACACTTACACCTGCGTTCACTGCGAATCGAATTAATTTTCATCGCCATTTTCCAATTTTTTTTATTAATTATGAACTGCGCTTTCATTTTCATTCACAAATAAACGTTTTCCATCAATAACTTTAATTTTTTAATCGACCTACGATCTTTCCCACAATTCGCCACCTTTTTTCAAAATCGCAACAAAAAGGTTTTTTTGCACCAATTGATATAATTTGCACATTTTGGTGGAAAATGATTTAACGAATGTTATCAAAAGGAAGGATGCGACTCGTGAAACAATTCCAGTCTTTGAAGTTTTCAGAAGAAGCAATTTTTATGTGACTGTTCGGCCGAAATAAAAGTGTGTTCCACAATTCCCCTACATGTTTTTGTGAATATTTTTTTTTTTTAAATATTTTTTATTAAAAAGTTTAGTTTCTGCATAGTTGCACTTCTGGTGTGAGGTTCAAGCCAAACTCTCTCTTTTTTATAATTTATTTCAAATAAAATCATTGGAAATTATAAATTCAGTATAGCAAAATTCACTTATTTCATAGCGTCTTTTTCTTTTTGGCATCGCTGTCTTTATAAAACCACAGCGGTTGCCACTTGCTGGCATTTTTTTTTTTCTTCTCAAATCAACACTGGCACTCAGTTAACCTACAGTTTAAACGTGACTTCATGCAACAGTTGGCAAACAAACTGGCGACATGGGTTTGCTCCAGTTCAAAGAGTGCAATAATTCACACTTCGTCAATGGCAATTGACTTTGTACGAGTACAATTATTATTAACTTAGAGTTGATGTATTGATACTGTCTTGATTAATTTTTTTCCAAGCTACATTGCTATGTCCGGCTGCATTTATAAAGATTTTGAAGGGATTTGTTTTAGTTGCACTACTCGTGTGTCGAAATTTTTCGGAAATATTTTTGAGTGAAAAAGTTAAACAGAAAAATATTGAAACGGCAATACACATTGGTATTATTGTGTGTATCATAAATAAAGAAAGACTCTTAGCTCCTAAAATTATTATGTTGATTGTGATCCATGTTATTGTTTTTATTATACTAAGAATATTCTGTTGAAACTTTGAAGCTTCGAAAATTTGATAACAGCTGCCGCTGTAAACATAAACGATTTTTTTCTCAATATCTATGGAATTAAAGTATTTAATGATATCTTGTCCACTTTCAATGTTTTTCGATACTTTTTGAATTACTCGATATTTTTCAATACCATCGGTACTTTTGCGATGTTATTTGATTGCTTTTAATACATTTATATTTATTCAATTTTTTACGATACTTATCGATACATTTTGAATTTTTAGAGCTGTTAGTCTTTTTTGATATTTTTTCAACCCTTACGAATTTTTCCGAAACATTCCGAATTATGTATACTCTTTCTCTTTTTTGATATCTTTCAACTTTATCGTTGTTTCTTATCCTATTCGGTTCAATCTGAATTTGTTTTAGCATTAGCGGGTTTCATCGAATTTTTCTATAGTTTTTCGATAAACTTCGTCTTTTTAGTCGTTCTATGCTTTTGTTACAGCTCTATACTTTTCAAATTATAATATGCTATTCGATGTCACTTGATGCGTTTCAGCTTTTTCAATGTTTTTTAATATCATTCGATAATTTCAAAATTTTTCGATACCAGTCGACTTTTATCGATTTTCCTTGATACTTTTCCATTTTTTTGGACGTTATTCGGTACTTTTTGATTTTATCGATGTTTTTTGATACTATTCGATACTTTTAGACTTTTTCGATGTTATTAAAATGTATTCGATAATTTCTGGCTTTTTCAATGTCTGTCGGTATTTTTCAAATTTTTCGTTACCTTGAGATTCTTACAATGTTTTTCGAGTAATTTAAAACTTTTTTAATGTGTTCTTCAAAGAATTTCGATACTTTCGATGATATTCTAAGCCTTACGACTTTTTTTATGCAGTTTTTTTATGTTTTTTCGCTTTCATTCAAATTTGTATTGGCATAAATGGTGTTTGCCAACATTACTATGCTCCTCGATAATAATCGACTTCTAACATAATTTTCTATATTTTTCAATGTTTTTGATACAAATCTATACTTTTCAACTTCTTAATCGATACTTTCCAGCTTTGTCAATATTTTTGAATGCCATTCAACTTCTTCAATGTTTTTCGGTATTTGTCGACTTTTATCGATATCCATATCTGAATATAACTAATTTCTATTATTTTTCGACATCGAAACAATTGACTTTTATCGATGTTTTCTGATATTTTTTCTACGTTGCTATATTTTATTTGATAATTTTTGTTGTTTCTTAACTTTTCGACTTGTTCCACAATGCTTGATTGATTCTATGTTTTTCGATGTTATTCTTCGACGATTTTAGATATTTTTCTACTATTATTAGTTTTTTCGATGTTATTCGATATTTTTTACTTCTAACAACTTTTCTGTATCCAATATTTCTCAGCTTTATCGATATTTTTTTCATACATTTCAATATTTTTTTGACTTTTATCAACTGTTTTTATGATTTTCGATGCTGATTTCGTATATTAATGACTTAGTAATTTGTTTTGATTTAAATTTTTTTTCTAACGAGTTCACTTCCAGCAAGTTTCACTTCTGGTAAGAATTACACATTTTCTTTTTTAGGAAATGTGACTTCATCACAAAGTTTCTAACAATGAGATTAAAATCGTTTAAGAAAATAACTTCATAACTCAAGTTCCCTTCCCTTCCTCTTTATCAACAACGATATTATACTAGAAAAGATAATTCCCATAGTACAACCGAATGGTATCAAACAATCCATTACTTTTCATTCAAAACCATTCGTTAAAAATAGTTTAATATTGTCCAAAACCATGCGATACCGAATTATTGCATGCCAATACGGCATGATTTCAATAGATTTCGATATCGTCCCTAAATTAAACTACTCAAATATTGTATTATATATTCTGTTTGTATAAAATGCTTTTAATATATCCTATAATAATATATTATAATTATTTATGGCAATAATATATAATATTTAAAATTATATAATCGGCACTTTAATATGAGCAGTATCGATTGATATTTGTGCTTTACTCCAGATTTAAATGCGCCCAATAAACTTTATTTTTTTTTTCAGCTTAAGACGACGAAATAGACAAAAATATCCTCGTCAAGCCCATGTACTGTGGAAGATGTCCGTATAGTAGTGCGAATGATGCTTTGTGCCATATGGATGTATCGTTTCGCTAGCTGACAGTAACATGTAATAATAGAGCAGACAAAACATGATCAACAGAAATGCACCAATACTAGCACGAACTTCATAGCCCGTCATAAGGATGGCAAGTAGACCGATGACCAACATTATCGTTATAAAGACATGTGCCGTAAATGTGTTTGCAGTAATGCAAACCTGCGAAAGAACAAAGAAAACCACTGAAAGTATATTACGCATGCGCATGTGTGAAAATCGAATTGATAAAAGTATGCTTACTTTGAAATCTGCTGGAATACATATACTAAAAACTAGCTGTGGCAATATTGTGAACAAAGTTAGAATAGTAAGACCTGTCATGAAGCCATATGCAACATCAACCTTTCCATCATCGATGAATTTCCAACAGAGTATTAATTCTAAATGAAGCGGGTTATAGGATTGTTATCATGAATATCAAGAGTTATATATAATAGAATATTTTCGTTCAATAAAAATCCAATGATTGATAGTTACTAGCAGAGCTGTGAAATAGTGCATGCATTTGCAATTGAAATCTATTAAAGTCACTGCCAAAATACAGCATTCAGAGTGCAGCTACATATTTGAAAATGAAGTCACCTGTAGACTTCAATGCCATAAGTTTGCAGCCTTTTTTTTATCACAAAAGATTGAAAGAATTTTGATTGCATTGAAGTCACCTCAAATCAATTTTAATTCTTTGCAATCACTTGAAGTCACTGAAGACATTTGAAGTCATCTGCTCTGAATTAACTCGAAAATCTACACAAATATCGGCTAAACATATGTATATATAAAAGTGAATGTGTGTACATATGTATGTATATACATATGTATATGATCGATAAACTTAATGAATAAATTGCCCACATCATCAGTGACTTCAAGTGATTGCAGCGACTTCAAGTGATTGCAAAGAATTAAAAGTGATTTGAGGTGACTTCAATGCAATCAAAATTCTTCTAATCATGATTCCAATCAAAAATGTGACATCACCAAAATAATTGCATTCTTTTGTGATAGAAAAGGCTGCAAACTTATGGCATTGAAGTCTACAGGTGACTTCATTTTTAAATACCTGCACTCTGAATGCGGAATTTCTCATGAGTTAAAATTGAAAATGAATGCATTCATTCACAGCTCTGGTTACTAGATACCTCAAAACTGAAATTCTTATTTTTCAAAACTATTTCATATTTAAAAATTTTTCGTTGAATCTGAATATTTTAATGGTTTTTTGACGGTAATGGTGATCATTTTTCTACCAAAATGTTAGTTTTCCGAAAAAAAAAAAAAAAAACTTCAGTTTTGGGGTAAGTAATTTCAGGAAATATCACTCAATAAATAAACTCATTACCAGATGAAATAAAAAATATTGACAAGCATAATAGTCCTATAATATCCTCATTCCAATCGAAAAAGTATTCCGTAATTTGGAAAATCAAACTTTGAAATTCCCAGCTGATGATGTTGTAGAGTATGAAAGAGAATATCAAACCATGAAGGGCGAATGCCTGCAAAAATAATGTCAATGAGTTATGAAATAATATTGAAACATATGAATGATAAAATTTTACTTGCCCAATGAAATATTGGCGGTTTATTCAGATCTGTCGATACTGTCATCAATGCAGCGAACGCAATTGAAGCTCCAAATATGCTGAACGAGACATAGTACATTTTTAAGTCCATAAGTAATAATGGTGAAGCTAAAATGTTGATTATGCTAAGGGGCTTGCACCAGCTATGTAAGGGTTTTTTTAAATCAACAACGCAAAGCATCACACGCATGATACAAAAAAATGGTACCTAAAAGAAAAAAGTTACATAATTTATTGGATAATGAATTTCATTAGTAATCAGCTTTTAGAAAAGTACATTCTCTTAATTGGTTTTAACAAAAAGGAATTTTCCACCCCCGGCACACAGACTGACTTTAGCATCAAAAAATCAAAGTTTGCCTCGAATAAATTTTAAAGAAAGCTTAGGTGCACGAAATCGCACCGCTTCGAAAACGATCATTTTGGCGTAACCTCGTTCATTGGAAATTGATATTACCAACTAAAAACTTCTAAAGAGATCGTAATTCCAACGTCTTGCATGAAAGTCAAAGAATTTTCGCATTGAACGAAGTTTCGTTTTTCTTGAAATTTCTGCCGGGTGGTCAAACATCTGACGATCCCTAAAAGACTGCTGCAAGTTCTGCGTCAAAAGAACCCCATATATCTGTGGTGATATTCATACTCACCGTTGGATAAAAAATCCAACGCGAAATATCTTTCATATGCTCATAAGGATCGATCGCGTGAAGAATTCGTGCTAAATGCGTTCCAAGAGGAGCGGACTCATTCATGGGCTGAAATCGTGACCGTCTTGTCGTTGCCTCTATTTCATTCCACTTTCGTATTGCAGATTTGAGTACTTTCACAAACAATACAATGATGTAGACGCAGTAAACGAATAACATGGCGATCGCATGAGGTGCCAGGTAAATATTTCCAAATTGGCTCAGGCCTTCAGGTGTTGCGAACATATCGTGAATATGCTTTGAATACAATATCGTCATGAAGTATGCATATCCGAACAATAACATTGCGGCATCAATATAAAAGTATCTGCGTGTTAACTGGAAATGCTTGCGAAATCCAACTATGGCTATGCCGAGTGCAAAGAAACCGGCTATTTTTCCAAATACTATCGAAAGTATTAGGCTGACATTTTCAGTTCCTCCGTTACAGATCAACAGAAGACTGAATAATTTTGGTATGCTATTCAATACGGCTAAAACCGTAGTACCATAATGATGACCATTCAAGTGAAAGTATTCAGCTAACATCATTGCATTCGGTACTGCACTGAGGATAGAGAAGTTGAATCATCAGGAGTTCATGGAAATCAAATAAAGAAAAAAGATCACTTACAAGTAATTGGCCACATAATACAGTGATATAATGAAAAGAAAACATAGAAAGCAAATAATTGCACCCGTGACAATTTGTCCAAAGATTGTGTCTTCTGGATCCATATAGCACATAAAGAATGCCAAGTAGTTGATGTAGTAAACCAATGATGTGCAGGCTTCATTCTCACTTACGTGATGGCATATATCTTCTAGAGTGCGCTCAAAATCATGATCGAGCCAACATGGTGTCTGGAAATATAAAACATACAAGAAATTATCGGATTTTTCATTTCTTTTCAAATGAGACTCCACTTACTTCTCTAGGCGGCGTAACCAGGTTAGTGTGTCGCTCAGCGTGTGGCGTTTGATTTCCGATTGATTGTGGAAAATTGATTTCGGACATTTTTGGTGTGAAATTATATGATACAAAAATTTTTTTTCTTAATATAAAAATTTTACGTTTTTAAAAATTCAAATTTTTGACTTTATTTTTTATCACAATTTTTGAAGGAAAATGTCAACTGACATGAATGTCGACATAAATGAGGTGAAAATCTTTCAAAGCGAAAATAGTATTATTTTTCATATATGCTTACCTAAGGGGTATAATATGATTTAAGAAAATATTAAGTGGCAAGTTTATGAAATTATTCTTTGGTTGAAATATTGATTTCAGATAAGCAAAACTATCAAGTCTTAATATTCCATGGCAAAACTACTGAGATACTACATATTTCATTCACATAAAAAAGCTAAGCCAAAAAGTCAGACCAAAAAATGAAAGGGATGGAAAACAGAAATAAATCAAAAATTACAGCACTATTCGGTTAGAGTTATATCTATTGATACTGAGGAAAATTTTGATATATTTTTGATACTCATGTTTTTCTCGTATTTAGCTCTATGATTGAAGAAAAATGATTGAAAAATTACTGAAAGTCAGTCGGTACTATGGCTGGGCTATGCATTATATATCAAGTTTCTTTAATCGATAGATAGGCACATTAATATTTTTGTTAAAAAAAATAAGGAAAACATTTAAACTTGCGGTATTTGTATTTTTTCTCAGTATTTTATAACTTGTAAACTAATAAAAAAAAAGGATTTTACATTTTTGATTTATTATTTTTTGAGCTTTAAAGAAACAATATAATATGGGTATTCATCTAAGCGTTCAAAACCCTCGCAAACTGTGCATATTTGCACCCTCGCAAACGAACAGTCAAAAATCGTATGGAAAGTTTTTTTAACAAACTAGAAACGCGACAATTTGGTCGCGCAAACTTGCGCTGCTACTTGTGCAACACAATAAAGCTCTTACCATCGTGTTTTCCGAAGAATTCCAGTATTTATAAATCGGCTACAGCAATTTCTTTAAACAATTTAATTTATTTACTTTTTTCGCTTTCTGTCGGCTTTTCACTTTTTTTATTTTGACAGTTACAATTTGACATGCTCATCAACTGTCACAAACTGCACAAAATATTCGAGCGGGTGTTCATGAAATACATCGCGCAAAATTGCCTATTTGCACAAATGGGAAACTTGCGTGTTTAGATGAATACCACTACTATTTACACCAGCGTATAATCCGAATTTGGTGTGGAAATCAAAGCTCAAATAGTTTAGGACGTAAGCTATCGTACTCAAAATCGTAAGCGATTTGAAAACGACCCATCTGCCTTACCCCATGAACCCATCAAAACGAAGGTTTTTTCGCCGTTTTCGAAGTTGTACAAGCTATAGCCTTACTCGTAATATTTGATAACTCTTTCCACATTTTACGCAAAAATGATGATGCTCCAAACATTTTTTAATGAAAAACATTCACCGGCTTTGGGTGATCTTTAAAAAAATCAAATTTGAAAATTTCCCTCGTAGTATTACAGAAAAAATAAAATCAAAATTTCCAAAAAAGCAGGAGATTGCGAAATCTTGTAAAATGTTAACATTTCGAAATGAAATCACTGGCTAATAAAGGAAAATTGGATGCTTTTGAATAGTTGTCTCACCCTATATCAGTACTTAACTCTCCAAATGTGCCAGCAATGATCTTGAAAACTTTATTGAACGTTAGCAATCTGTTATGATTTTCAATTCAACAAGTTATGTTGTCAATATTATTTCAAATAGATTGAAATTTAGAAGAATTGCTGGGGAACGGGGGATGGAGGGAGAGGTTTAAGCCCCGATTGCGAAATAATTTTCCACGATCTTAATTGAAATTTGCAAATAATATTAAATTTTAATTTAAAATTTTATTGGAAAGACTTTTTTTAGTAAACTTTAATCTATACCTTACGGAAATTTCAACTTTTTCTGGGTATATGACCAAAAACTAAAAAAATAGGGCGGCAGATTGTTCTTCGCTCGAAGAGAAAACTGTCTTATGTATGTATGCTACTGCTACTAGGGGCTTCTACTCATGAAACAGTATAGAATTGCATAAGAATAGAATTTGCATAAGACTTCTTGCTACACTTTGCTAGTACTCGTAAGTAGTTAGTTATAACCCAGCCAAAGAAGTCTGTCCATCCAGTTTATTTGAAATTTTAATTTGTTTTTCTGTTTAAATCTTAAATCTTCAAATTATCAGTTAAGTAGATATTTATATATGTATTTATATATATATTATATATTTA
The DNA here is from genome assembly GCA_949775025.1 of Tricholauxania praeusta. Taxonomy (NCBI): domain Eukaryota; kingdom Metazoa; phylum Arthropoda; class Insecta; order Diptera; family Lauxaniidae; genus Tricholauxania; species Tricholauxania praeusta. The sequence continues at coordinate 17,194,997 of OX459030.1, forward strand.
GATATTTATATACTTAAAGTATTTAACTATAAGTTTTCTGAACATAATCATTGGTATGGTATGCTGATGGTTATGAGAGTAAGCCGTTACTGTAGCGAATTAACGCATATCGCTAGCTCTAAGTTTTTGATTTTTAATTCTTTGTTATTTGACTTATTCAACATTAATCGACTGTTTTAACATTCCTCGACTATATCATAAATATATATCGTTATCTTAAAAAATTTCTAACATTTGTCGGTTTTTATCAACATTTTTTCAAGTATTTCGGCCATATTACCTTTTTTTCAATATAAATCGGCATTTTTAATATTTTTCTACTTCTTCAACATTTTCAAATTTTTTTAACATTTATCGTATTTTTCAAAATTTTTCATCGTTTTCGAATTTAACAACATTTCCGATTAGTTAAACATTTTTGCACTGTTTCAACAATTTTTGACCTATTCGAAATTTCTCGACATTTTCAACATTTCTTGGCTTATTTCACTTTTTGGATTTTTTCAGTATGTTTCGACTGTTTCAAAGTCTTTTAGCTTTTTCAACATATTTTTCGACTGTTTCAAAGTCTTTTAGCTTTTTCAACATTTTTCGACTTCTCAAAATTTTTCAACTTTATCAATATAACTCGACTGTTTCAAGATCTCGCGACATTTTCAATATTTCTCGGCTTCTCCGACATTTTTCGAATTCATCAACATTTTTTAATATTTCAATATTTTCTGTATCAAAATTTTCAACATTTTTCAATTGTTTCAACACCCCTCGACTTTTTCAAAATTTTTCGACTATCTCAACGTTGTTTCTTGACTTCTACAAAATTTTTCGACTTTATTAACATTTTTCGACTGTTTCCATACCTCTGAATTTTTTCAGCAATATTTTGTGCTTTCTCTACATTTTTGAACATTTTCAAAAAATTTTCGCACAGACTCTTTCGGCTAATATATAGATTTTTACAAGATATGCGTCTGATTTTGAGCTTAGCCCACATAGAGCTTAATTCGGTTTCCGGCGAGTTCAGCTGCACAAGTATTTGTTTTTTTTTTTATCACAGCTAAATTCAATTGAGAAACACTGTTTTCATGGAAAATCCAACTTGTCATGTCTGCCTGCCATTGATTTCGTTACAACTGGTAATTCACATAAAATAAAAATCAGCAAAAAAAATACACGCAATAAATTAAATTGAACAGAAATTAAGTTATTTATTTTGATTTACTTATTTATGGCCAAAATACGCAATTGGAACATAAAAACCATATTTATTTCGATCCAACTTTGTACTAGAAAAGGAAAAACAAAAAAAAAAAACATGAGGGAGACAAATTGAAATTCAATTTATGGCAAATGCCTCAAAGCCTAGCAGCAAAATAGAGTTGCCAGCGTATTACAATATGAATACGGTATGCGAACTTACCATGATTGGGTAATGACAAACAAGTCAAGTTGTTGACTTTGTGATACTTTGCCTATGGTGTTAAAATTCTTGTATTTGAATTAATGTTATTGATTTTGTTTGCTATTTTTTATGAGCCATTCATTGATTTACTTTATGGCTTTTGTCTTGTTACATGCGATATTTTTATGAGAAATCAAGCAAATTATCTATGGATTATGAAATTGTTGCTAACTTAGTCTGCCACACGTGATGATCTCGTTTATCATTTTGATGAGATGTTTTAATCTCGTTGTGGTGTAACCAGCTTAAAATAACACTAATCCCCAAATGAGTTTGCTTAACACGTACAGAATCAACTGATCGTGTTAATTGCCGTAGTGCAGAATTTCTGTTTTTTATCGAAAACTATCCGTTAACATATCGAAAAGTAAAATTTGACTTACGATTTATGAACGTTTTTTTTTTTTTTTTTTTGATACGATTAATTACAGCCAGTGTTGACAGCAGCAGCGTCATAAAGTGGCAAGTTGTATGAAATTAATCTTAATTGATTTGCAAATAAATTTTTATATATTAGATCTAAGCAGAAATGTTGAAATAAAAATTAAAAATACAATATAAAATATTGCGCAATTTATCATTTAAACAAGACAGTGCAGTTTTCTTGAATTTTGTTGGTAGTAACTCTTGGAAATTAATTTATTAAAATTTCGCTTACAACTGCCATTAGCGTTTAATGAGTTAAATGCTTGTTGCTTTAATTGGACAATAAAAATAAATCATTAAAATTTTATTGATTTCTATATTGGCCAAATAGCAGTTACCAAATATTTTACTAAATTTGTGTGGGGTGTTGCAGTAGTAAAATGAACAGTAAGCTGATACATAAAAAAAATCCTTTACATTCCGATTTTTCTGCGTGGAATTTTATAGTAAAATGATAATATGCCATCAAATGTTTTCACTAAAATTATGCAACTATTTTTTCTGAAGCTCCTATTACTGATAATAAGGAAATCGGTGGGAATTTAGAGAACATCGATATCGATGAACTCTAGAAATCAACCTTTTAAACAAGATTTCTACGGTGATAATAATTACACAGACCGACAAAATTTAACCAACATTCAGACCCAGAAACCGGACTATATATTTCCGTAGGTTTTCGATGCGCTGATTCCGAATCTGGTCGCAGAATTCGAGATATCCTAACCTAAAAGTGCAAAAAACACTGTTTTTGCCCATTTTTGAGGTTATGTAGCACCGTGAGTTTTCTATTTTTCAAAAAACTATGTATAGGATCTTAAACTACAGTTCTTCTTCTTTGAAATGCCCTTGAGGTTTCTGAAATATCTTTCTTTATCGTCCAGTTATCGCATTTTGAAATTTTCAAATTTTTTGACATACAAATGTTCCTAATGAGCTTGCAGGTATAAGCAAAATCACAAATATGAAAATTTCAAAATGCGATAGATCGGCAAAAAAGAAAGATATTTCAGAAAACTCAACAACATTGGAAAGAAGAAGAACAGTTCTTTAAGATCACACATATAGTTTTTTGAAACAAAGAAAATTCACGGTGCTACATAACCTCAAAAATGGTCAAAAACGATGTTTTTGGCACTTTTAGGTTAGGATATCTCAAAAACCTGACGTGATGGAGCAATTCTGCGACCAGATTCGGAATCAGCGCATCGAAAACCTACGGAAATATATAATCTGGTTTCTGGGTATAATTTTTGTCGGCCTGTGTTATTAGTCAGTTAGCATGAAGCGTGTTGGTAGAGAAATCCTTTTAATAAAAATTTTTAATGCGGTGTAGGGTATTTAATTTTTGAAGAGGCCAAAGATAACACCCTTGCTAGTTACTCATTAATATACACATAAAGCAAAGCTTCAATATATGTATATAACATTTTTAATAAAATTAAATTTTCGAAAACTTTTTTAAAAAAATGTAGTTGCTCTTGAAGAAATGAACTGATTTTAATTAAACTTTGACATATGGGCATTTCCGCCAAAAGGCCAACCGGTTAAAACCAGTTCAAAACGGTTAAACCACTTTATCACAGCCATAAAACAACATAATCGCATAATTTTTTTTTTTGCTATTGGAAAGTCTATGAAGAGAAGGAGGGATATGTATACTTTTTTTTCAATAGTAGGCGGTGCCATGCCCCTAACAGGAAAAAACGTTTCCACGGCTAAGCTAATGGATCGATTTTGATGAAATTTTGTTTAAAAATAAATTGAATCCTAAGAAAGATTATTAAAAACTCTGGGAAAAAATGGTATCACGACTGTGCCACTACACCGATTTTGATGAAATTTGGTATGTAGATAGATTGAAACTTGAGTAAAACTATATTTTTTTTTAGTGGGCGGTGCCACGCTTCTTACAAGAAATAAGTTTTAACAGCAAAAATACAAGTTTAATATTCTTTTAAGAAAAATATCCACTCTTTCCTCTTTTCTTTGTTAAAATTGATCTCACTAATTAATTTGATAAATATAAACATTAAATTCGTTTTTTTAATAACTGCATATATCGTAAATATTATTATTTACTTAAATATTAAAGTCGTTTTGAAAAATTGCCCAAGTGAACCAAAATGAAAAAATATGTCCCGTTGGAATGGATTATTATGAATTGTAAGATAAAAAAATTAAATAAGATTTTTCAATCAAACGAAATCTATTAAAAAGTTGTATTATTCCATAACATTTAAAAATTAGTCGCATTAAAAAATGTTGCCAGGTTTCGCTGACTTCTGCTTTTCTATAGATGACCATGAAAAACACTTTCGTTTTTTGTCCCGTTCGAATGGCTTTTTTATTGCCTCTATCTTGGAACCAGTATTACGTCTGGCATCAACTTTACCACTCAATATAGTGCTACCAAAGGGCTATTCCTTCAAGTAACAGAAAAAAAATAAAAAAGTTTTACTTTGATTTTTATTCCACTTTAAAAGTGTACTTCCGTCCCGTTCAACATGAGAGAAATGCCCATTTCGAAGTTGATAAATCGTTTTATTAAAGGTTTGCAAAACATATTGCTAAAAACGAAGGAGAATTTTACCGCCCCCAAGCCGTTGCGCCCGAGGCATCCTTTTTCTTTTCAAAATTCAAATTTGAGTATTTTTTCAGAAAAAAGACAACAATTTTTTTCCATTTACACCACTTCTCTAGAACAGCGGTGGGCACAAAAATCTAACAAAAGAGCAAAACAACAACATCAAGCAACAACAAACGAAATTTTAAAGTCTTTTTTACTTTCATTTCCAAAATTTCCATTAGCACAAAAAAAACCAAATTACACTACAAGCAAAAACAATTGCTACATTCGTTGAAACACAATGCGGCGCCGTCGCTTATGCCTATGTGTGTTGTTTTTGTTTTCATTTGAGCTCAAGTCAACGCTGTGCCTCGATAGCGTTGAAATTCTGCGAATTTATTTTCGCTTGCTTGTGCGTCGAATAACGGTTAGAGCAATGTGAGCAAATAGAGCCACTAAGTGCCCTTCACTGCTCTAGAACTATTCCTTAACCGCATATGGTGCATTTTTGCTCAAAGCTGCATGAAAAAATTTTCAGTCGATTGTCCCGTACGCGATTTTTCTCAAGAAATTTGATGTGTTATTTAACTCAAAAGTGTTACCATACCGTATTATCCGATAAGAAAACTTACAAGCCGCATTATTTTAGTAATTCTGATGAAGAGAAACCTTCAATTTAACAGCTTCTATTTTTAAGGTAAAATCCCTTACAGTTGCAAATTTTCGAATTTCAATTGATCCCGAAAAGTTCCAGAGCATAACATTTTTTTTTTTTTGAGGAACTCAAACTCTTTCTTAAGTAAGTACAAACAACTTAGCTTGATAAATTAAAGGATAAATCAAAGTAAAATTCTTTTATAGCCAAACATTTTTAAGTATGTTGATGAGTTCAAGTATGATAGTTTTTTGTTTTATATCTTGACTTATAATGATACAACATTTGCGTTAATCAAGTACAATTAATTGACCTTAGCTCAAAAGTGTTGAATGAATTTAATTTGCTATTGAAATATGAAAGAAAAAAAAACTAATTAAAACTTTACGTATTAAAATTAAAGTAAAAAAAAATCGTGAAAACGTGACGCTAAAAACTGTCAACATGAATAAGAAGTGAATTTTGCGAAAAAGTCCCAAGCAATGCCATAATAAATTATATCGTCACATATTATTAAATGTGCTGATTAATGTACCAGTTGTTTCATTTTAACAATTTATGAAGTCAAACATTTTATTTTATTTTGACATAACTTAGCAGTTAATGTAACTTTTTTTGTATTGCATTTAAATTTTTGTAATTAAAAAGATTTTTTCAATAAAAAATCAAGTTTTTTTTTTTGTTTTTAACGATTTATTGTATTGTCTAACTTCTTTTTGCAATTTCGCTTTATAAATGTTTTTAATTGAAACAGGGCGAAAGAATAACAATAACAATAACAATAACAACAACAATAACAATAACGCAGCGGTATAGTAGAGCACAATGAACTTATATTTCGGAATGATTTTAGTGAACTGATAATTGAGTTTTTATGTATCGTAAATAACTTTTTTTTTTTTTGATACAAAGTTTTTTATATTTAGAGCATCATCTTCGGGTTTTGAGAGTGATAAAGAAGTTTTGGCATACATGTCTTAAGTTGTATTAATATTTTAGCGGTAGTGATAAAATCAGTAGAAGTCGAAAGTAACAATCACAAACTGCTATTAAATATCAACGCTAGCAGTGACTGCTACTTTGAATATCGTCGCTCTCGGCTAGAAAAGCCCTAAATCATTTTTTTTTTCGAAATTTACTTTTTGGTCTATCCTAAAATATAACCCTCATATACACGTCCACTCAAAATTTTGACGTGATATTTCAAAACATAGCGAACTTACACCCAATTGAAAAAAAGCCCTCATATGAGATTTTGAAGCCTTTATGCAGTTTTTCGTCCTCCTGTAAAATAGCAAAAATATGAGTTAGAGCCTTTCTACCCGAGAACGACGATATACTGTTTAGTGAAGAGCAAAACTTTTTTAAATTGAAAAAACTTAAAGTACTGCACTGCCAAGTGAATGCTTTTCGTAAGTATAGACCAAGACATATCTGGCGCTCCTACTTCGAGAATATGTTGAATACTTCAGTTGCTGTAAAATTGATGAGAGGTCCAAAGTTACAACCTCATGTCGGCACAACCAATGATAAGATTTTAAATTTCACTCCATCTAGATATTTTTATTCTTATTGAATTGAAACTTTTGAAACTCCGTGACTGTGGAATGATCTGATTTTCTGAGCAGTTCTCTTAATTCTTAATAAATTTTGGAAAAATATATTTACAGAAATATAGCACCCTTATGTTTATATATGATGAAATAAGTACTCGCCCCTGATGATTTAAAATAGCAATCACTGTTAGTAGTAGTGATTGTAAAATAGCAGTTTTACTCATCTCTAAACCTAATACACCTTACATCAATACACTATGCGAATACATTAATTATGTGGTTTTGTTTTTTCATGGGGGCTCTTTCGATGATTCGCCTTAATCTTCGATACTTTTATATACACTAGAGCCCCGATTTGCGTCGATCCAATTTTTTCATACGCTACATAGGATTAGATTTTTTCACTGAAAACCTGCATTTATACAGAAAAAAAAAGTGATTCGATTTGCGTCGTTTCGATTTGTGTCGCATTTCTCCGGTCTCTATTATCGACGAAAATCGGAGCTCTAGTTTACTCGATTTTATTAAATTTTTCAACACAATTTTATAATTTCAATATATTTAGACACTTTAATGATTTTTTTTTATACTACTGAATACTTTTATCGACTTCTTCGTTGTTTTTTAAAATTTTTTGATCGCTACCGACTTTTTTCAATACTGCAGTTTTTACTATCCAGTTAAGTTTACAGACCGCACAACTTGAAATGTGTCCATATTTTACACCATAATTGTGAATATTGGTAAACATTAAATGATATTGGACCAAAATTTTAGGATACAATATTTAAGGTTGTTTTACCTTTGAAATTTTGCATTCGACCTGATATACTTTTGAACATTTTTCTATTAAATTTGTTTTTTCGTAAAACTGCCATTTTACAAAAGGATGTTTTGGTGAGTTTTTATGTTTTATTCCGAGCTGTTTTCTCATTAATTTAATTTATTGTGGACAAGATAGCCCAGAAAATAAAGAAACTGAATTTTTGACAAAAAATATCTCGGAAAAACTATGTTCAATTTCATTTGAAAATTGACCAATCGGTGATTACTTAAACTATTTATGCTACTGGTCAATACTATATTTTGGTGTTTGATCAATTTTACTAAGGGAAAACTGGTTGAAAACTGATATAAGATTTTGCTATTTCTAAAGAAAAAACTGGCCAAGAGGCCGTCCATAAATTACGTGAGTCAAAATAGGGGGAGAGGGGGGTCTGGCAAAATCTCACCAAGGGGGAGGGGGTCCACGAAAATCTCACGTCAACATTTTAATGTAGAGAGTATACATTATTATAGCAGATTACATCTAAAAATTATAGCGCAAAACTAACGGAAAAGAGGGTGGGGGTTCTGTCAAAACTCACTAAATCTCACCAAGGGGAAGGGGGGTCCAAATTTTCAAAAAAACACCTCACGTAATTTATGGACGTCCCTCAATATTTGATATCCTAAAGCATTTCTTAAGCGAATATTTCATTGGACAAAATTGAATTTCGTTTTCATTCAATTTTTTTATTTATTTTAGGCCAAGAGTTCATTAGACATAAATTCATACTTTGCTCTTTGAACCAACAAAATTTGGGTGATTTCGCTAACAGTGGAAAATTCGCTTTAGATGATATTTTTTAGTTTTTTTTTATTTTTAAATGTATCAAACAAAATCATAATATTTACATAGATTAATTCATATGTATATTCTATTTATGAATTAAGACTTAAATTTTATAAAATTTTTGCATTTATATTATTTTTTACATTTTTTTATGTCTTATTAGACCTTACTACTAACAAAATTAATGATACATGACTACTTTGGAGCATCATTATATGGCTAAAAAAAAACTTTTTAATTATTGAAAAAAGACTGGTTTATTTTATGACACTTCCTTATTTACATTTGCAAGAAGTGAAGAAATTTTAATAAACTTCTCAAAAATATAATTTACCCCAAAAGAGAGAACAACAAAGCAAAAAATATCAAATAAACTCATCAAAATCTTAGTAAAAACCATTAAGCAATTAACACTTAACTAAACAGCAAAACATTAAAAAAAAATGATTAGCTAATTGATATATAAAGTTACAATTTGCAACCCCGACTTGCTAAAAGAATCTGTCATCAAATCTAGAAGCAGCAGCCGCAGTAGCAACAATCTATGACGCTTGCCATTGTGGCCTTCTCTTTAAAAGCGGCACTGCGAAAAATCTCGCTCTCATGCGATTTTGTCACTCCACTCGCAAAACGCACTGCGCGCGCAGGCGCAACAACAAATGAATTTATAGCTTTGCCAGCCTTTAAGACCCGACCGTGCACACAAAATGAGCAATAACAATATAAATAAAAAATACAAAATACAAAATACTACCAACCTAAAGTGGAAAAGAAAAAATCATTTCTAATATTTTTTATAAATGCAGCGCCTTGCTACAGTTCCAGGTTCAGTCAAATTCTGCAACTCGTTCGATTTGTTTGCAAGCGTTGCGCGTCGTTTGCAGCAGCAACTTTGCCATTTTCGTACCAAAATTTAATTCAAATCAAATAACCGACTACAGCGGTGACGACGGGTTTTTGCTACGACGAGCTGTGTATTTAATTCATTGATTCATTGTGTGCGGGAACGTTGTGTTTAAAAATCAATAAATAAATTAATTAATAAATTAATCAGTAAATAAATAAATATTGTGGTGCACTATAAAAAAGTAGAGTTCGTGATTGAAGCAAAAAGTTGGGAATATTTATCTAATACATTCTACAGTTTTTTTCTGTGAGTTATAAAACTGCGCAAGTGACATATGTACGTGGAAAATAAATAGTTAAAGCACGTGTCCTGTCGCGTGATATTTACTTAATGAACTTGTGACAATTTAATTTATATACAACATAAAATTCTTTAAGATTTTTATATGCTTTTTTTTTTTGTAATTTATGTTGATTTATTTTCTCTCGTTTAATTTAAAAGGATTTCTGTGAAGAATTGTAATTGTGTTTTCTTAATTATAAAAGTTCTTATAGAACTTGCTGAACATTTTCATTTGGATTATTATTGGATATATTGCAAACATTTCGAAGGTAAGTTTTTTTGATTTAAAAAAAAACTGGGTGAAAAAAAAATACGACAATCTTCAACAATTTTAAGAAAAATATTCAAGAAAAATTAGAAAAAATAAAAGGAATTAATATATTCCACAAATAAATATCCTGCCAACTTGTATGTGAAGTTAAAGTGGCGGCAAAAATGTTTCATAGACCACAGTGGATTGATACCACAATCTTTCCGTTTTTGTTTAATTAATGAATTTTGTTCAATTGTGGTACAGTAGTGCAAAGGTTTCTGCCATTATAGTGAATCTTTTAATGTCAGCTGGTTTTTGATGCTGGGGGCCTGATCTTCAATGGTGGGAATGGAAAAAAAATCTGTCCTTAAGTGAATTGATTGAAAAGTAAGGTAGACGGTGATGCTTACTCTAGTTTCAAAATTTTTCACATTATTCGATTTAATCAATATTTTTCAAAAAACACTAATGAACCTATTCAACATTTACAAAAATTTTCAAAAATTTTTCGACTTTTTCAAAGTTTTTTTTTAGCATTTTTCGATCTTTTGAACTTATTTCGGTTAACAATGATTTTCTTCTTGGCAACAGTTATAGACTTTTTCAATATTTTTAGAGTTTTTCAAAAATTTTTTTGATTTTTCGACTTCTTTGACTTCTTCATAATTTATAGCAATTTCTAAAATTTTTCGAGTTAATGAAATTTTTTCGGGTTTTTCTATGTTTTCATAATTTTTTGACTTTTCGTTTCATACAAAATTTTTTAACATAATTCGATTTTAATTGAATTTTAATCGAAAAGTCCAATTGCAGTAACCGATATTCATGTGAAACTTCACAAATCGGTTTCGATTAAAATTCAATTAATTAATAATATTCAGTCGACTAAAAACAAATTAAAATTATTCGATTTTCTTAATTTTTTCCGATTTTTTCAATGTATTTCCATTTCCCAACATTTATCGACTCTTCAAAATTTTTCGAAATTTTCAACGGTCAGCATTTATAAATTTTTTGATCTTTTCAAAACTTTTTAACGATATTCGACTTTACTCATACAATGCAATTTTAATGTTTAATGCTTTTCTGCTCTTACATTACGAAACGACTAGTTTTTTTTGAGTTCTTCCAAGGATCTGAAAAATTACTAACCAAAATATTATAATGTATAATAAATTGTTACCAGAAGTGGATAGGGGGAAGGACTTGAATGGCTTAAGATAAAGCTACTAAATATATGGATTTCCATATATCATATGGGTTTTCACATCTCAACAGTTTTGACGCAAATCCATATTTTTCCATATTTGTCCATATTTCTGTAATTTCGGCTCCATATTTCGACTATATTAGTTTTTGCCTCGCAAATATTATGTCGATTTTCAAGCCATATAGTGCTACAAGCTACAATATCACTATGCTTTATTTAAGTTTGCAACAAAAAGAATTCCACTTGGCGTTGCTGTTCGAATTTTGAAATCAGTCCGAACGAATCTGAAATTGATTCCAAAACGTGTGTAATTTCTTAAAAAAATCAAATACGTCCTCAACAAAAATGATAAACTGCAGTTCTTGGAAAAAATCCCTTACATATAGTATTAGTAAATGTTAAAATTATGGGAAGCAGACAAATTCAGCGACCGATTCAGTCCAATTGAGCTGGCAGCATTCAGATATGCTACAATTGCATACATCCTATGATGTATTTCTGATTAAATAAATTTTTACAGAATGGTCCACCGTGACCGAAAAATTAAAAGTTATTCAAAAAACGTTATTATCTATTATTATCTAAGAAAAGCATTACAAGTTTTTTAATCTAAGCAATATACAGCTGAATTCATTTACCACGGCAAGCAAACCGACTGCAAAATTGCATAAATGCAGTTTCTATTTTTTGTAATTTTGAATAGTATTTTGCTTTAAATATTTAATTCTTTAAGAGAGATGATACATGCTGAGAGTCGTTCCGCAAAATCTCTCTTCCGACAACAATTAGGTAAAAAATGCATAGCATCAAACCAATCTCTAATCTCAATCTAAATCTCTTAACTGTAAACATTTAATTTGCTTTAGTTCATGTTCTAATGTCACGTGCGCAATCGAAAAACATCATTTGTTCTCATTTTATGATTGATATCAGTAGCAAGTGTGTCAAATTTTTTGTCTAAACAGAGTTTTATGCATATAATTAATACAAGAAACAACGAGTTAAAAGAATAAAATTTAAAGTTTTTAGAGCTGTTTGAAGTTAGTCACGTGTGCAATCGTAAGTGTAATCTATACATAAATAGGCTGAGACATTTTTTTTCTTTGTTTTAAAGATGTATTTTATAACTGCTTATTAAAAAATTATGATGTGAAGAACGATTATCATTTAATTTACGACATAATTACGGAACAAATCTTGTTTGCTCTGAACAGCACAGCCGTCCCCTAGAAGGCTGAAATGTGTAAAGTCAATATGCTTAATTCTCTCAGATATAAATTGTGTATTTGATAATATCGAAAGCCATAAGCCAAAACTAAAATTTTCGACTTTTACTTAAAGCGGGAAAGCATTGTTAAACAAAAGACTTAAGAGACAAACTTCTTAAAAAATTAAGACAACTTTTGTTTCTTCTAAAAAGTAACAACCTTACTCAATATATATAATTCAGTAACAATTTTATACGTTTTTGATACATAAAGCTGCGTTTTCATAATATCTTTCTTGATCTTCTATTATAAAATTTTTGTAAGATAGAAAAAGCATGCGAGCAGAACCTAATGCGCTTGGAGAAATCGAAAGTGAATAGGCATATACATATATGGTATTTTTATAGCATGTGATATCCTCTGTGATATGGGATAGTAGAAGATCAAGAAAGATAACATGAAAACGCAGCTTAAAGTAATTCAATTTTTCTATTCATTGACAACGATTAACTCATTCTCGCTGGGACCGAATGCCAAGGTTACGTCAAGCCTATAGGTCTGAAAGATTAACCTTTAAAAGATTAAATATTATAAATAAAAACAACACAGAGCCGGGCATTACCGACAAAATAAATGTTATTAATTAATTTATAAAACTTTTGTCAAGAACTCGACATGTAGGTAAATGCTTATGGTCTATTAGAAAATTAAAATTAAAAAATTTATGGTAATTGTGTGTATGATATAAAGCATTTAAGTGAAGGGTTTAACTCTAAGTAGCGCATGCGCGTTACACATTCACACCATAGGGGAGCTGAAAAGAATTGTGGAAAAATGCATTAATAAAAAGCGAATGTTAACCTTTAGAGTTGGGATTTAATTGAGTTAAATAATAAATTTTTTCAATGTGATGTTTAATGAACTTTTAACTATAAGTATATATTCGGGATAATTTTTGCGTTGATTTAAAAAAAAAAATTCATTGAAAGTCTCCAAAAAAATGCATTGATTTCTGCTAAGCCTTTGAATATTTCGAAAAATCCAATGCGTATTCTTTTCAACATGACTGCGTACTATTTTACCTACTTAAAATTTGAATAGTTAAGTAACTCACATGAATAGCAAGTCATCTTGTTGCATATCAATATCATGAATAATTCAATTGTTTTCAATTTAAAAATCAAAAAATAACATGCGAAAAAATAGCAGCAACACAAAAATCAGTAATCAAATGTAAGCGAACGCGCGACAACAATCATTCAAGCAACACTCAACAAATTCAGCAAACAACAACAACAACAACAACAGCACAGCGTGATTTGCATTTTCTTCAATCGAAAATCGTAGCAAAATCTTAAAAGTGACAAAAGACTTAGTATATTGTAAGCTCCTCTGTGCTTCTTTTTGTAACTAAAGTCCTTACTTACCACATTTCTGTACCCGCAGTGACTGCATGCGATGTGCACTGGTGTGGTCACGTTCCAGTGTTTGGCTTACAACTTCGCTATTGTTGCTGTCGGCTTAGCTGCTTTAAGCCATGTTCGACAATGTGTCACCGCTACATTTATGTCGTATGTAAATTGATGATTATTATAAGACCAACCGCAGTTCGTCATTTGAATTTATAGCACAAAAGTTGTAGCTTTGTCATGATATTGGAGGTCAGGAATTTATTCAAAAAAAAAAATGGCTTAAAAATCGTTAACAAAAAATTTTGAAAATTACAAAAGATATCATTTTGTCATTTGATTATAAGTAGGCTTACGCCTAAACATTTCGGGCGAATTGTGGAAATATATTAAAATCGCTGAAATTTCAACTTTAGATTCATACAAAACTCGCATGACTTTTTGCAAAGTATGAAGTCGCAAAGATTATGCGATTTGTCAGCTCTGAACAATTTTTTGTGGCAAGTGACTTCCTTAAGACAATTTGTAGATTTCATGACCCCATATAATGCAATTTTGCTTGTTGAAACAGATTATTCCAAAAATCATCATTCAATGCCTGCTGTTTCAATATCCAATCGGAGTCACCTCCGTTGTGAAAATAACAATCAACTCTTAGCGGGCGTAAGACCATCAGATGTGGCAGCATCAAAATTTCCTTATTACAAAATTTTAAATTTAAGCCACAAATTGCCAATTCAAAACTATCAATGAAAATTAAATCCAAAATAATTGCCTTGCTAGTGCATAAATTTTAATGAGAAAAAAAATATTGTCACACTGACCACACTGATTGATGCAACAATCATTTGCATTTGAAATGAATCGACTTCCTCGTATTTGTGTTATATAAAAAAAAAGCAGGAAACCAAACTGCTTAATATTGGCTAAAAGAAGGTCAATTGTTTTCTATTATATTTTTTGGCAATAAAAAAAAGCACTTTGCACGCAGAGTACGTGCCATAAAAATGTCTTTTTTCGGTTTTTCGGTTGACTTTTATTGCAATCATTTGCTGCTGCTGTTGCTGCTGCTCTTGCTGACATTGACATATTTCACCAAAACTAATGCAGTTATCATTGCTGCTGATTTGTTTGTACGCTCGTGCGAAATAGTTTCCCACGTTTCACAGAGTGAGCGAAGAAGCTTTTGAAGGTGAGCTTGCAAATAACAATAATAAACAGAGTGGGATGGGTGAATTTTCGAGGCAGAGTCGTCGTAGCTGATGCCATTCAGAATATTGATAAAAATTTGTTTTATTATTATTAATTTTTTGATTTACCAGCCATTAAATATTATTATTTAATATAAATATGCGAATTTTTAATTTTATTTTTTGTTCCCTTTATGCGGTAAAACACGAGAGATGGTATTACTTTTTATGCTGAAAAATCAACTTCAATCTTCTAATAAAAAGTTTTTTAATTACTGAGCTTAAATAATAATAATTAATTAGTATTTCACAGAACTTACGGATGGATCAGTACAATGTGTGAAGGCACCAAAAAACTTACAATAAAATTAATAAAATTATTAAATAAAAGGTCTAAGGCTAATCATACTAATTTCCTTCATTGCTAAATGGAATCATCAGCGACCTTTGCAGGCTCGTACCAAGCCGACTTTCCGTGGGGGGCAAACACATTTTATTTTGCGTAGAGTAAAATCATTTGCTTTGTTTCACTTATTGCCTGAGTTCTCAGTAGATCTATGCTATAAGGGAACATATCAGGCTTAGAAATTCTTGCTAATCGGGTTAAAAGTCACTGATGATTCCACTTAGCAATAGATGAAACTACATGGTATGACTAGCTTTTGCTCTATTTTTTTTTATTTTTTTTTTATTTTTTTTTTTGTTTTATCACACACTGTACTGAAGAGTAAGCTCAGTGAAATAATTATTAATTATTTTCTGTTCCGATACGGCACAAAAGCTGATGTACTTTGTATTTCCCTTACAATTTCGATTATAAAGTATTTTCTTAGTTAAGCCACACTTATTGAGTATATTGACACAAAACAAATACATAACGATTTCAAGACCCTTTAACTCAGCAAAGCAAATTTAGCAAAATGCAAAGAAACCAATGCCATAATTTAGTGCTTATTAAGTGCTGATTTAGTGCTGAAAGGAAAAAAATTAGAGCTCCACGATTTTTTAAAAAAATAATGTTTTTGCTAGCTGAATGAGAAGCTAGCAAAGCATTTTTGAAAACTTTATAGCAAAATGCTATTTTTACTTTACCATAATTTAGTGTTTATTACTTGCTGATTTAATGCTGCAAAAAAAAAATGTAGTGCCACATGATTTCTAAAAAAAAAGAGTTTTTGCTAGCTCAATTAGAAGCTAGCAAAGCATTTTTGTAAACTATTTAGCAAAATGCAATTTTAACTATGCCATAACTTAGTGCTTATTAAGTGCTAATTTAGTGCTTCAAAAAAAAATATAGTGCTGCACGATTTTTTCAGAAAATTACGGTTTTTGCCTTTACTAACTTAATAATTTTTGAAAATTATTTAGCAAAATGCAATTTGACCTATGCCATAACTTAAACATTTTAAAAAAATTCAAACAAAAACCTTATTTTTTTTAAAAAAAATCATGTAGCACTAAATTTTTTTTGCAGCACTAAATTAGCACTTAATAAGCACTAAGTAATGTAGCTCGACAATCTACCGAAAATTCAAAGATTAAAAAATAATTAGCACAATCGATGCATATAGATCAATTTCATATTCGTGAAATAGAAGTGAAGATTGAGACTGAAACTTACCCACACAATCGATGCATCAGGGTCTGAAATGGATAAGGGAAAAAAGGCCCAAAACAAGCAAACTACAGTTGGTACTACTATGGAGCTATTAAGAGATATTTTCATTTAGAGTCTTATTTCATTGGACTTCATCCTTACCCAGCATGCAAATGAGCAAGGCCTGACTCGGAGAAGGCCTGCTAGCACTGCTGCGATTATATAAGGACTTCTCAAAACTAGATTTTCATGCAAATAAAAATACAATTACAGAAGGCATAATATGCCTTGCCACAACAGACGTGCTATCAGGCCTGATATTAGAAGGCAAAGAAGAAGGACTCCATTTACTTTAAAGCATTTCTGTTTCTTTTTTTATTTCATGTATTGCATTGTTTTATGATTCGGCATTACTTTTTTGTCATATGCATTGTATATATACAACATGAAAAGTAACAAATGGTTGGAAATTAAGAGAGGTGTGCATATTTCCAGACTTGTCTTCTATTCCTTCATGTTATGTTAAGGAGGTAGAGTTTTGTGTATTCTTTGTCAAATTGTAAATTAAGAAACATCACAAAAAAAAAATCATTAAAAAAATATCAACGCAAGTGAGATAGATGGCGCGGATAAAATAAAAACAATTAATATTTAGAGTCTTTACGATGTTAAGATTTAATTTTTGCCAAGTACTTCTGAGAGTCCTACTACGGTAAGCGGTCTGCTTAGGAAGGCCTGTTTTCTTCGGCCATTTCATATAAAAAAGAAAGTACGTTTGAAAGGAGGGTGGAAGGTCTTATACTTACCAAGGAAGGCCTTCTAGGAGCACTGTTGGCTCCTGCCCTTGCCTACTGGGTAGATTTATATGTGACTTTTGTTAGTTTTGATATTCACCGACACACACGCAATTCAAACTCATACACAACAATAAAACGGATGTTGCGTTAACAACGAGGGAGTTGGAAGATTTTTCAAAAGCATTGATGTTTCTTATTGCATTAATTAAATTTGGACCAATTTTTTTTCAATTTGCATACTTTTTTTAGTTGTTTTCAAAACATATGCATAACTTTAATATTTGCATATGTTACATAGTCGCTTTTTTGCACAATTTTATTGTGTTACAATTTTTCGCATAATCCAATTACTTGCAAAATCTATTGATATCCAACAGCTATCGCTTCAAAATTTTAAACAAAAAAATCACTTTAAACGATCTCAAGCGCAAACAAATTAACATACATAATAGCGAAATTCAAAGGTTTGATTTAATTTCGCAACGAATGCAAAGTCTTGACTTAACAAATAATATTTGCTAATTCTCAATGACAAAAGTCTGCAGATTTATACAGATGTACCTGCATAAACATTAAAAAATTAGATAACTTTTGCAAAATATAAAATTTGCAAAACAGAGAAAGAGAGAGAAAAAAAAATCGTACAACAGTTCAGTCGCTTAAAATTTAGTCAAAAAAAAAAAAAGATGAAGTAAATTTGAGGCAATCGTTCACTTGTGCTGTGTCATAAAAAAATCCGCACAATTTCTGGTTTAATTTTTTCTTCCAAAAAAAAAAAAAAAAAAAAAAATAAAATAAAAAGTTGAAACCAGATTTGGTATTTTTTCTTTAAATATACATTTTATACATACATATGTATATATTTTAAAATTATATTTCAATTTAGAAAAGATTTGTAGTTCAACTGCATTTTTTAAACGCAGAATAGCTGGTTTTGCACATGAAATCACTTCGTTTCTTCATAGAATATGTCTCGAATTTTTTATTATATATGACACATTTTTTTGTACTTCCTGCTCGGCTTGTGTGATTTTGCTGAAACGTGGTATTTTTTAATAAATATTTTAAGAAAAAACAGCTAAACAGTTATAAACTTAGCAAAATATGGTCATTTAATATAAATTAGCATTGTAAACGGGTCAGTGATGGCATTTGAGTTTTGTGGAAATTTAATAGAAATATTCCAAATGTACTGAAAATGCGCCAAATTATGGGGACAGTCCGTCAAGTAATTGTTTGCAAAATAAATTATGAAATACAATTTTCACTTTCATATTAAATAAAAATAAGAAATGCATATATTTTTTGGAATTTTTTTTTTTTGAACCCAATCCTCTTACTCATTCCCCATTAGAAAACAACAAAAAAATTATTTGATATAAGCAAAAATAATTAAAACAATAGCCATTTCATCGTGTCAAATAATTCTTTCCAAAATGCAAGGAACATATGAAGAAACTTATTAATTTATAAGAGAAACTTCAATACTTGATGTGTTCACCACGAATACAAATCACGGCATATATCCTTCTTGGAATATATGCAATAAGTTTTTGGAAATCATATTCTTCCGGTATATTTTTGTCCATTCCTCCATAATAACTCTTATAAGAGCGTTTTTATTTGTTGGATCCTGTTTTGCATTTTTTTTTTTTTTTTTCAGTGTGACCATTAACTTTCGATGGGATTCCTATCGGACCCTTGGGCCTATCACTTTACTGCAATAATACTGCACGCAGATTCTGCATAAGAAGAAAGTGAATATTGTGTTTCATAATTTATTTTGCAAACAATTACTTGACAGACTGTATGTGCTGGCAATGCATAATTTTCAAGCACAATAAAACTTTTTTTAGAGTCTGTAAGCTCAGAGAAACGAAACATCAGATTTTCGTTGATTTTTGCCGCATTTAAGAAAGCCTGCCGTGTGTTATAGAGATACTGACAGATGAAATTCTGTCCACTCAACGCCAGCAATTAACGTAGCACCACAAGCTTTGTTCCAGATTGGTCATCTACAAAATGGCGGGAAAAGACGATTCTACATTAAAGGCGGCATGAATGAAAACAATCTAGCCTGACCGAATCTAACTTCGAAGGCTTTTAATGATCCAGTTTGTGTAGTTGCACACCATATAGCACTAAAACCACAAAAGTAATGAGCGGAACATGAATGAAGAGCATCTTCAATTAACAATATCCCAAAGATTATGCTGAAAAAGAATGACCACGAGCAACGAAATAAGAATATGATCCTGGCATATATGTACATTTCATACAACACGAGCTACTCAAAAACTTTAAGAAGTCCTTAGGAATTATGTTGCTGATTCCATAGCTATATAAAAAGTTCTTTTAAAAAAATTTGAAATGAACAAATCGAAAACTAAAGCTGTCATGAAAGACTACACATATTTGGATGGCTTTGTTCATCAGCAACATTTCAGAGCGCTGAGTTTCGAAATTGAACATTTTGGAAAAATCATGCGGAATCGCCTCATGATCTAATTTTGTTCAAATTACAAAGTACAATTGAACTTTACATAAAAGCGGAAAATTAAATGAAATTTATTTAGCTGAATATTTCTTTGTTTTATAAAAATTTTAACTAAATTTTGCTAAAAATCTTAATAATCATCCCAAGGCTTAAACTAAGTCAATTTTAGCTTTTTTTTTTTGCATTGCAACTACTTGTTAATCTATTGTATCCAATCTGCATCTTAGCGCGGGCTTTAAATTGTCAACGCACACCTAGAAAAATGTTGCTTGTCTTAGATTTTGTTAATTGACTTTCAGTTTTTTGTTATTTGTATGTAGCTAACAACAAAGTTAGCACCAGATTACCCTTGGTATTTAAGGCGTTTAGGCCTTTTTCTCTAGCTGTTATTTTTTTTTTGTAGCTGATTTTTTTTTTTTGTTCTTGTAGTAAAATTTAAATTGCAAAGTTGTATAAATAAGGCGTGACCTATGTTACAATTTTTTATTATATCTACATTTTTTTTTCTATTAGATTTAGGCATAAAAGAGTGGCTTTAGTTTTTTACAAATCGATTGAATAAAAATTGATTTTTGTCTAAATGCATAAATGACCTTTATCTTTACGTATAGGGTAAACTAAAAGCCATTTATGTTATTTGCATGATATACAAGATTTTTTTATATTATAAATTATTATAAATAAGCCTTTGAAGTTGGGAAAGCCTACGTTAACAGCCTTAAAGACAATTTTTGTTTTCTACATAACATAAAAAAATATGATGAGTCTGCAAAACTTCGTTAATATAGGGGTTATTAATGAACGTTTGTTTACTCTAAAAATGGGGTTTTCCATATAATTTTTAAACAGCATTGCTGTTTTTGGAGTTAATTTTGTTGTAGGGCGCGCCTAGTACAGGGGACTCATTGAGTTTGATAATTCGATGCTTTAATGTACCAATTCTCAGATTTTTTTACTGAACAACTTTTCCCTTTTTTTTTTATCTAGCCACAAATTTGGCGAATGAGACGTATGAGTAACATTTAATTCAAGTTCAACAAACTAAATTCTTTTTTTAATTTCTTACTGCAATATCTTTAAGCCGATGCAGGCTGAAGCCCAAATATCACACATATATATTTTCTCATAGGCATACTATAATAAAATATTAGTTTGGGTAATGGCTGCAGCATGTATAAGAACTATGAATATGTTTCTGCAAATGCCCTTGTACTTTGTGTAAAAAGTATCTGGAATTGTTAAATGAATCGAAAGAAAATTCGTTATTGATCACAGTTTAATTTATTGCCTTCAAAGTAGACCTTACTGCTTGAAATACAAAAACGCCAGCGCTTGATTCACTTCCCTATACTTTTTCGTAGGCTGATTGTGGAATTGCTCTTAGCTTCTTCGGTGAATTTACTTTTATTGTTTCAACCGATTTAAGACAAACTCTTTGTTCAGTTGATTTTTTCAAAAAAAAAAATCACAGAACACCTAAAAGTATGAGTAACAAAAACAGCAGCAATAATGATTGACATATTACGCACAAATTCTGCGCGTTCTCGTACCTTACAATTTTGACCTACATTTTATAATTGTGATTAATTTATGATAACAAAAAAATCAGCTCAATATATCCCCCCACATCAACATGATGCAACCAAACCCAATTCAATTAGTAACATTTCCATTCACACCATTAATTTGTGTCTCAAATGTATTTTGCGCAATAAGTGGCTGCTACAAACTTGCGGCATGCCATGCGTAATGAACCAAAATTGTTTGGCACATATTTTGATGGCTAGTTGGCTGGTATATCACAAAAACTCAATCAATTAATGGCGGGAAATTAAAACGCGTATTACACGAAAATTGTTCGCCGCACAAACATTAAAGCGAGTTTAGTGCTTAGAAACAAAAAATAAAAACAAATTTTTTAAGCGTTTGGGATAACAGAAAGCATTAGCCTGCTTGTTGCCGAAAGGCAGAAATTAGAGCACACTTTTTTTTTTAAAAAAACGCGCGAACTCAAAGACACATAACCAACGACCAACGAGCAGATCAAAATCTCGTCGCACTTAAGATACAAAAAAAAATAAAACTGCACTCATCAATTTCAGCGCTCATGTTGAACAGAAGTGAAATACTGCTGGTAATAATCGGTGGCTTTTAGTAAATTTATGGCGGTTAGTTCGAATTGCTCTGGGCATTTTTTTTTCCTATCATAGATGACCATAGGTTTGTAGTAATTTGTACTAGTAGGAAATTGTACGTTGATGATAAGAAAGCTTCAGGGGCAAATGTGGTACTCAAATAATTTATAAGAAATGTGATTGTCAATTAATTTTCATTTGCCTAAAACCTATCTGCATTTGTGAGCTTTTGGAATCATTTTGTGTGGTAAATTTGATGCGCAATTCAGCAGATGACATGCTTACTCATTGTTGCCCAGAATGACTCACGGAAAAATGCCACAGTTTCGCAAATATATGAGCAACAATAAAATCCAATAAAAAAAACTAAGAAATTTTATTGTTTTTTAATATCTAACTAAAATGACTCATGGTCGATGCAACTTAAGTGCTAAATGTCAATTACATTTTTTTTATTGCTCAGTGCTCTATTATAAATTTTCAACTAAATCAATGGCCGCGATATTTATTAGAGCTTTTCATTGATTGATCATTATTGAATTGTTCGCAACAACATGACGTATGAGTAACATTTAATTCACTTTGTGTGCAGCAAAATGTTGATGCGTGAACTTTTTAATGCGTGGATAGATTGCATGGGTTGAAATGTAGCAATAACACAAATCCATCAGGATATATCTAGATGCGGGGCCCGAGACCAAAACTGGATAAGAGCCCCTTATAACTAAGCATAAACTTAATAAATTGCAAAATAAAAGGATTATTTTTGGAAGGCTCTTGAGTACGATGTCTGGGCCCAAACTCTAGCTAGGGATCCCCTCTCAGGCACCATAACTAAGCGCTGGCTTGGGGCCCACTTGTTCTTGGAGGGAGCGGAGCTATAGCCTCATCTAGCTCTGCCTTTATACAGCGCTGTTGTAAATTCGTTTTTATCAATTAAAAAATCCTGCCGAACAAATAAACCGTTTGTACGAGCAATTTGAAAATGCGGTAATTTGCAGGACTTTTTGACGAAAAATTGATTTTTGTTTCTTCAACCATGGGATCAAAAAATGTTTCAATTTGAAGCATAATTTTCGGTTAAATGCGTTAAAACCATTTTTCCATAGATTTCAGCGGCCATCAGTGGGAACTGATCAATACACAGTGGCCAGCAACATGAGGCTTAAAGTACTTTAAGGAATCAATTATAGGTATCGTTTATTAAATCGACCTCATTTGCGCGAAATCATCATAAGGAAAAATGGACTTTTTGATGCAAATTTGTTCTGCACCCCACAACATATCATCTGGTAAAATATTGTAGTTGAAATTCTTATAGTTACGCCAAAAATTGACATGAAAAATTTGGTTTTCCTGTAAAATTCGGTTTTTGGCCCATTATTTTTGTACTGTATATTTGACGTGATTTTTGTATTTTTAAATATCTAAAAATTCTGTCTTTCAAATTTTACATTTTCCATAAAAAAAATATAAAATTAAAAAAAAATGCAGAAAAAAATATTTTCTACTTCCCGCTGGGATGTGTAATCCACAGAGCTGTGAAAGAGTGCATTAATTTTCAATTGAAATACATTGCAGAAGATATTTGTGTAGATTTTCGAGTTAATTCAGAGCAGATGACTTCAAGTGATTGCAGCGGCTTCAAGTGATTGCAAAGACTTCAAGTGACTTCAATGACTTCAAGTGACTTCAGGGAATTAAAAGTGATTTGAGGTGACTTCAATGCAATCATAATCCTTCCAATCATGATTCCCATAAAAAAAATGTGACGTCACCAAAATAATTGTATTCTTTTTTGATGGAAAGGCTGCAAGCTTATGGCATTGAAGTCCACAGGTGACTTAATTTTCAAATAGCTGCACTTTGAATGCGGGATTTCTCATGAGTTAAAATTGAAAATAAATGCACTCTTTCACAGCTCTGGTAATCCATTTGTCTGGCACTACATCACAGCATCTAGCGCCTTAAGCAGCACACACACAATTCATTTGACTTTTACGCATGCGTGTGTCTGCGTGCCACACCTTCTCTTATTTTTTTTAATGAATTTTTTATTTCATAGCCATAGATCTGCATGTTAATATTTTGTTACACTTGCTGCCTTAGTTGTTGTGTTTGTTGGTGTTGTTATTTTAGCTTTTTGCTAAGCTGTTATTCTAGTAATTACGTATGGAGTCGTATTGCAAAAAAATATTACGTAAAAAATGCGTTCATTTTAATTTAAATTGACTTAACATGGCAAAGTTTTGTACTTTATCTTTGTTGTTTTTGTTTTGTGGCTTATGGATTTTTGGAATAAAACAAGTTCTCGTTTTTGTTTTTGTTGCTGCTGCAATTAAAATAAGTACATGTTTTGAATGAACGTTATGATGTGGCAAATGTTTTAAACGTTTTAGCGTGACGCATGCGTAAATCATAATTTGAATAGAGTAATTTCTTTTGCGTTTTGTTAATGTCAATAAATAGAAAATTTAAAGAGACAAAAGTGCAAAGTTCAATTGCTATTGTAACAAGTTCGTGCCTTAAGTCTTTTGTTTTCAGCAGCAATATAGATGTGATTTGAGTATGATTTTAATTTAATACTTTATTTATAGTAAGCTCTTTTTATAAATGGAATACATAATATTGATATATTTAAAATTTGCTAATTTTTAAGCACTCAGTATAAGCGTTATGTGAGCTTTTTCTGCAAATGTGCTCTGCGCAAAATTGTTTTTTTTTTTGGCATTTGTGATGCTCTTAGCATAAAGTGTCTTAAATGGAAAAAAATCAGTTGCATCCGCTGCTTAACTTCTTTACTTTCGAGCCGAACCATGTAGCATAAAGCATCAAGTTCGTGGCTTCAGTTTTTTGTTTTTTTTTTAAGCAGCCATTCAGCGTGAATAAACAAAAAGGGCGTAATCAACAATTAGTTTTCGCTAATCAGCTACAAATTAGTTGGAGGAACCATTATTAATGTTCTACAACTTAATAATACAATAAATCAAAAATGTTGCTTGTATTGCTAAAGACTTGAACGTCACGCGTGCTGGCTCACTTCTTAGTGATCTCTGGCAATACAAGTTGGTATAGTAGCCCAAAAAAAACATGACGATGGGCTTTTGTTGTAGTCTTTTTTTTTTTCATTATAACGTGCATTCAAAATTCGCTGCAGCGGAACTGCATCATACTTTTGTTTCAACTTCGTGATAGGCCACACATTGCTATTGCTGCAATAGTAAAAGCAACCAGCCACTAAAACAATGGCAATGCGCGCCAACATTTTTGCATTCAAATTCAAAAAATCAGAACAAAGAAAAGGTTCGCATGAATGGTAATACCGCAGTGTTGGGGGTTTTTCTGTCTCGCGTATGATTTCTTTTGCATCTATTGAGCTATCTATCGATCTAACAATGAGCGTCGCTCTGTCTGTCTGTCTGCTGTGTGTAAGAAGATAAGGTGCTTTCTGACTTGACATTCCAGCTGTGAAAAGTTCAAGTGCCAGCCTCTTTTTTTTTTTTGTTGTTTTGCTTTGTAAGATGTTGTATTTTCAGTTTTATAAATAATAAGCAGAACTTGAAGTGACAAATATTTTAGCTACAAGTTTTTAAAAAAAGTTTTTGTTCGACTTGAAATGCACTCAGAAATTGCACAAATTGTTGAGAGGAAATATTTTTCCAACAACATTTTTTAAATTATGGCTATTTTTTGGATGTATATTTTACTTGCAAAATAGTTTAAAAACTTTATAGTATCAATATAGTTTCCGAGCTTGAGTCTATGGAAATGTCTCACTGAATTCATTCATTATGCAATTTATGAAAAGAGCAAGTTCTTGAGAAACATTGTAAAACTATTCCACGAATAAAAATGAAAACGCCTTACTATAATTGGTTTTATTTTCGACAAAAAATTTAGTTTAAAGAAATTTTATAAGTCTGAAGATTTTTAAAATTACCTAGAAAAGTCTGAAAAGAAATCTTGAATTCCAAAAAATTAATAAAAATATTAGCTGTATTGTATTAATCCCTCTTGTGTATGATTTTTTATACATATTATCTTTTTAGGTGATTATTTCTTTTAGAAAATTTTAAATTTGCCCGAAATCGAAGAATATTTTCGAAAAAGCGGTTCATAATGATACGATATATATAATGATAGTTGTACCCGCGACCTTGTATGCGTAGCCTGTTTTCTTTTTCTTTTTATTATATTGAGTTTCGTTTTGACAAACATTTTACTCTCATGCTAGCGAAATGGCTTCAAACTCAGCATAAATGGAACTCTTTAATGAATTCACCTTCTTCAGTTACACTATAGAAAAACAAAAGCAAAACGCTCAAACACAAGCACATTACCTTTCCATTAACCGGTTTTTTTATAGTTGCGTGCTTGTATATATTTGTGCAATAATTTTTTTAATGCAATTTTAATGTTTTAACATCATATTTATTAAAATTATCATGACAAATTTTATTGAAGAATAAACCAAGCGTCAAGGGAATAAATCTAAATAAATTTGATCCAAAATCGGTTCAGTAGTTTTTGCGTGATGCGCACACATCGATTGACGTAGCTATTTATATAGATACTAGCATTACCCTGTGCTCATCGCTGCACTCAACTTAAGCAGTGCCTCTTAATATAAAAACCACGTGGTGTAAATTCCATGAGAATCGATTAAGCGGTCTTCGAGAAAATTATATTTAAAAATATTTTTGTGTGAGGACCACCCTAAATAAAAGTTTTGTAGCCTAAGCTATGCCTATTAACATAAGAGCTAAGTGGTATAAGTTCGGTGTGAATCGACTAACCAGTCTTCGTGAAAATGATATTTGAAAATATTTTTGTATGAGGGTCACCCTAAGTATGCATCCTAAATAAAATTTTTATATTCTTATATGTGCTCCTTAATATAAAAGCTATACTGTGTAAGTTTCATGAGAATCGATTCACCTGTCTTTGAGATATCGCTATTTTTAAAATATTTGTGTATGAGGGCCACCCTAAATATGCACCCTAAATAAAAGTTTCATCGTCTTAGCTATGCGTCTTAATATAAGAGACAGGTGGTGTAAATTCCATGTGAACCGATTAAGTGGTCTTTGTAAAATGATATTTTAAAAATAATTGCGTATGAGGGCCACCCTTAATTAAAGTTTTATAGCCACCATGCCCCTGGTGTCTAGTCCCGTTCATATTTTGTGAATTGCTTAACATAGGCTATGTGCATCCTGACACCGAATTTTAAGATACTTGCTATCATATGAACCAAGATATAGCGAGTTAAAGGTTTTAATTGCATATAAAGTGCCACGCCCCTTGCTTTTATCAAAAAAAAATATAGCCTATGTTACTCAGGAATAGTGTAGCTTTCTATTAATAGAAACATTTTTGGAATCGGTTCCGTAGTTCCAGAGATTACTCTGAACATACAAACAAGCAAACAAACAAACCTTAACTCTTTATATAATAGCATAGAAGAAAGTTCACATCTTAAGTCAACTAAATATTTCTAGTGCTTAAATATGTCAATTTCAAAATGCAAACGATTTTCCTTGCTATTTTCAGTTGATTTGTATAACAACAAATAAGACAATTTCTTAAAAGTTTTCATTACACTTTGCCTAAATCATCTGTTTGACAATCTTCCATTTATATGTGATAAAATTCACTTTTTATAAGCAGTTCAAAAGTTTATGGCATATTAAAACAATATTTGCACATATCTTAATATAAAAAATAGTCCATGATGCAAGCAAACAAGTGACAGTAATAAAAAGTTCCCAAACGAGTTCACATAACATTAACATAATTCAGTTTTTTCATAAAAAAAAATAATAGAGTTATTTTGCATATATATGCATAATTTTTGCAAAAGTTATTTCATCGATTTCTTATGCACAAGAAATTTTGCAAAACTTCACCTTATCGGAGGAATATTAAGTAAATTAATCGTAAAGCTTTTACTGCGAGTATGTAACTTAAGTCTTTTGTTTGAATGCTACTTTTTAAACCTGAACTTGTACACACATGTTTTTTGTTTTTTTTTTGCTTTTAAATACTAATTGATCTGCGAATGTATTAATAAAAAGAAATTACAATAATTAAAAATGATTAAGTGCAGCATTCAACAAAAACAATAAAGTAAAAAAGTTTATTGTTTTTAATAATGAAAGAAAGGTATTTTTGCTTTGATTTAAATGATAGCATTGAAAAAGCACCTTAAGCTTTTGAAAGTGTTAATTTTTAAAATGTTTCTTATCTAAGTCTTTTGTTTTACCGCACAAATGAAATTTTAGTAAATTAATTATTTAACTGTTTGAAACATAAAACTAATAATGCTAATAAATCATTTTAAACTGATTAATGCTGATTAACAAAATGCTAATTAAAGCTGCATGAAAGACATTGCGCAGGGCCAGCCAGCAGAGCAAACAGGTTATATTGTCGCCCTCTTTTCTTTTGAGGCATTTCGCATTTATATACACAAGGGAGCATCTTTTATTGCTCGCTAGACCTGTGTACGATTGAATTATTTGTCTCCACCAATGTTTGCGAAAATGCCGCCCGCGTGTGCTGCACGCCTTGCATGCCCGCTCTGAGCATATGCCACTTTGACCTTCATGCTTTGTTTTTGATCATTAAAAAATTTCATACGAAAAAAAAGTAGCTCAGCTTAATTGTTTAAATAAATGTCGCTTTAAGCGTGATTTGATTTGTTAAAAATAAAAAAAAAAAAACTTTTATTAGCACTTCTTTTTTTTGTAGTTGCCGCACCTTTGACTGTTTGGCATTTGTTAGGCAAATTCGTAGTTTTTTGTGCTGCAGCATCCACAATTTTGCTAAATAAAACAAAAGCATTCAAATTTTTTAGACTTTTTAGGCAAAAACAAGAATGACACTCCACAATAACAAGTTGCTTTGAAAATTAGACAAACGATTCAGTGACTTAATAGTTATGCGAATTGGTTTTTATTTAGTTGTTAATTTATTATCTCATGAAATAGAATTAGAAGCAAAATACCTCAATAAATTCCACTCTAAAAGGGAAGTTAAAGCTGTTTCATCAAAGCCCCAAATGGATTTGGAGTTAAAAAAAAATTAATGAGTGATCATGGGTAATTTAAATATTTTATTGGAGCTTTTGTTTTAAATGTTAAATAATTTAATTTTTTATTGTTTCTTTTTATCAACACAAAAAATTTGGGCAATTTTTCCTTTACTCAATGGGGTTTACTTTTAAAACAGCTAGAGTTTAATTATTCAAAAAATGATATCCAAAAATTAATGGTATATAATAAAAAAGTTTGTAGAGTTTACTTACTTTTTTTTTGAGTGTAAGCGAGGTCACAAAATAAAAAAAAAAATAAATAAACATAAGAAAATTATTCATATAAAATCTAGATCATAAGAGGCATGCATCAAAGGCATAATATACGACATTATTGATACATGCGACAAAAAAATCTCATGTGATTTTTTAGTCATATAAGGCTTCCTTAGCGACATTTTTAATCAAATGCAATTTAAAATTCACTACTAAATAAAAAATATATGTGACATGAAAAAGTAGATCTTTAGGCTTTTATTGACTTAATATACTTATGCGATCTTGTGAGCTTTTGCTAATTTTATAACTAATGCGTGAAAAATTTATTATGCGATCTATGCAACTTTTTAGTTTCTTAACGGCTTAGCGTTTTTGTAAGCTCAGTTTGTTTTTTTAGATTTACACTACACAAATTTCTTATGTATGTTTTTAGTTATTTGCAAATTTTTAGTATTTTAACTGCCATCTAGTAGCATGCAATTTTTAAGTTTAATTTTACTAAAAAAATCGCTTAAGACTCAATGTTATTTGGGACTAGAGTATTATCACATTTAAATTTTAAAAGTCATGCGATACAAAATCGCATGTGATTAAAAAGTCATAATAAATAAAAATTATTAAAACTTTTTAATATTTTGGGCCTTTTAATGTTACATATCTTACTTTTTAGCTTCCTGCGATAAAAAATTTTGTATGCGACTTTAAATCATGCGCCACTTTTTGATCAAATGCGGTTTTGAGTCGCATGAAATAATATTGTCGTTTATTCTATTAAAATTATTTAAATCATATTCTGGCAACTGTACTGTTTTGAGCAGTACAGTACTGCGGAAAATTTGTACTGCCTTTTGTACTAGTTTTTGTGTTCATACAAAGCAGAGGAATGCTGATGTAGCCAGTGCAAACTATGCACTGACCTTGGAATAAAGATTTCCAACATTTCAACAGCTTTTCGTGGGTTGTTTTGAAATCAGTTCCTTGCTGGAATATTGTGAATGCATCAATGGAAATTGTTACTGCAAGAACATCATTAGTCTTGACTACGAGTTCATCAAAAGTCTTAATGCAATACGATTTTATTAAGAATTAAAGAATTATTGTAGCAAAGAAAAACTTCTAGAATGAGCAAAAAAAGAAGCTAAAACAGAAGAACGAAGGGTAGAAATCTTTAAGCATATTGACACTCAGAATGTGTCATATGTGGAATTCTCTCAAATTAACGAATACATTTTATGTTTGCCTGGAACGTCTTCTCTTCTCAAACGTATTTTTGTTGCCACTAAAAAGGCATGGAAAGAATACAGTCCAAATCTCCATAAATCGACCCTGAAGAGCAGCTGGATGAGATTTCACGAAATTTCAAAGACAAAAAGAAAAATATTTGCTTAAGATGATACGAGTATCTAGATGTTTGCTGAATTCGTTTTGTTTTTATTTGAAAGAAAATAATATACACAAGATTAAAAGTTTTGTATTCCATATCGTTAAGATCTACTTTTGTTTTAGGTTTTCCACAGATAAGTGTACTGTTTTTTGCCGGTCCAGAGTTGGCAGCATTAGTTATACAACATTTTGTAGTATAATAAGGCAAATATTTTATTTGCGATTTTTAATATTATGCGACCATTAAGTTTCATTAAGTCACCTCTTAGTCCTATGCGGAAATAGATTAAAAAGAAGAATAAAATTTTTAAAGCTTAGGCATAAAAGTTGCATGTAACTTAAAATTCATGTATGGCTAAAAACTCACATGAAACTGAAATATAAATGTGTCAAAAAAATGTACTTAAGTATAAAATCACATTTACATTTTTATTAAAAAAAATGTAATTTGCAACTTTTTATCATAGACGACTTTCTAACTTTTTTGTCGTAGGTGACTTTTAAGTTCCTTATGCTAGTTTTTATTATGTTATGCTATAAAAACTTTGCAGACTATTACGCTATTAAATAAAGTATTAAGTTGCATACATTTTTCTTAATGTTTTAAGTCATGTGCCAATCTTCTAGTGACAACCTTCTACAATGCTATGCCTACTGATTTTGGTACGAAATATGTTTACAAAATTTATTATTGGGTTTTATTTAGGATTTATTTTGTAGACAATGATATTGCACAACTTACTTGCTGATATAATAAAAATTTTTGTAAAATATAGGTGAGACCTCTGTCTCCAAAAATTTATCAG